>OZ022511.1:60537278-61750277 GCA_963989385.1 Ctena decussata
CTGAGTAAACGTAGCTGATCCAGATCTGGTTCTTAACTGTCTGCCTGTTCTTTTGGAAAACATACTGAAAGACAAGAGTTGTCAGAAGATAACAAAGCGCACCTTGCAGGAGCTTGACTCTCACAGCGCTGGTGGTATTGAAAGGCTCTTGTCCAAATGTATGTGAGTGTCAAGTATGACTGCCTTCCATATAGGGACTGATAAATACGACTGAGTCAATAAAGCACAAAATACAAGTCAAATCCAAACGATGGCAATGTTAAAATATAGTCAGTGAAGCGTATCATAAAGTCAGTGACGCAAAAATATAGGCCGAACCCATACATGGATGATGGTGTTAAAATAGTCCTGTCCATTCCATATAGGGACTGATAAATACGACTGAGTCAATAAAGCACAAAATACAAGTCAAATCCAAACGATGGCAATGTTAAAATATAGTCAGTGAAGCGTATCATAAAGTCAGTGACGCAAAAATATAGGCCGAACCCATACATGGATGATGGTGTTAAAATAGTCCTGTCCATATGTAGGTGTGTGCCAAGTATCATGGCCCTTACCCATACAGGGACTGAGAAATATCACAAAATCAAAGAAGCATACCATAAAGTCAATGAAGCATAAAATCTAGGTCAAATCCATACATATAGTATGCTGCTGAAATGACCTTGTTCACGTGAAAGTGTGTACAAAGTATTATAATTGTAACCAATATAGGCACTGAGAAATACCATAAAGTCAGTGAAGCATACAAGAGGGCCAAGAGGCCCTGAATCGCTCACCTGAACAAGAAGGTTAAAGGTCATACTAGGGTCATCATTTGAACAAACCTGCTAGTTTGCAACCATTTCCAAATGCTTCTGAAGAAGAAGATTTTGAATATTTTTCTATGTATTGCTATGGTTCAAACCCTGGACCCCCTGGGGCGGGGCCATTTTGGACCCTGGGGCTATCATTTGAATAATCTTGGACCGCTAGGCAATGCTACATACTAAATTTCAAGCAACTGAGCCAAGTGGTTCTGAAGAAGAAGATTTTTGAATATTTTTCTATGTATTTCTATGGTTCAAACCCAGGACACCATGGGGCAGGGCCATTTTTGACCCTGGTGCCATCATTTGAAAAAAACTTGGTAAAGGACCATTAGACAATGCATCATACCAAATATTAAGCATCTGCACTAAGGGGTTCTGGAGAAGAAGATTTTTAAGTATATTTTAATTTCGAACCCAAGACTCCCCGCCCCAGGGCAATTTTTGATCCCGAGGCAACCATTTACACAAATGTTGTAGAAGTCCAGCAGGCAATGCATCATACCCAATTTCAAGCATCTGTGCCAAGTGGTTCTGAAGATGAAGGTATTTTGAATATTTTTCTAAATATTTCCGGACACCCTGCTGCAGGGCCATTTTGGACCCTTGGGCCATCATTTGAAAAAACTAGATAAAGGACTACAAGGCAATGCTATATACCAGATTCCGAGCACCTGGGCAAAAAGGTTCTGAAGTAGAAGATTTTTGAATATTTTTCTATGTATTTCTATGGTTCAAACCCAGGACCCCTAGGGCGGGGCCATTTTAGGCCCTGGGGTCATCATTTGAACAAACTTGGTAAAAGACCACTAGGCAATGCTACAGATCAAATTTGAAGCATCTGAGCCAAATGGTTCTGAAGAAGAAGATTTTTTAAATATGTTCTATGTTTTTCTATGGTTCAAACCTAGGACTCTCTATCGCAGGGCCATTTTGGACCCTGAGACCACCATTTGAACAAACTTGGTAAAAGAGTACTTGGCAATGCATCAAACCAAATTTCAAGCATTTGAGCCTTTCGGTTCTGAAGAAGAAGATTTTTGAATATTAATCCATGTATTTGTATAGTTCAAACTCAAGACCCCCTGGGGCAGGGCAATTTTGGACCCTGGGGCCATCATTTGAACAAACTTGGTGAAGGACCACTAGGCAATGCTACATACAAATTTTCAAGCATCTGAGCCTTGCAGTTCTAAAGAAGAAAATTTTTCAATATTTTTCTATGTATTTCTATGGTTCAAACCTTGGACTCCCTGCCCCGGGGCCATTTTGAACCCTGGGGCCACCAATTGAACAAACTTGGTAGAGGACCACTAGGCAATGCTACATACCAAATTTCAAGCATCTGAGCCAAGCAGTTCTGGAGAAGAAGATTTTTAAGTATATTTAGGTTTCGAACCCAAGACCCCCTGCCCCAGGGCCGTTTTGGACCCTGGGGCCACCATTTGAACAAACTTGGTAGAGGACCACAAGGCAGAGCTACTTACCAAATTTCAAGCATCTGAGCCAAGCAGTTCTGGAGAAGAAGATTTTTAAGTATATTTTAGTTTCAAACCAAAGACCCCCTGCCCCAGGGCCATTTTGGACCCTGGGGCCACCATTTGAACAAACTTGGTAGAGGACCACTAGGCAATGCTACATACCAAATTTCAAGAATCTGAGCCAAGCAGTTCTGGAGAAGAAGATTTTTAAATTTATTTTAGTTTGGCACCCAAGACCCCCTGCCCCAGGGCCTTTTTGGACCCTGGGGCCACCATTTGAACAAACTTGGTAGAGGACCACTAGGCAATGCTACATACCAAATTTCAAGCATCTGAGCCAAGCAGTTCTGGAGAAGAAGATTTTAAAGTATATTTCAGTTTCGAACCCAAGACCCCCTGCCCCAGGGCCATTTTGGACCCTGGGGCCACCATTTGAACAAACTTGGTAGAGGACCACTAGACAATGCTTCATACCAAATATCGAAGACCTAGGCCTAGCGGTTTCAGAGAAGATGTCATTTAAAGCAAATTGTTGACGACACACGACACACGACACACGACGGACGACGGACGACAGACACTGAGTGATCACAATAGCTCACCCTGAGCCTATGGCTCAGGTGAGCTAACAAGAGGGCCAAGAGGCCCTGAATCGCTCACCTGACCAAAAAGGTTAAAGGTCAAACAAGGGTCATCATTTAACAAACCCGATAGTTTGCAACCACTTTCAAATGGTTTTGAAGAAGATTTTTGAATATTTTCTATGTATTGCTATGGTTCAAACCCTGGACCCCCTGGGGCAGGGCCATTTTGGACCCTGTGGCCATCATTTGAATAATTTTGGTAAAGGACCACTAGGCAATGCCACATACTATATTTCAAGCATCTGAGCCAAGTGGTTCTGAAGAAGAAGATTTTTGAATATTTTTCTATGGTTCAAACCCAGGACCCCCTAGGGTGGGGCCATTGTAGACCCTGGGGTCATCATTTGAACAAACTTGGTAATAGACCACTAGGCAAAGCTACATACCAAATGTCAAGCATCTGAGCCTTGCGGTTCTGAAGTAGATGATTTTTTTTTAAATTTTCTATGTATTTCTATGGTTCAAACCTGGGACTCCCGGCCCCGGGGCCATTTTGGACCCTGGGGCCACCATTTAAACAACTTGGTAGAGGGCCACTAGGAAATGTAACATACCTAATTTCAAGCATCTGAGGCAAGCAGTTCTGGTGAAGAAGATTTTTAAGTATTTTTTAGTTTCGAACCAAAGAACCCCTGCCCCAGGGCCATTTTGGACCCAGGGGCTACCATTTGAATAAATTTGGTAGAGGACCACTGAACAATGCTACATACCAAATTTCAAGCAGCTGAGCCTTGCGGTTCTGAAGTAGATGATTTTTAAGTATTTTTTAGTTCCGAAACCCAAGACCCCCTGCCCCAGGGCCAATTTGGACCCTGGGGCCACCATTTAAAGAAACTTGGTAAAGGACCACTAGGCAATGCTCCATACCAAATTTCAAGCATCTGAGCCAAGCAGTTCTGGAGAAAAAGATTTTTAAGTATTTTTAAGTTTCGAACCCAAGACCACCTGCCCCAGGGCCATTTTGGACCCTGGGGCCACCATATGAACAAACTTGGTAGAGCACCACTAGACAATGCTTCATACCAAATTTCAAGCCTCTGAGCCAAGCAGTTCTGCAGAAGAAGATTTTTAAGTATCTTTTAGTTTCAAACCCAAGACCCCCTGCCGCAGGGCCGTTTTTGACCCTGGGGCCACCATTTGAACAAACTTGGTAGAGGACCACTAGGCAATGTTACATACCAAGTTTCAAGCATCTGAGCCAAGCAGTTCTGGAGAAGAAGATTTTTAAGTATTTTTTAGTTTCGAACCCAAGACCCCCTGCCCCAGGGCCATTTTGGACCCTGGGGCCACCATTTGAACAAACTTGGTAGACGACCACTAGACAATGCTTCATACCAAATTTCAAGCCTCTGAGCCAAGCAGTTCTGGAGAAGAAGATTTTTAAGTATCTTTTAGTTTCAAACCCAAGACCTCCTGCCCCAGGGCCATTTTGGACCCTGGGGCCACCATTTGAACAAACTTGGTAGAGGACCACTAGGCAATGTTACATACCAAATTTCAAGCATCTGAGCCAAGCGGTTCTGGAGAAGAAGATTTTTAAGTATTTTTTAGTTTTGAACCCAAGACCCCCTGCCCCAGGGCCATTTTGGACCCTGGGGCCACCATTTGAACAAACTTGGTAGAGGTCCACTAGACAATGCTTCATACCAAATATCAAAGCCCTAGGCCCAGCGGTTTCAGAGAAGATGTCATTTAAAGCAAATTGTTGACGACGGACGACGCACGACGCACGACGCACGACGGACGACGGACACTTGGTGATCACAATAGCTCACCCTGAGCCTAAAGGCTCAGGTGAGCTAAAAAATGTAGGTCACTGTCCTACATGGTTGGTTACACTCAAGGGCGTAGCTACCTATACGCAAATACGCAGGTGCGTATTGAAATTTTGTCAAATTGACAAAATTTCAACACACACCTGCGTATTTTCATGCTGAAATGTTGTTAACCGGTCATAATTGTAATACTAACTGCCAACAGACACGAAATTTTGAAATATCTTAGGGGCTTAACCCCCTATTATTGCCCTTAATGAGAATGAAACATAATTGTGCGTACTGTGTAATTTCCCCTAGCTACGCCCCTGACACTCACATGCCCTTGTCCAGATGCAAGTAATGACCAAATATCATGACTCTAACCCTTACAACTACTTTGAGACTGACTTGAACACAAATGCTTAACATACATCAACCTAAATTTTTTCCAAGTCAGCAGACCATGACCAGTGGGCCAAGGTCATACATGGTGCATACATTCAGATTATCATGTGCTGATGTAAGTGTGTACCAAGTTTCATTACTCTGGCCCTTATACTTTGTGAAAAAAAGACCTAAACGCAAATGGTTAACATAGGTTAAACTGCTCACAGTCACGGATGCGGACAACAATGCGAACGTTGACGCATACTTGGACTAAGACGCCGGGGGTATAGCATAAGCTCTCCTTTGCTTGGCAAAGCACGCTAACAAATGAGCCAAGACATGACAAAACCAATAAAAGAGGCGCTTGAGCCCAGGAAGACTTAGATCAGTCTGGGCAGCCGCCAAGTCTCATCAGAATCTTGGCTTGCCCTTAGCCCTTCTCATGCTTATCGTGTAAATATAATGTTTTTATGGGGTAGGTCACTTTGTGAGCCTGTCAGGCACCAAGTACATCCCAACAGCTGAGGTTGTCCTATGAAGGAGGGAATCTGCATTCTAACAGAGCAAGTTTTTACCCACATCACTGGTACTGTAGATATTTAAACACTGAAAATATGTCAAAAACTTAAGAATTTCAATATCAGCTTTTCCAGTGACATCCCCACTTGGTTGATCCTGAGTTTCTGGAAAATTGATGGTCCATCTAAACTTTTACAGTTGATACATGTTCAGCATGTACATACCAGGCCCAAGGGAAGCAATCTCTTTTTTACTACAAAGCATACATTTAGGGCTTTTTTCAAGTGTCTTAAATGGTTGCCAGATAATCATGTGACTACCGTATTTGGTCGTCACGTGATAGTCTGACTCCTGAAATATAGTGGATTACACCTCATCATAAGTGGGTGAAATTATCAGCAAAATAGGTGAAAATGTGTGGAATTTATGGCTCCTTTGGTAAGGGAACCCCTTTTTAGGGTAAGGTGAACTACTTTCATAGCATGAGAAGGGTTAAAGGGTCTCAGCTAGCTCCATACTATAGTGAAGACAGATCAGTCTGGGCGAATGCATAGGCTGATCTGAATCTTCGCTGAGTGCACATACCACTCTATTGGTTTTGTTATGTCGCGACTTAAATGAACTTGATCAAATCACAGATGAAAGAGTCCGGATAAGGTGGGGTTTTTAACTTAATTTTAACAGAATATAAAAAAACTTTTTTTGAGAAATATATGCTACAACCCTGATTAGAACAGTATTGGGGAGAATAAGGGGTCAAAACATAGGTTTTTTATGAAGAAATGTGGGAACTTATCCTAAAGAACCCCGTCAATCAGAGCTCTAGATAACAGGAGTATTTGATGATAATTGAGGGATAATTGTTTTTATTCCTCATTGAAACCATATGTTGTGACCCTCATCTGAACCGTCTCGTCCAGACAGTTCAAATGAGGGGTCACAACATATGATGTTATGCAGTATTAACAAAACTTATCCCAAATTATCACCAAATACTCCCTCTTGTCAACAGCTCTGCCGTCAATCCTTCTCTTATAGCACACTAAGTCTATGCCTACACTTCCAAAATGGCATCTGACAAAACACTGAACAACAAAAAACTGAACAGACAAAACACTGAACAACAAAACACTGAACAACAAAACATTGAAAAGACCTATAATCTTCGATTCTTAACCTGAAACCCTGCATTCTGGTCATGCTTCATGTAAAATTTGAGAACGATGAGTGCAGTTGTTTTGGAGAAGTAGTTGTTTAAATAAGTTATTTTCCGTTGTTTACAGACTACGCACTACAAGCGATTCTCATCACATTCTTGACACATTGGTATGTTAATAGATCACTTAAAATCATTTGAATCCTTTACATTAAATTGCTGATACACAACCCATCTCTGACAATACATGATAACGTCTGGATGCTTTGGAATGACAATATCTCACTGCAGCCGATAGCCAGGTTCGCATAACAAGAATTCGACAAAAGGCAGTGTCTCGTCTGTTTAAGAAGTGCTACAAAACAAATTCAACAAATGCTTATGCCACCAAGGCCGATGCATGAAAAGAAATATCTACGTTTCACTTCTGCAAGTCTCAAGATATAAAAACTCACACAATGGGTTTAAAGACATATGTTTTTGTTTGTTACACTCTAACGAGATAAAATACCCTGCCCATTTTCAAAAGAATCATTCAAAGCAAGTGAGTCTGCATATAGGATGAATTGCAGAGGAAGGTGCAAATGATTTCAACAACTTCAAGCTTGATAATGAAAGGAAAGTATTCAAAACATCTGTTATATAACATATCAATAGATGCTTGAGACGTAACAAGAGGAAACGGGCCTCACCACATTTACCATGATAACTCAGGTCAGCTTGTGCATCTCTGAAGACTGATTACCTACCCTGGTTTTCACTGTATCTTGTACAGATAGCCCAGGGTCTGAAGATTGTCCAAGCAAACAGTGAAGACTCTGATAAGCCTGCACGGATGGATGTGCAGGCTTATCGGAATCTTCACTGTTTGCAAATACTAGAAGGTACATTTTCTCAAGGCATGGCTTGCTTGAAAGCTGTCTACAGTATAGCTCATTAAGCATGTGTTGTTTAAGTCATTAATTAGGGAGTACTTTGTGATGTAAACAAAAAGGAAAGTATATTTCGTTTGTTTCTTGATTAATAATTAATTACAGGATTGATGAGAGGATTGGGGTGCACTGACAGCCCTTTTCCCATCACATAACAAACTTTAATGGAAGAAGAAAATCAGTGGAATCAATGGATACTCCCCGAAGGCTTGCAATAGGAGAATGGGTATCCTGGTGAATTTCTGTGTAAATCAAATGCAATTTAAAATGGAAAAAAATAATTCTCTTCAATACTTTTAGAGCAATGCTCTAGACATGAATACAACTGAGAAAAAATAAGAAGGGAAGTAACTCCAAAATAACTTGGGATACAGTTATGGTTCTGCTGCTCTGCACTTCTTATCATTGCCCTCTATTATCAATATGTGAAGTTTCATTCATGTTCTCTTAAATATGTACAATGATATACTCCGGACAAGCTAAATAACTGAAAAAATTAGGAAGGGAGCTAACTCCATAATCACTAAAGGTAGGGTAATAGTTCTTAAGCTCTGCACTTCCTTATATTACTCTCTATCAATGTGTGAAATTTCATTTAGTTTCCTTCAATACTTCCTAAGATATGCTCCATACAAGCAAATAAAGCAAAAATTAAGAAGGGCACTAACTCTGTAATTACTTATGACAGGGTTATGATTCTTGTGTTCTGCACTTTCATTCATTACCCTCTATTAGTGTGTGAAGTTTCATTAAGTTCCCTTTTTTACTTTCAGAGATATGCTCTGGACATGCAAAATACTGAAAAAAATTGGAAGGGAACTAACTTTGTAAATACTTAAGACAGGGTTATGGTTCTTGTGCTCTGCACTTTTTCTTATTGCCCTCTTTCAATGTATGAAGTTTCATTAAGTTCCCTTTAATACTTGTGGAGATATGCACCGGACAAGCTTAATACTGAAAAAAAAAACTGGAAAGGGAGCTAACTTCGTAAATACTTCTGATAGGGTTACGGTTCTTGTGCACTGCAATTCCTCTAATTGTCCTCTATTAATGTGTGAAGTTTCATTTAGTTCTGCCATATAGTTTCAGAGATATGCTCTGGACAAGCAAAATATTGAAAAAAACTGGAAAGGGAGCTAACTTCGTAAATGCTTGTGACAGGGTTGCTGTTCTTGTGCACTGCACTTCCTCTCATTGTCCTCTATCAATATATGAAGTTTCATTTAATTCCGGCTTACACTTTCAGAGATATGCTCCGGACAAGCAAAATATTGAAAAAACTGGAAAGGGAGCTAACTTTGTAAATACGTGTGACATGGTTACGGTTCTTGTGCACTGCACTTCCCCTCGATGTCCTCTTTCAATGTGTGAAGTTTCAGTTAGTTCCCCTTATACTTTCAGAGATATGCTCCGGACAAAAGTGAGATGGATGGACAGACAGACGGATGGACAAAGCAGCAACCATATGCTCACCCTCCGGGGAGCATGAAAAACTTTAACATTTTGCTTACGGCAACGCCAACATCACTGCCAGGGATAGTGCAAATGCTCTTCCTGTACATTTGTACAGGCAAGTAAAAAGGCAAACCAATAAGTACACACAAACATATGTGAGGACAGACCATAATGTTCTTTGTACTACCCTATTTCTTCGGCTGTAAAAGGGTGTTTTTCTATTTCTAAAATAACACCAACTAGAACTGTCAGAAAATCTGACTATACCCCCGCTGTAGCGCTTCCAATGTATATGGCCTGTATGGAAAAAACAAAACATGAAAGAAAACAAATCTAACATGTATGAGCAGTCTCTGCTGAACAGTTGCTGAGAACTCTGCTCTAAAACGTGTCATAAGTCATTTTCGAGTCATTTACCAAATATGATCCTGCACAGTGGCTGAGAAATCTTTCAAAAAAAAATAACAGTACCAAATGCATGGAGGGAAAGAAAAGTGAAAAACTATAGGGAAGAACAAAAATGAGAAGGCCAGTTCTCTATCCCATGATACAACTTGTCATTGTCAACCTGTATACCAAATATCAACTTTCTATCTTATACTGTTGCCGAGATCTCTTTGACAAACAAGTTTGGAGAGAAAGAAAAAAGAACAAATACAGGGAGAAACAAAGAGGAGGCTGATTCTAAAACCCATGATACAACTTGTGGTAATCAACCTATATACCATATCTAAACTTTCTATCTGATAATACTGCTGAGATACCTTTGATAAAAAAGTGTGGAGAGAGAGAAAAAGGAACAAACACAGGGAAAAACAAAGATGAGCAGGCCCATTTTCAATCCCGCAATACAACAAGTCATTGTCAACTCATATAACAAATATAAGCCTTCCACCTTGAACAGTTCCTGAAAATTCTTTTACCAAAAATTACAGTACTGAATGCATGGAGAGAAAGAAAAGTGAACAAATACAGGAAAGAACAAATAGGAGAAGGCCGGTTCTCTATCCCACAATACAACTTGTAGTTGCTGATCTGTATACCAAATATAAACTTTCTATCTTATACTGTTGCGGAGATATCTTTGATGAAAAAGTGTGGAGAGAAAGAAAAGTGAACAAATACAAGGAAGAACAAGCAGGAGGAGGCCCGTTCTCGATCCCACGATGCAACAAGTCATTGTCAACTCATATAACAAATATAAACCTTCCACCTTGAACAGTTGCTGAGAAATCCTTTACGAAAAATTATATTACTGAATGCATGGAGAGAGAGAAAAGTGAACAAATATAGGGAAGAACAAATAGGGGAAGGCTGGTTCTCTATCCCACGATATAACATGTCATTGTTAACCTGTATACCAAGTATCAACTTTCTATCTTATACAGTTGCGGAGATATCTTTGACGAAAAAAATGGAGAGAAACAAAAGTGAACAAACACAGGGAAGAACAAGCAGGAGAGAGCCCGTTCTCAATCCCACGATACAACTTGTTGTTGTCATCCTGTATACCATATATGAAGTTTCTATCTTAAACGGTTCTTGAGATATCTTTGACGAAAAAGTGTTACGGAATTACGGAAGGACGGAAGGACGGACGGAACTACGGACAGATGTAAACCAGTATACCCCCCACTTTTTCAAAGCGGGGGTATAAATATCTAAATCAGACTAATGAAATTGCACTACAAGATGGGGTTTTCCCTTCAAAAACAATCCTTAAAATCTAGATCCATCATCTAAGATGGATCTAGATTTGTAGGATTGTTTTGGAAGGGAAAAAAACCTGTCTTATAACCAAATGAACACAGTATGTTGTTACCGTAATAAACTTACTTACCTTGGCCCATTGACCTCTTCTTTGACATGTTGATTCAGGTGAAGGGTTTCATGGACTATTTTTTCTATTTCTTCATTTGTACGCACAAGGTGAGCTGGCATCTGATCTTCTGGCTGAAAATGTAAGGCAGTGCTCCAGAAATGAATGGGAAAATTTATGGATTATTGTCCTTATTTTCAAAAAAATGTAAGTTCTAACCCCTCATTTGAACTGGCTTAGCAAAATGGTTCTAATGATGGGTCATAACATAAGATTTTAAGCAGAAATATGAAAACCTCCGAATTATTCCTGCTATCTCTCCTAAGTGTGAGGTACATGAGTTTAGTATGCATTAATGAATTATGGTATCCTTCAGGAACAGTGTCATATACATATACCACAACATGACAATACATACATGTACCAACAAAGTGGCCTGTGGTGCCCAGCGAAGGCTCAGCTCAGCCTGGGCATCCGCCCAGTCTGATCAGAGCCTTCGCTGTCGGCACGGAGGTAGCTGAGACCCTTAATTACTCTTTAAGCATGTAAGTGCTCTGTGAAGACTCTGATCAGATGCCCAAGCTGATCTGGGTCTTCGCTACACGCACATGCCACTTTGTTGGTCTTGTCGTGATGCAGCTCACATAAACCTTAGCTGTAAATATCTGCAGACTAGTTTCAAAGCTCCAGATTAGGTAAACACTAGAAGATAGTTGTTACATAATTTGTAATATTTGTCCAAAAACAGTGCTCTAGATATAAAGAATTACTTTTTTTTTTTTTGGAAATTCCTAGGCCATCCTTAGAAATATTCTTGTTTCCCCTTACCCGACCCTTTTTCTCAATGGTGGGTAGGTCGGTCGGGATTTTATTTTTTTTTCCCCCAGAAAAGTCAGAGCGCCAGATAATCTTTATAAGCGGGGACATGCTGACATCTCACTCGAGCCGCTTCATCTGATATAGTTTTACCATCCCAAATTTAGACGTAGGAGTGTTTTTAAAGTACTTGCATATAAGTCCTATGAAAATAGACGACGCAGTTTTTTTATAATTAAATAGGGACGGGCGAATGGCGCCCCGTTACTGCAACTACTGTTACGTTCCACTGAGGTGCGTGGGGCATGGAAGTATGACACACAAGTACAAAACACGCACACACTCATAATTAAATGTAAGTGTGAACGTGCCATATCGGGGACATGTGTAATGCGCATTCTGATCATGGTCTATTCTGGTTACTTACGTATTTGTTTAATCAAGCAGTGTAGATATGAGGTGACAGTCCAAACTGGTACACATATTTTTATAAAGTCCGGCGCATTCCTTCTTTAATGTTGGCCATATAGCCAAGAATAGTATATAACACGCTCATTCAAGTTTTACGATAATAACAGTGTGACCCCGACGAGGCTGCAGTGTTAGCAAATATGGGATCGGACGCATCGGAGATAAACACATTCTCGTTGGATCGTCGTCTATGTATACACTTTTGTCACATTCCCTGTTTTACATATTGGAACAACCCAAATATGAAAATCTATCTCCGTAAGATGAGTTTATTAGGGTGAACGGGTCAATCTGTTTCGAAACAACATGCAAACATGAATTATGGTCATTGCGAGTTACGCATTCTCATCAGGGAATACGCTATATTGGAGTGTAAAGACGGTAGTAGTTTTTTCAAATACGGTAACCACATGCACGTGGCTATGTTGATCAGACATCAAAGAACGCCGCATTGAACTGGACACGTGTCATATAAAACCGTGAGACAGGGAAAGGTACCTTATACCATATGCCCTGATCAGCCTGCGCAGTAATGCAATGCGACTGGTGTTTCCTATTCACAACTTTGATCTTTGGATTATGAGTTTAAACTTTTAACATAAATTAGAAAAGCGAATATTTTCTGCGCGTTCGCGTTCCGTTGGACACATTTGGCACATTATCTGTCTGCTCACTGGAGACGTTTTGATTAGCGTCGGCAAAATGAGATTTCAGCCATGTGCGTTTCCTAGTAATCGAAATAGTTTTCCACCTAATACTAGATGAATTGTTTGTCCAGACAGAGGTGACTCTGATCAGACTTGAGCTATGTTTTATTATATACCACATATGGCTGCTCCGAGCATGCGTTATGGTTACTCCGAGTATGCTCGCTATTGACGAAAATTGCATTCTTGTCTGTATAGTCTGGCAACATATATTCTGTGACACTAACTTAAAGTATACTTATATTGCGTTTGGGAAAGCCCAATGCGCATGTATAATCCCTCTTCTATGTACTTTCAGCAATGGTTGCTCCGCCCAGCGTTTTTTTGTTTTTTTTTGCGAGCAAGCGCGCACTTTATCTATCTACTTTCCAATTTATGCTGTTCCCGAGCATGATTTAGAAAAACGCTAGGAGCACCCTGGGACATGCTCTGGGTGACCAAAACTGGACTGTTAACGCATGCTCGGAGCAGACAAATGTGGGAAGAAAACATACCTGCAGACTTGGCCAATACACATGCTTATCTGCGTTTTCCCTATATGCACAAGTCGTAAAGTACCCTAAAAATGTAGCATTTTTTATGCGATTTTTACTAGTTTAATAACTTAAAATCCGATTTTACATTTTTGAACAGTCTCCGTGTATTTCAGAAAAAGACAAATTGAAAATAACAATACCTGGAATGCAATTTCATTGCTCAACAATTTTCGCATGCCGCTCTGTATCAAAGACTGACCCTTTGTTTTTGCCCGACACCGAAATTTTCAGCTCCAGGTTACTCTACATAAAACCTATCGGCACGAGCGTTGAGCGGCAGCCAGTGACTTCAAAAGATGACTGAAATCCTTTGATCTTTTGCCAGTCTTATCTAAGGTGGTTGAGCGCATTTTTGTCTGGCTATTCCGGACTGCTTCTTTTGTCTCCAAACATAGTTAAAAAGACGATGCCGTTCGTTTTTATGACGGATAATCCTGTTTTAGTGGGAGTAGCCTATTCTTAACTCATTAGTTTGGGACTGTGAGCGCTTTTCGTTAGAAACGCCTTTATCTAGAGCTCTGAAGACCCAGATTTTTGGTACTCGGCACAAAGGTAGAAAAAAAAAATTTTTTTTTGAAATCGGAAAAAAATATTTCCGGTCGCTACGATTTTTTACGGTCGGTCGCGTAAGGGGAAACATTAGATATTTTATTTTTGGCCCTATATTCAATGCAAACAATGAAGGTGTTTATCAAAAGCTGCATTCTGTAGCATCCGATCTGAATCTACACTCTTCCTGGGACACTTGGTGTTATGATATAAACAATCTAACACCATGAGAGATAACTTTAACATTTATAATTGTTGACTTTGAAGAGTGGTACATCTTGGAAACTGTTAAATGAATTATTCTGTACTTGGCACTCAACAGTTCATGCCTTCAGATAATCATAATAAAAGGCTGAGTGCACTGGAACCCTATTTACAGTTGGAAAGAACTTTGTGTTCTGAGGGACTGAACCCAAGGTGCTAGCTTAGCAGGCCAGAGCCAAACCAACTGAGCTACTGCGACTCCTAAATCATCATCAAAATAAACCCTTTTCTAGGCCTGCTTCTTCTTTACCTCAAGCCAGACTCTGTCGTTCATGAAGGAAAAAGGCTCTGGGGGATTGTCACCATCCTTTGGTTCTGTCTGAGAGAAATCTATTGTATACTTGTCTAACCTGGGTGGGGTACCTGAAATATAATGATAGTCCAGGGGCCGTATTCATAAAGTAACTTAAGTCGTTGCTATGCGGTTGCTAAGGGTAAATTTCTATGTTGGAGATTCCCTACAACTATGAAATTTGGTCTGGAGGAACAGTCTTAAAAGACTGTTCCTCCAGACCAAATTTCATAGTTGTAGGGAATCTCCTTTATAGATATTTAGCCTTAGCAACCGCATAGCAACGACTTAAGTCGTTTCATGAATACGGCCCCAGGGCTCCAGATAAGAAGGGGTAGCATGGACAACTTAAGGATAATTTTTCCATCTTTTTCCATGATAACATATGTTGTGACCCCTCGTTAGAACCATCTTGCCAAGATGGTTCTGATGAGGGTTTTCAACATATGTTTTTGTTACGGAAAAGGAAAAATTATCTTTGATTTATCTCAACTGGAGCACTGTGATACTCTCTGATGATAACTTAAACATTTATAACTATTTTTGAAGAAACTGTAGCATCTATCTGCATTTACACTACAGTCAACTCTCGATATCTCAAAGTCAAAGCTCATCTCAATCTACTGATATCTCAAAGTAAATTTTCTGATCCCAGAAAATTTACTTTGAGATACCAGTAGTTTGAGATTAAAGGAGTTGAAATGTAAAGAAAAATAGGAAATGTGTCCAAAATATATTCTCTGATATAAGAGGGTGATTTGAGATGTCAGTGTTAGTCAGCTGTATGTCTATATCCCTTTCCATTTCCCTAAACATAACTTAACCCTAATCCTAAATAATCTAAGTGAATCATAAATTCTGAATTAATCATAAACCTAATTCTAATCTTAGGATCTCTTTCCTAATTCTAACCAGAGAGGTGCTGTGGTCGAGTGGTTAGAGTGACTTGGTTATGGTGCAGGAAGTCACCGGAAGGTCAAGAGATCGCCCCCAGGTTTTGCCATCCGATGACTGGAAAACTCTCTCTGTCAACCCAACAGTAAATGGGTACCTTTTTTGAAGCAGGGAAGGATAAGGCAGCGAAAGGAGAGGAATGGGCTCTGCCTTTCATTTGCTGTGCCCAAGATACAGTGGGTCTCTAGCCCCAACAGCCCCTACGTCTATTAGGTTATGGGAAACTTCACCTTTTAACCTTAGGATGAACTGGTAGGAGGAGCAAGTCTGTCATCTTTATTTTTGCCTCCCTTTTCAAAGGGGGTTAACCCTTAACAGAGAGGATTTTGCCCCACAAGGAGCAAATTCTTCCATTCAAGAGAAGACCTTGTTTTGAAAGGATTTAGTTGTCCATGGAAGCAAACAGTGGAATGGCAAACAGTTCAGACCCTGACTAATCTTGTTCCACTACTGTAAAGTGTTTGCTAAAATACCTATCTTTGAAATGTTATGATTGTTTCTTAACAGCTCTAGATAAGAAGGAGTGTCTTGTGATAATTAGGGATAATTTTCGTTAATATGTTTAAAAACATATGTTGTGACCACTCATCTGAACCGTCTTGTTGAGACGGTTCAGATGAAGGATCTCAACATATGGTTTCGATGAGAAATAACAAAAATTATTCCTAATTATCATCAAATACTCCTGTCTAATCTACAGCCCTGAATTACCTGTTTTCAGTCTACCCATGCTGAAGCCAGCCTTCTCTAGAGTTTGGGCTAGGCCTATAGCAGGTTGATCCCCCATTCTTCCAGCTGGTGTTACTGACAATCCAATTTTTATTAAGCCACGGAGGAACGTTCCTGTTGTCAAGACAACAGAGTTACCCAGAATCTTCTCATTGGTTCCTGGAAAAAAGAAACTAATAGTTGAGGACTGACCTGCAACAGAAATGTTTTTATAGAACAGAGATGCCCCTTACCCTGAGCATTGTCAGAAAATGTGTTATCTGTTATAACTGCATACAAAGATTAATATAATCTATGATGGGGTTGAGGCTGAGACAAGGACTGATTGATTTGTTGCTTTGAATCCATGGTAAACAGCTATGTTCATGTCGGGACGGTCAGTTAACCTAACCACACTATTCCTTGGCAGGCTTAGACCTCCTAAGCGGTTGGCCAGTACTAACTGTACATATTTTCGCCAGTAACTGACAACTGCCCTTCTTGAATCAGTGAAAGGAGAAATGAAAGTATGTGGCCAGACTGGGTATCAAACCCAGGACCTCTGACTTATAAGTAAGGTGCCCTACTGACTGCACTACTCGGCACAGCAGCTGAGACAAGGAATATCATGAGACCCAAATATCATGAGATCCAAATAATCTGAGCCTGAGTTTCTGAAGTCTGAACATCACTGATTATTTTTCTTGCTCATCATATTTATCAAAACAGAATATCCACTGAAGGTTAAACTCTATTGTTTGTTTTATCTACCTCATCCAGCTTACTTTCTAGTAATAATTCTGCCATGTTAATTCCATATTGTGCATGCACTTTACATGACTAACAACTAATCAGAAATCTACAGTGAAAGTTCAAGCACAGCATTGGCTATTCTGCATGCAACTTACATGGCAGATCACAGGAGGTTTTGTTGAAATTATAGCACCCTGGCCAGAAAACACACACTATTGTACAAAATATTTCGTAATGTGCGAGGTGTACACTGATGAGGGTGGCATAAAATAGACATATCATGTTTTGTCCACCTGTGCCGGAGATAATCCATTTGCTAACACATGTGGATTAAAGGCTGACAAATCATGGTGTAACTATTACTTAACAAAATTTGGCTGTATTAAGCAGTGATTGATGACTTGAGATAGCTTTCAGAAAAGAATAAATTATTGTTTGAAGTGAGTTGTTATGTAGATCTTATCACGAACACAGAGCATGAGTGACAGATCTACAGTGGACCATCTTTACAAGGATGGCATTTGTTCCCAAACTATTTTGATGTTAAACTGAACTTGCTGCTATAAAGAATATCTATTCAGAACAATAAATCCATTCTATGATAGCAAAACGATGTTAGGGATGACTATAATTACAGTTGACTTGAGAAACATGTATTCCAATATAACTCAAAAATCAATGAATCAGCTGAGAAATGTGATTTTAACACTCAAAATAGCAGAAAAATGCAAGTAATTCCTTTAAATTCTCCTAACTATCATTCTAGCATAGGAATAATCCCCCAACAATGTTAACTGCAACAAGTGCCTGCATTTTAACAGGCTTTCTTCTGAAAAGCAGATGTTGCACCATCAAAAGTTAAGGAAATGCTGTTTAACATCATTTCTTTTGACAATGACTTTAACAATTAGCTACTGTGTGACTAAACTGTGATTTGTTGCAGAATAAATCACTGTAATTTAAACTGCCCTTTTCGGCATACTGTATTAGAATTCAAAACGTATTCAGTTTAGTTTCAAATTTCATTCTAGACAATTTTTATGTGAGCCAAAGCTCAAGACAGAAGAGGTAGCAGGGCCAATTTAGGGATAATTTCACATATTTCTGCATAAAAACATATATTGTGATACCTCATCTGAACCCTCTCACTGAGATGGTTCTAATGAGGGATCACAACATACGCTTTTATTCAGAAATAAGAGAAATTATCTCAAAATTATCCTTAAAACCCCACCTCATCGGGAGCTCTGTGAGCATTACCTAAGATGACTCCTTTACATTTAAACTTCAACACAGGATTATCTCCCCTGCAAGACTCCTCTAGCACAAGATCTTCAACTGGGGCCTCTATCACTCTGAGGTTTGGTGTTGATAGGACTAGCTTCTGCATATGTTTCTTGTACAGTTTTCTGTCAATATTAGCCCTGGGTCCCTGAAAGAAATAGTCAGATTCCTTTTTCTTATAAGAGTTGAAAAGGCAGGAAAAAAACCAAAAATATGCGAGTTGCTTCCCATGAAAGTGTACGCAGTCACCTTAAGAGCAGCCCTCTATGAGGAGGAAGAGAGCCCCGATAGCTCAATAGCTTAAGCTCTGGCCTGCTGATCTAGCGGTCCATGAATTAATCCCTGATGTAGGCTGAAATCTTTTCATTCCACTGTACACAGCCTTTCATGTTCACCCCACCATCATCCTAAAATAACTGAAATGCTGTTAAAAGGACGTAAAATCGCAAGTCATTTATCAATCCATCTATGAGAAGGAAGTCAAATATTTCCATATCAAGAGTGATTTCCCTTGGTGGTGTAACCATCCACATTAACCCTTGAAGTGCAAAAAGAGCAGACGACAAAATTTACAGCAGCACAATTTCAAAAATATTTTGTCCAAGCTGTTTTTAATTATGAATTCTAAGAAAACATGGCAAACAGTGTAGATCCAGATTAGGCAGCTCATCATGAGCAACTTCATCTGGATCTGCACTGATTGCAATTTCAAATATTTCTGTGTTTGGGGCTTTAAGCGATTATGTTATATTTGATAGCACTATACAAATGTTAGTCGTGGGCTTCAAACTCATATTTGGTTACGCCTCTGCTTAGCACAGTTTATGTGAGGCTTCACAAGCTTTGTATGTGGACCACTGACCTTCATAGTACTATATATGACTAGATAATTGAACTCACCCAGACTGCTGGTCCCCTGCTCTTATTGAGACAATGGTACTGTGTTCCTGATAGATCTGAAATAGAAAGAAAGAGGCAGTTTTGCATTCTATCAGAGCTGTAAATGACCATACTTGTCATATTAAGAGGCCCCAACAACAAACTGTTGCAATAGTGGGTACAGGCATAGTAAATGACTGAGAAATAAAAAAAACTATTAAGATATACATGTAGTACACTTGCCACAGACTTCCCTTCATCTGTCGATGAAAAATAGTCACTCACGTGTTGTGACTTGAGACTGACAATTGTAATAACTAAGCAATCTGATTTGACATCATAACATTCCAATGATATCCAGCTGTTGTTACAGCTGTTTGACGTGAAGACAAAATACCACTCTTAAATTTTCTGCACTTATAATATGGCTTATTTTTTTTATTTACCAAGAGTATTATGCAGCATATATAGCTTGAAATAAAGTGTAAATATAAGAATTGGAATTTTACTTTTCGATGTTTAACAGGTGAGGAAGCTAGTGGTGGTCACTGGAGGAGAAAATTCTTTCCTCTAAGAACTGAACCCACTTTTGAAAGGCTTTATCATCCAGGGAAGCAAACAAGGCATCAAAAAAGTTGCTCCTCATTGTAAAAAGGGTGGAAAACTAAGTCATATGTGTACCTTTAAATAGACTATTATGAATCATCTGAACTGTTCAATGCATAGGGTGATAACCTGATGCTGTCTAAGCATTTTAAGTATATTTAGGAGAAATGAGGGCAAAAAAAAGAGAGAAAATAATTTCAAATCATAACCCACATTTATTCGTTTATAAGACAGGAGTTTTTTCCCCTTCCAAAACAATCCTAAAAATCTACAAGATTGTAAGATGGATTTACGGGTAGATTTTAGGGATTTACAAGATGGATGTAGATTTTAGGCATCGTTTCGAAATGGAGCAGAGCTACACCAGACTGGTTAACATGTTTGGGGTAATTTTGGAAAAGAAGACCCTTGTCTCATAACTGAATAAATGCAGTTCATGAAACCGCTTGAACCATTACCTGCCACTACTGCACAAAGGCCATCCAGAGCATCCACTTCTTTCATAAGATGACCTTTACCAACACCCCCAAAGGAAGGGTTACACGACATCTCCCCTGAAATAAACAGTCAACCCATTTATGATATATGGATTATTCTACCTGGGTCTTTGGACAGGTCCATTTCAAATGTAAGGGGTGTCAAATTTAATTTGTTTTTACTAGTTTATCTTAACAAAAAAATCTAATATTTAAGACAAACAGTGTAGATCTGATCAGATTTGTGGCATCTGATCTGGGACTACTCAGTTTGAGACTATTCCTTTTATGGGTCTCCTGAAAGTCTGAGATAGCATCATATCTCCAGATATAAAAAGGGGTAACAGGGATAGTTAAAGGTAGGTTCCTGTACTAGCGATAACAATTATGTTCACAAAATAATTTTGTCTTTTTCTGGGTAGTATTGAATTCTCTTATTTTTCTGAAACTGTTGCTACTGAGAAAATCGTCAGATGTTGTAGAAAATAGTCGTTTTCCCTTTGGTTTATTTTCTTTTGTTGGAATTCCAGTTCTAAAAATAAATATGTATATATGTCTGCAAGTCCGCAGTTTCTGATGTCATTTGCCAACGGTTAATTTTCTCTTGCCGTGAGCTCTTGCAGAGGTTCTGGCATGGCGGATGGGTTAAAACTATCTCGAAATGCAATGCAGCATGACGTCAGCTATGTTATCTTTTTTTGGCGCAAACTAAAAATAGCGCTAACTGGTGTGCGAAGCAGAGTTAGGAAAACCCTTGCAAAATGACTTTTCTACGATTTTTTGATTTACACTTTTTAGTGAAACTTGTTCATTTCCTCTTTATAAGTGCTTTCCAACAACTTGGATAAAAAATCATCAAAATTATGATGCATTCCAAAGTACAGGAATCTACCTTTAAAGGATATTTTTTCTTATTTCTCAGTGAAAAGAATTGTTGTAACCCCTGATTAGAACAGTGAGAAAGTACAGAACCCCATTCACAGTTGAAGAAGGTTCCACCTCCGGTGGGAATCAAGCCTGGGACCTAAGATAAGCATACTGAGCCATCTGGACTCCCCCATCAGAAATGGAATTACTGATTATTTGATTGATTGTGCCCAAAGCCATCATTAACATACATGTGATGTCTCCCGGATCATCCGGGAGTCTCCCGGAAATGGGGCCCATCTCCCGCGCTCCCGGAAAGTATTCAGAATCTCCCGGATGCTGAATTTTCCTGTCATAATTTTTTCTGAACCGTCCATTTTGCGGTAACTACTTACCCGGCGGCTGTCAAAAGGATTAACTGTCCGTGACCTAATTACCTAACAGGGTGCAATATAGGACGTGTCATTCCGAGGGGTATTTGCTGATCAGACGCAGCGAGGTGTTAAATTGGCTAGCGCACCAGTAAAGGTACCTGTGCTAACTATAATAGCAGGTAACTTTTACCGAGAGCAAATGACTTTTACTGCGTCACGGCTTTATGCATCGATCATTGTTTATGTCTTTGATTTGCACGAATGCAATAGATGAAGTGCCGCCAATCGACAATGATTCGATATCGATTTTTTTCAGTAAACATGTCAGATACGTAATGTATAGTCATTATAAATATCGATCTTGCAAAATTTGCGCAGGCTGATCAGATCATACTTTCATGAAATCATCCCGGGTGCCAGCATTTTTTTTTTATTTAAGTCCGTTCGTTCACTTTAAGAATAGTTTCCCGCGTTTTTCTATCCAGTTCCCGCCGATTCAGACCCATCGTATGTGAAATGAGAACCAGTGTGAATTTATAAATAAAAGATGGGAAATCCGCGATCTTCAGCATCTGACTGTGACAGAAATATGCCATTCTACGAGTTTACTGACCCAAATATGCAGCTAAATTTGTTCTTAATCTAATATTTAACAAAAATAGACAGCTCTAATGACAGGTATGTTCATTAAAGTGTAGAATATGACTCGGTTTTGAGATAAACAGATTTTGAGTTTTTAACAAGTATCAGCTTTCATCAAAATAAATGGAGCAAATCGGACCCATCATCCAAGATGCAATTTTGGATGTTTATATTGAGGGTTAGGGAAAAGTGGGGAGAGATGATGGTTTGAGAATTTGCCAGATAATCAGATTGTTTATTTTTTTTTTTTTTTTTTTTTGCAATTTAGCAATGAAATGGTCAGCACTAACACTATGAATACACTGTAAATTAAACTTAGGATGGTAATGTTACTGCACTGAAATGGCATACTTTTGAGGTTATATTTGAAGTATTGGGTAACTCAAAAGTAAAGAAGTTAAACAAACTATACAACTGTACTATAGTTCATGTTGTTCTATTTTAAACAAGAACCCCCCCCCCCCACCCCCACACCAAGAAAAAAAAACAACAAAAAAAAAAAAAAACAGTGAAGTACTCGAAACAACGCGTCAAAGTTGCCGTCAAAAAGTCTCCCTGATGGGGAACTCAATCTCCCTGAAATGAAATCCAGATCTCCCACATGGTCCTCAAGAGTTCATCACATGTATGCATTAAGTTTAAGTTTTCTAAAAAAAAAAAAAAAAAATTGTAGTCTCTTCTTTTCTTTGACTGCATGTGTATGAAAAACTAATATGGTTTGGTTAAGAATAAGAACTAGGGTTCAGCTTACCTATTGTATCAACCTTGTGAGTTACAAGCAGTGTCTTTCTGCCCATTCTTGCTGACGCACAAGCAGCCTCAGTTCCAGCATGTCCACCTCCAACAACAATCACATCATATCTAGAGGAATCAAATGGATCTTCGACACTGGACAGGTGCCTACATGGTGTTGAAGGTGGTGTTTTCTTTCCTTTTGGCTCATTCTCCAGTTTGAGGGAAAACCAATTCCTGCATACTGCTCTGGATAACAAAACCTTTTTACATCTAGAAAGCATTATGTTTAAAGTCTATACGTACATAAGATCTGATTTTGGTATTGTTTTATAAGAGGTGCATAAAACATGATATTACCCCACCCACTGATATGACCATGATTGTCAACTGAAAGCCGCTTTGAAGTATTAAACCGATTTTGATGGACAGATAAAGTTTCATCCAAAATATAACAACATAATCATTTAACAGCTCTTTGGTTCAAGCCAACCATTTTTCACTTCTTTACGTCATTTTGAATAAAAAATCTTTGCAATGCTTCTGTATAGATAACTATAACACCGCTCATTCTCATTCTAGTGACACGGTAGCCGTGTTTAAATAGCATAACGCCCCTTGTAACTTTCTCGATCATACCGGAACAAGTATTAAAGTAACTACTACATTCAGAACCATCATTCCTCTCTCTCTCTCTCTCTCTCTCTCTCTCTCTCTCTCTCTCCATTCTCTCTCGTGCGCATGGGTGCTTGCGTGTGTCATGATCGTGCAATGTGTGTTTGTGTGTGTGGAGGGGGGGGGGGGGGGGGGGGGGGGGGTAAAGCGCACTGGTGCAGTTGCAGTGCACCCATTTCGAGATCAAAGGGTCTCGAGTTCGAATACCTGCCAGCCATCCAGTCATATATAAGTGTAACTCGTGTGTTCGTGCGTGCGTGAATATGTGTGTTTGTGTGTGTAGTTTAATTAGGCTGTTGGCGATCACGATGACTGGATAAACTGAAAGTTAAGCACTTTATCTGCATTACAGGCTGTGTTGAAATAGTATGTTTAAGGTTACAAATCTAACGCAGATCTGCGAAAATAAGCCTAATTTGACCCGGGAAATAACTGAAAGGATCAATTACCATGATGCATTCGCTTGGCATAGTGTTGAATGAAGAGCCACTCTCTTAACATAATTATATAGAAACTTTGTTTTCTTTGTATTAAGTTTATATTTTCATCGACTGAATGCTGTCAAAAGATCGGGCATATTTTTGACCTTTCTAATATTTATTACTGACGATTTCATCTTATTGTTTTTTTTTCTGTTATAAGATGGTATAGGAAAGTCGGGTAAATTCGGACAGCGGGTAAATTCGGACAGTGACAATGTTTCTTTTTATATGTCAGTTGTTTGGAATTGAAACAAAATTAACTGGGCAAACAGTGAAAATCTTGATGAGACGGCTCATTATGAGCCGTCTCATCTGGATTTTCACTGTTTGCAATGGTATGTCCGAATTTACCCGCTTTCCGAAATTACCCGACTCCACTATAATAGCTTTTGTTTTCTAACAGTTTTAAGACATCTGCAGATTTGAGAATTTAAAAGTATTCTGAAAAATCCTTAACTTTTATTACATGTATACAGCCTCCAAATTAAAATGAGCCGTGACCAGACATAACTGACAGTGGCATGTGCGCCCAGCGAAGACTCAGATTAGCCTGGGCATCCGCCCATTCTGATCAGAGGCTTCGCAGTCCGCTTGGAGCTACCTTAGACCCTCAGTTACATTTTAAGCGCACAGCGAAGAGTCTGATCAGACTGGGGGTTGTCGAGGGGTAACCGAGTTTTCGCTGGCCGTACATGCCACTTTGTTTGTTTTGTCGTGTCGCGGCTCAAAAGCAGTTTGGAGAAAGAAACACCGTCTTATAGCCGAATAAATAGTAGGCAGGAGTGAAAGAGTGATTACATCTAATTTGATCAATCCTTAGTGAAACTAGTTTAATTAGAGTCCGTAAGGATGAATTGATACAGATTTTCTTCCTGGACAACTAGAGCTGGCCATAGTTTCAGGGCTCTAGGGGTGTTCTGGTCACCGGAGTAAATAAAATGCAAGTAAGTGACTATGGTCAGTGGCTTGGACGGACGCACGGCGGCAAGTGCGTGCAGCTATGGTTACGTACCGCTGAGCTACTTGGGGATCGTCGTTAGGAGAATTGAAATGAACTGAACTGAATGTTCAGTGGCAATGTAAGTTTGATAGAGTACGAGTATTTGTCGGTCGGAGACATAAGCTGGCTGTAGGGTACCTGATTAAGAGAACAGGCGACTTGAGAGTTCTGACTTGTCAGAAAATGACCTGCTAAATGAGTTTGACTATTAAGGCTGGACGTAAACGAGATTTGACAAAACACTCTTAGCGCGTTACTGTAAATGAAAGTTTCTTTTCGCGCATCGAGTTCGTGTGAACACAGTCTTCTGCAAATATTCATTGCCAAAGTTAGTTGAAAAAGATTCTTTAATACGTTTTTCTGTGACAAATAATTTGCTTTGTGTCACGTTGAACGCAAACTGTTTGGCAAACTTTCTTTCACAAAGAAAATTTCTTCGTGTTAACGAAGCTCTAGAGTGATCGATGTACTGAACGGCAGCAGCCTGCGAGTCAAACTGGATTCTTCTTGAATTGCGGCAAAAACATTATAAATGAGGCTGATAATATCTTCGCTAAAAACGAAAGTAGATGAATTTGCGAACAGCATAGATCCAGATGAAGCAATGAGCCGCCCCATCTGGACCTACACTGTTTGCCCTTTCGTCTTTGAATTCTCAGTAGTATGATAATACTGGTAGCTTGTACCAAACTTTGAGGCGTACATTTTGTCGTCTGCTTTTTTAGCGTTTTGAAACACTGCATCAGAATACTGAACAGCAGCAGCTTAGGCTCTTTTTGTGCGTCACATGAGCAGCCTGTAGCGGCTAAAAGATAATAACTTAGGCTGATAATCCCTTCGCCTCTATCATTAGCCATCGATTTTTCATTATCATGATTATATCTATTCTTCGCAAATTTTAACATAGTCTTTCTGTCGCAGCACAGAGTTTTCCTTGTCTTCATGCGACGATATGAACACATACAAGTATTGAAAGCAGACGATTTAAGCAGACGATTTCTATTTCTTCTCCAACAGAAAACTTACAAGTTGCAGCGTATCACGTAATACACGTCTGCAACAATCACACGTAGAGAACATTATAGGAATACCACACATCAGTTTATTTCTAGTGTTTGTTAAGAGATAACTCCTACACCAAGTAAGTAGTTTAGGATCTTAAACTAGTGCAATATTGTTATTCTTTTTTAATTTTTTTTTCTATTTTTTTTTCTTATGAATTAATCATTTTAAGAGATAACGCCTACGTTCAGTATCTTATCTAATGCAACCAAATTCAAATTATATACATATGTCAGTGCATAATGGTCATTAATATAGAGATTTGGGTCATATTTACGCATCATTTTAAGGCAAAGTTAGCTCTAATACCAAATTTTTTTCAAGGTAACGATGTGGGAAGACTAAACCTTCTGCAGACACATTCAGCATTTATCTACTGAAATTATTAGGGATTTATGCAGAAATGATTTGGTTTGCTAGATTTTGGCGACGCTGTTGGCTAAAGGCGGTCTGTCTGGAAAGAAGAGTCGCATTAATTTTATTCAATACTAATGCACTTACATATGTAACACGGCGTCTGATTGGATAACGTCAAAAATTTGCGACAGTACTGTCGACAGTACTGTCGGAAACCCGACGTCATTACGTAACGGCACTTCTCATTGGTTGACTTCTGGTTTTACGTCGCTGAAAGCGTTTGCTTTGGGTGCAAAGTAGCACACTTTTAAAGGTGAAAAGTGCATTAGAATGGGAATAACTGTATTGAAAATTGTCATTTGGGGAGGTAAATCGTCGGTTTTAAGGTCATAAACTTTAATATTCATGCTCACATACCTCCACCGCCAAAGCAATCTTGATAGTTTACAGAGATAATGTATATATGCATAAGGAATCAAAATAATTTTTATTTCATTCAAGCTTTTCATTTCTGTCACCCACTTTCTACTCATAATGTTCACTTGTATTTGTTAATGTCTTATGTTTGTTACCATGTATATGCTGTGCTCGTCTTAAGAGGGCCTCAGGGAAGTTTGTTTTTACCAACCGAGTCACCCTCGTAAAATAGTCATTACTTACTTACTTACTAACTTTATGGTCGGAAATTTCGTTTTACGGCGACGCTGACGCTGACGCGTCGCCGTAAAACGAAATTTCCGACCATAAAACCCACGCGTCGCCGTAAAACGTAATTTCCGACCATAAAACCGACGATTTACTGTCAGCGTCGCCGTAAAACGAAATTGCCGACCATAAAACCGACGATTAACCTCCCCAAATGACAATTTTGAGTACAGTTATCCCCTAATTTTACCCTTTTTACAGAACTAATATGGATACTGAAGATGACTTTCTGATGTTATCAAACTTAACGGATCGAATTATTTTCAACATAATCGGGTTGCTGCTTGCCATTTATGCCTTATACGTTGAAACAAGAGTAGAAACAGACCCATCCTACAAACCCATCTGTGACCTTGACCCTAACAGAATCTCGTGCACCAAGGTGCTGACTTCTCCGTAAGTATTCGCTTAAGGGTATAGGTACCCTCCAAATATCCCTACGTTTTTGGCTTCCTGTTTACCTGGGCAACAAAGCCTTCTAAAATTGCGGCTTCTCTTAAAGAAAAAATTTCGCTCCTTTAGGGAGCCAATTAATTCCTTTAAGAAACTGAAATGGGAAAACAATATTTTGAAGAATTTTATTCCCTGGAAATGTTCCCATACACTTAAACTACTTTAGCCTTTTAAAGGTAGGTTCCTGGACTAGGGATAACAATTATGTCCACAAAATAATTTCGTCTTTTTCTGAGCAGTATTGAATTCTCTTATTTTTCTGAATTTGTTGCTACTGAGAAACTTGTCAGAGGTTGAAGAAAATAGTCGTTTTCCCTTTTGGTTTATTTTCTTTTGTTGGAATTCCAGTTCTGAAAATAACTATGTTTATTATGTCTATAAATGGGCGATTTCTGATGCCATTCTTCAAAGGTCAATTTTCCTTTGCCGTGAGCTCTCCTAGAGGTCCTGGCATAGCGGATGGGCTAAAACTATCCCAAAATCCAATGCAGCATGACTTCAGCCACGTTATCTATTTTTGGCGCGAACTTAAAATAGGCTAACTGGTGTGCGAAGCAGAGTTAGGAAATCCCTTGCAAAACAACTTTTCTATTTTTTTGATTTACACTTTTTAGTGAAACTTATTCATTCCCTTTTATAAGTGCTTTCCAACAACTTGGATGATTGATCATCAAAATTATGATGCATTCCAAAGTACAGGAACCTACCTTTAAGCGCCATAAAGTAGAAGACAAAATTAACCTTTGAAATTTTTCAAAAACTGTTTCATCCAAGCTATATCATATTGAAACTTCAAAGACCAGAGGGCAGAGTAGATCTAGATGAGGCGGCTCATTTTAAACCGCCTAATCAAGATATACGTTGATTGCAAATTCGTCTCTGTCGTTCAGGGTGTTAACCTATCAATTTCAATACTTCTTTAGTTTTTGAGAATCGTTGCAGGTATAGCAAGAGTACATACTTTCAAACGTGAACATTTACTTTCGTGCAGACGTCCAAACATGATCACTCAAACCAAAGAATTTGTTTCTTATTCCATATGATGCTCTTATTGTGTGAAATCACTTTTCGGTGCACATTGTATATTTCCAGATATGGGCGAGGTTTCGGACTGCTTCCAAAGAATAGTACTCTGAATATTAGGAACTGTACTCTTGGCATTCTGTTTTATTCCTCACAAATACTTCTTGGTAAGTAAATACAAAATACTGGATATATGACACAGAAATCCTTTATCAACCATATCCAAAAGTCACACACAAGGGAAAGTAAACGTTTGACACCACATGGTTCTGCTGATCCATCGGGATCAAACTGTCGTTAAACGTGGCATGACGCCGAAATTTGACTACGGAAATGGCATAGGATTAATCCATTCTCAGCTTTTCTAAAGCACGAGTATGTAGAAAGCAGAATTTACGGGTCATTATTTCGGAAGTTCTTTCCATGCGACGTCGTAACGTCGCATCAACACCATGATGTCACCATGACGTCAGGACGACGTCAGAACGTCGCATCGACGTTATGTTCCTGTTGGGTTCAAACATGTTTTGCAACTACCTTGTAATGACCTGGCTTAGAGGACAGAAAAGTGTCTGTAAATTAAGGTAAATGGATACACTTTCAGGGCATGCAACTCTGCCATTTTGATTTTTACCACCCTTCCATATATGGGTCAACTCGGAAAATTTGCTTCCTACGGGGCAAATTCTTTCCTTTAAAAGTTGATCCCATTTTAGATGGGGAACATTGTCCAGGAAAGCAAATAGGAAGTCTTAAATTTTTCTCCCTTTGTAGGGTCATAAAAATATGGCAGTGCATCCATATCCCTTAACAGTATTTCGGTCTGTGCTCTTTGCCGTTTGGACAGCATTTAAATGGAACATCCTGGATCATAAAATCATCTCGAAAATCCGTCTATCTATACTTAACAAAAAATGAAATGTTACATCAACATTCAAATCATTTTTTCCAGAAACACTTCATTTAAATTTCAAAATTTAACCAAGGCTAAAAATAAGTTTAAAGCGGTCCTCTGTTGATAATCTAATACAGATACACTACCAAACAGTTTTAAGTTTATTTTAGATTCTTTGCCTCCCGTGATGGCAAGAATTTAAGCATAAATGTATGTTACATTTCTTTTTTTTTGTTCAGTATACTCCTAGCTTGTAATTTCAATACTTTCAGGTTTCTCAAGTGACCCCTGGGTCCAGGCCTTTGTCTTCTACAGTTCAGTGATATCTATTCTAGGAACAGTCTATCTAGCATGTATCTTGCTATTTGTTCTAAAGGATCTTTGTATTGTTTGTTTTGCTACATATTTTGTGAATGCAGCAGTGCTCTACTTGAATTATTGTCGCAGAACTTCTGCTTGAAAGAATAAGCTTTAACATTAACTATTAAAGTGCTAAAAAGCAGACAACTATTAAAGTGCTAAAAAGCAGATGACAAAATTTGTGTCTGCATATTTTCAAAACATGTTTCTTTCCAGAGATTTCATACTGAGAACTCAAGACTAGTCGGGCAAACACTGTAGACCCAGATGAGGCAGCTCGCTACGAGCTGCCTCATCTGGATCTACACTGTTTGCAAATTCAACAATTTTCGTTTTTGACACTTTAAGGCTTAAGAACACTGCTGTACTTGAACTATTGCTGCAGAAGTTTTTCCAAAAACAATGAGCAGCACCAGCTGACATACACTGAAATTTTACCTTAAACCTTTTGCTTCTGAAAGTATTGATTTTGTCCAAAACTACTAGACATAAATTCCAAAAACTAGAAACTGTTTGTGAAATGTTGACGGATGACAGATGGAACTTTGAAATCTCAGTGGCCTTGAACAAAGGTCAGATAATTATCTTGACCTTTGGCAACATAATGTTTTCATCTGCCCATTAACTTAGTGGTATATACCAAGTATTACATCTTAAAACTTAAATGGTGTTTGAGAAAGTATTTCCCATATAAAAGCATAAGCAACCAAAGTTGACCTTGCCATAAACTGGGTCACAGTCAACACAGGATAATCATTTGAACTAGCTTTGTAGGGCCTGAGCCCCAAAAGTTACACACTAAGTTTCAAGGTCATTGGCTTTTGGGTTTTGGAGAAGACATTTAAAGGGTTTTTACCACACATAGGCATAGTGTCCATCTTGGTCATGTGACCAAGGCCTTTTCTTCCCCTGAACCAGAAAGGCTTTACATGAAATATGACTTCAATTGGTCCAGTGCCTTCAGAGAAGATGTTTGAATATGTTGGCGGACGGACGGATGATGGAGGCCTGGCTACACTACAGCCTTAACCTCAGGTGAGCTACATAAAGGATCCCAAAAAAATCAGTTTAGGGGGAAAGTGATCTATGTCTAAATTCTTGCTTTGCAAGTATATACTGTAATGTCCCTAAATTTTGGGACACCTAAAATAATTAATTTTTCATTTGGAACAAATGAAAAATGGATTATTTAAGGTGTTCCAATACTTACGCACATTATGGTACATTTACAAAAAGAAACAAAAGCATATATTCAAAATGTAGTTAGTATTTTATTGTTTATAACCTATTTCTGTCACACAGCATATGATGACAATATATGTAATTCAAATACAAGTATGTTGGTTGGTTGATTTGATGCTTAACGTCCACGGTAAACAACTAAGGTCATGTCGGGACGGCCAGTTAACCTAACCACACTATTCCTGGGCAGGCCTAGACCTCCTAAGCGGTTAACCAGTACTAAGTGCACATACTTTCGCCAGTAACTGACAACTGCCCTTCTTGAATCAGCGGAAGGAGAAAATACAAGTATGTACATTGTATGTTAGTTAGATACAAAAGAACAAACATCTATATACAAACATGTATATGAAAACAAGAACAACTTTACCGTATATGTAGTTTGTCTTCAATTAAACCTGAAATAAAATCCCAGCTATGTCCAATTCCTAAACTGTATCATTTTTTTTTTTTTCGTTTTTTTTTTTCTGTGATGAAACATCCACGGGGGCTTTAATTACTTTGTTTTAGGTGATAACAGAAATATAATTTTAAAATGCCCACATATATGTATATATTTTTTTTTTACCCAAAACAATTTGATTCAAGCCCCTGTGTTTCATCTGGTCTTCCAATCTTGACATGAAAGAAACTCATATTCAAATACAATCACTGATCTTGTGTAAATTCTTCTTAACAAATACATACAAATACACACAAATATAATTTAGAATTGTATTATGCAGAATCATATATAATTTAAGCATGATTAAATAGTTTTTGAGCAAATAAGTAAAGTTCCTTGAATATAAATGAAAATCCTTTGGTACTGAAACTGCATACCTGGCATTTGTTGTTTTATTATTTGCTTGCTATAATTTATATAATGCATTTCCATAATCTAATTTTGGACAGCCATAATTCTTTTTATGGATATATCCAATATTCATCTTAATTTTGTGAGTTTCAAAATGAACATATAGATATTGGATTATAGGAATCAATTTATTTTGTGTTATTTTGTATTCCAAGTTAATTATTTTTGGCTATCCAAAATTATATTGTGGATTTCAAAATATCAAACTATGGATATCCATTTTTTTGATATCCTAAATTCCATTTGCGAACATCCATAAATCAAATTTGTGGATATCCAAACAAAATTTGGGATAACCACAATTATATTGTAATATCACCAAATAATATACTGGATATCCTAACGTGAATTTATGGATATCTAAAAATGAATGTGAACATCCAAAAACTGAGACATGTATATGTATGTAGTAAAAGTGTCCCCCTTCACAGATGTGTTAACTGTTTATCCACTTTCAAAGTAGAATTTTACAAATACACAGACACCATATATATTTCGGACAACTCAGCCTTTCTGAAACTGTCTCCTCCATTTATGAATACGGACCAATTCATTCATTCTTTTTTCTGTCCTATCAGGGGTGATATTGTACAAAGTTTGGAAAGGTGAGAAGCAGTCTGACAAGGGTTTGTGTATTTTTCCTAATATTCTGGATCTACCTCTGTTTACTCAACATCTCTGAAAAACACTTAAGGTGAATAGGTACATCTCCTTTTTTTGGCCATGTTACTTAAGGGAAACAACTTTTGAGACTTCCAATTTGCTTTCCAGAAACAGGAAACCCTTCCAAAAATGGGTTTACTCTTAAAGGAAAGAATTCTTTCCATATTTTTTCCTTTAAGAGTTGACCCCTATGGAGAACAAGAGGCAAAAATGAAAATGACAAATTTTGCTTCCTCTGAAAGTGTACCCATTCACAATTAGGTTTCAAAATAAAAGACACTTTTTCATACATAAACGTACAGTACACCCTGACCATACTGAGAAGAGTTCTCTGCTACTTCTACAAATTAAAATCTAAATAGAGGATCTTACATGAGTACTCATGTATTAATGAATTTATTAAACGAGTTGGGGAAAAAGATAAGATGAGAGGCTACGCCGAGCATCTTATCGTTTTCACCACGGAGTTTAATAAATTCAATAATACATCAGCACGAATGCAAGGTTCTATTTATCATATGACAATAAAATCACATTTTATTTGTAACATTTGCATTAAAATTTCACAATTTTGCCATTAGAAAACGCGACGTTTTATGGACGTCAACGTATAACGTTGCGACGTAATTTGCATATTTAATCCACCAGTGGATTATTGTTTTTAATACATGGCTTTATTACACTCTCAGATGCGACGTCATATGATAACAAAGTTTATGGCACTGAAATAAAACAAACACGTATATTTAATAGCAGTTCCTCACTTACTCTACTTGGTCAGATATAAGATGGGGTTTCCACTCCAAAACAAGTTTTTTTTGCCATCTTGGATTTAGATTTTTGGGATTGTTTTGGAAGGAAAAACTTTATCTTACAGCATAATTACAAAAGACTGATTAAGGTATTTAAGGTCATTTTAGATGGAAATAAACCGTCTTATAACAGACTTATAGTATAAGTGATCAGGAGCTGACTCATTCCCCCAGACAATATCAGTGATTGATGATACTACCACTGACGCAGATAACAATATAACAATATTTTCATCAGTGAATAACATCTACATCTATTCTATATGTTGAACCATCACCATTGACTGTTACTTAATGGATTATCACAACCTAAATCAAACAAATTTAAGCAGAAGATCTTAAGTCGCACATCAAAATGTGCCATTAAATGATTTCAGAAATATAAACAAATGAAAAACTTAACACCCAGGGCCAGGGATCAACCAAGAGAGAGACAAGGGAGAAATAGTTTCCTTGCAGGATCAAACTTCTCCCTTCTCTGAGCTGCTAGCTGGAGAAGTTTAATTGTATAGAACATTTAGGACAAGATGAAGCATGGGCAGAAACTTCTCCCTAAAATCTGAAAAACTTCTCCTTCATTCAGATCTCAAGCTTGACCCCTGACACCAAACTTGAATGTACCTGTGCATAAAATACAAATTTCAGAGTCTATGTATGACATTAACAGCTGAAGTCAGAACCAAGAAGAAACACCAGTCAAATACCAGGATTTGTACTATATTCAAAATTACATTGTATGAAGGTTACGTCACCCCAAGCTTTCATTGTCAAACATCAAACAGTCTTCAAGATATAAATCAAGATCACTGAACCACAAAATATAGGTCACTGTGATCTACTTTTATTTTTAGGTCAAACATCAGGCCATACTGACTTATTATCCCAAGCGTTCATGTTCATACATCAAATAGTCTTCAAAATATAAGGCAAAATTGCCGAACCATGAAAAAAAGTGGTCAAGCTGATCTTCACTTCATGACCCTGAAGTCAATGTCATAAGGTTGAGCCATAACAACCAATCTGCATAAGTTTTTTTCAAAACAGATTTGTAGAAAAAAAACCCCCACAATTTAAAAGAGCCCTAGTTCCTTAGAAACTGAGCTAAACGCAAATGGTGAATCTTTTTGCTTACACGCACTCACACAAAGGGTATTGCATACTTTTAAGGATATTAATGCATGTATGCCACCACATCAGCTCTATTGTCAAGGCACTCAAATAACAATAAACAGAGCTCCAGATAATGTGGGATTTTCAGGATTATTCAGAGATAATTTTTCTTATTTCTCAACAAAAACATATGTTATGATCCTTCATTAGAACTGCTTCATCAAGACAGTTCTAATGAGAGGTCACAACATATGTTTTCCTTTAGAAATGAGAAAATTGGGTCACAACGTATGTTTTCCTCAAGAAATAAGAAAATTTTCTTACAATAATCCTTAAAACTGCACCTTGTCTGGAGCCATCCAGGCACTCTAATAATGTAAGACATCACAACTATGCCAGACAGTAAAAACACACAACAAAACAAAAAACTCCCATATAAGGGCTATAATCTAATAAACAAGTTTTATACCGTGTATGGATACATCTAAAGGGATTTTTTATCAACCCTATTGCACTCAGAATGGCCAAAACTCCATGGAGTTTTGGCCGTTCTGTGTGCAATAGGGTTAATATGTGTTTTATGGCACTTTTTAGGATAAACCATCTGATCTTTCACAAGCAGAACATGGCTTTCTCACTTGTGCACTGGCCGAGTCGCTTTGACACAAATATCAGATTTTGACTTGTTGATCAGTTTTCAAAATCCCTAATATAGCAATGTTTTGTCAAAATTAGCCTAAATTTATATCATAAATAATTTATTGATAGTTCTTAATGCATTTAAAACAACTTTACTGGCTATGAAATGAAAATTATAGAAATTCTATAAATTTTCATTGGAAATTAAGGCATGTTGCAAAGGCAATTTGAAGAGGAAGGCATGTTGCAAGCGACATGCCTTAATGGTCTGGGGAGAACACTGACTAGGACACAGAGCCCATCATCTAAGGAGAAAGTGTTCAAAGTACAATTGTTCCTTATTTTAAATTTTTCAAAGGAGACCACTAGCAGAAATATAAGGAAATAATTATAACTCCCCTATGAGAAAGGTGATTCGTACTTTCAGGTCAGATTAATCTCCCTTGGATGTATATACACTTACCTTATGGTGTAAGGTTACACCTCTGTGTTTCTCTGCCAATTTCACAAACGGGAACAACTTGTTTGACTTCCTGTTTGCTTTCCTGGATGATAAAGGGCTTCCAAAACTGGGCCTCTTCTTAAAGGAAAGAATTTGCTCATAGGAAGAGCAGATTCTTTCCTTCAAGAGAAGCCCCCCCCCCCCCCCCCCCCCCCCAAGTGAAATGGATTACAAACTCTTGTTGGTAAAAATTACCTCCCCTGGAAGTGTTTCCATTCACCTTTTAAATAAGATGAAACCACAAATCTAAATACGGTCAGGTTTTATCATAAGGTCAGGTATGAATAATACAGAGCTCTAGATAAGATAGAGTTTTAAGGATACTTTCAAGAAATTTTTTTTCTTCTTTCTCAATGAAAAACATATGTTGTCACCACTCATTAAAACCATCTTGGCAAGACGGTTCTAATGAGAGGTCACAATTAATTCAAAACTAAATTATTCCTGTTACCCCTTCTCATCTTGAGTACTGGGTATGATGAAAATTCTAAGAAAATTTCTATTAATCTGCCATAAACTCATCTGTTGTGGCCCCCTCATTAGAACCACATCACTGAGGCCGTTGACCTCACCAGGCTCACCTCACTGGTCAAAACAGATACATGTATTTACATGCAAAAATAAGAAAAATATCTTCCCAGAGTATCATCAATACCTTATCTGCAGCTCTGAATTAAAAGTCACAGGGCTGGAAAATTCCACTCGTCCGCTCACCATGACGAGTGGCTCTTGCTGGAGGACGAGTGAAATTTTTTACTTTTCCCAGTGTAAATTATTGAAATCATCATATCTTTGGTCATGTAGGACTAGTGGAAATTTCAAGGATTTTCCAGTCCTGAGTCAAGATGGTAACTTGCTATATACATTTACAATATTTACACTATAGACAGTTCAGTGTTCCTTATAAAAAGGGGTAGCAGGGATAAATCAGGGATAATTTGTCTTATTTCTCAACAAAAACTATGTTGTGACCCCTCATTAGAACCGTCTCAATGAGACTGTTCTAAAGAGGGGTCACAACATAAGTTTTCATGGGGAAATCTGAATAATTATCCCTAAATTATTCCAATTTACTCTTCTGATCTGAAGCACTAATTGGGGCCTGGGATTTCTGTAACAGTCTATGGCATACCTGTCTTAAAGATGTAGCTATGGTACCAATGTGATAAATATTTTACATGAGGTTACAATTATGAGCTGTTATATGAGTGGTCCACAAAACCTTTTAAGATATTGTATACCATATTTATTCGGCTAGTAAACAGTAAACAGTCTTTTCCCATCTCTAGAATGGCTCAAAAAATCTAAATCTGTCTTATGAAATGCAGCCATGAGATGGTTTTTTTTTTGTCTAAGACAATCCCAAAATCTAGATCTGTCTTATTTGACAGATCTAGATTTTTGGGATTGTTTTGGAAGCAAAAGCCTCCATCTTATTTCCAAAGAAACATGGTATTCAAATTTTGACAGAATTTGTATAAAGCAAAAATGCAGCGCTCGAGATGGCTAAAATTTTCAAGAGAAACTTCAGTTTTGTTTGTTTGTTTTTTTTGTTTAATATAGTTCCATATTTTGTAAGAGGCATCATAATGTGGGATCTCATCAGCTATGTTTCAGCAATGCTAAAGGTGAATGGGTACACTTTCAGGGGAAACAACTCTGCCATTTTTTTTGTACCCTGCTCAATAGGGGCAAAATCCCCTTTTTTGGAAGGGTTTTATCTTCAAGGAAAGCAAATTGTTATACAGAAAGTAAAATAAGTCGCCTCTCTTTATAAATATAGTGGAAATGCATGGCAGTATACCCATACACCTAACCCCCTTAACTGGAGATCTGCATCCAAGATTTTTGTGGAAGGAGTAAGGTCACTATTTTCTGAGGCAAAGATGCACAGTATTTCTTGTTATAGGACAGGGTTATTTCCCTTCCAAAACAATATAAAAAATCTAGACCCATCTTAGATGGATCAAGATTTTCAGGATTGTTTTAGAAGGGTGAAAAACCCCATCTTGTAGCAGAATTTTATAAGACTGATTTAGATATTTGGGGTCATTTTGAAGAGGAATGGATGGATGACTTCCCATTTTGCATCATTATTCATATCAGGATGGTGGGATGGTGATAATGAAAGGCTGTGTGCTATGGAGCCCAACTGAAAACAACTGAAAAGATTTCCACCTCTAGCAGGAACCCAGATCAACAGACCAGTGCTTAACTGAGCTACCGGGACTCCTTTCTACAGAGCTTTAGATAAGAGGGAGCATTTGATGATTATTAAGGACAATTTTCCTTATTTTTAATCAAAACCATATGTTGTGACCCCTCATCTGAACCGTCTCGGCGAGACGGCTCAGTTGAGGGGTCACAACATATGTTTTCGAGCCGAATTAACAAAAATTATCCCTAATTATCATCAAATACTCCCTCTTATCTAGAGCTCTGTAATTCTAGAGAGGGAACACCTGATTTTATAGCCTAATAAATACAGTAGCTGGCCCAAAATCATAATGCATGGGTAAGCAAGCTGATATGTCTTGGAGGTCATATATGATATGAGGCAGATTTTGTTGTCGTAATGTCTGTGCAATGACCCAACTCAGGTAATGGTACATTTGGTATCTGATGATAAGTTAGATTCTTTCTACATGAAACATTATACTGAAGAGGCTGCTACATATATCTATTTTGCAAAATACCAAAACTATCTTCTAATCATCATCAAATATTTGCTTTACATGAAGTTCCTGAGCTTGTGCAAGGATAATTCAGGCTTGTAAACTTATGAGAGGAAAATAAGTGAAGACTTTTCAGTTCTCAGTAAGAGATTCTAGAGTATTCTATGCCTGATTTCCAATTTGCATGGTATCTTTTTTCCCATTTAGCACATATCTGTTAGATTTTTGGCAAAAAAAAATAGAGCACGTTCTCAAAATCTGATCCCAAAATGCTCCCTGCTGTGTTTCAAAACTTCAATTTCTTTTCTTCTCTCCATCCTGCGGAACTCTGGGTGTTTTTCCTGCTGGTGCCGATGTCACTGCTTTGTACTTCAGAATACAGCATGTAAAAATCACAGCATTGATGACATACATGGAGATGCAAACCACGCAGAAATCATGGAGAACGAAGAAGAGAATGTAGCCAAGGTAGATACAGCCAATAGCAGACATCGTTGAAAAAGCCAGCTGAAGTAAGGCACCAAGGCTGCTTGAGCTGAAAACTGAGACAAGAAACAAATTCATGTAAAGTATTGGAACATTTAAAGAAATTAAGACAAATTTTTTAACTTTCTGGGAGAGCAACTCTGTTTCAAATCACATCCTTATTCAATAGAGGTCAACTATTCTTTCTTGTAAGAGAAGACCCCATTTTAAAAGAGCTTTCAAATCCAGGGAAGCAAACAAGAAGTCATAGATGGTTTTCACCTTTGTAAAAATGGCATTAAAATTGGAGGTGTCCCCACTTCCCTAATAACCCTAAAACTTAACAAGCTTGAATTTACTATGTTTCAAAATTATCCTTAACCAGTACCACCCCAATCTGGGTCTCTGCTAAAAGGAAAAAGGCAGAAGATAACTTACCCAGAGAAGACTGGATGAGGTAGTAACCCATTCCATACACACTGTTTGGCTGATTGAGAGCACTTCCATTTGGCATCAAACCAAATCCTCTACCCCATCTGAAAAAATGCAAATATATATGGTGAACTGACAGAAGAAGGAGCTTTGCTGATGTCACTGACCTAGATCTGGTTCAGCCTAAAAAAAAACTCAAAATAAAAAATAAGTGGATCTGAATGTCTACCTGGTTGGACTTGCAATGCCAAACAACACCTATTTGATAAAGTATTTGAAATTTATGAATTCCAGACAGATGACAAACATGAAGCATGCAACTTGGCAACAAAAGTTAACATCTGACAGACATTGACTGCTTTAGTACGGACTAAAACTGACTATTGAATACCACATTTCTCTCCTTCTTTAAAAAAAATTGCATTTGCTAAATATAATTCCAATATATTGTTTTTAATCAAAAATTCTTAAAAAAAACTAAAAAGCTATTATCAAATGTACATCACAGTTACACTTTCATCTGATCATCATGTGCAAAATGATTTAATTTCTTTCCACCTTGTCAGTTAACTTTCTTCAGGTTTACACTCCATCAGTTATTTTTCTTCAGATTTATCTCTACTGAGCTTCAAGGCGCTCTGATTCGCTGTATATGAGTTCTCATATGCTTGTTATAGCTCCTCTTTGCTTCAATTTCTCTAAATTTCAGCTTCTTTCTTCAGCTTCTTTCTGCTTCAGCTGCAATTTTCTCTGCATTTGCTTCTCTGTGACTCTGCTTCTGATTGCTTCAGCTTTTCTCTGTTTCAGCCTCAGTATTATTAATATGAAGATTCCGCTTCTGTTCTCAGTTTCTCCCTGCTTCAGCTACTCTATGCTTCAGCTTATCCCTTCTTCAGCTTACCTTATATATAGAGTCCCATATATGAGATTTCAGGGGTAAAATGTCTGTATGCTATGTTATCATGTTGTTATTTTCATTTTCTATTTAGTGACTGCTGTCACTAAGAATAGAAAATGACAATCAGGTCCAAGAAACACATAAAAGGACAGAATTTCTGTCAAAGGACAGAATTTCTGTCCTTTTACAGATTGTACCTATCTATGAAACGAAAGATATATCATGATTTTATCACGCTTTTCACGTGCTGTTGTGAGTGTCAACAAAACCGCAAGATGTCTGAGCCGTTGCACAAAACAAGAAAGGTAATGTATCAATTTTTATTATGTTCCAAGTTTATCTATTGGTGCACTTTGAAGAAAAACGTTAAAATTCACTGATTTATAGAGCTAATAAATACCGGAAGTGTCATTAAAAGCTGCAAATGCAGATAGACATTCGTTCAATGTTCACTTTTCACCGATGTCAGCCATATTGGCAAAGTTGTCGGTCACGTGATATAAAACGGTAGACTGGATCCCTTTTATTTTTCTTCTTTTTGCCTTTTTCTTCCTCCCTCCTCCAGCGTCCGTTATGATACCCCGGCAACCGTAGTATTGGATATTTACATTGACAACGAACCTACGGAGGACTATATGAGTTAACTTATATAACGGTACTACCAAATACCGAAAGCCCAGGACTCGACCTGGTCCATAGAACTACCGAAATACCGAAAAGCACCGAAACACCGAAAAGCATAGAATTACCAAAAAGCACCGATATGTCATATTCTTTGCAAGAATATGGGAAACAACATTAAGACTAACAATTTTGAATTAGAGTCCCATACTGCTTAAATTCAAAATTTAACATTTGGTGTATCGGCATTATCTCCAAAATTTCAGTGGCCCAGCCAATTATTTAGGGCCATCCTCCTGAATATGCTATCAAGGCATTAGCCTAATAGAAAATAGCAGATTCTATATAACGCCATTTGGAGGACGAAACACTGGCATCCGAGTGATCTGGTCAGTCCATACCGACTCGTAGCCAAGTGCCCGTCAACCCACAGCGAAGTATCGAACCTGCCAGACATCTATTGAATGAGGCTTTGCAATGTCCATCACCTCAAGAACATACTCAACGAATGTAATGCCCCATTCATTCGCGGCAACATTATGCAGCGAAATCATATATATAGAAATACTAGTTAATTGTCTTTCCACAAAAATATTTCACACAATCTTTAGAATGAATTTGGTTTGTCTTGCTACTACCTGCTTTCCTCTGGAACCTTTACATACGATATCAAGAACTCCCTGTTATGGTTTTAAATATCAATCACTTACGTATATAAGGTCAAAAGGCTCTCAAATGTTGAAATCCGTTGTCTATTCTGTGGTATTACCTGCAAATATTATAGAAACATTATGTATTCCTATTTGCGCTGATTCAAGGCACATTTTAACATAAACAGCTGATAATTTGTAGTATTCAAAGAAGGAGAAGAAGGCCACGGCTCATCAAAAGGTGGCACCCCTCAAAGCCTTAGAAAGTCACCACAAGGGACCAATTGATGTTAAGTTCATTGAGGACAGAGTAAAGAGAAGTAAGGCCATGTCTACAAGAAAAGACACGTTGTTTGGGAAGGTAACTGACTGCTGTTTTTAACTTACTTCCATGCCAAGTTAAGATATAATACAATTATTGTAGTCAATAAGGTTTCAAGTTATATACTTAGTCCCTTTGAAATATCTTTTGATATTTAAGAAATAGATCACCTTAGCAGTGAATTGTTGAGTAATAATTCACAGTTTGGAGGTCAGTTGTTAACTAGATCATATCACGAGCGCGGAGCGCGAGTGATATATCTACTTACAACTGACCGACAAACAGTGAATTATTAGTCAAAAATTCAATGCTCGAGCTGAACTATTTCGATTCTAACGCTCAGAAACGCTGAAAAAATATTCTTTTCATTCAAATTCTCCCAACATTCCTGTCAGCGCGTTCATGCTCCCGCCAAAATTCATGACTGTATCTAAGGTAAATGTACGTTTTTATGGCAATTTTAGAAAGAACAAGAAATGTTACAGTAGGTAACAGATGCCCCCGAAGGCCCCTTTAACTGACCTTTGACCCTGATTGTGACCTTGAACTTGGGCAAGGCAGCCCAAATCTTGCAAGCGAGATGCCTTTTTATCATGCTTTACCTTTCTGTGAAGTTTGATGAAATTCACTTCAGCAGTCTCCAGTCAGTTTGGAGATATAATCTGACCTATGTGCCCTGATTATGACCCTGACCTTTGGAACAGGAACCTAAATTTTGTTTGTGCATACCATCTCATTATGTATTACCATTTCAGGAAGTTTAATACAGTTTGCTTAAGAAGTCTTTTCAGTAATTGGGGAGAAACGACCTTTGACCTCAGACTGTGACCTTGAACTTGGGTGTGAAAGCCTATATCTTGTGTGTGTCTTACCTTCTCATTAAGTTTCATCTTTCTGTGATGTTTGAACTTGGGTGTGAAAGCCTATATCTTGTGTGTGTCTTACCTTCTCATTAAGTTTCATCTTTCTGTGATGTTTAAGGAAAATTGCTTTGGTACATTTATGAACATTTGTTGAGACATGATTTGACATCTGACCCCAGATTGTGACCTTGACCTAGGGTTTGGGAATATAAATATTATGTGTGACAAACCTTCTCATTATGCTTTGTATTTCCGTGAAATTTGATGAAATTCAGTTATGTAGTATTAAAGTAATCGCAGAGACACTATTTGACCTCTAAGCCCCAACAGTGACCTTGACCTTGGGTTTGGGAATATGGATATTATATGTGACAAATTTTCTCATTACTCGTTACATTTCTGTGAGATTTGATGAAATTCAGTTATGTAGATTTAAAGTAATCGCAGAGACACTATTTGACCTCTAACCCCCGACAGCGACCTTGACCTTGGGCATGGGAACCATACTGTTGTGCATGACACACCTTCTCATTGTGCTCTATCTATCTGTGAAGTTTCATCAAATTTGCTTCAATAGTTTATAAGTTATAGCTGAGACACGATTTAAGACATGATTTGACCTTTGACCCAATTGTGACCTTGACCTTGGGCGTAGGAACCAAACTCTTGTGCGCGACACACCTTCTCAATGTGCTCTATCTTTCTGTGAAGTTTCATCAAATTTGCTTCAGTAGTTTTTAAGTTATGGCTGAGACACGATTGCTTTGGTACATTTATGAACATTTGTTGAGACATGATTTGACATCTGACCCCAGAATGTGACCTTGACCTAGGGTTTGGGAATATAAATATTATGTGTGACAAACCTTCTCATTATGCTTTGTATTTCCGTGAAATTTGATGAAATTCAGTTATGTAGTTTTAAAGTAATCGCAGAGACACTATTTGACCTCTAAGCCCCGACAGTGACCTTGACCTTGGGTTTGGGAATATGGATATTATATGTGACAAATTTTCTCATTACTCTTTACATTTCTGTGAGATTTGATGAAATTCAGTTATGTAGATTTAAAGTAATCGCAGAGACACTATTTGACCTCTAACCCCCGACAGCGACCTTGACCTTGGGCGTGGGAACCATACTGTTGTGCATGACACACCTTCTCATTGTGCTCTATCTATCTGTGAAGTTTCATCAAATTTGCTTTAATAGTTTATAAGTTATAGCTGAGACACGATTTAAGACATGATTTGACCTTTGACCCAATTGTGACCTTGACCTTGGGCGTAGGAACCAAACTCTTGTGCGCGACACACCTTCTCAATGTGCTCTATCTTTCTGTGAAGTTTCATCAAAGTTGCTTCAGTAGTTTTTAAGTTATGGCTGAGACACGATTTGTTACGGACGGACGGACGGACGGACTGACGGACGGACGGACGGTGCGATTTTAATATGCCACCCGAAGTTCCTTCGGGGGCATAAAAAGAGACGTTACACCGTCTAACGTCTCAAAACGTCACAAAATTATGTCAGTAATGCAAGTGACGTCAGCAATGAGACACACACGCTCCGAGACAGTGAATTGTTGCAGAATAAAACACGGAAACTTCCCATTGCTTCTATAGGCGCACTGTGTTAGAATACTTAATGATACTTTTTGTCAACACAATAAAACATTCCATTTAGCTCAAAAACACTACAATAGTAGCGTTTAGTGGAAAACTTTGTATTTTCCAATAATGATATTTCATAATTTTCTTCACAATTACTTCTAAAAACTACTTCGTACAAATAATGCTTAAAATATTCATTTCCAGGCTCGTGAACTTGAAATCATGACCGGGGCAAAGATTAAGCTGCACGTTAGTTACCTTGGGGTAACTGACATTTATGAATCAAAGAAAGAGGGCGACGATGAGGTAATTAAAATCAATAAATCTTTAATCAGTAGTTGTTTAAACATTGGTTTATAAAAGGAGTCCGAACCAACCAATGGCACAAGAAAACGACACAGCTTATCCAACGTATGAAAAGTCAAATGAAAATTGACAACCAAACAAGCAAAGTACAAATTGGCTTAATAATTTGTAAAACTCTCTCTCTCTCTCTCTCTCTCTCTCTCTCTCTCTATCTCTCTCTCTCTTACTAAATGATGCGAGTAAACTGCTAGCAAGAACAACATTAAACGAAAACTATAATTCCTTGAAGCAGATAATTGAGCTGCTGAACTGAAGAAATTATAAATATTCCAAAATGAAAGTTGTCAAAATACCCAAATAGTAAGTCCGAACTCGCAACTCGCAAGTCCTTTTAACATTGACAATTCCGGTAGTTTATATACACAGATATGGAAACAGATAAGATGAGCAACGTCAGGAACTGATAAAATCAGATCCCAAATCCTGCCCTAAACATAAAAAAGGTAAAGGAACAAACATATGTAATTACACCAATTAACAAATAAAACATAATTGAGCCGCGACACAACATAACCGATAATGTGGTTGTGGGCACTGCATCGACTAAGATCAGCCTGGCCATCCGCTTAGTTTGATCAGACCCTTCGTTAAGTGCTAAAGGTGTAGCTCAGGGTCTAAGCTACCTCCATGCGGACAGCGAAGACTCTGATCAGACTGGGCGAATGCCCAGGCTGATATGAGTCTGCGAAGGGCGCACAACCACATTGCTGGTTTTCTCGTGTCGCGGCTCAATTATTATGTAGAGTCAGCAGGTCTTTCTCAAGTAGGTGGTTACCATCAATTTATTTATAAAAAAACTTCTTTCTGCAGCAACAACCAGGAAGTAGCAAGCCAGATTTGCCCATTAGTATTGAGCCATGCCTGAGTCCATCTGGAGTACAACTGGAGGTGCAGGAGGTGTTTCATGTGGAGAAAGGAGTGCAGGTGTCCATGGGCGATAAAATTACAGATCTGCCAGGAGTAGATAGACAGTGTAGTGTATGTGGCTCAGATTTTGAAAAGGACACGAAAGCAATTCAAAGTCTGTGGATTGGTTGCGACACTCCTAATTGCAAATACTGGGTGCACGCTAATTGCATGCTTGGAACAAAAAAAAAATTAACCAAAAGCTTTGTAAGCAAAATCCCCTTTAATTGTCCAATACATAGGTAATATACTAGTAATGCAATAAACTGACCTTGAACGATATCTGTGTCCTGTTTTTCAGATACTTCCTCTAGCGTCTGAACAACCTCTTTATAAAATGCAAGGAGTTGTTTCTTCTTTCCTTGACGCTCTTTTTGCCAGATTTTCTTCAGATTGTCAGCTTCGTCATTGTTGCCATTGTCTTCTATTTGCTAAACAAAGAAACATGTATATTTTCTAAATTTTAAAAATTATAATATATATAACATTTTCATGAACATTTAAAAGTTTATACCGTCGTAAAATTTAATTACACACTATTGATTTGATTTTAAAAGTTCAACTTTTTCAGGAAAATAATTCTTCATTGAGCATGCGCAGCCATTCAGTTGGTCTACATATTTTTTTCTTAAAACCAACGTCTAATTCTGTGCTTAATGTGTGCGATCAGGAAAAAGTCTGGTACTTAATTCTTCTCACATGAGGTAAGTTCCATTTTACATGTGCAGGTTAGCTTAACGTACCCGGATATTAATTTTTCTAATTTTGGCATATATATGAAATTACAAGTAGTATGCAACAACATTTAAAATAATTTCATGTATATGTCTTATATGCTATATGCCGCTTTGTGTTAATTCCAAGTCCATGGAACTCACCTTCAATAGTTCTTCTATATACTGTGCTATTTCACTGTTGGTTTTTCTGGTGATGTCATTGGCCTGGCTTCTGTCCTCTGGAGTAATAAAAACCCGCTCAAGCTTACATGCCTCTGGAAACGTGTTGTAAAATTGTTTCTTGTTTTCTATGCATTTCTTTTCAAAATCGATTAGGTTCTGGTCGAGTAGTTTGCCGCTGAAAGAAGTGTGATCACCCTCTTTCTCTAGATAGCCGGATTTTCGGATTGCAGATCTCCATTCTCTTACTTCTCTTTCTAGGTCGGTCTTTCTACATTAAAAATTAGAAGTGAGATTGAAAACGATTACTTGATAATAAACCATATGAAAAGAAAGAAACATGCAAATTGATAACGCGCTGGCAGGAAGGTTGGGAGAGTTTAAATGAAAAGAATACTTTTTCCGCGTTTTTGAGAGTTATAATCGGAATAGTTCAGCTCGAGCATTGAATTGTTGAGTAATAATTCTCAGTTTGTCGGTCAGTTGTATGTAGATATATCACTCGCGCTCCGCGCTCGTGATATAATCTACTTTACAACTCACCTCCAAACTGTGAATTATTACTCAACAATTCACTGCTAGAGCTGATCTATTTCTTAGATAAAATTCAATACCATTTGACAAATATAGCAACGGACAAGCTCATTGCTAGGAGGTGTGAGATATGGATTCGTTCTCCTGTACCGCTTGAGATCATCATTATGAGAATTCGAAGAAACGATGATAGCAAATCGCTCCTCTGCAGTAGCTAAATTGTTAGGCTATTGCTGCGCTAGTCATCTAGCGATGTATGTTTGTGGTTGCTTACTGGGTCGCGCTGGTTTAAAAGAGCAATCCTCAGTATAAGAGGCTTAGGTAGTTTAGCCAAGAAAAGGCCATCATTACTGCTGCACTGGGAACGTGGGTCACAACAGTGAAAGGCAACTGCGTAAATATTCAGGGGAAGCAGCCATATAATCTGTTATTCTGGCACCCTTCTGAATAGGGCTCAATTCTTAAAGAAAATATTTTTGCATCCAGTGCAGAAAATTCTTTACTTTGAGAGTAGCCACAATTTCGTGAGGGCTATGTCGTCCAGCGAAGGCAACAAGAAGTCACAAATGAGGTGCCCCTTGCAAAATGGTGGATATACATGGATATGTACTCATACACATTAAGGCACTGGGAAAGATGAGACAAGTAAGTTCCGGCGACTAGGCAGTGCTATTATGGCTTCCCATCCGGCACACAACCTTGAATCAACCTTGATCCAACGTCATGACGTTGAATAAAGGTTGATTTAAAGTTGATTTAAGGTTGTGTGCCCAGTGGGTTAGTTCTTGTCTGATTAATCTAACCGAACAAATAGAATATAGCTGTCGTCATTCCTGCGGTATTTCATATGACCGCTCACGACATCTATGCGAACAGCATTTTTGTCCGCGCACGACAGCTATACAAGCTGTGTCTTGGTCTGTGGTTTTTAAACATCTCTCCTGTTCGAATTGGAGAGGGGACGGACGGACAGACAGATTGTGTGCCAGGAGTGTACAAAAATTGATTTGTTCCGCTGCGCTTTCTGAGGAACATCGTTATGACAAAAAAAAACCACCCTCCCAAAAAAAGGTTTTAAAATTTTGGCCACACAAATAGTTATCAGCAGAATTAAAAATATGAAAATATGGAAGTAGTCTGAACTGGAGCGAAAATGCTTCAATTTAGCTTAGTCAATGAGGAAAGCTGGTTTACATTAATATTTGCCTGCCATTGCGACACAGGACAGGAACTAGTCACTGAACATGGTGTGGTGGGGGGGGGGGGGGCGGGGGCTGGTGTATGGTTGGACTGGATGTATATTATTAGACAGAAGTAAATTAAAAACTGGATTTCAACAGTACAAACCTGATTCCTGTTTCTATCGAATCATTGTTCAAGCCATCACAAACATTCTCCTTCATTCTGTCCATGCTGTCTAGGTTCCGACAAACTCGCAGCCATCGCTCCAAAGTCGGTGCACCAGAAGGGAGCCACATCTTCATTCTTTTATTTTTGCTCTCTAAAATAAAATCCCCACCCTCACACTTGCTGGGATGACCCGACTGAGACAATGCCAAAACATGGCGTATAAATTGTTGAACAAGATCTGGGCACTGCTGCATGGTAATGTTGTGTCTCAAGTCTATCTCCATATACTGGGTTTTGTTTAGACCATAAAATAATGGAGAAAGTTTGTACATGGCCATTACGATGACGTGGTAGTTACTCCTCCTGACTCCCTTCCTGAATAAATCTAATGCGAAACAATATGTAAAAACACATGTAAAAAGAAACTTCATATTCTTACTCCTAGATTGTGTAAGCCAGGTGTACACGCCCTTCAATTCTGGGTCAATACCAGTCCTAATACAGTCCTTCACGTATGGTACTAATAATTCCCTTGCTGTTGCTTTCAAAAATATTTGAATTATTTGCCATGATTTGTGGTGGTTTGTGGCTGCTTCACAACTTACTAGCGCTTTAATGCTTCGGAACCCCAACATTTTTGCAAGTTCAATTATTATAACAGTCCACAATAACTGGAAAATTGCCTTTGTGTAATTAATTTCGTAATGTCCTAAGCCGGGAATCAGAAGAAAATTTCCATAAGTTCTGCAAGCACTAATGTTTATAGCGGCATTGGGATGGTTAACATGTATATGGCTTTCAAAATCTGGTTTTGATTTAAATATTAAAGAGCATCTTGGACAGGTATGATATCTTTCTATGAGTCTTGCACATAGTAAATACGGGAGCCCATCGCAGCCTATTATGTTCCAGTCTCTATCAGATTCGCTTTGAATATGGGACATAACTTTAGAAACTGACTCATAGGAACAGGGGTTTAAGTCTATCGGATCAAGAACTGTAACTTCAGTTTTCCCGTCACACTGTGATTCTATAGAACTGTAAGGGTCTGTTTCATTTTTTTCATACAATATATTAAGATTATCGTCAAATTTTACAACTCTAGTTTTTTCAGTTTCCTTGTCAATGTCATCTTGTACATTTCCATTGTCTTGTTTTTGTTCACTTATAATTTCATCTAATAATTCAACAATGAATTTGTTTCTGTACATCCTGAATGTATTGTCTAATTCCTCAACTTTATACAATTCAGAGACCTCTCCTACATTTACATCATGAAGCCACTGCAGAGGTGATAAAGCAGGATTTCTTTCTAACTGTGCAGAATTTGGGGGACACAGACTGATAAGAGTTGTAACAACGCTGACCAATGCCTTACTGTCATATTTAACATTCCAGTTTCTGGCTAACACTTGATTGTTGTCAAAAAAGATAAGTATGTCTTTGTCATTCGGGATCTTTTTCTTTTGTTGGGAGTATTTTTCAAGATATTTCAGTAGTGTTGTGTAAGATCCTGAAGGAGAATACTTTGATCTGAGTTCTACAACAGTCCTGCTACCAGTAATGAAATATGAAATTAAGTTCATTGAAAAGTTAAGTTTCCCTATAAAATTACTGTTTACTAAGTGTGTTAGAACTTCGGCAGCATTGAGAATTCTTGCACTGATTTCTGTTGATCCTGATAAGGCTAGAAGAAAGTCACACAAAACATTTGTGTAAGAAGACAGTTCATTACTGTATGAAATATGTTCAAGTGTTTCTTTTTCTGCATAGTTAATATCGACATTACTATATAATTTGTCATGTAAATAAGTTCCAGCTGCTTTCATTATTTCACACATAGTACTTTCATCTAGAGTTTTTTGGTTTATCAAATCTACAAATTCTTCAACAGAATATTTGCACTGTTTTTGTCTTTTCACATTGTCGCTATCAGCTTCATGATGTGCAAATCTTTGGCAAGCATTTTCATAACAATTATTGCACAATAATTTTGCTCTTGGACTCAAGTTACCTTCCTCAACCAGAAACGCTATGACTGTTTTTAAAAACTTTTTACAAGTTTCTAGGTTCTGAACTATCCCCTTGGGAGAATCACAACTACTGTCATGGGTTTTGCATGAGCATGCTCTTTTAGGTGGCATATTTTCTGAAAAAGAAGTAATATCTTATGTGGGTTTTTTGCCCAAACTGTATCTTCAAGCGGACAGACGTACAGAAAAACGGGAGATAGATAGATAGATAGATAGATAGATAGATAGACACACAGATAGATAGATAGATAGATAGATAGATAGATAGATAGATAGATAGATAGATAGATAGATAGATACACAGATAGATAGATAGATAGATAGATAGATAGATAGATAGATAAAAAATATAGATAGATAGATAGATAGATAGATAGATAGATAGATAGATAGATAGATAGATAGATAGACAGACAGACAGACAGACAGACAAACAGACAGACAGATATATAGATTGATATTCTTTTTGTTTTTTTTGGCCCCAACTGTATTTTCAAGTGAACGGACGGACAGACGAACGGGAGATAGATAGATAGATAGATAGATAGATAGATAGGGTTCTTTTGGGGATACGTTTACTTGCCTTTCTCCATGAATTTAATAGTGGGACGTGGTGTGATGTGGCAGGCGATGTGATATGTGTGACATGTTGTAGTGTGGTGAAGTATTGTGGGTAGAGTAGGATGTGTGTGTGGTAGGGTAGAGTGTGGACATTTAGGGTGGTGCAATTTTGGGCTACAGTACAAATGGTTGTTGACTTTGTTCTTTCTTGTAAGTGTTGGGTCGGGATAGGTTAGTTCAGTAGTGGGCTTTAGTGAGATGAGTAGGGATGGGGTAAGAAAGGGTAGGGGAAGGCAGGATGGGGTGGCCACTTTGTAAGGTCTTATGGCTGGTTTGTGGGTTGAGATGGCATGTGTCTGGGTTGGGTTGGTAGACTTTAGTAGGGTAGGGTAGGGTGATGTAGTAGACTGTGTTGAGATGGGACAGGTTACGGTAGTGTATTGCAACATGGGGTAGGTAGGGGCGAAACGACTTGGGAGTGAAATGACTAGGATGTGAAACGACAGGTGGTGGTGAAACGACTAGGGTGAAATGTCTAGGGTTCGGAACGACTAGGGAAGGAAATGGTTTGGAGGTGGGGGGGGGGGGGGGCAAAACCACTTGATTGTTATCTATCTATCTACTCAACCTTCCTACCCTATCTACCCAACTCTACCTAGCCACCTTGACAATCCTATCCTATCAACCCACATTAGCCTAAGCTACCTATCCTACCCTATCAACCCACCCTTACCCTACCCTATGAACCCACTCTACCCTACTCCATCAACCCTACCTACCCTAGCATGTCAACCCACCCTACCCGCCCTACCTTTCCTACCTACTCTATCAACCCACTCTGCCCAACGTTACATACAATATCCGAACAACCCACCCTACCTACACTAGCTAATCAACCCACCCTACACTACCCTACCCTATCACCACCCTATCCTACCCTACCCTACCCTATCAACCCATCGTACCCTACCCTACCTACCCTACCCTATTAACCCACCCTACCTACCCTACCATATCAGCCATCCTACCCTCCCTATCAACCTACCCTACCATACCAACTCTATCCTATCAACCCACCCTACCCTACCCTACCCTATCAGCCCACCCTACCATCCCTACCCTACCCTATCAATCCACTTATCCTACCTACACTTCCCTATCAATCCTTCTTACCCTACCCTTTCAACCCACCCTACCCTACCTCTTTCCTAACCCACCCAACCCCACTCCAACAGTTCCTTTTGGATAGTTTATGTCAGATAAAAGCATGAAAAACTATTATAGTGTATAACAATTACATAGTTTGCGGTAAATACACATGTATACTAGTTGATAGAGCTGCAAATACATTTTAAGGCATTACGCCCTGGTGTGCGGTGATTCGTAGTACCGACGGGCGTAACGACTCATGGGCGATACAAATAACTAGCGAAAGTGGCCAATACCCTAAAAATTATGTAATGGTGTATTGTTTTGTCCACCGTAGTATGTCCTAACTAACGGCATCAGCCTCTGCATCCGAAACGGTGAAAAATGAAGAAAAGTGTAAAAAAAACAAGACAACCAGTCAACCAAGATGGCGACTTGCTGGGAGCTCGAGAACAAGTTTTTCAAATTTCATCCAAAAAAGTAAATATTACCTGATTTAGAGTGTTTTCAAGACCCGAAAAGGAGGAAAATTACACGAGTAAGTATTTCTTTATTTCCGCACAAAATGCACCATTCTGGAAACCTCTGGTTTTCTTCTAACGGTAGCTGCTGTTCGAATGACGAGTTTTCAACATGTACCAGAATGCGGTTTTGTCGATTTGCATGATTTTTTCGTGAGTGTAACATTTGAAAGAGCATATATCTGTCGTTTTATAGATAACCATATCTGTAAAAGGACAGAAATTCTGTCCTTTGACAGAAATTCTGTCCTTTTATGTGTTTCTTGGACCTGACAATAACAACATGAAAACATAAGCACAAAAATTTGACCGCAGAAGTCTCATATAAGGGACTACAGCTTCTCAATTGATGCTTCAGCTTCTCTATGCAGCTTCTCTATTCCCCAGTTGCCTCTGCTTCAGCTTCTCTATGCAGCTATGCTTCATCTTTATGCAGCAACTTCTGTAGTACCTGGGTCTTGTCCTTGTTATTGTCTGTATTAAACTTTGTCATATAATTTGCATGAAACAAGCACTCTCACCTGGATGAGAATACTTTGGTACAACTCATATGCTCAGAAATATCACACAAAGCCCTGAAGCTGTGATCTGCTTCATGTGCAGTCTCCACATGGTAGCTGTATGCAGACACAAGAATTCCAAGAACACAAGCAACAGCGCTCGTTGCTACTACTGCACGGGAAACTCTGGGAGTGGATTTCATTTTCAAACAAAAATCTTGTTAACAATACAATTCAATAACAAAGTTTTGCTAGCTCAGATGTCCTAGTTTTCTGTAACCTTTCCAGCTTATTTCATGTAATGGGAGATCTCACGGAATTTACTTGAACCAACCGGGTGTGAATAATCAGAACCGATTGAAATAGACCGAAATTATTTTCAAACTAAATAAATTGGATTAGATGTGATTTGTAACCCACCAACTGGGCGACGTAGTGGGCGACACAGAGAATGAAATATCCAACCTACAGCCATGGAAAATTAAATTTGTCGAGAGGGCACAGCAGGATCGGTCATACTAAATACCGCAAGGTAGTACAAGGACTGAAATACTAATGCCAGTAATGGTGAAAGCCTTCCAACTATCGTCCTATACCCGTGAAGTATATCTGCTATAAACTCTTAAAGAATTTTGTCTGTAGCAGCACTCAGAGAACAATGTCAGTTACACCTAAAAAGGACAACATTATCTACCCTTTACAGCATGTTGTTTTTTTTTTGAAAGACTCAGCCGTAATACCTGTTCAGAACATAGTAAAAGCTGGGATGGTATAAATTTTGTACCAGGGTCACTATTATCCGCAGGTACCCGCTACCAAAGCATTTTTGGCATGTCCGCAGTTAGAAAATATACGTCTAGATCAAATAATAAGTAAGGCATATGCCATCTGCACATGTGTGCATGGAAAGGGTACGAAAAGATAGGAATCTTGTGGTTGAATGGTTTATGATTGCACTTTTAACCACTTTATACAAGACAGTCACACAGAACTTTGCTCGACTTGCTCTGAATTCTATTGAAATATAATATTTATACATTACAGCGATAATAAGCATTCGGATAATGAGTAGTAAATATGTTGCCTGGTAAATGGTCTACCCGACCCAAACTCGGGTACCGAGGTACTAGTCCCAGTTTTACAACATAGCATCTAACAGGCATGCAGGAAGATGCTCAGAATGTTCAGTGTTGTTGTTGTATTTATAGACATTGCTAAGGTCTTTAACAAGGTTGCTCATAACAGCCATTATACAAACTTGTGTCATATAGTGTTAAGGGTAAAGGGTAACAGGTACCTTTCTTGGTAGGCCCTAGAGAGTTGTCCTTGAGAGAGAGAGAGAGAGAGAGAGAGAGAGAGATCTACCAGCTTCTGTCCACCTGGTGCTTTCTGGTGTATGTCACGCCGACAGAATTAGCCTTCTGTCTTTGATTTCTTTTCCTTTCTTTATTGTGTAAATGTTTTGCATTTTGTTTCTACTTGTTGTGCATTACATGTGTTTACCATACACTATTTCTATCACATGTAATAAGTGTATGGATATATCAGCATAGACATTAACACTAAATATTTGAGGTACAAAATATCTTAATAATCTTATTTCGTAATGCTGCACAAAGTAGCATTATTTCCTAATTTAGTATTGAAAATTCAGAGCTAAAAGGGAAGCTAACAATTTGAAAGTCCAGTGTAAGATTTAAAAATCCTAATGTCTCAATACTTTACATAAGTTAGCATTTTTGATGTACAGAACTGAAATCAGGAGACAGTAAACAAAGAAAAATAGGTAAATCAAAAGCCATCTATATTATCAAAACATTAATCAGCTCTCCTAATAAATTTTGCCTTCAAACTTTCTTAATGTACATCTTATTATCTTCCACATCAGTGAAATAGTGCAGATTATATTTTATTTTCGTCCTTTGAGATCAGAGGATATATTCTGAGAAATCTGAAATTTTAGATTGATTTTATGTTCTTATTCTAGATCATCAATTTTTGTTTGTTTGTTTTTTTTATATTATTTGGACTCTTTTTGATACTATGCAGTCTTTGACATCTCTGTCAGTATGCATTTCTCTGGTTTCGTTACCGGATATTGTCAGGGTCACCGCTGAGGCTTTGTTAGCCGAATCTACGTAGTCTGGCCCATGTTCTTTCTCCTGAATGTTTTCTCTGCTCTTGAAGGAACTCTTTAAGATTTTAATTCCTCTTAGCTGTCCCATAATCTGAATTATATTTCACTGGACAATTAGCTGTCTGTGATAATGATCTCACTATCATTATCATGACTGCCAGTGACAACTTATGAATAAGGGAGCAATTTCATGTCTGTTATCTGCAGGAAATGCCATCAACCATGAAAGATGTGCAAAGATAGATCACTGTGTAGCTTCCTGATCTTTGCGAATATAAACTAGGAGACGTCCAAGGTCCAGGACTTCACTCTCAGTGCTTGTAAAATAAAGATCAAAGCTCACACAGTGTTCTAGACTCTTTGGACGTTTTTCTTTATAGATTGTCCATGGCGAAACAACAATCAATTGCAAGACGATACCCCAAAATCGTCAGCGGGAAACTTGGCGGAGAGTCCAAATCTACTGTAGAGCCACATTCCCCACAGTTCAAGACACAAACAGATGTCTTGTAATCAGCCGCAGAACTACTACAATCTGCGCAACACTACTACGGTGATCCATCAGCCATCATCACCCCGTCTGAACTACGTGCACAAGAGATACATCAGCCATCATCAGCCCGTGCACAAGAAGAGAACAACGCTGTTGCTACGCCACAAGGTAAGACTCAAGTTTCTCAACCAAGCCCATCTCCCACAAGAATGATGCCATTCAGTGTCTCCTTGGAGAAATTTTCTGGGGATGGCAAAGTAAAGCCAGAATAATTCATTAGACAATATGAACAGTTCACAGTGCTAAACAGACTGTCACCAGAACAAGCTCTTGCAGGTAGGAGGTTTTACCTGGACGGGCAGGCTGAATTCTGGTACGATTCTTTAGAAACTCCTCCTGCCAGCTTGGAGGAAGCAAAAACATTGATGACAAACAAGTTCAAGGTTAACGAGTGCTTTGACTATGACATGTTTAATTTGATGCGAGAACCAAATGAACAGGTAGATGACTACTTAAATAGATCAGAACGGAAAAAGCAGAAGGCAAATTTGCCACAGAGTGTGTTGGTTGCCATAGCTCTGAAAGGCCTAAGGCAAAATCTAAGGGTCGCGATAATACCTCTGGAACTTAAAGACTTGGATTCATTGAGAGACATGGCACGAAAGCATGAAAGAGCCCATGCTAGTGTTAGTGTAAATGGTGTGTGCAATGCTGACATTAGTGACTTTAAGTCAGCCTGTTCGGACATCATCCAGCAGCTGCCTGCTTCAGTGAATGCTGTGAATTTAAGCAGAACAGGTAATCAGGAGACAAAGACAGGTGGTTATTCCACTGGACCACCACCAGCTCATCAGGAACGGTACCAGCCACCTCATCGACGACAGTTCCAGGACGGACGAAGCTTCACCCCAACTAGATATCAGGAGGTGAGACCACCACAGCAGCTACAGCCACAGCAGAATGACAGGAGACTATGCAGAGGATGTCATGGTGAGTCAAGTTTTTCTTATAGGCGCTCTAACTGCCCAGCTTTCAATGTACGTTGTCAGATTTGTGATAAGTGGCATCATACGGCCCGTGCATGTTGGAAGAGAAATAAATAGGGACTCGCACCTGTCCATAGGAGCAAGTCTTCAATGGATGGGCCCAAAGGCATAAATGCAAAACAAACATTAAGTAAAAATAAGGCATCAGTCTCACAACAAAATCATAGGCAGCCAAAATCACATTACAGTGGTGCATCATTAAATAAGCCTAGAGAGAATCTTAACAAATCCAAACAAACTTCAATTCAAAGACCCGCCCAAACAAAACCCACCCCAGCTACACAAAAGCAATGTCAGGCAACTGAACCAATTACATCCGCCCCACCTAAACTAAAAGAACTGACTCAGAAAACAGCCCTCAGTCAAACACAGCAGAAGTCCACCTAATAACACCCATTACTAAAAATAAAGTACCAGTCTCTCTTAATGGGAAGAAAACTAATGCTCTCTTTGACACAGGAGCAAGCATAAGTTGCATAAACAAAGACTTTTTTATCAAAGCATTGCAACAGCCACTTAATTTACAAGCATCTCATATCACCAGCACAGAAGGCGTAGGGGGTGAGCACCATCCTGTTGATGGCATATATCATGCAACCGTCAACTTCAGTGGTTTACACATAAGCATTCCTTTCCATGTTATCAAAAACTTACATCAGCAGCTGATCCTTGGAATTGATTTCATGGAAAAGAATAAGTGAAATCATCATGAGTCTGAAATTAAATGCAGTTAGTAAGCCCCAGTGCTTTCCATTACCTCGCTTGCAAGACATCTTTGACGCTCTGGGTGAGTCAAAGGCACAATATTTCACATCTGTCGATATGGCTTTTGCATACTGGCAAGTACAGATGCATCCAGACTCCCGCTAGAAGGCAGCATTCATCACCCACAATGGCATATATGAGTTCAATGTTATGCCATATGGTCTTATGAATGCTCCAGCGACATTTTCTTCTCGAATGGCACAGGTCCTGAGAGGAATGCAGTGGCAGTATGTGCTAAGCTATGTCGATGATGTTCTTATCTTTTCATCTTCCTTTGATCAACATCTTGTTCACCTCGATCTGGTTTTCCAAAGACTAAGGCAAGCTGGTCTCAAACTTAAGCCAGAAAAGTGTCACTTTGCTAAAAGAAAGCTACATTATCTCGGCCACATTATAAGTAAAGATGGTGTGGAAGCTGATCCTACCAAAGTCAGAAAAATCAAAGACATGTGCCCACCGAAATCTGTTTCCGAACTTCGAACATTTCTTGGTCTGACACAGTATTACCGAAAGTTCATTAAAGGGTACAGCAACATCTGTTCTCCACTCTATTCTTTACTCCAAAATGGGACAGAATTCCTTTGGACTGAAAAATGTCAAAGAGCCTTTGATAGCAGCAAGCAGCTTTTGACATCATCGCCTGTTCTGGCATTCCCGGATTTACAACGCCCTTTCATTGTTACATGCGATGCATCTTCCACAGCAATTGGCTTCATCCTTGGCCAAAAAGATGAGTCTGGGCAGGAGCATGTAATCGAATATGGAGGCAGAACATCACGGGATGCAGAGCGTCGATATGGCATAAGTGCGCTTGAATGCCTAGCAATTGTTGAAGGTGTTAAAGAATACAAAATATAGCTCTCCCACAACAAATTCACCATAATCACAGATCATCAAGCATTAAAGTCATTATAAGCAATTAAGCACACAACAGGTAGACTTGCTCGATGGTCTCTCGATCTGCAAGGATTTGATAATGAAGTAGTCCATAGGAAAGGTGAGACCAATAAAATGCCGACGCTTTAACCAGACTAGAACTGTCTACCTCAGAGAAATTAAAACCTAAAACTGACCTTAAATAAACCAAAATGTTGATGCAGCTCAGCCGCACTTAAATCAGCAAGCCCAAAGCAATTGCCCAATTAATATCAGCCCAGTCATTGCAGAACTCACTTATCACAGTGATCAGCTTATTGCCCATTTAGTTCCAAATCAGGCAAACAACCAGGAAGAAGAAAACAGTGCTGTAATGGCAGAAAAACAAAGCAATTGCCCAGATTCCAAACATATCTTTAGGTACCTGCTAAACAAAGAACTTCCTGAAGATGATAAGATTGCAAAAAGAACGGTAATTGAGGCTGAACAATATGCAATGATTGCTTGTGTACGTTATCACATGTTTCAGAACCGTGCGAGAAAGCTACCTTCTGAATCTACTTTGATTCAGCAGCTGGCTTTACCACGCACTGATCGCCATGAAGCTATGACAGCATATCATGACCAGAATGATCACTTTGGCCAAAAGAAAACATATGAAGCCTTAAGAGCGAAATACTATTGGCCTGGGATGTACCAAGAAACTGTAAACTATGTAAGGTCATGTGATAAATGCCAAAAGACAAAAGCTAATCACCACAATACAACAGTTCCACTTTGTCCACTCCCTATCACAGAAACATTTGGCCGTCTGCATATTGATTTTGTTGGTCCTTTGGTTAAGACAACACAAGGTGGTTGACAGCTTTTCAAGATAGGTGGAAGCTTTCCCAACGTTTACTCAGACTGCTGAAGAAACTGCTCGCATTTTATATAGTGAAGTCTTTTGTAGATTCGGGTTTCCTAAAGCCATTGTCAGTGACCGTGGCCAAAACTTCACCTCAAACTTAATAAGTGCAATGTGCAAAATGTTCCACATAGCAAGATACAAACCTTCGCCCTATCACGCTCAATGTAACGGAATGGCCGAGAAGCAAAATGCCAATATAATCAATACTATGCGCAAATACATCAATGAAACGCAAGATAACTGGCATATGATCCTTCCAACAGTTCTTCTTTCTCTGAGATCCACTCCTTGCAATGAAACTTCAGGGTTCTCACCACATCACATGTTATTTGGCAGAGAAATGAACATAGCATATGATATAAATGTTATACCATGGAACAAGCTCAATTCAAATGCCAAAGCCCATCTCAAAGACTTAACAGACCATCTCAAAATTATTCATGAAATGGCAAAATCCAACTCTGAATTAGCACAAGATGTGAGCAAAGATAAGCATGACCAAAAAGCAAAGGAGTCAGATTTTCACATAGGTGAGCAAGTTCTAATGCAAATCAAGAAGGTCAAAACAGGTCTCAAACAAAAGCTAGCTGATCAGTGGAAAGGCCCATACCTTATTCGGGAAAAAAGGTCCACATAACACATATAAACTCATTGATATGTCAACACACAAACAAATAGGACCAATGATAAATGCCAAGCAGATCAAAAGGTACTATAATCCTGATGATTACAGGCCGGTCCAAGAACCTGAGCCCGACCCAGTTCTACCAGAACCTGACCCAGTTCTACCACATCAACCAAACACACATACTAATGAGCCATCAGCAGAGGAAGAAAATACTCCTGACCTTGTTACTCCTAATGCTGAAAGCAATGGTCAGAAAAAGGCTGAAAATAACATATCCTCAAAAACAACTTCAAACGAGCCATTAACAAGTTCAAAACCCAGACCTGTCCAAAATAAGGATGGTTTCTACAATGCAAAACGAATTCTTAAACAAAGAAAACGGGGCAAAAATCTGGAATACTGGGTTATATTGCACAACAATGACCCTCCAGCATGGATACCCTCAGCATGTCTGTCTCTTGACCTGAAACATAAATATTATGAGACACATACAAACAAAGGCAAACGCAGGCGTCGTCGTCCAATGCCACCCCAATGTTAAGCTGGTGTTTCAAACACAGTCTGCATGTTATGTCTGTGACATGAGGTGAAGGAACTGAAAACAATTTTAGCGTTATTCTGCTCTTAGAATCTGTTACCAGTAAATTTGTTTTTTTCCCACTTTTTCAAAATTTGTTTCAAAAGATTTTTTCTCCCCTTTCACTTCAGGTGGTCCATACAGCAGAATGATGTGAGCCGCGACACGACAAAACCAGCAATGTGGTTGTGCGCCCAGCGCAGACTCAGATCAGCCTGGTCATCTGCCCAGTTTGATCAGACTCTTCGGTAAGGGCTCAAAGGGTAGCTAAGGGTCTAAGCTACCTCCATGCGGACAGCGAAGACTCTGATCAGACTGGGCGGATGCCCAGGCTGATCTGAGTCTGTGCTGGGCGCACAACCACATTGTTGGTTTTGTCGTGTCGCGGCTCATGCTGACTTTGTTGACAGCTTCAAAGGCTGAAGCCTCAAGGTTGTATCCATTTTCAATTTCAAAAGATATAATTCAACATTGATTCAAGATTGAGTGACAAAGCTTGAATCAGTATTGACGTCTCTGGATTGAGTCAATATTGAGTTCTTAAGATTGACTCAATATTTGGGTCCCAAGGTTGAATCAATTTTCAAACTGAAGATATAGTCAATTTTGATTCAAGATTGAGTCGCAACATTGATTTAATATTGATTCAACATTTAGTGCCTGTGAGGCCTAGGAAGGTGCATTAAGCATATTGTTGTAGTGAATCCGGCATCTCTAGGGAAAAACTCCGCGAACTAAAAATTAAATAAAAATATCTAACAGTTCCAGTTATATAGTTAGAAAATGTGATAAAATTGCGCAGATGTGTTTCTTTAATATAGATTAACGATAACAACAGCTTTTCCCCATCGTATAATTCGCAAGAAAATCCCTTGATGGAATTTTCAGGATTTAGTTTCATTCAAAACGCAAAACCCTTGTGAATCACCTATTCTGCCTCTATTAGATTCATAAGGAAAAGGTTATACAGTATAAACGTATGATTTTAAATTTCCCAGCAGGCACACAATGTTGCATCAACACTGAATCAACCTTGATTCAACGTCTTGACGTTGATTTAACGTCGTATGTCTGCCGGAATATGCTGTGTGCAAATGACTGGGTTTCATGTAATATTCACAACCCATGTCTGGTACTCAAATTGCTAACATTTTTCAAATTCTTAATTGGGAAATCTGTTATCTTAGCTAAGTTTGTGTTGTTTGTTTGGTAGCAATTTGTTTATGTTTGTCACAACGGTTGAACGGTTCCTTATCTATTTTGCATGTAGTGGGTTTAAAAGCCCGTAAATCACGTGGCGACCTAATATTTGGGGGGGGGGGGGGGGGGGTGGGGGATGGTATGTGGTGGTGGTGAGTAAATTCTGGCAAATTTTGTTTTTATGAGCATTTAGCGTTGGAACCAAAATGCTACAGGTAAAAAGAAACATGAATGTTTAAGCATACTGCTTTACTGATTTTGATCAGCAATTCTGAAATTTTAATAATTCTACATTTTTTAATTTGTATTTTTAAACAATATGGTCGGAAATCATCATACATTCGCCGATCTTTATTGTATGAGAACCAATGTGTATGAGATGGTGTGTTTGTGTATGGTGGTGGTGGGTGGGGGAGACTGTATCTTCAGAAACCTAGATCATACTGAAGCATTTTGTTAGTCTGCAATAGAAGGGCCACGATCTTAATTGTGTGTGAGAAGGAGACATTTATAACTTCGCACATAAATGACGTTACACAAAAAGTTTGCCTGGCCCCGAGGTTATAAAACTTTTTTCGTGCTCAACTCAGCTGAGCATGAAATTTTATCTGCTAATAAATAGCAAATTACTGATAAGGACAGTTGTTTTCTGGCTCAGTTTAGCTGAGTATGTAATTTTCTCTGCTTATGAATATGAAAATGCCAACATTAGTTGGCATTTTCATATTTATCAGCAGAGAAAATTTCATGCTCAGCTGAGTTGAGCATGAAAAAAGTTTTATAACCTCGGGGCCTGGACTTGGAGGACTTGGAGAAGAAATTTGAGGTCAAGATGTGGGATCGATTTTCATGGAATCGACTCCATTGTAAAACTTCTGAGTATTGGGACACATTGTTCTGAGCAAACATTGCAGCCCCAATTCAGACTCATGCAAAAGGAGCAATCTGATTAGGGTCTACACTGCCGTTCCATCTGGATCTTTTGAAATACAAAACATGTTTAGGACAATAACGGTTATTATTTGAGCCGCGACACGGTAAAACTAACAAAGTGGCATGTGCGCCCAGCGAAGACTGTGATCAGCTTGGGCATCCGCCCAGTCTGATTAGAGTCTTCACTGTACGCTTACAGGGTAGCCAAGGGTCTAAGCTAGCTCCATGTGCACAGCAAAGACTCTGATCAGATTGGTCGGATGCCCAGACTGATCTGAGTCTTTGCTGGGCACATGCCACTTTGTTATCTCAGACTCGGCCCTCATTAGAGAGGATATAATAACGAAATTGGCACATATGTGGGATCTGCCTAGTCATGGGAATCCGCCTTTAATGTGCAGGTCCGGTTTAGTTGTGAGCCCCACATTATGTTTACCTGTGTTTGGGACCTGGACTATTTTTGAGCCCTTCATATGAGCCGCAACACGAGAAAACCAACAATGTGGATGTGCAGACTGCACACTCAGATCAGCCTGGGCAATCGCCCAGTCTGATCAGAGTCTTCGCTGTCCGCATGGAGGTAGATTAGACCCTTAGCTACCCTTTAAAGGTAGGTTCCTGGACTAGCTATAACAATTATGTCCACAAAATAATTTCGTCTTTTTCTGAGCAGTATTGAATTCTCTTATTTTTGGCTTGCGGCCCAAAGGCCGCAAGCCTTATAGATTGAAAAGCTCGTTCCGGTTTGAGACTGGATTTGTTCATGGTTTCCTTCACTTATACGAGCGTTTCATCGCAATAATCAGAGAACTCGTCCGATTTTGTCTATTTATATCCATATCAGGTTTACCGCATCTGCTAAAAATAATGATGGAATTTTATTCTATTTTTGGTCGCATTGTCGCCAACAGTCGGCACTTTCCGTATCCACGACTCTCAGCATACAAGTATACGCTTTTCCCAAAAAGCTTGCTATCTTTATTTTGCAGCGGCGTTGGGCGAAAAAAGGGCCTTAGAGTATTGAGTAATGTATTTACTTAGAGCAGTCACCACACTCGAGCTAAAGCATCTGTGCAGACTGACCAGGGTCTTTCTTTTTCGGCAGATCCAAAAATATATCATGCTAACTGAGGATAGATTTATCAGATTGTGCTGAAGCATGGGCCGATTTATATATCTGTAAACCTGTCAAAGCAGAAAAAATCAAAGTCAAAATTTATTGTTTAAATTCAGCAAGCAGGCGCTACTGATTTTTTTTCCTCATCACTCATCACATCTTACCAAATAAAGTATACGATCTACATGTGTGTGTGTGGCTAACGTGCACAACTGACCGTGTTTATACATGTACAATTGTTAAGCCGGTGTATAAATGACGCATATTCATTGTGCTATGTGGGAGATGAAATTGGATTTAACAAGACTTACCTTCGAAGAAGGGAAGGTGCAGTTTAGTTGAAATTTCATCGACCACAAGCTCCTTAAGGGGTCACACCCCCTCCCACCCAAACCCAAATATTATGCATGATTCTTCATAACACTGGATCAAGATATTGCTTCTTGGAGATGCCATTTGCCTGTGCAGCATTTCTGTTGATCACTTCAAGCTTTTTTCAAGAATTGTCTGGGAAGCAGTTTGCCAGTGATAATAACGTCATTTTGGTTGTACAGGAATTTCTTGTCATGCAAGAACCTTTGTATGCAACTGGAATCCTATCCGCCCCCAACAATTCTCCTCACCTCGATATAGTCACGCACGGAACTGAAAATTCAGTTTTTGGATGTAGGGTAGTATTAAGTTTGTAAAAAATGACCGCATAAATATTTCTTTGTTTTTGTTACAAAATGTATCAAAAGATTTGTAAGATAGTGTAGAATACTAGGATAACACAACTTATTTTACTTTAGATCCGTGCTTTAAGAAAAACGTAGATAACTGAGTAACTTTTTGTTCATTTTCTTTATTTTCCCTATATACTATTAGGAAATGATGGCCATATTACTCAGAGCAAAAAGGACCGTATTAAATGTAAATTTAAAAGTTTGAAAAAAATATCTATGTGCAGCTAAAAAAGTGCACTATATTGACCTAACACAACAGTTTTCATTTTTTATTCGAGGAAGACAAAAACAGAGAAAAATTGTCAATGTCCTATATGATTTAATGCTATTTAAGCTCACGCGATATCGTCGTTTACAGGTAGATTATACGGGTCTGAGGAAAAAAGTTGCCCATGCACTGCTGCATCGCTGGCCTGAGAGGGGATTTAGTTAAGAAATAAATTATAACGAGAAATAAACAACAACTACTTCATAATTAGGCTGAATTCATTTCCTTCGGTCCTCAAACGCTAGTTCTTATAATTCCCATTCTGTTAGTATCAACATACTGTAATGTAAACAAAATGTAAAAAAAACTCGGCAAGCCTTTCCTTTTTAAAAGGAAACTTTATTCTGAATTTGTTGCTACTGAGAAACACGTCAGATGTTGAAGAAAATAGTCGTTTTCCCTTTTGGTTTATTTTCTTTCGTTGGAATTCCAGTTCTAAAAATAACTATGTTTATTATGTCTATAAGTGGGCGATTTCTGATGCCATTCTCCAAAGGTCAATTTTCCCTTGCCGTGAGCTCTCCTAGAGGTCCTGGCATGGCGAATGGGTTAGAACTATCCCAAAATGCAATGCAGCATGACGTCAGCCACGTTATCTATTTTTGGCGCGAACTAAAAATAGCACTAACTGGTGTGCGAAGCAGAGTGTGGAAATCCCTTGCAAAACAACTTTTCTTATATTTTTTTTATTTACACTTTTTAGTGAAACTTATTCATTCCCTTTTATAAGTGCTTTCCAACAACTTGGATGAACGATCATCAAAATTACGCTGCATTCCAAAGTACAGGAACCTACCTTTAAGCGCTGAGCGAAGAGTCTGATCAGACTGGGTGGATGCCCAGGCTGATCTGAGTCTGCCCTGGGCGCACAATCACATTGTTGGTTTTGTCGTGTCGCGGCTCATATATAACCTATGCCATTGCAAACGAGAACAGCTAAGATCAGCCTGCATACCTGCACAGTTGTGACCAGAGTCAGAGGCAAGTCTAAAAGACTTGACGATTTAAGCAGTTGACCATAGACCAAACATTAATGAAAAATTATATTATTTTATCTTTTTGAAATTGTATATTTCCTTCCACCCCCCTCCCGCCCCCCAAGAAACTCGATTTAATAAAAGGAAAGCCCTGAGCTTTGTCAGATGCCTAACAGTTACACACCGCAGGGACTTCAGCTAGATACGGAACCTTTTTTCCTTCATTTGACATTATACCCGTCAACTTGAGGTAAAATTACCCACCTACGTATTTCTATGAAAAATAAAATGGGAATATGAGCCACGACACGAGAAAACCAACAATGTGGTTGTGCATCCAGCGAAGACTAAGATCAGCCTGGGCATCCGTACAGTTTGACCAGACTCTTTGTTAAGTGCTCAAATGGTAGCTAAGGGTCTAAGCTACCTCCATGCGGACAGCGAAGATTCTGATCAGGCTGGGCGGATGCTCAGGCTGATCTGAGTCTGTGTTGGGCGCACAGCCACATTGTTGGTTTTCTCGTGTCACGGCTCTATTATCTTTCTTTTGTAAATTATACAAAGTGTAATGCATCCACCTTATACAAAGTGGATGGATAACTTGTTAAGGTAAAGAAAACATACTTCAATGCGATAGTGTATGAATTATTAGAGACGCTCCTAGTACGCAAAAAAAAAAAAACATTTTCCGCAGAGTTTGGTAGACAATGAAAATAGATGAATTTGCAAGCGGCGTAGATCCAGATGAGGGGGCTCATAATGAGCCACCTCATCTGGATCCACACTGTTTGCCCTTTAGTCTTTGAAGTCTCAATATAATGTAGCATGTACGAAACATTTTTTTTAATATTGCCGACTTAAATTTTATCGTCTACATTTTCTTTCGTTTTAATTAGGAGTTAAAAATCTGTGAAAAAAAAACAACAACAGAAAACGGGCAGTCTCAACTGCGGACTTTACTCGTAAAAACACCGTCACACACGACTTATCACTGACAATCGGTGTACCAGAAACAGATCGAATACAATCCTTAAAATAAGATGAGTGGCACAAATTCAGGCAGCGAAGATGTACAGGTAACAACAAATGTGGACGATGGCAGCGAAAAACATGATGCCATTCCTGTAAGTGAGACTGAGTTCGTCGGGAAACCAGACACTGATGATGGCGTTGCAGGTTCTGAAGAAAAAGAGAAACTCGATCCTGAAAGAACGGCTGATTCAAATGGAGGACTGAATGAGAAGACTGATATCGATTCTGAAAAGAAGGCAGGAAACGAGGTGACAGTGAAAAGTGAAGATTATTTTGATTCCGAAGAAGAGCGACTAAAATCTGTCAATATAAACGAATCTTTGGGGAATGAGTCTGATGGAAAGCATAAAGACGGACAAAAAGATGATACTTTTGAGGAGACTGAAGAAACAATAAATGGTGAGATCTCACTTTCTCTCTCTCTCTCTCTCTCTCTCTCTCTCTCTCTCTCTCTCTCTCAATTTAATTAGATCCAAACATTAGATTCACGTCGCGTGCATGTTAGTCAAGCTTATTTCTTGCATTGCCATTCACTGTTTCTATTTGGCTATTTGATTTGCAGGATTGCATGAGATGAGCGTATAAGCGTTCATTGCTTGTTATCGAATCCTGTTTTGCATTTTGTCACTTGTAAATGCTATGCATGTACATTAGCTGAAATAAAGATATTGTTTAAACCAACAGTAGATGATAAGCAGACATACACCAAAAAAGATTCAGTTTAACTTAAAAAAAATGAGGAAGAAAAAAGTTGAACACAGGCATACAATAATAATAATAATTCTTATGTTATATTGACAGAAAAACTAGAAGGGATGCACATATCTGAGGATCAAGATCAGATAACTGAAAAGGGTAACGTCACTGCAGACTCGGAAGAAACAGGTAGGCATAACTCCCACCAATCGGACATCCTCGCCGATATCTAGGAATTTAGGTTACGGAATTGGCTGAAGTGTTACGATTTCACTCCCATTGGCCACATAAGGTTGAATCAACCTTGAATCAACCTTGATTGAACTTCATAAGGTTGAATCAACCTTGTTGAATGTCATAAGGTTGAATCAACCTTGTATCAACATTGATTCAACGTCACGACGTTGAATCAAGGTTGATTCAAGGTTGATTCAACCTGGTGTGCCTGCTGCTTGAAACTTTACTCCGGCAACTGTTCAAACAAAATTAATTTTACCTATATATGTAAAAAGTACAACTTATTATTGTAGCCCAATACAACCCAATAGTGTAGACCCAGATCAGATTACGCGTTTTCTTGCATCTCATCCGGGACTGCACTGTTTATCAATGTCCCTTTAATAGAGCACACTAGGCATAAATGGGCTAAGACAGTTTTTTAAACGTTTATACAAAAATACATAGATTGTCAAAAACGAGGAAAACTGAAACATCTCAACCGAATCACAGTAATTTAATATCAACCCGGCGAAGTTCTTTTGTATATTTTTTTTTGTCATCACGAAAGGAGGAAGTAGTTTGGCCAACCTGGCCGTTGGGTGCAACAATGCATATGGCTATAGCATGTAGTAAACATGTGTCTATTAGATCTTTTTCTCCAGAACCAATTGCCCAATGGCCTTGAAACTTGGTACCAGTATGTAGCATTGGATACTCAAGCAGCCAGTTGCTAGGTCTTTTACCGTTAAATCTAACAGGTTTTTTTTTATAGTGTACAATACCCGCCAAGCCCCTAGCACCGGCTTAAGCAGAAACTATATTTTCGAATGTGTGTGTGTGTGGGGTGAGGGGGGGATTCAACCATGATGAGAACTTAAAGTGACTTAGTCCCTCTATACCAAGCACTCCTATAACCATTTTTCCGGTTGGGAAAGTATCGATTGGGGTAAGGGTGGGGTTAGGGTGTGTGTGTGGGAGGGGGGGGGGGTGCGAGGAGTGACTCTATGAGGTAGAGATATTCCACTATATAGTCATCCTTCCTCTAGCTGATTTTCCGGAGAGAGAGGGGGGGGGAGGGGAGAGACAAGATATCTGCTCGGCTCTGACTGGCCCTATTGTTCTCGTACTCATGTGTGTTTATGGGATACTAAAATGTTCTTTTTAATATGTTTTGCTCCAAATACATGCTATAAATGAACATACCGGTAGCCCATTTTTATCAGTACATTTCCCTGTTCACATGAACACCTTAAGGTATATGGGTACATCTCCATTTTTAGATAGGAAAACAACTTTTGTGACTTCATGTTTGCTTTCTATGGCGGCGTGTTTGGGGTTTTACCCTTGTAATGCAGATATCTGTATTTTTGTAATTATAGTTATCGCTAACTGAAATGCAGATATCTCTAGTCGAAATGCAGATATCGGTAATTGAAATGCAGATATCTGTATTTGAAATACAGATATGTCTAATGAAAATGCAGATATCTATATGATCGAAAATAGAGATATCTGTATTTCAAATACAGATATCTGCACTTCAATTACCGATATCTGCATTTCGACTAGAGATATCTGCATTTCAATTAGCGATTACTATAATTATTTTCGATCATATAGATATCTGCATTTTAATTAGAGATATCAGTATTTTAAATACAGATATCGGCATTCAATTAGAGATGTCTCTAATTAAGCTGAAATTCAGATATCTGCATTTAAAATACAGATATATCTAATTGAAATGCAGATATCTGTATTTGAAATTCAGATATCTGAATTTTTAAACTAAATGCAGATATATGCATTTCAATTACAGATATCTGTATTTATGGTTGAAATTTGAAATAGAGATATCTCTATTTACTGCACTTAAGGGAAACTTATGCCTCCCTCGCCGATTTTTACATACGGTCCATTCACTGTGTGGTAGCTTTACAACTTTTTATTTGCTGTAAAAGCTCATCCAATTTCTCAGTTATATGAAGTGAACCAGTAGTCGGACAGAGCCCTAGCTGTACATTCTACCATACGTCTTATATAAGCTTAAAATTAAAACAGGTAGATTTACTAGACCCTTAACTCGTATGTGATCACTGATTACCGATTATTGATGATGAATTTCATTCTTTAATTGAGTGCTCTAGGTATTCTTACATTCGGAATAACTTTTTCTCAAATGTCCAAAAACAGTGTAAAAACTTTCTGTTTAAAGTTCACTGGTTGTTAGCAAACAGTGATGATTTGGTAATTTTAGAGCTGGCCAATTTTATATTTGAATATTTTGAAATTCATGGTAAATAATGTTATCTTATGACATGATTGAGGTTTTACAATGAGGTGTCGTTTTAAGCTATGTCAATGTATACTGTTACACTATTCTTCTCACCACTTGATCTATGCGTAGGCCTATGTGTTTTTTGGGTGTTTATTCTTTTCTTTTTATGCCCCCGCCACGAAGTGGGGAGGGGCATATAGTTTTGCCCTTGTCCGTCCGTGTATACGGACGTACGTACGTACGTACGTCCGTCACACTTTGTAGCACTGTTCTTGTCTCTGCAACTCCTCCTACAGTATTCGATGCAGGGAGTTGAAACTTGCAACACAGTTCAGACATGCATTGAACATGTGCATAAAGGAAACATAACTTTGATTCAGGTCTTTATTGCAGAATTATGTCCCCTTGAATAATATACATATTATGACCATATTTCACATTTGAGTACTGTTCTTGTCTCCGCAACTCCTCCTACAGTATTTGATATAGGGAGTTGAAACTTGCAACACAGTTCAGGCATGCATTGAACATGTGCATAAAGGAAACAGAACTTTGATTAATGTCTTGATTGCAGAATTATGTCCCCTTGAATAATATACATATTATAATCATATTTCACATTTGAGTACTGTTCTTGTCTCCGCAACTCCTCCTACAGTATTTAATGTAGGGAGTTGAAACTTGCAACACAGTTCAGACATGCATTGAACATGTGCATAAAGGAAACAGAACTTTGATCTAGGTCATTATGGCAGAATTACATCCCCTTGAATGACATGCATATTTTGACCATATTTCACACTTTGTAGTACTGTTCTTGTCTCTGCAACTCCTCCAATTGTATTTCATGTAGGGATTTGAAACTTGTAACACAGTTCAGACATGCATTGGACATGTGCATAAAGGAAAAAGAACTTTGATCCAGGTCATTATGGCAGAATTACATCCCCTTGAATGACATGCATATTTTGACCATATTTCACACTTTGTAGTACTGTTCTTGTCTCTGCAACTCCTCCAATAGTATTTGATGTAGGGATTTGAAACTTGTAACACAGTTCAGACATGCATTGAACATGTTCATGAAGGAAACAGAACTTTCAGTCAGGTCTTTATTGCAGAATTATGTCCCCTTGAATTACATACATATTTTGACCATATTTCCATAGCTTAAATACAATCTCACCTTTTATCGTCGCTCTAGCGGCCTCATTTATTAACCGATTGGGATATTACATCATAGCTTTATTGGGGATGGCAGTACCTCGAACAACTTTGCGTTTCAGTTTGGTAGGATGAAGATCAAGGTCACAGTTGCTATTTTCAGAAAAACTAGAGCATTGCTCCAGCGATTTCATTTATAGATCGATTTTGATGTAACTTCACATAAATCTTAAGTATAACAATATCTTGAATAAATTGCCGCTTCAGCACCCCAGGTCCAAGGTCAAGGTCACAGTTGCTATTTTTAAGAAAAACTCAGTCATCCCTCTAGCACCTTTATTTATTGACAGATTTTGATGTAACTTCACACAAATATGTTTTAACACATAACTCATCTAGTGAGGCATATGGCGGGGGCATTCATCACCTTTAGTGATTGTCTAGTTTTCTTCTTTTATATATATATATATATATATATATATATATATATATATATATATATATATATATATATATATTTATTGAAAAAAATTTTACGCAGGATTTTCCTCCTTTGATTGTCTGTCCTTTATGGGCCTTTAATTGGAACAAATCGTTTGTTTGTCTGTTTTGTTTATACCGTCATTTTACATTTTAGACCCCGGGTTGCAAAATGATAGCCTATCCCAGTAATCAGATTACCAAATTTAGGGTTCTTTAAGCTGCACATGGCTAGTTAACTTTCCATGCACAGGCCAGGGTTGAAAAAAGTGGTTGGGGGTGGGGAGGGTTACAGTCCCGATCCAAAGGACGCCACACTGTTATCATCCCTGCAAATGACAAAATGACAAAGGAAAGCGTGTTCGGATTCCGATTTGTTTCCTCGCCTATGCCAGGGACCGAACTCGGTACCTCTAACACTTGGTTACTTTACTTGGTTACTTGGTTCCTTAGTCACTCTGAGCCATAAGGCGTGACTCTCAATTTCTTCTTAAAAGAACTACCACTTGGCGCAGAAACTGTAGATTCGTCCAAGGAGTTCACAACTCTATTTGTAAAGAAATGCTTCCTCACGTCAGTATTAACATGTAATTTGTACTGATGACCTCTTAAGTCCCTCAAAGGTCTATGAAAGAAAGTATCTGGGTCACAACGGTATTCATGATGTAGCAAGTACTAGCAACTTGTAAGTTTCAACGAGATCAACTTGTTTTCTTCTATGTTCCAAACTTTCTAATAATGGAGGGTTAGGACATAAGGCTAAACAGCGGTTCTGCACTTTTTGTAACATGTCAATATCCTAAATAAGAGGAGGCAGCCAAACTACTGAGGCATACTCCAGTAGTGGCCTAATTGTTGTCTTGAATAATGCGGTTATTTTCCTTTCAGTAATGTTTGTAAAACAGCGTCTTATTATTTCCACTCTTTGATTAGCTTTCTTTGTAATTTCTAGAATGTGCTTTCTAGGTAATAAGCCATTGGAATTAATACACCTAAATCCTTCTGTTCACTAACAACGTCTAATTCAATACCATTTAACGTACATACATAGTTTATGGCTTGTCTGACTTGTAGAACAGCACATTTTAAAGCATTAAAGTTCAAAAGCCACAGTTTAGACCATGCCGACGATGTATTAAGGTCATCTTGCAACTGGTGACAGTCTTCGACAGAGACAATCTGTCGATATAACTTTGTGTCGTCTGCGAATAACTTTGCAGTAGAAACAAGTCATTTTGAGGTCACCACTGAGCTACCAAGTGCTTTCTTCTTTCATCTGTGCTGAAGGGAAGGCCTAGTAGGCCTATCCACAACCAATACTAGAATGATCCTATCCAGCTCGGTTCTATAATAAACGCCAGGCCCGATAGGGTTGGGCCCGGTAGCTGAGTCGGATGCACGTTCGACTAGCCGCATCAGGATGCTGGCTCGGTCCCACTCCGGTCCGGCAACAGCCTTCTGTTGGAAAGTTTCTCCTTGTCTCTGACTCAAGTAGGGCAGGTGTCAGTGACTGGTGGAAGGATGGGCACTAAGTAATGGTTATCCGCTAAGAAGGTCTAAGCCTGCCCAGGAAGTGTGTATAGGTTCACTGGCCAGCTTGCCATGACCGTGATGACCAAAGCTGTTTTACTGGGACTTTACAAACTTAAACAGCCAACCAACCGGGCCCCCGCAGCTAAATCGGATGCGCGTTCGACTGTAGATCAGGAGGAAGCGGGTTCCGTTCTGCTCAGGCAACATCAAGCATATCAAAATCTTCGAGCAAGGGACTATTGATTATTAGTCCAAAATAAAAGTTGAAAATAATCAGCTTCATAAATAGAGATATCATTTCAAATACAGATATCTCTATTTAAATAATAGATATCTATATTTTCTATATGCTGATTTCTGCATTAGAAATACAGATATCTCCATTTAAATTGCAGATATCTCTATTTTTATATGATAATTATAGATAGCTGTATTTCAAATAGAGATATCTGTATTTCAAATTTCAATTAGAGATATCTGTATTTCAAATACAGATATCTGAGGTTCTAATAAAGACTGATATCTCTGATTTAAAAAGAGATATCTGGATTTGAAATGCAGATATCTGTAATTATAATAAAGATATCCTATCTAAAATTCAGATATCTGTATTTAATAACTAAATAGAGATATCTGCTTTTCAAACACATATATCTGTATTTGGAAATATAGGTATCTGTATTAAAATGCAGATATCTCTATTTAAATGCAGATATCTGCATTTGAAATGTTGATATCTATATCAAATGGGTATAAACCCAAACGGGCCGCCATACTCCTCGATGATGAAGTCCTTCCGAATGGGGGTAAACTCTTCAAGAAGGATCAAATTCTTTTCTTTAAGAGTTGACCCCCTCTGAGAAAGGAGGCAAAATAGAATGGCAGAATTGCTTCCCCTGAAGGTACGCCCATTTACCTTAATGTGTTAAGCGAAAAGCAAAGACTATAACTTGTCTGTAAGCAATGGTTAACATTCGGATTCCGTCTTAGCTGTTCACAGTGATATCCCAGCATGCACATGACGTCAAAATGACGTCATTTTGACGTCGATGCGACATAATGACATCGCATCGACGTCAGCTCGACGTCATTTCAACGTTATGTGCCTGCTGGGATGAGGCTCATGGCACTGCTCATGTTATTTCAGTTTTACCGACAAATGTCGATGCCGACTCTTGTGCCGACAAGACGGATGCATCTCTTGACACTATGTATACAGACTCAAAGCCATTTAAGGCAAGAGGCGACATCGTTTTACCTGAGTAAGTGTGCTTTGTTTATTATCATTGCCTATATTCTGAGCGTCGGCATTATAAAGTGCACAAACAGCTTTAACATCAACATCAAATCTTCGTTCACATGAGCAAAGTTTTTTTTGACAATGTCGGTTTTCTAAATTATTATATTATTCTCCGGTGAATGAAAATATATGTCGCAATTTCATTGCCAGATTTATATGGCAAAGTTAACCTATAGACCCCTTAACACCCTGTATTTCTTAAAAAGAAAAGAAACCGTTCATCGAAGAGTGAAAATGGATTAACAAGAGTACGAGGGTCATCCAAAAAGTTCTGTCACTGGCTTATATCTCGAAAACGAAAATAAAATAAAAACCATTCAGAAACCCTGTTTTTTTTATCACATAGCTATTAAAAAACTGATTCTGGTATCAATGGCATAACATTCACAATCTGCTTTAAAAGAAGGGTACCCTCACCCTACTGGCAAATTAGTAGATGCAACTCCGGCAATGTCCATTGAAGGGATGTCTGTTATATCTGCCTGGTGCCTACGATATCTCAGTTGCTAATAAACACTGCCAAAAAATCTCCAGGTCATTCTGTCCATTTTAATGAGTTTACAGCATTTCGTAATCTCAACATTATGCAAACAACGCCATAGGAAAATGGACTAGGTCATGTTCTATGTACAAAAGATTCATAAATGTATACTATACTGACTCAAAAAAGTTCCGATACCAACTTCTGACTAACTTTTAGTGAGCTGGTAATTATTGAACATAAACAATGCTTTTGGCGCATCATATAGACATTCAGCTACAAAGAGCGCAAACATCTTTAAACCAGACCTTTCTGTTCAAGAGTTATCTTGCAATATTTTTGTGGAGTAATTTCGAACGTAAGCCATCAATGCGCATGCGCACATGTTAAACTGATTCTGGAAATTAAAGGTCATTGTGCGTGGAACTCGGAAAACACCTTAAATTCACTGCATTCTATAATCCGACACTACAAGCGATGTTTGAATTTAGGAAATTTTCAGATTATCTCCCTTTGAATTAAAAATATAGCGATTTTCAAACTGCTATTTGTTCTACACCTGTCTTCATTTTAGCGTCATTCCTTCAAAATCGCTTTATAATCATTATCTCCGTTTGGTATTAGGATAAATACTGAATAAAAGTCACGCAACTTAAACTTTTTGCCATTCAGTTTTCTATGAAGTTTCTATTGAAAGTGACATTGAACACAGTTTCTGTAAAACGAAGTACCTTTTGTCATGGCTTTAGTTCTTGTACGTGAAGCGGCCGAATTTCCCATATCGTTTTGCGGTCTGACTCCCAAAGTGTCTAATTCAATCTAGCATGGGGCAATGTGAGAAAATTTTTGAGGCAGAGAATTTTTAACTCATTTCAGTATTGCAAGTTTAAAGATTTTATTCTGCGAAAACGATAAATGACCCCTGTGGTGTTTAAGACATTCTTGTACCATGCTGAATTTCAGAAAATCAAATCGAATTGAACTGTTGTACAGACAAATGGATACTCTTTCTTGCAGAAATAAAAATCTAAGCATTTTACTTCTGTAATAACTAGAGATTCAAATAATATTTCATGTATAGGAACTTTTTTGAGTCAGTATATCTTAAATTCTGAAGCAAATATTTACTGCAGTAGATCATGACAATGTGATCTCAATCAAAATTTCAAAAAAATTCGCTAAAATGAAGGCACAGTGGGTCCTTGAAATCACGTGACTGAGTATTTCACCATATTTCTGTGACACCATAGATATGAATCTTTTGCATCGCATATAATTGACAGAAAACGCTGATTTTCTGGATTTTCAGGTAGTGCTCCACAGAATGCAACAGACAACAACCCTAAAAATTTTAGAATCCTGCGATGTGTAATTGACAAGATATGCAGCATGAATCACAAGCCTGCAGAAGAACAAAATCCTGAAAATAGGCCAGTGTCAAATACAATGTCTGTATTTGAGCTTATAACTAAACCAGATGACATGTTTTCACCATTTACCTGATACCAGAATAAAGATAAAAGATTGTTCTTTTGATTGTTGCAAACTGTGGTAAGCTATCACGTCTGTGAGCAAAGTTATGAGTCCAGTGACAGAACTTTTTGGACGATCCTCGTAAAACGAAAAGATCTGCAAAGAAATATTTCGTATCACGGCAGAAAGTTTGATTTTGTTGGACTTCCCAATCGTAACTTTGTTTAATTACAAGGGAAATAAAGGAAGTAATTGACGAGTATTCAACTTCAAACTTCAGTCATATTCATATGAAAAATCCAGACTTTTTTTTTCTTTGCAAAAGTACAAAAGGAAAGACAAGTCTTACAACAACTTTGAATGTTTCACGATAAATTGAGATATCTCTTTAATCAAGGTTTAATTTTGCAAGAAGCTAAGTTTACATTGTTGGCAGACGTTAGTAGTATATTCTGCTGTACGTCATTTAAAACGGTAAATCAGCTGACAGAAGAAAATCGAACTTAAACTTGTGGGCGTTTCTTTCGATGTTCAGTATATTTACAGCTCTCCATTATGCTGCTGCAGCACACTGATCAAATATGATCTTCCTATTTACCCTGTAAGTAACACTGGTAAAGCTATGTGCAGCCTTGCTCTGAAGTCGGTATCAGGAAAGACTGCCAAAACAGACGACAATACTTCTGAAAATATATCGACCAAGCTGTATCAGTTTGAGAATTCAAAATCTCGAAGGCAAACAGTGTAGATTCAGACAAGGTGGCTCATTATGAGCCGTCTCATCTGGATCTATGCTGTTTGCAAATTCAGTGACATTTTTTCTCTCAATTTTTGGTAAAGGGGCTCCTTATAATTTCCACAAAACTCCATTAAACAACTTAGTAGATTTAAGCTGATGAATTAAGCAAAGGAATATCAGAGAATGCATTGAATGTGAAACGATAATACTTTAAATATGCGTGGAGTGCCGTTGTTGTAGTGGAGAACGCGCTAGACTATGAATCCAGGAGTCGCAGGTTCGAGGCCCTGCGTCCTCCGGTCTTTCGAATGAGACACTTTAAACCAAGGTCCCCTCCCCGTACGACCACGTTACAACCGAGTTTACTCTCTCACTTACCCATAAATATGAATTTTGCAGTGAGACGCCAAGACCTGAAATATCAATGAACGCCTATTTAGCAGATACCTACAAAATGGACTACCAAAACAGAGGGAAAGCTCTGATAATAAACAATAAAACTTTTAAAGCTCTTTCGGAAAGAAAAGGGACAGATGTTGATGCCAAAGTATTAGACGCTAGGTTCACTGAAATGGGGTTTGAAACAGAAACTTTCCTCGATCAAACGAAAAAGGAAATGCTCAGCTGCTTAAAGAAAGGTGAGTAGGAAATATTAAGGCTTGGGAAATACAGTCAACTCTAGATATCTCGAAAACTGATACCTCAAAGTATCATCATGGCTTACATCATGGAATTTATTTTTTATGTACATTTCAACTCCTTTTATCACAAACTACTGATATCTCGAAGTAAATTTTCTGGGTCCAGAAAATTTACTATGAGATATCAGTAGTTTGGGATGAACTTTGACTTTGAGATATCGAGAGTTGGCTGTATAGGCAACCTAGTAAAACCAATCATCGTAACTTCGTCTAGCGACATCGATAAACATCGTATTCTCCAGTTGCCAACTTCGCTTAATCTTTTAAGCGTCAAAAAGTAGACGACAAAATTTACGTCTGCAAAATTAAAAAAAAAATGCTTAGTGCAAGCTATATCGTATTTAAAATTCAAAGACAATAGGGCAGGCAGTGTCTGTCTGGATGATGCTGCTCATTAAGGGCTGCCTCATCAAGATATACGCGGTTGGCAAATTCTGTTACTTTGGCGTCTCTGGTGCTTAAAGTATTCACAGCGGCTCGATGCCCGTATTTTATGGGCTGCCGTTTTACTATTTATTCACTGTTAAAGAAAAAATCCGAAATTCAGTTTTTGGATATCCATGATTAGATTTACGGATATCCAATATTCATCCTGATTTTGTGATATATAAAAATCGATTTACGGATATCCAAAAATAGCATTATGGAGACCAATAATCGGGTGGCCATGTTACTATTTATTCCTTTTTATGGATACATTTAATTTCCAGGTGCGAATGAAATTGCGTGTTAACCGGTCTTGCACTGTCTGTCATAAAGTTTGCTTTCCTTAAACCACATAGGCAACTTATGCATGCAAATATTTTGTAACAAAAGGGCCACGTGGCCCTGAATCGCTCACCTGAGTTAAAAGGTCAACCTGAAAAACTAGGGTCATCATTTGAACAAATCTGAAAGTTTGAAATTGTCAAAATATGAGAGACATTTGTAAAAGGTCAAAGAATGACCTTGACCTCTATTGCTTAAAAAGATTTCATGTATCATCATCTTTTTGTTTCTGTACCAAAATCTTCTTCAGGTTCCATAAACTCGTATATTTCAGCATATAAAAGCACCCATATAAAAGCACCAGTAAGCAAATATGCCCAGTAGTTTTTAAGGAGATTTTTGAAATTGTCGCAGTATGAGAGTCCTGGGTAAAAGGTCAAAAATGACCTTGATCTCTTGTACTAAAAATCTTCATGTACTCATTAGTACGATTGTATATATATATTTTTAAGTCAAAATCTTCAAAACTGCCTGTGAAATCTTATGTTTGAGCAGTTTGCCGTATTTAACTTTGCCATAAAAGAAAGGTCATGATCAACCCTAGGTCATCATTTGAACAGTATTGGTAGTACTAGTGTACCAGATGCAACAGACCAAGTTTCAAGACCATTGGTCGATTGGTTCTGGAAAAGAAGATTTTTACAGGTTTTTACCATATATGGGCATGGCGGCCTTGTTAGTCATGCGACCTAGACCGTTTGAATAAATTTTCGTTCCCTTAGTTCCTGGAGGCCCCATATGAAATTTGGTTACAATCGGCCAAGGGGCTTTTGAGGAGATGTTTCAAATTGTCGAAATATGTGAGACCTGGGTCAAAGGTCAAACAATGACCGAAATTGTTGACGGACGACGACGGCTGACGGAGCCTTCCTTACCTATAAGCTCCCCCGGAGCCTCTGGCCCAAGTAAGGTATAAAGAAGAAAGGAAAGAAAACATTTTGCAAATAGAATCTATCTGATTAACTGCCTCCCTTCTTAATTGTTTCTCTTAAGAAAGGTTACCTTTGCAAAATTGGTTAAGGGAAATAATCTTGTTATATCTTCCATTTGAGCTTCCAAACAAGAGAGATACACTTTTAAGTCTGACTGTTTTGTGTGTGCCATCCTGTCACATGGCGAGAAGGAGGGGGTATATGGTGTTGATGGCGAACTAACTGACATCCACAAGCTTCTCGAACCATTCAAAGGGAACAACTGCTTGGGTTTAGTCGGAAAACCAAAGCTATTCTTTGTCCAGGTATGTAACTCGGGACACATTCGTGGAAATTTCATTTTCGTGAAACGCCGTGTTCAATCTTCCGTGAAATTTTGCGTCCCGAAGTTTCTCGAAAATAAAACTACCACTAAAGGGTTTCATCCTTTAAGGTAAGCAAGAAATACGATAAAATGCTAAGATTTTTGGTTGTTTTCAATATTACAGACGATTTCAGAAGTCTCTCTTCTGCATTTTTTCATAAATGTTTCTTCTGTGTTCTTTATAGCTGCTTAGTATTTCGAATGAAATATTGTTACGACTTATGAAAGTTGTCTGCCCTATGCATACACACAAGACTGGAAACTACCTCACACACTTATATCTAAAAGAAGAAGCGAAGGAAAGAATGAAAGAAAACATTCCTGTAATTATCAAACGCACGGCCTCCGCATTACTAATCTAGCCCCGAGGTTATAAAACTTGAGTACATTCTCAAACTCAAAATAAAGCACACTGATTGGCTGCTTCCGAGCACATGCTCGGAAGCAGCCAATCAGTGTGCTTTATTTTGAATTTGAGATTATACTCAAGTTTTATAACCTCGAACCCTGGTGTTACATTCATTCGATATTACAGTCAAGTTGATCATAGAGTGGTTAGTTTTAGATTCATTCATCCGCACCTTAAATCTTATGGAGAACTTCGACGTCACATGCGGCTCTGAAGTTGTAGCTTGAAAAAGTTTGACAGCAAGAGGTAGGTCTGGTCATTTAGCGGCACGGAGCGCGTGAAAAGTCACTATATTTTTCCCATAAAGGTATGAGATATGTGAAGAAGAAAGGTGACGTTAACGTGATTTATTGGTAAATATAGTTCTTCAATTACCTATTGTGGTCTTGATGAAACTGGGTTCACAACTTCAGAGCTGCATTCCATAAACGCCAAACTGAAACTACATAAACGGAGCCACACCCTTTTGGTGCAGATTTCGTGCAGCTCCATTCTTGTGACTTTTCTCGCACTCCATGCCGTTGAATGATTAGACTCGCCTCCGAACAAATATTTTCAGCGAAAGCCAAGTGGCATTTACACGTGACCATCTACTAGCATTCTGTCTTTTTATTTAATCCCTAAAACAACAGATAAAAATTGTGTCAAACTTTTACTCTTGTTTACCAGCTACAACGTCACAGCCGCGCGTGACGCGGAAGTTCTCCATAAGATTTAAGGTGCGGAGCTAGCGGCTCCGTTTATCAAGATTACCCACCGTGAACTAGGGCTTTCATACCAAAGTTACATATGGTTCAACAAACTAGACACACTGGGTTATTCCATCAGCCAAATAAATAAATAAATAAAAACGATAGGATGCAGAAAATCTACTTTATTGATACCCCTCCTTTGGCCATTAGACCCGGTTACCGCGTCCTAGGCGAGCTAACCAAAATCTGGAGCAGTAACATGTTAATTTAGTGAGTCCCTTTGATAAATAAAGTAATCGATACCACTTGCTGCTATTTACTGATACGTTTGCCACTCTTCTGAGTGGAGATCAACTCTTGAAAGAAAGTATTATTGACCCTGAAAGCAACTTCTTCCTGTAAGAGCAGACTCCATTCGGCAGGGCTTTTCGACCAGGGTTCGAGGTTATAAAACTTGAGAATAATCTCAAACACAAAATAAAGCACACTGATTGGCTGTTTCTGAGCATGTGTTCGGAAGCAGCCAATTAGTGCGCTTTATTTTAAGTTTGAGAATGTACTCAAGTTTTATAACCTCGGGGCCAGGGAAGCAATAAACAGGCAGTCATAGAAAATGTATTTCTTTTTATCATATGACGTCGCATCTGAGAGCGTTATAAAGCCATGCATTAAAAACGATAATCCACTAGGTGATTAAATATGCAAATTACGTCGTAACGTTATGCGTTGACGTCCATAAAACGTCGCCTTTTCTAATGGTGAAATCGTGACGTTTTAGTGCAAAATTTGCTTATAAAATACGATTTTAGTGTCATATGATAAACAGATTCTTGCATTCATGCTCGTGTATTATTGAATTTATTAAACTCGCTGGGGAAAACCGATAAGATGCTCGGCAAGCCTCGCATCTTATCTTTTCCCCCAACTCGTTTAATAAATTCAATAATACATGAGCACTCATGAATGTAAGATCCTCTATGTAAAAATGGTGGATAATATATCCATACATCGTAAGAGGACCCCTTCTTATTTAGGCATGTCAAGGAAAGAAGCTGGACGATGGTGCACCTTTGGACGTGACTGATTCTCCACCTATGCCTAAGGTGGGAGATACCATTAAGATTCCTGATGAAGCGGATTTTCTGATAGCTCGTTCGAGTGTTCCAGGTATACTTGATAAAAATAAGAACTTGAGAGTTTCGGCCAACCTTTCAAATATTTAATGTAAATATGGATTATTTCGGTTTGGACAGATGCCTGATAGAGTGGCGCCGTAGTCGAGTGGTTAGAGTGGCTCCGTTATTGTGCAGAAAGTCACCGGACGGTCGTGAGTTCGCGGCTCACCGTCGCCATCCGACGACTGAAACACTCTCTCTGTCAACCCAGCAGTAAATGGGTACCTTTTTCGAATTAGGGAAGTATAAGGCAGCGAAATGAGAGATGGGCTCCACCTTTCATCGGCTGTGCCCAAGATACAGTGGGTCTCTAACCCCTACTGCCCCTACGGCTATTAGGCTATGGGAACCTTTACCTTTACCTGACTAAATATATACTGAACGCCAAAAGAAACGCACACAAAGAGTACATAACAAATTTGCAAAAGCAGACTACTTCTACCAGGTTTTGTCTTGTAAGTTTGGCGTGCCCATGTGTTTTGGAAAAAAAAAGTCTGAAACACTCAATATCTTTTACTTTGTAACTGGGAGAACCATCACTTTGGCATAGGGTAAATTTTAAAGTTAAACAAGAGGGCCATGGTGGCCCTGAATCGCTCACCTGAGCATTAATCTGTTCACTGGCTCTGGTGAAGATTTATAAGAGTTTTTACCATACTAACATTTGACCTAGTTTTTGACCCGACATGACCCAGTTTCAAACTTGGCCTGGATATTGTAAGAATAAATATTCTGACACAGTTTCATTGAGATTGGATCAAAACTGTGCCCTCTGGAGCGTATACAAGGTCATTCTTATATTTGACCTAGTGACCAAGTTTTTGACCCGACATGACCCAGTTTCAAACTTTACCTAGATTTCATTAAGATAAACATTCTGACAGAGTTTCATGAAGATTGGATCAAAACTGTGCCCTCTAGGGTGTACACAAAGTTTTTCTAAGATTTGACCTTGAGCCGACGTGACTCAGTTTCATAGGGGGCTTAGATATATGGACAATAAACATTTTGACATAGTTTCATGAAGATTGGATCAAAACTATGCCTTCTAGTGCTTACACAACGTTTTTCTAAGATTTGACCTAGTGACCTAGTTTTTTTACCCGACATGACCTACTTTCAAACTTGGCCGAGAGTTTATGAAGATAAACATTCTGACAAAGTTTCATAAAGATTAGATCAAAACTGTGTCCTCTAGAGCGTACACAAGGTTTTTCTATGATTTGACCTAGTGACCTAGTTTTCGACCCGACATGACCCAGTTTCGAACTTGTCCTACATATTATGAGGATAAACATTCTGACAAAGTTTCATGAACTTTGAATCAAAACTGTGCCTTCTAGAGTGCACACAAGGTTTTTCTAAGATTTGACCTAGTGACCTAGTTTATGACTCGACATGACCCAGTTTCGAACTTGGCCTAGAGTTTATAGAGATAAACATTCTGACAATGTTTCATAAAGATTGGATCAAAACTGTCCTCTAGAGCGTACACAAGGTTTTTCTATGATTTGACCTAGTGACCTAGTTTTTGACCCAATGTGACCCAGTTTCGAACTTGTTCTAGATATTATAAGGATAAACATTCTGACAAAGTTTCATGAACTTAGGATGAAAACTGTGCCTTCTAGAGCGTACACAAGGTTTTTCTAAGATTTGACCTAGTGACCAAGTTTTTGACCGGACATGACCCTGTTTCAAACTTATCCTACATATTATGAGGATAAACATTCTGACTAAGTTTCATGAACTTTGGATCAAAACTGTGTCCTCTAGAGCGTACACAATGTTTTTCTATGATTTGACCTAGTGACCTTGTTTTTGACCCGACATGACCTACTTTCAAACTTGGCCGAGAGTTTATGAAAGTAAACATTCTGACAAAGTTTCATAAAGATTAGATCAAAACTGTGTCCTCTAGAGCGTACACAAGGTTTTTCTAATATTTGACCTAGTGACCTAGTTTTTGACCCGACATTACCCAGTTTCGAACTTGTCCTACATATTATGAGGGTAAACATTCTGACAAAGTTTCATGAACTTTGGATCAAAACTGTGCCTTCTAGAGCGTACACAAGACTTTTCTAAGATTTGACCTAGTGACCTAGTTTTTGACCCGACATGACCCAGTTTCGAACTTGGCCTAGAGTTTATAGAGATAAACATTCTGACAATGTTTCATAAAGATTGGATTAAAACTGTGTCCTCTAGAGCATACACAAGGTTTTTTCTATGATTTGACCTAGTGACCTAGTTTTAGACCCGACGTGACCCAGTTTCAAATTTATTCTAGATATTATAAGGATAAACTTTCTGATTAAGTTTCATGAACTTTGGATCAAAACTGTGCCTTCTAGAGCGTACACAAGGTTTTTCTAAGATTTGACCTGGTGACCTAGTTTTTGGCCCGACATGACCCAGTTTCGAACTTGGCCTAGAGTTTATGGAGATAAACATTCTGACAAAGTTTCATAAATATTGGATTAAAACTGTGTCCTCTAGAGCGTACACAAGGTTTTTCTATGGTTTGACCTAGTGACCTAGTTTTAGACCCGACGTGACCCAGTTTCGAACTTATCCTAGAAACTATGAGGATAAACATTCTGACAAAGTTTCATGAACTTTGGATGAAAACTGTGCCCTCTAGAGCGTACACAAGGTTTTTCTAAGATTTGACCTAGTGACCTAGTTTTTGACCCGACATGACCCAGTTTCAAACTTGGCCTAGAGTTTATAGAGATAAACATTCTTACAAAGTTTCATAAAGATTGGATCAAAACTGTGTCCTCTAGAGCGTACACAAGGTTTTTCTATGGTTTGACCTAGTGACCTAGTTTTAGACCCGACGTGACCCAGTTTCGAACTTTTTCTAGAAACTATAAGGATAAACATTCTGACAAAGTTTCATGAACTTTGGATGAAAACTGTGCCCTCTAGAGCGTACACAAGGTTTTTCTAAGATTTGACCTAGTGACCTAGTTTTTGACCCGACATGACCCTGTTTCGAACTTGGCCTAGATTTTATAGAGATAAACATTCTGACAAAGTTTCATAAAGATTAGATTAGAACTGTGTCCTCTAGAGCGTACACAAGGTTTTTCTATGATTTGACCTAGTGACCTAGTTTTAGACCCGACGTGACCCAGTTTCGAATTTATCTTAGATACTATGAGGATAAACATTCTGACAAAGTTTCATAAAGATTGGATGAAAACTGTGCCTTCTAGAGCGTACACAAGGCTTTTCTAAAATTTGACCTAGTGACCTAGTTTTTGACCCGACATGACCCAGTTTCGAACTTGGCCTAGATTTTATAAAGACTAACATTCTGACAAAGTTTCATAAAGATTGGATCGAAACTGTGCCCGCTAGAGTGTACACAAGCAAAAGTTGACGGACGTCCGTCCGGACGTCCGGACGGACGTACGACGGACGACGGACATCAGGGTATCCCAAAAGCTCACCCTGAGTACTTCGTGCTCAGGTGAGCTAAAAAAACAAGCAATATTTAAGAGGTCACATTCTCAAAAGCAGAATGTTTGGGAATCGGGATTCACCTGCAGTTGAGTATCCCTGGATCTGAAGATACTACCATAATTAAGTTTGGTCTTGGGCTGTCTTTTGTTCTTTAGAAACAATACATTGTTCTTTAGAAACAATACAGCAAAAAATAGGTATCCAGAGAGATTTAACATGCATTTCACTGTGATATAGGAGTTTATATTGAAAGTTCTAACCCTGTTTGGTTCAATCAGAAAAGGAAAATCTTTATATCAATAGTCATACTATAAGGAAACACATCACGGTAAATCAATCATAAAATAATCTGCAGCGTAAAGCCATAAACATTAGCGATATCGGTCTGTAAAAGTTACTCTTTGTTTAATGCAAAGGGAGGTAATTTGAAATCTGACCGATTTCAAAACGCTGTCGTTTAGTAGCTAAACCATTGAAACAAATTTAGCGGTATTCTAACAATTTCGTATCAGAGAACATTTCTGAACATAATATGCTTTATTGAAAAAGGAAAGATAACTCTTGCAATGGAGTTCAATGTTTTTTCGAGAAAGAGAGATAACTGTTTTATTCAAGACTAAAATCATGAAAACTTCATCGTGTACTGTGGCTGGATGAAAATTATAGTCTGTGAAATGATCGATTTGGAATTGCCTAGTAGCAGTGCCATAAGAATAAAGCATAAACTTGTGGGCGTTTCTTTTGGCGTTCGGTATATATATCATTGAAAACACATTAGTTCTTTTCTATCTTGATAGGAGCTATCTAACTTATTCCTGTTAGAATACTTTAATTCGTGCATGGGCAAAAGAAAGTTTTCTAGTATGCAATACACATTTGTTTCAATGCACACAGATAATACTTCAAGCTTTGAAAATTTAATTATTTCCATTTTGCAAAAGTATTAACTGCCAGAGCAGTTTTTCTCTCTCTGTCCTCTACCTCCTACCCCTCCCCCCTCCCCCTACACACACAATACCGCGAAAAGTTGGCTATAGGAAGGCTGACTTTATAGTGGATCATCCGGACTCCTAGAGCAACTTCCCCCTCCCCCCCCTCCCCAGTCCTTCTTTTCCCACCAGAAAGTGGGCTGTTAGAGAAATGGCTATATGTATTTTGCGGAACAAATCGGAACGGCATGGAACAGAAACATTTTACGGAAGTAATCGCATTAGAAATGTATCAGTTCTTCAAGTGAGGTAATACATGCGATTTACTCCGTAAAATAATATGCAAAGCAATATCATATTTATAATGATAATCAATGCTTAACGAGTGGGGGTGTGATTTCTTCCCGTCGTTGGACGTCGTTACGAGAGTTGAAAACAGACAGAACAGAATTTCCGTCGCTGGACGGACGAACGGCCCCCGTAACCTCGGCTATGGATACGTACCGCTGAGGTCGGGATGGAGGGGGGAGGGGGCGATGTCCTTACGAGAATTGAAATACACACTCATTCTCGTCGCTGATAAGCATACACATTTTACGCATGCAAGCTTACAGGAAGATGTACAAGCGCGCCGATGAACGGGTGCTTTTTCAAGTCGTGTTTGATTTAGCGGGGAGAGCGGAGTGGGGTTGGGGGTTGCGGGGCGGGTGGGGGAGGGATGGAGGTTATTAGATTGAAAATAATAATCGGACTTTTGCCTCACTGGGAGTCGAACCCACGACTCTTGCATGCCCCGGGAGGGGAACACCAGTCCAGGCACTCCGCTGCGCGCACGCATTGATGGACGCTTGTAAAACACAAAATTATTACAAATTTATGCGCACAGCCACGTACACTCATAGCCATTTTTGGCTTGCACGGAAAAGCAAGATATCTACCAGTTTCCCCCGAACAAAAATAAGACAGACTGAGGGATACATTCATATGATTCTTGCGTCAGTTATCCGGCGTTTTTTTTTTTTTTTTTTTTTTTTATGTGTGTGTTTTTTTTTTCGGACAGATACTCGCATTTCTGCTTCAGTTCTGAAACTCAGTTTTATGACTGGGGAGGGGGCAAATTCCATCATGTACCATGTTCTCCTGCAAACGTATTACCGACGGAAAATCTACGATAGAGGGGAAACAAAAACACGGTAGATTTTCAACGGGGAAAATTGGCTATATAGTCGTTTCCGGGGGTGGGGGCGGGGTGGTAATTTTACTACATAGCCATTTTTTTACGATGGGGAATTCTTCTATAGAAAATCACAGTTTTTCCGGTGGGGTGGGGTGGTGGTGTTGATGGGGGTGGGGGACATGGAACTAGGCTACTGGGGACGGGGGAGCTACTCTCTGACATTAACAAACTGATACTTGCATTTGCTGGTGTAACTAATTAAAGTTGATTCGTGAACGTCATGTGTTGAGTCAACGATGTTTTACTGTTGTGGGTCTGCTGGGTTATTTTCACTTTCAGTATTTTATGTTTTAGAATATTATTCATGGCGAAATAAGGAAAACGGTTCATGGTTCATACAAGCGCTGTCTGGTGTTCTTCGTGACCACTGGAAGAAGATGGATCTCGTGTCAATGATGACTCGGGTGAACAAAAAAGTTGCCTTCGAATTCGAGTCGAACCATAAAGAAGAGGGAAAAAGCGGCAAAAAACAAATACCTTGCATAACGTCCATGTTAACAAAGAGAGTCTTGTTTACTGAAAAATAACTGTTTATATGAGCAATTTCTAAGTAGGTATGAAACTTTTTCTTGGCAAAATCACGGGTGGTAAACATTGGAACGAGCTCCAAAAGGAGGTATCGGTATTTTGTTCCAACGGCACATCCGGGAACGTTAGAGATCGCTCCAAAGGACAAAAACAAGTAAACAAAGGCAAGTGTCAGTGGCTTTTATGAAAAAATTCGAAGTATTAAGCGACAGATGGTTAATTATCGCGATGTTGTTGCGTGTAGAAATAGTTTCTCTGTGTGTGTGGTCCGAAAATTCGGTTGAAATCGAAATAGTTTCCACATGAATCCCACAACCGAGTCGAACACGAAGTTTGTTTTCCCCCAGCTTTTTGTCAACAAAGAGACCTCTGTGCATAATTTATCGTTTTACACTAAAAATACAGGCCTGGTACGCTAGTCCTGGTTGAACAAGCACTGTATATCACCTCTCAGGTCAAAAAAAGGCAATCATGAGAATTATTTAAACAGATGATGGAGAAAATACGATTGGAGATCGTTCCAGCGGCCGGAGCTCGTTCCAAACTGAATGAGATCGTTCCCAGGGCTATCTTTTATGATTTAATAAAATCAACAAATAGCAGATTACTCCGCTCTTGAGTACTTCTTATTTTGTGATTTTTGTTTGTAGACAATTCCTAGTCACTTGATGTCTTCCAGAGGCTGCCTTATTTCATTATGACTTTGACTCTCTCGGTTTTCTTTTGAATATTTTTATATTCAATAACCGAAAATAATGCATTCATTTTTCAACTGTATTAAGAAAGTTCGTTCCACATTTCAACTAGATGATGAAAATCTGCCATGACCCGGCCTGTTGTTTCCTGTGATACTTAATTGCATGGTATAGTAGTGTCTAGCATCGATTGCCATCAAAATTTTGTAGTTTCTTTGTGTACTGCCCGATAAACGATCCTTTAAAACTGATGATTTCATACTATTGTGACAGTTATATTTTAATCGTTCTTTTCAGCCTTGCTTTTTATGTGTGCCCCAAATTTCTTAGCATTAACTGTTGGTTGAGAAAATTCGATAGACTTTCTATTCAATTTATATAGAAATTTGGGGCACATATAAAGAGCAAGGCTGAAAAGAGCGATTAAAATATAACTGTCACAATAGTACGCAATCATCAGTTTTAAAGGATCGTTTATCGGGCAGTACACAAAGAAACTACAAAATTTTGATGGCAATCGATGCTAGACACTACTATACCATGCAAATAAGTATCACGGGAAACAACAGGCCGGGTCATGGCAGATTTTCATCATCTAGTTGAAATGTGGAACGAACTTTCTTAATACAGTTGAAAAATGAATGCATTATTTTCGGTTATTGGATATAAAAATATTCAAAAGAAAACCGAGAGAGTCAAAGTCATAATGAAATAAGGCAGCCTCTGGAAGACATCAGGTGACTAGGGATTGTCTACAAACAAAAATCACAAAATAAGAAGTACTCAAGAGCAGAGTAATCTGCTATTTGTTGATTTTATTAAATCATAAAAGATAGCCCTGGGAACGATCTCATTCAGTTTGGAGCGAGCTCCGGCCGCTGGAACAATCTCCAATCGTATTTTCTCCATCATTTGTTTAAATAATTCTCATGATTGCCTTTTTTGACCTGAGAGGTGATATACAGTGCTTGTTCAACCAGGACTAGCGTACCAGGCCTGTATTTTTAGTGTAAAATGATAAATTATGCACAGAGGTCTCTTTGTTGACAAAAAGCTGGGGGAAAACAAACTTCGTGTTCGACTCGGTTGTGGGATTCATGTGGAAACTATTTCGATTTCAACCGAATTTTTGGACCACACACACAGAGAAACTATTTCTACACGCAACAACATCGCGATAATTAACCATCTGTCGCTTAATACTTCGAATTTTTTTCATAAAAGCCACTGACACTTACCTTTGTTTACCCGTTTTTGTCCTTTGGAGCGATCTCTAACGTTCCCGGATGTGCCGTTGGAACAAAATACCGATACCTCCTTTTGGAGCTCGTTCCAATGTTTACCACCCGTGAAAATGCGCAGGCACACATTGTTGAAATGCCGGGCCGGGTAGCGCAATCGGTAGGGCACCTGACTCGTAAGTCAGAGGTCCCGGGTTCGAATCCCGGTCTGGCCACATACTTTCGTTTCTCCTTCCGCTGATTCAAGAAGGGCAGTTGTCAGTTACTGGCGAAAGTATGTGCACTTAGTACTGGTTAACCGCTTAGGAGGTCTAAGCCTGCCCAGGAATAGTGTGGTTAGGTTAACTGACCGTCCCGACATGACCTTAGTTGTTTACCGTGGACGTTAAGCATCAAATCAACCAATCAACCAACACATTGTTGAATATCCACTCAAGAGATTTAAAAAACCAATGCGCTACATCAAAGAATTGGAATTTAAGGTTTTCATAATAAAATCATGACGCTGATTTTTTTATATAATATAATGCTACATATACATGTATTTCACACGGCTTCCATTTGTGTTTTCTTTTCTCAGCATCTTTAACGTCTGGTTTGTGACGTCACATGTTGCGTCATTTTTAATGAGGTTATGGCTGTTAGTGCACAATTTATAGAGGGAAAGGTTCCCATGAAACTAAATGCACAAGATGATTTACTTTCCAAAAGACAAGACATGTTTGACCGTGTCTTATTTATGCATTAACCAAAGGATTTTTTTTTTTTGCATTACCGCTGCTTTGTTGGTTGATAATGACTGCCGTCGCCCTACTTTACACCAATGTCAGTCTGTTTTCATATAAGAAATAATTACATTCCCTTTGATTTTCCTTAGATGAACCTATTTTGGAGACAGGGTGTTCATACTTCCATGAACAACAGTCGGTCTAGATCTACATCTACATCTACCAATTAAGTGCATGGCCAATATTGGCCAATATTGGCATACAACCTTACTGAAACATTCGTGCTGGGAGGTTTTTATGTACAGTTAAAATCAGATAAAACATGTTGTTCACAAACACGGTCTTAGGATACCTGCACTAACAAGGAGCTTGAAGTCATCCAAAGTCCAAAGTCGGTGCTGATATGACATTGGCAGGCAGACCATTCCAGAGACGGACCGTAGATGGAAAGAAGGATCCCTTGTAGGCGTTGATGGAACACTTTGAAAATATTGGCAGGAATCGTTGATGGTGTCCTCTTGTTGCTACTCCTGTGGCTGTCAGGTACTGGTCTGAAGGGATTTCAACGAGGTTATTGACGATCCTGTACAACATTATGACTTTGTTCTGGTCTCGCCTTGATTGAAGGTCCTCCCAACCAAGTTCTTGCAACACTGAAGTGACACTGCTGGTTCGGCAGTAGTCATTGCAGCAAAACCTGACGTCAGTCGACGCCGTTGGTACGCACGTAACATGTAAACAAAGGACGTCGTAGGTTGTAATAACGTTCTATTGGACGTCACGTCATGGCGACGGCCGTTTAACGTAAGCGGCTTAGCTGTTGGTTAGTGACCGTCAGCTTTTCGTCATATATTTTACGAATGTTGCTCTTAAAAATCGAAAATGATGCTCAAAATAATTTTAAAATTAAATGTAATTATAACAAATACGTTCCACTTTTCCAAGTTCATGGACGTATGAACACAAAGGGTCCCGCGCAAAGTTAATGTGAACACCCTTCGGGCGTCACTTACTTTGCACGCGACCCATTATGTTCATACTTCCATGAACATCGAAAAAAAGAAATTTATTTCTTAAATAAATGTCATTTTTTCGGATGTTCATGGAAGTAAGATATGAACGAGCTGGGTTACTGGTAAACTTTGCATGGAACCCATAGCGTTCATACTTCCATAAACTACCGAAATTCTATGTTTTCACATCAATTTTGTTCTTGATATTTGTGAAGTTTTGACTAATTCAGCGCGAAGGAAAGGAAGAAGAATAGTTATTAACCAACGTGTTTGGTTATGACGTTCAACAGCCGTTACTTTGACACTTTACGTCGACCAATCAACTACTTTAGTTATCCGTGACGTCGCTCACGCGTAACGTCGCGTGAACGAGTGTTGTTCATGGATGTATGAACATCGTCAGCCCAGTATAAGTTAATCTAAGGAAATTGTCGACCATTGTAAATATAATGCGTATGAATACTGCGCATGCTAACAAGGGCGTAGCTACGAAAACGGCAAATACGCAAGTGCGTATTGAAATTTTGTCAAAATTGACAAAATTTCAAAACGCACCTGCATATTTGCATGCTGAAATTTTATAAATTAGACAAGATTTCAAAACCAACTCCCAAAGAGGCTGAAATACGTATTTTCCCTTCAAGAAGTAGAGAATAAAACATGGTTGTGCGTATTATGAAATTGCCCCTAGTTACGCCCCTGGCTAAGACCAGAATGTGCACATACGCAGTTCACCCCGACAAAAATGGACCCATCACATGTTAGAAGCAAGCCATGTATGCCCTAATGAGACTGTGAATGTTTGTAGGATGTTCTGAGCTTTTAACAGCCCCCGAAGGACCTAGCAAACGCTAACGGAATGAAAAAAAAAACATGTTTGATCGTTATTATTGCATAAATTCAACCACTATGCTATAAAAGTAAAGAAAATGTTTGAGTAAAATTTTTGGCCTCATCGCCATTAGTCCCATTACCTTGCTTATTCCTACACGCACTATGCAATTCTATTAAAATCCTCTTTTCAGGCCATGGTCAGCCATCGTGAATTTTTGTCCAACCTTTAGCAGCAGCTAATAAGTCAAAATCATTTTCACTTAGATCTAATATTTCGTTCAATGTTGTCTGCTCTTCCATACAAGTTTTTTATCGATAGCTACAGCTGCAAACTTGCCGCTTGTTTCTGTACTGACGAAGTATTGCCCTGTAACTTGCATACGAAAAGTTGCAAAGGGGGTCATTTTAGCACGAGAATCGCCTTGTTAAAACATGGTTTTGTGTTCTTTAAAACATGCTTGTTAATAGCGTGTGGCATTGATGTTTGGGCAATAAAATTGATTGTACTGACGCACATGATTGGTTAGATGGTGAGCAAATACTCAGCTGCCCAACCCAAATAATCCAGCAGGCAAAATGGAGAGATGTATGACTTGCGATTTTACGTCCTTTTCAACAGTATTTCAGTTACAGCAGGACCATGGGACGGTGATAATGAAAGGCTGTGTGCAATGGAACCCCGTTTACGGTAGGCAAGATTCTCGCCTCAAGCGGGGCTCGAACCCGGTCCTTAAGATAACTAGGCCAGCGCGACTTAACCACTGAGCTACCAGGGCTCCTCCCAGCAGGCAAACATCACTGGACGTAATAGCAGCGTCAAGTCAACGTCATGTCACGACGCCGAATCAACACTGTTACATGTATCAACGTTATTGCATAAAAAGCAGTGCCGAGAGGTATAAACAGCCGTGCATCAACCGGCGGAAAGCCGAATTCAACAAGGGTTTGGCACGCGCTGTTGATGCACGATGACAGAACTTTCATTATGCTTGTGCCGGGCCACTAAAAAATCCGCCATGCAACTTTGTCTCTCCGATTTTGGTCGAATTACAAAAATTGGTGGTGCGCTACCTAAGTATGCCCCCTATATGACGTCATCATGCCTTTGTAATCTGACGTCATCGTCGTGACTCAGGTTGAAAGCGATGTTGTTTACATTCTTACGATGCCAAATGGAGAGTAAATAAATGCCGGAAGTGTTAAAGAAAACATGCATCTCAAGCTTTCAGCAATCAAGAACTGCAGGATGGTATATGAATGGGTCAGGCTTGTTCCGCATGGAAATTATTGCTCAAGGCATCTGTTTTTTGTTGATTAATTCGCAATCTATTTTGCATCAACTACAACGACCATCTTGGACAATTTTCCAAAATATTGAGGTTGAATAGGATGATGGCGGCCATTTTGAATAGCTGAATGCTCTTGGGCCCGGAAGACGAATATTAGTAAAAAGATGTACCAGCGCGTTGGCTGTCAAACGGTGACAAAATATAGTGCCAAGTTTTTTCTCAAATTTTAACGAATAATTCGTTGAATTTATGCAATAACAGCGATCAAACAATTGTTTCCAATGCATTAACATTTGCCAGATCCCTCGGGAGATGTTGAAAACCTCGGCCTTCGGCCTCGGTTTCCAACATCTCCCTCGGGACCTGGCAAACGTTAATGCATGAAAAACCATGTTTGGTCCCTATATTGTTTGACGTTGAATCAACCTTGATACAACTGGGTCAACTATACACAAAAAAATGTAACTGAGTCGCGACACGCAAAAAGGGCACTTAGCGCACATATACGATCAGCAAAGCCTCAGGTCAGCCTGCGTGTGGGCGCAGTCTGATTAGTCTGTGCTATCTCTAGGAAATCTACAGGCACAAAATGATGGCTCAACCTGACCCATAATGCACAAGCCATCCGAGTCAGGATACAATACTCGGCTTAGGGGAGAGTCGGGTAACTTCGGACAGCGAATAAAATTGGACAGTGGCATTGTTTCCTTTGTATGTCAGTTGTTTAGAACTAAAACGAAAATAACTGGCCAAACAGTGAAAATCCAGTTGAGATGGCTCATAATGAGCCGTCTCATCAGGATTTTCACTGTTTGCAATGGTATGTCCGATTTAACCCCTATGTCCGAAGTTACCCGACTCTCCCCTACTTTCGTCTGCTCCATTGCACAACAGATGGTAATGATGGCATCCTTGAGACATCCGCGCGACCCATGCCTAAATTGGCTGACAGATGAACTCTGAACTTAGCTCAAGTGAGAGGATTTTATCTGCGTGTATAGTAGCAGCAATCAAGACGTTGCTGTACCGCCTTTGCCCACAAACCCCGTTGCGCAGGCATTTCATAACATTTGAACGTCCTTCCCATGAGAAAACAGCATGGAAGGCGATTTCAAGGCCCCATTTGCCATAATGCATTACGGGAGCCAAGCATAATCATGTCCCGGTAGCTCAGTAGATAAAACGCTCGCCTGCTGATCTAGCGGTCCCGGGTTCGAGTCCTGCTGGAGGCGGAAATCTTTTCAAACGTAAATGAGATTTCCCTGAACACAGTCTTTTATGATCACCCTCCCATCATCCTTATATGAATGAAATACTGTTGAAAAGGCCGTAAAATTGCAAGTCATCCATCCATCCTTGGTTTCATCGATATGGTTGCTGGTTTGTGCCATTTCGTCTTTTGAAAAGACGAAAAGACGAAAACATGCCATGCGAAAAGACGAAAAGACGAAATAACGCCATGCGAAAGAACGAAACCCACCACACGAAAAGACGAAATTTCGGCGCGAAAAGACAAAAAAACGCCACACGATAGGACGCCATTTGAAAGTTTTATTTTGTCGTCTTTTCGCCTGGCGTCTTTTCGTCTTTTCGCATGGCGTCTTCATAGGGAACTTAATGCTTCAATATGGCGGAAACTACCGATAGCGACTTACGGGTTTATCCGAGGGCTTACCTGTTCAAATAATGTCGAGTGTTATATGCAATTACATAGAAATATAATATAAAATGTGAAATTAAATACATATATGATACTACGACAATTTTTTATAAGTTATGATCATAAACTTCAGTCTTTGTCCGTTAATATGGTATAAAAATATACAAATTAACTTCATGTTTTGATACTTCCATCGGCTTTTGAAGTTTGAAGCTTCAGTCACATGAAATTATATTATATAAGAATAATGTCGAAAATGCCTAAGAAGCTATGTTCAGCCTAAAATTTGAAAATGATCGGAATTTCTATAAAACTTTTATAAGTTATCACCACTGAGAGATTTTTATAAGGTTTATATTGATGTAATTCATTATAAAATAGGTATACTATAAGTTTCTTCCATCGATCTCTAAACATACAGAAAATCGCGTTTCGAAACAACCTCGCTCATAATAGTTTCAAATAGTTTAAGTCCAAATCCGCCTATATTGCTCGAAGGCTTAACACTTCATTTCTTGGTGTTCGTGTTTTGTTTATGTATTTATATATGTGCTTTTATGATCTAACTAAGAAAGGAAGAATATTCATATTGTCTTATTAAAAAAGAAAGAAGGAAAGAAAGAATAAACGAATGAACACAAGAAAGGAAAAAAGAGAAAGAAGTCACGTAACTTCTACACGTGACCATCAAAAATGAACAGACAGTTAATCGACTACTTGTAGTTTTAAAAATCCCTTTATAAGCTAAAAAAAACTTTGCAAACTAATTACATATTTTTGGTAATGTTCGATCAGTCTATTAATTATTATCATAATTGCTAATGTTATTTCTAACATTTTTGATTGAAATTTATTTGAGTGTGGTGGGGCGTTTTTATCAAAGAAACCGAAATATGTTTTATGTATCCCAGGGTAGAATTTTAGAATCCATAGAATTATATTTTTGACTGGCAGATTTGCTCATTCATAATCAGGAGACACGAAGATACATACACTGTATTGCTCTCTTAAGATATTACTGTCGAAAAAAAAATAATGTAAGAAACTAAATCATGGTGAAGATTTTCGCGTAACCGTTGTAGTGTAAGGATTAATCGCTATGGGAAAAATTGCTATGAAACATTTTTCTTGCAAGGCTATAAATTAACTTTATTAGTAATATTTCTGTTCATAATGCAAGTTTGTCACTTTAATTTTATGACTGTTTTAGTGAAGCTAGCAAGGAATATTGAAAGACATTTTTGTGATATTTTTTGTATTTTTGCTATAATATGAGTACTTACGATAATAAACCTGTGCACCTGCGGACACTTATCGGCCTCTGATGACCAGTTTGTGCAAGCTGATCGGAATTTGTTGACAATATACAGTACAATTAACATACTTATAATTACACGAGGATTAATCGATTATCGATCATAAAATCCGATGTTTTCGTAATTGTCAAACCGTTAAAGTTTGTTAAAGTCATCATGACTTGAACAAAAATAAATGCAAAAAATATAAAGCTGCAATAGTCAATTTATGGAATTAATAATGTATGCAAACTGACTCAGACCAACTTATGCACTTGCAAAACACTGGTCTGAGTTTATGATCAGTTAATAATTTGTCAATTTTAGTTGAATGTGAGTTTGTACATAACCTTACCCGTGTTTCTGCACAAACCAAACTGATCCGAATTTCTGTTCAAAATATTTTGAACATTTGTTATCAAATCAGGCTGTGACTGTGCGAAAACCATTTAAAATTATCATGTGGAAATTAAATTGAGATAGAATTAAATGCAGTAAGAAATACGGAAAGAACAGTTGAAAGCTGCAAGGCACTGGTCAGCGTTCCGCCCATGGACAGGTCACTTTCTTTTCTGCTCAATGTTCAAAAGTTTCCTCATATGAGCCGCAATACGATAAGACGAACAAATTGGAATGTGCGCCCAGCGAAGACGCAGATCAGCCTGGACAGCCACCCGGTCTGAGCAGAGTCTGAACTTACGTTTAAAGGGTAGCTAAGACTCTAAGCTACCTCCATGCCGATAGCGAAGCCTGTGATCGGATCAAGCGGATGCCCAGGCTGATCTGGGCGTACGTGCACCTTTGTCGCGGCTCATTTAATTGTTTGCTAAAGACACCAACTGAGTAGTCGCTGTCGGTCGGAAGGTGTGAAAATACAGTTGGTCACACGTCTTGTCAAAACAATGCAATTTCAAAATTAACACCTGCGAACGGCAATGAAGGTCAGAAATGGATATTTAATCCGAACGTCATTCTTGGGATTATTTTTGTATGAAACAGTAATTTCAGTCGCGTCGCAACAAAATCAACGCAGTGCCATAGCGCCCTGCCAAGACTCAGATCAGCCTTGGCAGCCGCCCAGACTAATCAGAATCTTCGCTGTGGGCTTACAGGACAGGCAATGGTCTAAGCTACCTCTATGTGGACAGCGAAGGCCCAGATCAGATGGGCGAACGCACACGCTATTCTGAGTGTTCGCAGGGCGCACATGCCAATTTGTTTTTGTCGTGGTATGGCTCATTAGTTTATTTACTTTTGTTCGCAGAAAAACAGAGAAAGTCAGACTAATCTTAAATTTCTATCTTATTGTTTTAAATAGCGCAGCTTAGTTACATGCCGAAAGACACAGTTTACATAAAACTTTTAAACAGTTTTGTCAAAACGGAAAATCAAGAGAAAACGTTATCGTTCCTGTTGAGTAGTGTTTTAACGTCCCAGTAAAAAAATTTAGTCGTCGAGATGTTGCCTCTGAATTTGTGGGACTGCAAGTATTGCTCGGTCTGCGATAAATGACACCCAGGACTAGCAGCTCTGTCGCAGAAACACCAGGCAGCCAGTCTATTTCGCGAGCCCCGATGGGCGGGGTAAAAGGAAAAAAAAAAGAAATGAGAAAACCTATGTGGGTGGATGGGTATCTCAGGGCCGTCGTCGGCTTTTGAAAAGTGGTGAGGCTATGGAACGCCCCGAGTACCGAAGGCACGAGTGGGGAGAGCACGAGAGGGGTATCCCCCTAGCTCTCGAAAGGGGGTTCGGGGACCTCCCCTGAGGAAATTTTTGGATTCATCACGCATTTTCAGACCAATTTCGCTTGTGAAACTCAATTGATTTTATGAGTACTTACCTCCCAGGAGAAACTCTTTGAATTCAGGACGTTTCTAGAAGCGATTTTTATGCATTTTGAGACCATTTTGCCAGTGAAAGTCAAATAATTTTGTGAGTATTTGCTGTATTTTAAATGCTTACCCAAGCTTTTAAAAACTGCCAAGGGTGAGCACGAGAGGCGGTTTTCTTTCTCTCGTAAGGGGGGTTCGGGGGCATCCCCGAGAAAATTTTTGAATTCAGGGCGTCTATAGAAGCTATTTTAATGCATTTTGGGACCAAGGCAAAGAAGTAATAACGGGAAAAAGTGGTCCGGCCAATACCATTTTCAGCCGAATGAAAAAAGTGGTACGGCCAATACCATATTCGGCCGAAGAAGTGGTCCGGCCATGGCCGGACCGGCCGGACCGCCCACGACGGCCTTGTATCTGTATCAGGCTTAATCTTTCCATAAAGATGAGACCCTCAAAGGGATAGAAGTATCATAATTTCATTATTATAAGTAATTTTATGTTTTTGTTGTCAGAAACTAAAACAAACCGCTGTCAAAAACTGACCAATAATCAGATTTATTTTCTCGCCAATTCTTACGAAATTTGACCTAAATATCAGAGAGAGGGGAAAAACGAGACTTATTAAAACGAGAAGGAGCAACTGAAAAAGTGAATTGATTTGATCTGAGAAAAAGAAAATGAAAATCCACATTGTTAAAAATTAAAAATATTTCCATCCAGCGCATTCGTATTGTTAACACAGTGATGACAAAACCGGCTTCAGAGAAGTTCAACACCTGTCCTGGGATATGGACATCGATATGACATTCCAAATATCGATTAATGCCTATCGCTCCCCGGGTCTAAGGGAAATAACTGCATTCACATTAATACTCTCTCCGGGTAACAGGTAACCGATTACACTACTCAGCCCGAATTGAAGATATAAGCTCCAGTTGTTTGTCTTTTCTTCTTTTTGCGTGGCGTAATTTCGTCTTTTTACATGGCGTTATTTTGTCTTTTTGCGTGGCGTTTTTTTTTCGTCTTTTGGGCTTTTCGCGTGGGGTTATTTCGTCTTTTCGCGTGGCGTTATTTACGGTCTTTTCGCGGCGAAAAGACACCACAGAAAAAGATGAAAAGACAAAAAACGCAATGCGAAAAGACAAAAAGATGAAATATCGCCACTCGAAAAGAGGAAAACATGAAATAACGCCATGTGAAAAGACGAAATAACGCCACGCGAAAGTATGAAAAAAACGCCATGGGAAAAGACAAAATAACGCCAGGCGAAAAGATAAAAAGATGCCATGCGAAAAGACAAAAAGACGCCAGGCGAAACAGACGAAAAGACGCCAGGAGAAAATATGACAAAATAAAACTTTCAAATGGCGTCTTTTCGCATGGAGTTTTTTTCGTCTTTTCGCGCCGAAATTTCGTCTTTTCGCGTGTTGGGTTTTGTTTTTTCGTCATTTTGCATGGCGTTCTTTCTTCTTGTCGCATGGCGTTTTTTCGTCTTTTCGTCTTTTCACATGGTGTCTTTTCGTCGTTTCGCGTGGCGTCTTTCGCCGCGAAAAGACGAAATGGCACAAACTATCCGCCATACATCGCTGTTCGTAGAGCGTTAAGCGTGTTTTCGCGTCAAGTGGTTCGATTACCGCAAATAGGTATGTATCATAAAAAGTCGGACGGAAAGCCTGAGCAGCAAACAGTGTAGGTCCAGATCAGTGAGGAGCAGTCTGGTCTGTGCCTGCACTATTTGCAAAACGCTTTCATAAATATTTGCAAGTATGACAGGCAGAGCAGCAAGAGGCTTTGTCAGAATTTGCAGGGTCGGTCGAACAGTTATGTTACATAAAATTATTTCATATCACGTTCTCACAGTCGTTTCTGTGTTTGAAAGCCATTGTTAACTGTTGTCTATCAGGGTCTTCCTTATTTGTTCTGACCACGCCCCCTTTCACGAAAAAGTGAGACTAAGCGCGGCACCAGAAACCTTGAGGTTGTCCCTTTGGTCCTTGACACTGGCAGAAGAATTGTTGCATGTTGTATTGATCTTTGGGACAATACTTGGATCTAATACATCGTCCACTGACATAGCCAGAACACATACACCTGAAAGAGAAAAAGATATGAGCCGCGACACGAGAAAACCAACAAAGTGGCTGTGCGCCCAACGTACACTCAGATCAGCCTGGGCATCTCCCAGACCGATCAGACTCTTCGCTAAGCGCTTAAAATGTAGCTTAGTGCCTAAGCTACCTCCATGCGGACAACGAAGACTCTGATCAGACAGGGCGGATGCCCAGGCTGATCTGAGTCTGCGTTGGGCGCACAACCACTTTGTTGGTGTTGTCGTGTCGCGGCTCATATGTATCAGCCACACACACACATACACACACGCGCGCACGCACGCACGCACATTGTTTTTTCCCGTCAGAATACTGTAAAAATAAGGCTTTAAAAATGAGCCCGCGACACGAGAAACCAACAATGTGGTTGTACGCCCAGCACAGACTCAGATCAGCCTGGGCATCCATCCAGTTTGACCAGACTCTTCATTCAGTGCTCAAAAGGTAGCTAAGGGTCTACGCTACCTCCATGCGGACAGCGAAGACTCTGATCAGACTGGGCGGATGCCCAGGCTGAGCTGAGTCCTCGCTGGACGCACAACCACATTGTTGGTTTTGTCGCGTCGCGGCTCAAATATTTATTTTGGAAAATCGAAAATGTGGGCAATTTTATAAGAAAATGCGATTAAGCGAATATCTTCATGTGGCGGTACCTAAGTGTAGTGGATAACGCGCTGGACTACCAATCCAGGGATCGCAAGCTAGATCCCCCGCTTCCCCTGTCTTTCGGATGAGACTTTGAACCAGGCCCCGCTCCGTATGACCTAGTTGTTGGTGGGACTTTAAACCCGAGTTCACTCACTCACCCACTTCGATAAATGTGCAGGGTGTTTATAGATTAATATCCTTATAAAGGACGTTTATTGCATAGCCAATTTTTGAGCTTTTGAGTATTACCCTAATGAACGCTCCTCTCGCCTTCCCTGCAAAAATTACTGGCGAAATACCAATAAAATCGGCCCAGACCACATCAAAATTTGTACTTCTTGCCAAAACCTTTTCCCCAACGCACCGGTTACAGGACATGCAAACTGCAACAACCCGGGACTATTATTGAAAGAAATACGATATCCTCGATCAATTAGGTCTCCGACTTTGCTATTTTCACGTTCTTTGTACTTTAGAGGTAATATAAGGATTTGAGAGAGAGAGAGAGAGAGAGAGAGAGTAACAATTCTTATGGAGGGTTTTTATAACTCAGCAACAATTGATTACATCTTGGTGAGGAAGCGCTTCCGATCAGGAGTTAACATCCATAGGACAAGCAGCTTTCCTGGAGCAGACATAGGAAGTGACCACGACCTGGTGATGATGAACTTCCAAGTTCGACTGAAGAAGGCGAGAAAGCCAATCCAGCCGAGACTGAAGTTGATCTTGAGATGGCATACACTAGGTGGGAAATACACAGTTCCGAAAATAGCCGCTAAGCTCCGCCTGCTTAGTTACTGTTACTACGTCTCACAAGCTTGCACAAAGATGGCGGAAAAACAAATGACAAATGCAAGTGTCTGCTAAATGTTGGCGATCTATGGCGAAGAATCAGCCTCCTCATGACCTACACACGGCTGTTGACGCATCATGCATCCGATGCGTTCTGTTCTTGCACAGCATGAGTGGTGTTAGTTTGTTTTCTTTAAACAGTTATATTGCCCTCGTGAAGTGACCTGGCAGAGCGGAGCTAGCGTTATGGATCAGTGCAATTCCTATTTTCGCCAACAATCGGAAAAATATCCGTACAACTTCGTTAATCTTCGCCTTTCTTGTTATAAGTTATAACAGTATTTTAACCAAGTCGTTTGCAAAGCGTCGTGGTGTAGTGTGTCTGTAGTTGGATTGCAAAAACACTCAGTGGTGTACGTTCTAGGGTTCAAATCTAGGCTGAGACTAAACATTTTTTTTTCTCATTTTATTTTTTTTTTTAAACTTTATTTTTTTTACATATTTATTTGTTCTAATCATTTCATTTTAGGAGAAAGACATTTCCAGTAATATCTTTCGCTCGAGATAATTCAAAAGATTAGAGTTCGACATGTCTGCTTTGGTAGACACCCTGAAACTGAAAAGTGAATCAGAAATTATTTATTCACTCATCGTTTGCTCGTGCATGCATATCACTTTTCTCGAGCATAAAATACCATAATCTACTAAATGCCCTCGTGCATATTTCTGGGCATAATCAGACAAACGTTTTCCTTTTTTATTATGAGCATAAAGTATATGGAGTAATCAAAACAAACGGAAATTTCTGTCAGGCAAAATAATCATTTGTTACATGAAAACTTAAAAAAAAAAGGAATAAAAAAACTTTATAGTTTTAGGTATATTCGAACCTTGGACCCTTATAAGATACTAAAAAAGGTTAGCACGTCTAGCAGAGGTCCACTGGATCAACGAGTCTTTTCACATTTGTGAGATATAGCTAACAGTTATAATTCATGCATGATACGCGATAATCAACGAATACTTACGAATATCTTTCCGCCTGGTTACGAAAATGTTGCTTTACCTATTTCATAATGCATTGAACCAAATCGATAGCCCCGCCCTGCCAGGTCACTTCACGTAGGCAATACGTCCCTTCACTAACTGTAAGGTAAAATCACGGACTTATGTTGGGCATTGACCACGTGCGATTTGTTTGTGAGACTATGTCACATGCTAAGTTGTCGTTGCATTGGCCAGGTATACGCTATCATGTGATTTTGAGTGAAATTCTGGGCGTGGCTCGGAACTGTGTATTCGCACCACTCATTGGTCTGAGGGATGATTACAATGGTTACCACCTACAATACAACAGTGACTAATGCAGCGAGTGAGATAGTTGGAAGGATCGTCGCAGGAAAAAGCCTTGGGTCACCAGAGATGTCCTCGACTTCTGTTTTGAAGAAGAAGCGATATGAAGCAGGCGGGGCAAAAGAATACAAGGGAGCTAACAAGAGGATTCAGAAGGCAGTGAAGAAAGCTAAGGAAGACTGGATAGGTATTCGGTCCGAGGAGCTCGAAACTTGCCTTAAAAACAGCAAGAAAGCATACCAGCTGGTGAAGGATCTAACTTCAGAGAAACAGGGTACACCCACAACTATCCAGGACACATCTGGGAAATGTCTTACAGACGAACAAGAGGTTTTCAGCAGATGGACAATATATTGCTCAGAACTAAACAACCATGAGTTACGGCGATAATACGGTTCTGGACTGCAATCAGCCCCCAGAAGATCAACAACCGATCCTCCGTGAGGAATTTGAGATTGCAGTAGCAGCACTGAAGAAGAGGAAATATGCCGAAGTTGATAGTAACCAGCAGAACTTGTTCAAGCAGGCGGCTAGACCATGACTGATGTTTTAACAGAGGTCTGTACAGGATCTGCAGCATGGGAGAATGGTTCAGAACAACAGTTGGAGTAAGGCAGGGGTGTCTTCTTTCACCCACCCTCTTTAACAGTTTTCGAACGGATATTGTGTCTGATGCTCTGGAAGAACGTGATGAAAAGGTTTGCCGATGATATAGATGCTCTAGCTGAGGAAAAGCAGGAACTAAAAGTCCTAATTAACAGTCTCGACAAAACCTGCACAAGGTATAAGATGGAGATCAGTGCCGAGAAGACCAAACTGATGACAAACAGCACCAATGGTTTTAGAGGTTGATCAAGGTAAACGGGCAGGAGCTGGGTACCGTAACAAACTTCTAATAGCTTGAAAATGTTGTCTCAGATGATTGCTCAAAACAGGAGGTTCTCTCAAGGTTCAGCTCTTACAAAAATGAAACCAATTTGGAGAGATAACAACATATCTCTTGGATCAAAGGTGAAACTTATGCGCTCTCTTGCCATTTCCATAATTCTGTTTGTCTGTGAATCATGGACCTTAACAGCAGAGTTAGAAAAAAGAACGCAGGCCTTTGAAATGAGATGCTACCAAAGGCTACTAAACATTTCGTACAAGGACCATATAATCAACGAGGAGGTTCGCAGAAAGATCCATGCAGCCGTTGAAGAATATTATAAACTCCGGATACTGGTCAAGAAACGGAAACTAAGGCGGTTTGGCAACGTTTCAAGGTCTTCTGGTTTAGCAAAGACGATCCTACAGGGCACAGTGAAAAGAAAAAGAAAGAGAGGTAGACAGAAGAAGAGGTAGGAAGACAATATAAAAGAGTGGACAAGGATGGACTTTGCCAGCTCCACTAGGGCAGCTGTAAACAGAACAAGTTTCGAAGTCATCTGTGGTGCCTCAACGACCTTACAAGGTGATGGGATAGAATAGAACAGAATAGAAACTTGGGGCCAGTACTCAAGTACAAAGTTACATCCCTTGGTCAGTTAGCTGAATCAGTACGTGAAATTGATATCCTTATTTATTTATTTATTTATTTATTTTTGCAAGGAGATCGAGTTTATTAGATTGCCTCCGCTTGCAAAATGTATGAGCGACCCTTAAAATACATGCCGAAAAAAAAACTAACATTGGGCCAGACAAATTTGAGCAAACAGTGCAGACCTAGTGTAGACTACTCCGAGCAATCTGATCAGCCGGGCCGCGTAGCGCAGTCGGACTCAAGAGCCAGAAGTCCCGGGTTCGATACCCGGTCCGGCCACTTACTTTCGTTTCCACTTCGCTGATTCAAGAAGGGCGGTTGTCAGTTACTGTTGACAGTATGTGCACTTAGTACTGGTTTATATAACCGCTTAGGAGGTCTAGGCCTGCCCAGGAATAGTGTGGTTAGGTTAATTGACCGTCCCGACATGACCATAGCTGTTTACCGTGGACGTAAAATAATAACACAACAACTGATCAACACAATTTGTCTTTTCATTTACATCTTTTGAACGCAATACTGTATTGTAGAACAAACCTGTTCCATTTTAGGACAATAATAGATGGATGGATGACTTGCGATTTTACGTCCTTTTCAACAGTATTTCAGTCATATCAGAACGATGAGTAGTGATAATGAAAGGCTGTGTGCAATAGAACCCTGTTTACGGTAGGAAAGATTCTCGCCTCAAGCGGGGCTCGAACCCGGTCCGCTAGATCAGTAGGCCAGCGCTTAAACACTGAGCTACTGGGGCTCCCAGGAATAATGGTAATAGTCTTAGGTGTCCCAATTTTTTTAATCTTAACGGCACTCAAGACCCAGCGGGCACATGACATCGAAATGATGTCGTATTGACGTCTATGTGACGTCACACCGACGTCATGTACATAATAGAACGTCGTTTCGACTTCACATACATGACGTCCAAATGACGTCCTATTGACGTCGGTGCAACGTCATTACGACGTCATTCCGACGTCATGTGCCTGGTGGGGAGATGAGCTTCTATTATGCCTCACGTGTTTACTTACAAATTCGTACATCCAACCCAAGTCTCCCCGTATGCACGGTTGAATTTATACATGCATGACCACATGTTTGTAAAACAAGATCTTCGCCCGTTGGTTGGTTGGATTATGAAGGCTACTAATAGCAGGACAGCAAGAAGCCAAAAAGTCTTTCTCATCTTGGTTTCACTTCAACAGAAAGTTAAAAGCAGCTGCTTAACCCATTAATGCCTAGCGTCCCATAGATAGGACATAGGCAAACAGTACAGGCCCAGATAAGACGCCGCAAAGCACGGCGTCTCATCAGGATCTACACTACATTTTTGTATTTGCATAAAACAATTTCTGCATTAAATAAAATAAAAGTTATAAAAATAAACTAAACCAGACACCTCTTACTTAACAAATGGACTCATACATTTGATAAGTACAGAACATTCCACTGATCATAAATTGGTTACAATTAGACATACGTTTTGTGCTGAAATCTACAGTAAGCCTTGAACCAAATGCAATTGGTAGTTTATTCTGCTTTTATGGTTCAAAGGCCATGAATACAGGTAGTTTGCCATTTAATCGAGTTGATCGATCATCGCAATGAGTAACTGATCGATTACAATTGTACATAATCGAAGTTTCATCATTTTAATACTATTATGCCCAGTTTATGCAAAATACTGCATATATAATATTCTTTCGAAGCTTTGACTTCAAAAGGACAGCATAAGCTGATACTGCATCTTAACCCTTAATGCGCCAAAGAGCAGACGACAAAATTTACGTCCGCAGAATTTCAAAAAAGTTTCATCCAAGCGATATTATATTGAGAATTCGAACACTAGAGGGCAAACAGTGTAGATTCAGATGCCACCTCATCTGGATCTACACTGTTTGCAAATTCAACTTTTTAATTTTTGGCGCTTTAAGGGTTAACGAAGAAGTTCACAGCATTATCTATTCCCTTCTCAATCAGATGCAATAAAATGTAGCAAGGGAATAGCTCATGGATAATACCGTGTGTTTATTCTAAACAGGCTTCAGTGCTTCGCACAGTCTAATTAATCGACATTTACTGGATCATCGATCGTTTTCATAAGCCGATGCCACTGGAAACTGGTCAACTGTTATGCTCTCTGGATTTTTCTCCGGTTTTGATGTTTTTGCGGAACGGAATGATGTCATTCTTAGGATACTTTAAGTATATCAACATACAATCTAACATACACAAGCCTATTGAATGCATTATAAAAGTTCTGATTGATTGGTTGATTGATTGATTTCTTGCTTAACGTCCACGGTAAACAGCTAAGGTCATGTCGGGACGGTCAGTTAACCTAACCACACTATTCCTGGGCAGGCTTAGACCTCCTAAGCGGTTAACCAGTACTAAGTGCACACACTTTCGCCAGTAACTGACAACTGCCCTTCTTGAATCAGCGGAAGGAGAAACGAAAGTATGTGGCCAGACCGGGTTTCGAACCCAGGACCTCTGACTTACGAGTCAGGTGCCCTACCGATTGCGCTACGCGGCCCGGCTATAAAAGTTCTCATTTAATTTGTAAAATCTGTTTTTTTTTTTTTTTTTTTTTTTAATCTAGACGTTCTTTGCGAAATGAGCTTATGATCACTTCATTTCAGAGCGGAAGAATACAATTGTGAAAGCAACTTTCCAAAATATGCTTGTGACAGTATTCAATGACAGATAGAATCTGTCATTATATATGAGTTTCAGGCATGTGGGGAAAGGTGGTTTGCTACATACATGATGACCGTCATTTTTCTTGTATGGTTTGTCGACTACATATGAGCCGTGACACAAGAAAACCAACATTGTGGTTGTGCGTTCAGCGCAGACTCAGGTCAGCCTGGGCATCCGCCCAGTCTGATCAGAGTCTTCGCCGTCCGCATGAAGTTAGCTAAGACCCTTAGCTACCCTTTGAGCACTAAACAAAGAGTGTAGTCAAACTGGTCGGATGCCCAGGCTGATCTGAGTGTTCGCTGGGCGCACAACCACATTGTTGGTTTTCTCGTGTCGCGGCTCATATTATTTGGAACATTCTGCAAGACTGAAAATGATCTTAATGGCTGCTTAACTTACCAAGTCTTACACCAAACGTAATGAATAAAACACTTTATCAAGATCAGACTTCCTCGGACCGCCTGCCAATGTACTCCTTTATCCACGTTTGCGGTCTGGCTGCATAACCAAAAGAGCAGGGCTGACGGGAATACTAACAGACCCGTGGACGCCAGATGGTGCCTCCATGGATGGAAGGTTCGTGGGAACCTCCCGAAATGTTCCGTTATGACGAAATTGAAAAACAACGACAAATGGAAAGCTCTCCAACGACATATGAATAACACTGCTATAATAATATCAGTGACTAAAACTAATAAAATTACAGTATAATATGCAGAAAATGTGTGCACGTATGTTTAATCCATTAATTTGGTAACACATATCCGGTAACGTCTATAACATCTATAACCAACGTTCAGTGTTACAGAGATTGCCGGGTATGTGTTACCATAGTCTGGATACCCTATGTTCCTTTGTAGGGGATGTATTGAACATAGGGTCTGTAGTCTGACTAGATAGCCTGAAGCCTTACCGTATCTTTATAGAGCTCGGAGCTGACACTGCAAGTGTTGACAGGGGTCACAGAAACGTCACTAAGGCCCTTTTTTGCGAAAAAAAAGAAAGAAAGTGAGAAAGAAAGAAGAAAAAAGACAACTTATCAAAAATTAATTTGATATGACCTCACCTGACCACAAGTGCAAGAAAACTTAAACTTAACAAAACTTAGTTTTTATGCAACCTGTATGAGCTCTCTATCCCATGAAGAAAAGAAACATAACAACATTTACTTTTCAATCTAAATGTATGAGCTATATGTGAGTCAGGAGATGACTATCATAACTGAGCCGCGACACGAGAAAACCAACAAAGTGGCATGTGCGCCCAGTCTGATCAGAGTCTTTGCTTTGCGCTTAAAGGGTAGCTAAGGGTCTAAGCTAGTTCTATGCGGACAGCGAAGACTCTGATCAGACTCGGCGCCTGCCTAGGCTGATCTGAGTCTTCGCCGGGCGCACATGCCACTTTGTTGGTTTTCTCGTGTCGCGGCTCATATAAGCACCATGCTTACCGTCAGATCCTGCATTCTACTGATTTGAATACATGTTCATGTATGTTACTAATCAAGAATAAAATGCTGTTTAAACCAAATGTATGAGTTCACTAGACCAAGTGGGGAAAAAAGACATAACAAATCTTTGTTTTGAGTCAAAATGTATGAGCTTATACCAAGCCAAGAGGAAAATAAGACTTAACAAAACTTACTTTCGTGGCTAAATGTGTAGGCATACTTAACTAAAAGGTAAAAAGACTAAAAGAAATTAAGTTCTGAGACAAAGTCTATGAGCTTACTGAATCAAGAAAAAGGACTCATGAGCTCACTAGACCTAAAGGAAGAGGAGACTTCCCAAAACATATTTTAAAGCTAACTGTAGAGGCTCACTAGACCCCAAGTTAAGGAAGACCTCTAACAAAACTTAGTTTTGATACTAAATGTATGAAGTCACTAGACTCAAAAGAAAAGAAAACCTAACAAAACTTATTTTTGAGGTAACGTACATAAGCTCACTAAACCCAAAGGAGTAAAAGACGACATTAAACTTAGATTCGAAATTAGCTAAATGAGCTTACTTGAATCAAAGGAAACGAAGACCTAGCTCAAATCAGGCTTGAGGCTAAGTGTATTGGGCCACTATACCCGTTGGAAGTTAAGGCCTAACTCAAATTAGGTCTGAGGCTAAGTGTATGAGCTCACTAGACCGAAAAAATAACAAAAGTTAGTTTTGAGGCAAAACGTATGACCTCACTAGGCCATAAGGAAAAAAATATGAGCTCTGGATATTTTAGTTTAAGGGTAAAAGGTATAAGGTCACTAGAGCCAAAGGAAGGAAGACCTAATAAAACTAACTTTTGAGGTTAAATGTATCAGTTTACTGGACCAAGAGAAAAGATAGGACTCACCGAAGCTAAGTGCTGAGGTTAAATGTATGAGCTCGCTGGTCAGAAAGAATGATGAATTAACACAACTTACATTTGAGGCTAAATGTTTACATGAATGTGTTCACTAGACCACCTAAATCAACTTACTTTTGAATGAAAACTGACCCAAAGGAAAGGAGAACCTAACTTAACTAGTTTTGGGGCAAAATGTGTAAGCTCACTAGACCCAAAAGGAAATGAAAAACTTAGTTTTAAGGTTGATACAAATGTTTGAGCTCACCAAAAGCAAGGAAAAACAAAAACACCTAAAAAACTGACGTCTGAGAAAAAAAATGAATGAACTCACTAGTAAGCCTAACTAAACTTAGTTTTGAGGTAAAAGTATAAGCTCGCCTGAACCAAAGAAAAAGAAGCCCTAACAAAACTTAGTTTTGGTGTAAAATGTTTGCGGTCATTTAACCCAAATGAAAAGAAAACTTAACTAAGCTTTGTGGTAAACTTTATCAGCTCATTAGACCCAAAGAAAAAGAAGACATAATAATAAAACCTAGATTTTGGATAAAGTGTATGAGTGTACTGGACCCAAAGAAAAAGAAGGCATAACGAAACTTAGTTTTCAGGCAAAGTGTATGAGTGAACTAGACCCAAAGGAAAAGAAGGCATAACGAATCTTAGTTTCCATGCAAAGTGTATATGAGTGTTCTAGACCCAAGGGAAAAGAAGACGTAACAAAACTTAGTTTTCAGGCAAAGTGAATGAGTGTTCGAGACCCAAAGAAATAGAAGTAAAAGAAATAACAAATCTTAGTTTTCAGGCAAAGTGTATGAGTGAACTAGACCCAAAGAAAAAGAAGACATAACAAAACTTAGTTTTGGGGCAATGTGTATGAGTGTACAAGACCCAAAGAAACAGAAGACATATCAAAACTGAGTTTTGGGACAAAGTGTATGAGTCTACAAGACCCAAGGGAAAAGAAGACCTAACAAAACTGAGTTTTTAGGCAAAGAGTATGAGTGTACTAGGCCTAACAAATTTTAGTTTTGAGATAAAATTTATTAGCTCACTAAAACAAAACGAAAAGAAGACCTAACAAAACTTAGTTTTGAAGCAAAACTATGAACTCACAACCACCAAAGAAAAAGAAGAACTGACAAGTTTTAGTTGTATGATATAATAAGCTCACCAGACCCAAAGGTAAAGAAGACGTAACTAAACTTAGATCTGAGCTAAACCCAAGGGAAAAGAATTTTCAGAAAAGGTGGATTGAGCTGAAATTAATATTAAATATAAATGAAGAGAAGTAAGATAAGGAAATACTACCTGTTACGTTCAACAGCTTAATTTGATCTTGAGTAGTCCGAAATTAAATACAGAAGAAGAAAAAAAATACTTTGAAATATTCTAGATCTGAGCAGAAAAGAGGTACCTTATCGCTGTGATGCAGTAAAGATTGAGAGAAGTCGGTGCATCCACTCAAGTTTACCTGTGTATTCCCTGTTCGAGACAGTCTATGATCCCAAATGAATCGAGTTAGCAAAACAGAAGACGGAGATTCTTATTTGCAGGCTGATCTGCGTCTCCGCTGTTCGCGCATGCGCTGACTCTCCTTTTCAAATGACACGGCTCAGGCACTGACCACCGTAAAGTCTAAATTTTGGGACAGATAGGTCTGAGCAAACAGTGCAAACCCAGATCAGACTGCTCCTCGAAGAGCAGTCTGATCAGGATGTACACTGTTTGCCATTCCTTACGCATTTTTGGCGCATTACTATAATTGAGCCGCGACACGACAAAACCAACAATGTGGTTGTGCGCCCAGCGCAAACTTAGATCAGCCTTGGCATCCGCCGAATCTGATCAGACTCTTCGCTAAGCACTTAAAGGGTAGCTAAGGGTCTAAGCTACCTCCATGCGGACAGCGAAGACTCTGATCAGACTGGGCGGATACCCAGGCTGATCTGAGTCTGCGCTGGGCGCACAGCCACTTTGTTGGTTTTCTCGTGTCGCGGCTCAATTATTGTAAAACCGAACTGTTCCAATTTTAGGACAATTACATTACTTATTGTAAGTGTCCCAATTTTTAGAGTTTTATAATACTGAACATGCGCAGTGTATGAGTGGACAAAAAGAGCATGATTTGCGCATCATGTTTCTTTGTTCACATATACCTCGGTGTAAGATTTGACGTAAGGATATACTATATCCATGCTGGTTTGGACAAAGATGCAGTATTTACTCAAATCATTTAGACACTTAATATAAACTATATTTGTGCGCTCTTCCATTCGTATGGACAAGTATTTGAGTTTACCTGATGGCGTAATACACTTTATGTTCCGAACAAACAATGAAGATCTTCTAAGAGCAGTTTGATCCTGGTCAAAGAAAGACTGATAGAATGTTTAATATTGTACATTGTAACAAAAACGAAAAACTTGATACCACCAGTCATGACAATGGATAAGTAATTGAGCCGCGACACGAGAAAACCAACAAAGTGGTTGTGCGCAAAGCGCAGACTCAGATCAGCCTGAGCATCCGCTCAGTCTGATCAGACTCTTCCCTTAGCGCTTTAAGGGAAGCTAAGGATCTAAGCTACCTCCATGCGGACAGCGAAGACTCTGATCAGACTGGGCGGATGCCCAGGCTGATCTGAGTCTTTGCTGGGCGCACATGTCACTTTGTTGGTTTTCTCGTGTCTTGGCTCAATTAAAGACTAACCTTTAACGTAAAAGGACCATGCGGCCCTGAATCACTCACCTGATTAAAAAAAGATTAAAGGTCAATCTAGGGTCATCATTTTTACACCTGGTAGTATATGAATCCCAAATGTTATATACCAAGTTTCCATGTCATCGTCCCTTTGATTCTAGAGAAGAAATTGTTACAGATTTCTACCATAATATGGGTATGACGACCACCTTGGTCATGAGATCGGGCACAATCATTCAAACAAACTTTCATTTCCCAAACCGATGGTGAAATTTTGCTGCAATCGGGTATGTGGCTTTGGAAAAGATGATGTGTTTAGAATGACCTTGACACCTGGTATTCAAAATTTATGTGCCCAATTGGCTGAATTGGCTGACAACTTTATACCAAAGACATGCAGACATGCGAGAGATACAGACAGACTGTAAGGGCGCAAAGTGAACCTATACTTTTTGTCAACGTCGATTTTTTTTTTTCGCTAGTGCAAGCTCGAGCTTGACTTAAATACTTATCACATCGCAGAAGTCCAGTTTTCTGTTTTGTTTCCATAGAACAGTGACCTATATGTAGAGTGACTCGCATCTCCAGTTTTTCCAATAGATACTTGTCGCGCCGCTGGACAGGTGAGTGGCTGAAAAAATCGATAATTCTATCGACCGCTTATTTCGCATCTAGAAATATTTTAATATTATCATTGTTTTATTTTATCTGTATAAATAATGTGTTCTTACAAACGTTTGCATTAAATTGTGTACTTAATTTCCGAAATTTTGATACCAAACTTGCCAAGTTTTTATACGGTAGTTCTACTTGACGTAGTAAAAAAAAAAAAAAAAAAAAACGGGCTGGAGGGCTCTTCAATATATATACGGGAAACTTGTTTTTATGATGCATTTGGATGGATGAGGATTTTAATCTTGGCTCTCTCTTATTTAAGGGAATATGCATGCATTGAAAATTGAAGTAAGTCTGTGACATAGGTTTTAATTAAGCTGAGTGGGTTGGAATTTCTATCAGAAGTTATCATTAATGTTTACGTAATCAAATTATTATTCAACGTTAAGGTAAGCTTTAAATATTATGATGATTAGAATAGTAAGTTTTGTGATTATTTTGCTTGGTTTTGGAGTTGAGTTTTATTGATATGAAATAAGAAACTTTGGTCCCTGACAAATTCTTCAATGCATAACTAACCAACCCTCTGAACTCGTTGTATGGCGAAAACTGTGAAAAACAAGTTTATTTTAAGATTATTTTGACCCATTAAATCGGCACGAAATTGCATAAAATAGCACTCAAACAATTTAAAAGGCATTCAACCTTATGAAAAATATCATTGCGAGGCTCAAAAATAGTTATTTTGGAAGCCTTATTCAAAAACGGGGGAGTGGGGGTTTGAACATCCTGATTTGCCGGTTTTCGCTACTTTCTTAAATGAGCCTATTTCTATACTGTCATAAGACCATCAAAATAGTAAATAATCGTCATGAAAATGATATTAAACAACATTTTGGTCCTTTCCCTTTCGTTTTCTAATGCTAATATAATCTCAAACCTTATTAACGACGGAGTGCATCGTAAAATGAGAGATGGTTTTTACGGCGTCGTCGCCATTTTCTTTCGAATGACGAACGTTTCTCAATTTACATCGTTAAAAATGAACTCCAAAACCAAGCAAAATCATCACAAAACTTATATTCTAATACATCATTATAAAATTCAAAGCTTACCTTATCGGTGCATAATAATTCCACTATGAAAACACTGATAAAATGGTCGATGCACGCCGTTAACTTTTGACAGAAATTCAAGCTCTTTTAGCTTGTATTAAAAATGGCGCTCCAGTAGGAGGCGCTGCAGTCGCATGCGCGACACACCTCTCAGGACCGAAAGGTGAAGACGCGAGTCACTGTATTTATAGGTCACTGCATAGAAACAGAATACGCTGTCTGACTGAGATATACAATGCTATGCATTATCTATCTCCAAAGTGCCCTTTATCAGCATACTGAGTTTCATTTGCCTGGCATTTACTTTTAATGCGGAGACTTTCAGTTTTGTTGCCAAACCAACCAGCAATATGGAGGGAAAAATTATTTGCATTATACCCTTATTGCCGTGTATCCACGGATCACCTTTCATCAATTTAGCTTGTATACATTTCAAGTTATCGCAGGATCTAGAGTTTCTGGAGGAACGGACGGAGGCTAACCCTATTGTACCCTATGCCATAGTTTGTGCAATAGTCGCTGTATTCATAGCGATGATGGAGGAACGGACGGAGGCTAACCCTATTGTACCCTATGCCATAGTTTGTGCAATAGTCGCTGTATTCATAGCGATGATGGAGGAACGGACGGAGGCTAACCCTATTGTACCCTCATGCCATAGTTTGTGCAATAGTCGCTGTATTCATAGCGACGATGGAGGAACGGACGGAGGCTAACCCTATTGTACCCTATGCCATAGTTTGTGCAATAGTCGCTGTATTCATAGCGATGATGGAGGAACGGACGGAGGCTAAACCTATTGTACACCCATGCCATAGTTTGAGCAATAGTCGCTGTATTCATAGCCATGATGGACGAACGGACGGAGGCTAACCCTATTGTACCCCCATGCCATAGTTTGAGCAATAGTCGCTGTATTCATAGCGTTGATGGACGAACGGACGGAGGCTAACCCTATTGTACCCCCATGCCATAGTTTGCGCAATAGTCGCTGTATTCATAGCGATGATGGAGGAACGGACGGAGGCTAAACCTATTGTACACCCATGCCATAGTTTGCGCAATAGTCGCTGTATTCAAAGCGATGATGGAGGCACGGACGGAGGCTAACCCTTGTGTACCCTATGCCATAGTTTGAGCAATAGTCGCTGTATTCAAAGCGATGATGGAGGAACGGACGGAGGCGAAACCTATTGTACACCCATGCCATAGTTTGCGCAATAGTCGCTGTATTCATAGCGATGATGGGGGAACGGACGGAGGCTAAACCTATTGTACACCCATGCCATAGTTTGAGCAATAGTCGCTGTATTCAAAGCGATGATGGAGGAACGGACGGAGGCTAAACCTATTGTACACCCATGCCATAGTTTGCGCAATAGTCGCTGTATTCATAGCGATGATGGAGGAACGGACGGAGGATAAACCTATTGTACACCCATGCCATAGTTTGAGCAATAGTCGCTGTATTCAAAGCGATGATGGAGGAACGGACGGAGGCTAAACCTATTGTACACCCATGCCATAGTTTGAGCAATAGTCGCTGTATTCAAAGCGATGATGGAGGAACGGACGGAGGCTAAACCTATTGTACACCCACGCCATAGTTTGCGCAATAGTCGCTGTATTCAAAGCGATGATGGAGGAACGGACGGAGGCTAACCCTATTGTACGCCCATGCCATAGTTTGCGCAATAGTCGTTGTATTCATAGCGATGATGGACGAACGGACGGAGGCTAACCCTATTGTACCCCTATGCCATAGTTTGCGCAATAGTCGTTGTATTCATAGCGATGATGGAGGAACAGACGGAGGCTAACCCTAATGTACCCTCATGCCATAGTTTGTGCAATAGTCGCTGTATTCATAGCGATGATGGAGGAACGGACGGAGGCTAACCCTATTGTACCCCCATGCCATAGTTTCAGCAATAGTCGCTGTATTCATAGGGATGATGGAGGAACGGACGGAGGCTAACCCTAGTGTATCCTATGCCATAGTTTGAGCAAAAGTCGCTGTTTTCATAGCGATGATGGAGGAACGGACGGAGGCTAAACCTAATGTACACCCATGCCATAGTTTGAGCAATAGTCGCTGTATTCAAAGCGATGATGGAGGAACGGACGGAGGCTGACCTATTGTACCCCCATGCCATAGTTTGAGCAATAGTCGCTGTATTCAAAGCGATGATGGAGGAACGGACGGAGGCTAACCTATTGTACCCCCATGCCATAGTTTGCGCAATAGTCGCTGTATTCATAGCGATGATGGAGGAACGGACGGAGGCTAAACCTATTGTACACCCATGCCATAGTTTGAGCAATAGTCGCTGTATTCAAAGCGATGATGGAGGAACGGACGGAGGCTAAACCTATTGTACACCCATGCCATAGTTTGCGCAATAGTCGCTGTATTCATAGCGATGATGGAGGAACGGACGGAGGCTAAACCTATTGTACACCCATGCCATAGTTTGAGCAATAGTCGCTGTATTCAAAGCGATGATGGAGGAACGGACGGAGGCTAAACCTATTGTACACCCATGCCATAGTTTGCGCAATAGTCGCTGTATTCATAGCGATGATGGAGGAACGGACGGAGGCTAAACCTATTGTACACCCATGCCATAGTTTGAGCAATAGTCGCTGTATTCAAAGCGATGATGGAGGAACGGACGGAGGCTAAACCTATTGTACACCCATGCCATAGTTTGCGCAATAGTCGCTGTATTCAAAGCGATGATGGAGGAACGGACGGAGGCTAAACCTATTGTACACCAATGCCATAGTTTGCGCAATAGTCGCTGTATTCAAAGCGATGATGGAGGAACGGACGGAGGCTAACCCTATTGTACCCCCATGCCATAGTTTGCGCAATAGTCGTTGTATTCATAGCGATGATGGAGGAACATCATCGCTATGAAAACAGCGACTTCTTCTCAAACTATGGCATAGGATACACTAGGGTTAGCCTCCGTCCGTTCCTCCATCATCGCTATGCCATAATTTGTGCAATAGTCGCTGTATTCATAGCGATGCATGTTTGTCTACGACTACAGTTATTCAAACACGGTAATTTCATGCCAAATATAGCTAGTCGAGTAGCTAGGCCCCATATTCGAAGGTAGCCATACGGACCCTTCGAATACGGCAAATAGGTGTGCTGCATTAGTACGAATATAGCTATTGTGTTTGAGTAGCTGTCTACGAAATAAAGTGTTTCTGCGACTAAACACTGTAAAAATTTCTGTAGATTTTACGGCAGAATACCTGGCAACCAGCTGCCAGTCCATTTCCCGTTATTTTACGGGCGTCTGCCTGTTGAGCATTTTTTTAGCTCACGATATGGTATACCCTGATCCAAAAGAATTGTCAGGGCGGAGTTATCTTTGTAACTTCCCCTAGACCTTTCTATTGTACAAAAAGGTGCACAGTACATACACGCTGCTCACTCACCGGTAACAAAAATTATTCAACTATAACAAAACTTACAAATACAATGTAATGTTATGCAACAGCTGGACATGGGGTATAGCGAACAATAGGCGCATGTGGCTAGCCATATTACCTGTCCTTGTACAACGTCGATCAAACAGGGATGGAAGGATGACTTGCAATTTTTCGTCCTTTTCAACAGTATTTCAGTCATATAAGAACGATTGGAGGGTGATAATGAAAGGCTCAGTGCAATGGAACCCTTTTAACGATTGAAAAGATTTCAGCCTCCAGAAATCAAGCTCCGGACCGCTAGATCAGCAGAAAGGCGCTTAACCCATGCCTGATCGGAGGCACAAGCTGATCTGATTTTTCCTTTTTGCACATCCAATAAGGTATCTTTTCATGCGACACCAGTCAGTTACTATTTAAATTTACCAGACTAACTGCGAGGATACACGGACTGACCTGAGTCTTGTTTGTTCTGACTTTCCATAAGTGTCCTTTTTTCAGAAAGGAAAAGGAGAGCATAACGTTATGGTTTGCCATATACATAGAGATGAAATGAAAGCACAGGCTTATCTGAGTCTTCGCCGTTCGCACATGCTATTTTGGTATATGTACAGCCCAACTCCTGATCAACATGTATGATCATACGGACTGTCATCTTCGCAAGCCAAGGGTACTTAGTTCACTTTGTTCCCAACGTAAGGAACAAATTGGACTCAGAAGCCTTGGCTAGCAAAGTTGACAGCCAGTACAGTGACCGAATTCACTTCAAGTTGTAGATTCCTCATGATCCAAATATCGTCCATGATCCAAAGATGTTCTTTTTGAACGTACAGATTGAAAAGGCCTTTGTTTGTCTTAAAATGTAACAGAGAGAGACATCTGTTTTCAAGTGAGAGAAAAGCCTAACGATGTGTCATGTCTGAATCAGTTTCATACAAAACAGGAAAGACGCTGATAATTATACGAGGAGGATGCGCAGGCTGATCTGAAGCTTCCCTTTTACACCGATAATCTGCATATTGTATATATAGCATTATTCTGGCGTGTCGCAAGTATAAGGCACTATAAGCTATGTTTCAATATTCGCGAAACGTTTCATTCTGCGACCCAAGAGGTACATAGGGCACTTAATGCTTCAATACGGCGGAAATTACCGATATCGACTTACGGGTTAATCCGAGCGCTTACTTGTTCTAATAATGCCGACTTCTGTACACAATTTAATAGGAATTTAATGTAAAACTTAATATTAGATACATATTTGATATTACGACAATTTTTTATAAGTTATATTCATAGACATACATGTGATGTCTCCCGGATCATCCGGGAGTCTCCCGGAAATGAAGCCAATCTCCCGCGCTCCCGGAAAGTCTTCAGAATCTCCCGGATGCTGAGTTTTCCTATCATTGTTTTTCTGATAGCCCCTTTTCCAACGTCATGCCATTTGCCCCCGCCAGTAAGGAGATATCCACATGTGTATTCACAGCATCAAATATTGTTTTGACTGTGCAATAAACAAACACATCATGTCTGTTGACATTAATCCCGTTATTCAGGTCACTAATAAACTCACTGACCCGTGAAAACACCTGGCTGTATTTTACACCTGACTGTGTTTTACCGACGAAATGTGTCAGAAAGATGTCACGTGAAAAGGAGCCGGTAGGCCTGCTTTACAACTACACAAAATAAGCATGCGCAATACAATAAAGGACTCTAGTTTTCATTGCTTAGATTCCCTTAGACTCATAGACAGTAGATGCAAAACTCTGTATAGACTGCACATAGGTGCAGGCTGATCGGTGTCTTCACTTGTCGCTCTTTCCGTATGGTATTTTTCCCCTAAGTGTGCATATTATATCGGAGGAACTTTGATAATTTAAGTTGTAAAACTACGCATGAAAGTTTTGATATTTCTGTCTGGTACATGGGTAGTTTTGTGTCAGAAACAGAATTTGAACATTGTTATATACACTTTTGATAGTTTTAGTAGCTCTGAGTACCTTTAAACAAAACTTATTTGACTATGAAAGAAGTTAAGTAGATATCTGAAACAGTAATTTCAAGGGAGACAAATCTGTATGACATCTCAAGTATAAGCTTTTGCAAAAGCTAGATTCTGTGCAAGACAGATACCAAAATAATGATATAAATAACAGTAATATAATAATAAATAAATGATCATAATAATTAAAGAAGGGAGGTATTGAGGAAAGCCGGGGGGGGGGCGGGGGGGGGGCGGGAGCGGCCGGACTCAAAAAAGTTAACTAAACAAACTATACTATAGTTCATGTTTATTTTAAAATCAGAAAAAATACAGTAAACTACATGAAACGACGCGTAAAAGTTGCCATCAAAAAAGTCTCCCTGATGGATATCTCAATCTCCCTGAAATGAAATCTATCTGATCTATCTACTTTTTTTCTAAGCTATTTTTTCCGATTTCAGATTGTTCAATCTTTGACCATATTGCTGTCGTTTTGTGGTCCATTGACATGTACACAGATAAGAATTATAGGTGCCGCGCCGGGTAATATACACAGGTGTCAAAGGTTGTTAAAGCCGAATTATAATCCGTGTGTTTATCCATACATGTAAATCCTGTCATATGGTTGCTTTGACTGATCAGAGTTTTTGCTAGTTATGCATGCTTCAGTAATAAAAGACAAGTCGCCCCATGTTATAGGAAACAGTGTTTGCTATTTATACATGTTTTGATGCGCTAGCTTATGTAGATAGTGAAGACTCTGATCAGACCACAGCACTTACAGACACATGGTTGCGTAGACTGATCAGAGTTTTTGCTATTTATACATGTTTTGATGCGGTAGCTTAATTCTGATCAGACTACAACACTTACATACGCATGGTTGCGTAGACTGATCTGAGTGTTTGCTATTATACATGTTTGTTGCGATAGTTTATGTAAGTAGTGAAGACTCTGATCAGACTACATCGCCTACATACATATGGTTGCGTAGACTGATCAGAGTTTTTGCTATTTATACATAGCTTATGTAAGTAGTGAAGACTCTGATCAGACTACAGCGCTTACATACATATGGTTGCGTAGACTGATCAGAGTTTTTGCTATTTATACATAGCTTATGTAAGTAGTGAAGACTCTGATCAGACTACAGCACTTATATACACATGTTTGCGTAGACTGATCATAGTTTTGCTATTTATACATGTTTTGTTGCGCTAGCTTATGTAAGTAGTAGAGACTCTGATCAGACTACAGCACTAACATACACGTACATATGGTTGCGTAAGTTGACCAGAGTTTTTTGTTTGTTTTCTTACGCTTGCGCTTGCTTGTGTAAGTAGTGAAGATTCTGATCAAACTACAACACCACATACACATTGTTGCGCAGACTGATCACAGTTTAAGCTATAATACACGTTTTGATGTGCTAGCTTGTATAAGTTGTGAAGACTCTGATCAGGCTATAGCACTTATATAGACATGGCGGCGTAGGCTGATTAGAATCTGTGTAGTTTGACACATGCTTTGTTTGGTCACAGCATAAAGATGTAAATTTACATGTAAATAGGTGAGTAGGCTGATCAGGGTCTTTGCTATTTTCATACTGTTCATAATTGCTTTGGACCGACATTGCCGATTATAGACCTCTATTCTCAGTCCGTCAGATTTGCTTGACACTAGAAATTAGTTCAAGTATATTTGCTGGTTTGTTTCCATGCTAAAACTATTCAGACTGATTAAAAATCTTTTATCAATTATTGGCGTGCGGTTTCGGCCGCAAGCCAGTATTCATGTCATTTAGTGATACCGAGTTATTTTCGGAAGAAACGATACGTCACGTTCATTCGGAAAATACCAGAAGAGGTTGGCATATACTAAAATATGGAGTGGAGTCAACTGCTTTTTTGGAGTGATATCTTGGAGCGGAGATTTTGCTTGAACTTATATGACATAAAATGTCTGGACAAGAAACCATGCCTCACCATTTTTGGGCAATGACCAGTTGCAAAATGCAAAGGGGCATGTTCTAATTTCTCTCCTGGACTAGCCAAATTATGTGAAATGACATAATAGCTTGCTTGGAAGCATAATACTATGAACCAAGCGAGGCCAGGCCAAGTATACTTTTGGGAACAATGATTAAACATTATGGCCATGCTGTATACATCATCTAACATCCTGCGACTTGTTAAACAAAGGCTCCACTCCAAAGGTTGACTCCAATCTATAGTTTAGTATATGCCGGAGAGTTCGTTCTGTAACGATTCGTTCTAAAACTTTTTTGTACCTTCGCGTACGTCATAAAATACATACAATTTCGCCTGCTATTTTGCCTCGATGCGATTTTTTATCCACACCCGACAACAGGTAAATGCATTCGATCTCCCACATGGTACTGATCAGACTGCGCAAAATGCAATCTGATAGGTACCTTTGTTGGTCGCATATGGCATAAAGCAGGATTCTCCTATGACTCGCCAATGGCACGTTTCAAGGGAGGTAATACTTACATAATTTGCAACAAGTCTTCGTTAATTTTGTATTACTCAGTAGACTAATTTCTTAAAGGTTGATTGATTGATTGAATTTTTTAAACAACATGATAAATATACAAATTTGAACGCAAATAATTACACGTCCGAGTGATAGCCAGCAGAATATATATATATATATATATATATTTGAAAGCTTTACGTATTACTGTATATTCACCTTTCACTAATAAAAAATTAATAAATTAAATTAAAAAAAATGGAATACAAATTGGTTTGACATACACGTTACCTCCTATGCAGAATTACTGCGTCAATTCTCTACATTATTTTATGGGCAAAAAATAACCATGTTAATTCCTGATACATGGAGTAAAAATATGACGGAACTTTGAGTTTAAGTCTATTTCCAATAATACATTAGGATATGCTATTTCTCGCCTGTTTGCGCATTGTCACAAAAACCACTCATCCAAATAACGTTAAGTATACGCCACCGACGGTGATAATGCCGCAGACGCAGGAACAGTAAAGTAATACACATGTAGATCTACCTAGTTTCTGCGAAACTAAAATGTTATCTGAATAGAAAATAAATTAGAGCAGCTCAGAAATCCATCATTATGATGTATGTTTGTCAAGAACTTGCACACATGCTTATGACGCATACAATAGTAGAAGAAAGCCAATAAACTATAATCAGCTTGACAACACCGCATAACTCTATATAAGGCTACCTGTGCTAGTGCCGAGATTCCTTTATACGTGCACAGTTAGGTCTACTGGGCGCAGAAGTTAAATGTGACTGACTTTCACGGCGTATTGATGCTTTGCATCACTGTTTTCTTGTAACACTCTCTAATGTTGCCTTTTTACTTCACCTATACAAATGTACAGAGAAATATGTACACGTGTCGACGATTTCCTTAGATGAACCTTTACTGGGCTGACGATGTTCATACATCCATGAACAACACGCATTCGTGCAATGTTACGCGTAAGCGACGTCACGGATAATTCGATAAGTTGATTGGCCGACGTAAGGTGTGATATACGTCATGTCATAGTGACGGCTGTTGAACGTCATTACCAAACACGTTGGTAAATAACTATTCTTCGTCCTTTCATTGGCGTAAAATTAGCCAGAACCTCACAAATAAGTAACAAAATTGATGTGAAACACAGTATAAATATAAGAGATAAATTTCATTTTTCGGAAGTTCAAGGAAGTATGAACGCCATGGGTTCCGTACTTTGTTGTTCCCAAATGGCGTAAATCAAGTTATTATCTCAAACAATAGCAGCATGCAATTTCTTCTCAGAGTGTCAAAATTTTCTTCTAGTCAGTGTCACTGATGCTACTAAAACCAAAAATATAGTTCAGTCAGTGAATATGAATTTGTTGTCTTCTTTTGATGTCAAGTTCAGATGTGTCAAGATTACATAGACATGGGTTTGAAACAGTATTTCCTAAAATTAGGATTCAAACTAAATAAGACTTAGCAGTCATATAAAAAAGACTTGAAATAGTTCTATATATAGTAATTTTCCTTGAGACATGCCTAACGCCCAAAACGTTGGAAAACTCTCTCTCTCTCTCTCTCTCTCTCTCTCTCTCTCTCCTCTGTGTGTGTGTGTGTGTGTGTGTGTGCACTTGATTTTACCTCACACTTGTAGATAATGCCGCCATTCAAGAAGTTAAGAATAAATTAAATACTTTGCTAAATAAGACTTAGCAACAGTAAGTGCACTAACAATTGGGTTCACTTGAATAATAAACTCGTGAACATTTCACTGTCTTAGCTGGGCAAGCCTTCCTTTTAAAAGGAAATTTTATTTAAGCTCATTTCTGAATTTTCAACCAGCCAAGCAAGAGCACACTCCGCCTGTCGAAAGGTGTGAAAAACAAATTTGGTCTCATGTCTTGTCAAAACATTGTAATTCAAAACACCTGCTAATGACAATGAAGATCAGAAATCGATATGAATTAAAAAAAAACATCTTCTGGTGATTTAAGTGTATAAAAAAAGTAAAAAGTATGCAAAGACCAGGAACTGAAACAATCAAAATCCAAATCCAGCCCTCAAACCATAGTTGGAAACAACTAAGATTACAAATAATCAAGATACAGAGAACATATGGTCAACCGAGTGAGCAGCTTGTTCCCAAAAGGTGGCCACTCAGCAACCCAAACCGAACCAAAAATAATAAGAACATACATAAGGTAAAACTTCACAGAAACTCTGACACCAAAAACAGGCAACAGAGAACCACAACAGAACTACCGCCTTGGAACGGTCAGTAATGAATTACTGGGGGGCTTAAATCGATTTTACAGGCCCAACCTCACCCTCAGTTACTGAAGTGGTACAAAACATTTAGTTGGTTGTTCGGTTCGCATGATAACCCTCTAACTCGTCAATGAATCATCACGGTAAACACATAAATCAAATTTCAACACCATGAAGAAGCAAAGACGAGGACTCAACAGATACAACGGGCCGTCTGACAGGTGGAGATCCCTGTCCTGCCAAACAACCCCACTGGAAATCTGAAGCAAAAGAAGGTCACCAGTTGAGCCCCGGTGGACCAAGCAACAGACAAAAAGGCTCCGGTCCCAACCAACTAAAATATATAGCTTTAGGTCGGGGCCATCATAGAGTCTGACGACCGATCCCCCGGTGTGCAATTAAAGAGTGCAGCAAAGTTATCAACCGTGATTGGGTTAATCACTAAGCATGCAGACTGTCGCATAACATTTAAATTATAGCCAATACGTTTGTGACGTATTATTATTTTTCGGAATTGATCAGAAAAATCAGTCCTACCCTTAATCGTTTTGAATCAGTAATTTATCATTTTATTTTTTTTCGCAAAAAAAAAAAAACGTATAGATTTAGCCCCGGATCCAGGGGATGGGTTTTGAGGCTTCATCCTGGGCCTGCTTATATTAAAATATATGTGGTGACATCTCATTTGAATTGCCTACGCGAGGCGATTCTAATGTGTTCGCCGAGGCGATTCTAATGAGATATCACAACGTATATTTCAAGGCAAAAAAAAAAAAAAAAACAATATCAAATGTTTTCACAAAATTGATCCCTAATTATGTCACATATTTTCAAGCCCCCTCCCCACTTGCCAGCTTATTCATACTAGTATTAGTTATCCACTACACTGCAGCTGCTCCTATATAACTATGGTTGTGGATAAAGATGAGACCTCAAAGAGATCGAAATGTATTATTATTATTTCATTATTAAAAATATTTTTGTTTTATGTTTTTGATGTCAGAAACTAAAACAATCCGATGAAACTCACTCAAAGACTTATTACACCGAAAATCAGCAATCAGGAAAAAAAATGTTTTTATCTGAGAAAAAAATTATTCAAAGTTATTAAAATTCAACATGTCCCCAATCCCGCTCCTTCGTATTGTTATTATGCTGGTAAACCTGTACAACACCTGAGATATGGAATCGATATTACCTTTCTAATATCGGTTATTGCCTAACGCTCCGCGGGTCTAAGGGAAATAACTGCATTCGCATTAATACTCGCTCCAGGTAACAGGTAACCGAATATCCTACTTAGCGCGCCTTGAAGGCTTAAGCTCCAGATGTTCGCGAATATAAGCGTACTGAAGCACTAACTTCTACACTTATGGATGGATTTCAAAATTATTTGGCACAATTGTTCTCCTTGATGAGTAAAAGTGCCATTTGAAACAATTGGTCAGGTAGGTCCAAGGTCTAGTTCACACTTGAAGGTCAAATGATATAATGTCATAAATTGAGCTTGTCCGAGCCATAACTTCTACACTTATATATGTATACTGAAAGGATTAAAAAACTTCCACTTTTTATTGCTGGCTGCTGATCTGTTCACTCATGACAGTGTTTAATATTTAACGACAAAATGCTTAAAACATATCAAATTTAACGACGACGCAGTTTATTTGAATCATTTACTTAAATGACGTCAGTAATAGAGTGTTACGTCACTGAAAGCAAAAGGCGATGACGGCGTTATCTTATGCAACACTCTTTTTAACCATTTCCTACTGTCTTAATATTGTGACGTCATCCACATTGATTTGCAAGTATCATTGCGGATGATGCTGTCGCGCAAAGCCTATAACGGAGACGGCGTCGACGTAAGTTAACGTCATGATCTCTGGGTTTTAATCTCGGTTAGGTGCTTTTCTGACGGTCTTTTGAGCTTCCTGTATTCCGTGCACATCGTCTGAGATTTAATTGCCGTAATTAGCACATAAAATTGTCTCGCGACGTCACTTTTTGAAATTTCAGTATTTATCTGGCCCAAAACTCTGCACCTGTTTGCGATGTTTAGGCGCGGTAGGCCAAACAAAGCTACATACCGCGTTCAAACTTTTAAAATTCAATTTGATATTGTAAGAGAAATGTTTCATCAGAAAACTGTATACATGAAGTTATAACTCCGTATTTAAACGGTACTAAGAACACGTGGAACACGTGCTTATTTCTAATCGATTCGGTTGAACGATTTCAAATTCGATATATTGATACAATCAGGTATAAGAGAATTTATATGTTGTTAAATTTCGGTTGACGTAGCTGCATTCATTTTTGAGCTATTCAAAATTAATGGGTGGAAGTTTTTAAATCCTTTCAGTATATTTCAAAATAATTTGGCACAATTGTTCTCCATGATGAGTAAAACTGCCATTTGAAATATTTCGTTAGGTCCAAGGTCAAGGTCACACTTGAAGGTCAAATGATATAATGGTCATAAATTGAGCTTGCCCGGGGCATTTCTGCTACACCTAATGCATGGATTTCAAAAGAATTGGACATACATGTAGTTGTTCCCCTTCTTAATGAGTAGAAGTGCTATTCGAAACATTTGTTCAGGTAGGTTGGCTAACTATAAACCTATATATTATCATGAAAAATTAAAAAATGGTCACAGTTCAATATCTATTAAGCTTATTCTGTTAACATATATATACGTATACATACATAAACAAGTAAGATATCAGTACAAGCTATGGGATTAGAACGGAAGCAATGTGCTTATCAAGTTCTTCTCCCGAACATGAACTATTTGTACGAATAATGGCGGATATCTGTATCTCGTAGAATAATGTTGATATTATAAACCAAATTTATAATTGAAATCAGCGTTTGAAAGAAGAAGTTAACAATAAACCTAGTTATTAACAGAAGGATACATATGATAGCTTTAACTATAAACATATATATTATCATGAAAAATTAAAAAATGGTCACAGTTCAAGGTGCAATTGCAAAAATAGGGATGTTTGTTCGAAAGATGTTTGACAGACAGGAGTAAGAGAGTAACAAGTTTTCGAGAGAGGAGGGAACTAGGTAAAAGGAACAGTAATAATGATAATTCTACTCAAACGTAAAGGGTTGAGAGAGAGAGGGGTAGAGCGCGTTTCTCAGCAGCAATCATAGCATGTAAATTTGTAACCATTACATTTGGTCTGCCTGCATAACAAACAAAGCTTAAACTAAGAAGCGTTTTGTTGCTATAATGTATTTATAAACGTTTATAAATATTAAACAGTTAGTTTCATGGGACAAGGACAAATCACCATACAAAAATAGATTGAGAGAAGGATGTTGATATTGAGAGATTGCATTAATTAGTTCGTTGCGCTGTGCCTGGTAAGAAGTACAATGAAAGAAAAAGTGTTGAGCATTCTCAATCGTTCCACAGTGACAAAGGGGTGAATCCCATATATTTTTACAAAGAAATCAAAATTTAACGAGCTACAATTTGTTCGTAAGCGGGTTAGTAATATTTGACCTTTTCTGCAACCTGCATAATAGTGTTTGGGAACAGACGTTTTCCCTCTCTGGAGAAAGCATTTAAAAGAATTGACAGATTCACATTGCTTTGCGTCTACAGGTAAGTTGTTCCATGCTCTAACACTCGAAGGCAAAATAGAATTAAAATATTGGTTACTTCTAGCATCGATAGTTTGTAGGTCATTTGAATTCCGGAGGTTGTACCGTGATAGATTACTTATAGGCTGCGGTTCTAAAGAAGAGAGGTAAAGAGGTGTAATATTAAACATCATTTTGTAAAATAAGGTTATTTTGTGATTATACCGCCTACGTTCAAGAGTTTCCCAACATATTTCATTGTATAGTGTATTTATCTATATCAATTTGGTGGTTCCAGTTGCAATTCTGGCTGCCTCATTTTGAATTTTATCCAATTCCTCTTTCTCATATTTAGTACAATTATCCCAAATTACATCGCCGTATTCAAGAAGGGGTATAAATGTTAAATAAATTGTTTCTAAAGATTTTCTATAAAGCTTAAATTTTAGTTTCCTCATTATGTTGATCCTTACCCATGCCTTTTCTGTTATATAACTTATATGTTTGTGCCAAGTACAGTCTTTAGTAAAATATAAACCAAGGTGTTTGTGGGAATCTACTTCAGATATATCTTGATTTAACATATTAAGAGGAGGATGCTGACGTCTGTTTAATTTGCGGGAAAAGAGAAGAGCTTCAGTTTTAGCGTTGTTAAACGTTACCAACCAAGTTGCAGCCCACTGCGAAATTTTATCAAGGTCTGCATTTAGACCTTCAGCTGCTGTTATAGGATTATCTACGATAATAAAAAGACTAGTATCGTCTGCGAAAAGTCTAATGTTTGAACCAATATCGGCGACAATGTCATTTATGTATGATAAAAAGAGTAAGGGTCCTAAAATAAATCCTTGAGGGACGCCAGCTTGAATAAATTTCCATTCGGATACAGTACCCGGAAGAACAACTCGTTGTTTTCTGTCCGCAAGATAACTCTTGAACCAGTTTAGGGTATCCCCTGTGACATCAGCTGCCTGAAGTTTGTGCAGAAGTCCAGAATGCCAAACACGGTCGAAGGCTTTGCTGATGTCACAAAAGACAGCACGGACCTCCTTGCCAGAATCAAGCGCCTGACAGAAAGTGTTATAAAGAAATGTGAGTTGATTAACAGTAGAGTCACCAGGTAAAAAGCCAGACTGTAGAGACGAGAGTAGGTTATTATCTTGAAAATGACTAAACAAGTATTTGAAAACTAGTCTTTCAAAAACTTTGCTTTCAGAGTTGAGCAAAGATATAGTTCGATAGTTAGATACCATAGACAAATCACCTTTTTTGGGGACAGGACATACATTTGCTTCTTTGTACGATGCAGGAAAACTACCTGTTCGTAGTGACTGATTGAAAAGAGAGCATAAGGGGATATAGAGTTCACTTGATAATTCACGAAGGACACGATTGCTAAGACCATTCGGGCCAGATGCTTTGCTCGCTACTAAAGTATTCAAGACAGATTCCACTTCAAGCTGAGAAAGTACTATACTGTCCAAATGCAAGTTAAGAAAGGTGTTATCAGGTAGGTTAGGAAGAACAGCGTTTAGCTCGTTCAGCACTGTTTGACTTTGAAAGAAACTATTTAGGATATTAGCTTTGTCACTCTCATCTGTGTAAATTTCATCATTCACTACAAGAGGCGGAATAGATGATTTAGTAGACGGAGTTATGAACGTCTTTAGTGTCGACCACCAGTCTTTGGTACTGAGAGTATTAGATTTAAGGTTATCTGCAATTTTATCATAATGCAATTGTTTTGAGTCACGAATCATTTTAATTACGCGATTACGAATTTGTTTGAACACTATCCAATGAGAATCTAGATTCGTGCGTTTAACTCTTTTGTAGGAGCGCTTACGTTTACGAATATGGCGCTAATATCCAAGAGTCGATGATATCCAAGGGGGCCCCAAGGGTTTTATTCGAACGTATTTATTGGGTATGCATTCACTTGCGATTGACTGAATAGTATTATTGAAATTTTCAGCATGTATATATATATTATTATCCTGTAATGAACTCCAGTCGATAGAAGAAGCTTTCTGTCGTAATGAGTCGTAGTTGCCTTGCTCGTAACTCCAAATATGCCTCGTAAAAGATTTAGTTTTTGGTTTAGAACATTTGAATATGCCGTATATAGGGCAATGATACCTAACGTCCTGATTGAGGAATGGATCACCTACTCCACTAAGTATTAAGTGGTCCTTATTACTCACAAGCAAGATATCTATTAAGGATGACGAATGTTCAGTAAAGTGTGTGGGTTGGTTAATCGACTGATATAAAGAGAATTGAGTACAAAATGATTTAATCTTCCTAGACATCTGGGGATTTAGTACATTTAAGTTAAGGTCTCCTGTAACAATTATGTCAGAAATATCTGTATCAACTGCTAAGTATAAAGAGTTTTCAATGTCTATGTTGTAATTGGCATCTACATTAGGCGGTCGATAAGACGATCCGAACAAAATATGTTTATGCTTATTAGCTACTTCGATCCAAACACTTTCAATACCCCTAATTTCCAAGTCGTCCCTACGTTTGTAATGTATTCCTTCCTTAACATAAAGAATGACACCCCCGTGGCTATCACCGACTCGATCTTTACGTTCAGGTATATTATATGATTGGAGCAACAAGTCATCTGTATCATGTGTGGGGCTAAGCCAAGTCTCAGTGAATGCTAGAATATCGAATTCAATTAACTCTGCATGTAGAATTGCCAATTTAGGGAAAATACTTTGGACGTTGTAATGAACAAACGACATATTATGACTAGTGTTGAGAGAAGAAAAAATATTTGCAGACATATTTAACGACGAACTCGAGATACTGTCTGACGATGAGGTTGACGACGGACCAGGATTTGTATGAACATCTCCAGAACGAAGTAAAATAATTGTCAGCCAAACAGCAAACTCTATGGCAAAGAAGCAGGTCATCAAAACTGACAGAAATTTAACGTTAGCTATCGTTGCTCTACCAAGAAGTACTTGTTTTCGAGAATTAGTATGCAGACGAGTTATGTAAGCAGTCCGTTCACTTTGTTGCAATGTCATAAATATTGAATATGTAGATAAAAGATGACCGTGTATAGCAAGCAGACCCAGTAAGTGCGCAAATATATTAAAACTACACATACGACGGTATGTTGACATGACAGCTATCCTATTCTTTCCATATAATAGCATCATGTTATAGTTGTAAGAAATAATAGGAATAAAATAAGAGCCGTCAAGCCAACAAAAGAAATGCTGTTGAGATTTGCAACCTGCTGCACCCGCGCCCTCTCTCTCAGTCTTAAGTTACTAGAACAATGAGAAGAAAAAATAAAGAAAAAGACCATTGCAAGCAGCATGAGGCATTACGAGGCTTTGACTAACAGGAAAGAAAAAAGAATTTTATCATAATGTGAATTTAGCTGAATTATGATAACTGATGATAACATTATACTGTTGATATTGTTGACTTGTCATCAGGACCATACTGCTGTTGTAAGCATATTTTGTTACATTTACCGTAACGCTAGATAAGGAGAGTATCAACTGGCAATACATATTAGTTCGTCTGAAACATTCGGTCATTACATACCGTGCCACCTCGTCAGGATCTAATCATCAAGGTGGTTCTTATGAGTAGGCATCAGTCATTTTCAGAATAAAATATAGATGTTTTCATCCAGAGCTTCAGAGTTAACATGTTCGTAAATAAAGCCAGGTTCTGACACCGTACCTTGCAATAGCAGACCGCTGGCATGTCCTTCACTTCACAGGATTTGATTTTCAGTCGCTTGGAATTCCAAGAGATTGAAACTCACATCCTACACAGCCCAAATACATGGTAAAAATCGGTCCCAACAGTTCAACATAACTATTACAAAAATATACAAATATTGTAGACCCAGACCAGTCGTCAATGTTGTGCCTGCTGTTCGGCGTTCTCACTTCTACCACTCATAAGTTTACCAAATTTACAAATTCCCTTGCGGTAGTGGGGACGTCGATCAGCCTGCGCATGCGCGACTGCCCGCAACATTTCAGTACCCCACAGATCAGATAATAACATATCATAAAACAAGTTTTTCTAGTGTAACAAACAGGATTCACCAGTATATTCATGTTAGTTACATCTCACTTCAGTTACTTCCATTCATGTAATATACCGCGAACCTACTTAATTTCAGTAACTGACAATGTTTCACGACGAGCAATATCGCAGCAAGCACTCGACGTCGAAACCACGTCGTACTGACGCCAATGCATCGTAATGACGTCACATTGACGTCAGCACGACGTCAACTCGACGTCGCGTGCCCGCTGGGATATGACTTTCAACACCATATATGAGGTAAGCTGACTGATAAAAGTGATGACAGACTAGAAACAGACAACATTCTCCACTACAAATTTGCTGTCGTTAAGTTAATATTTATGGATTACGTGTCCGCTGATAATAAGGCACAAACTCAAAGCAGATGAGACCCTAACTCAAAGTAAAATAGCAAATTTAGGTGGCTGACAAGTGGTGACATAGCAGATATAAGATACTTACAAATTGAGAGATCTAATGACAAGTCAAGTGTAAAGAACGGTATTCGGTGACTAACTACTGACAAACGATATTTGGAGCTAATGGAGATGATGGTTAACTAGGTGTATAATACACATGTAACAATGTTAGGATGGTTACAAAACTGTTAGCAAACCAATACCTAATGTAATATTTAGTGACTGACAAAGTAATAAGACTAAGTATTTCGATAATGACAAAACTGATGACAATTCAGTAACTGACAAAAATAACTACTTACTACATGTAAGAATAACGAAGATAAGGTAAATTCAAAACTGATGACAGACTAATGGTATTTAGTACATGTAACTGGAAAAAAGGATGACAAACAAATTTAAATGCTGACAAAATGATGACAATTTTCATGACTGGCAAATGACGATTTACTACATATAAGAAAACCAATGTTTAAGTATGGTTAGAACTGATGAAAAACAATGTTGACATACATAGTGAACAACCGAAAATAGTGTGTAGAGACTAACAAAACTGTTCATAACGGATGTTACTATCACAAATTTAGCAGACTGGTTAACTAACGCAAGCAGCATGTAAGCATTGATGGTTTATTTGCTGACAAAACTCTTGACGATATTAAATATAGGCGACAATGTTTAGTGACTGACAAATTCGTGTAACCGTGAAGACTGAGGATAAAAGTGAGGCATAAAATGTGGCTATCAACTTCGTTGACTGTCGATAGAGGTGACTATCAAATAAGTTGACCGTCGATAGACGGGACTATAAAATAAGTTGACTGTCGATAAAGGTGGGACTGCCAACTTTATTGGCTGTCGATATAGGTGGGATGTATAATGTGACTATCGATTTTGTTGTTGATCATCTCACAAAACTATTAACAACGCTAGAAATTAAAATTGACTGTGCAGATAACAATGTAAGAAGCAATATTATGTGACTACAAAACCCTAATGACTTACAACAAATGGAGAATACATTTATATTACGTTCCAAATATAAGATCCATTTACATAAATGATCACGGTACAGTAAAAAGTTCATCATTTTTACATTTACCGAAGCTTCACATACCGACACTAACATAACTAGTCAGTTGTCAAGCATTTCAAATCCTGTTCAGCCTGCTCAACAAGAGCAGTCTCAAACAAGATTTGAAATGTTTGAACAAAAATCTTGACCTTGGCAAATACAGTTGAGTTAGGAGTTTCTTAATTTGAACAACCAGCGGGCATTAAAACTGTTGAAGGAAAAGTCAAACATGAACACAACAGATTCCAGCCAGACTGCTTGGCAGTAGCCCCAATGTTTTACCTCATACCGGGCTAGTGTTACTTGGTTATTTTTTTCGGCCTTATTCAAAGCTCGGCACCACAGGTTAGCAGGTTAACAGCAAATGCATGTACAAGCAGGCTGCTCGGAGTCTTCGCTGTCCTTGCATATTTATTCAACATTGAACCCGGCGGGCATATGACGTCAAAATGACGTCACACTAACGTCGACATGACGTCATTACGTCGCATCGCGTCAGTATGACGTCACTTCGACGTCACCGGCCCGCTGGGAACGGTCTTTGATACGTGTAGCATCCAGACTGAAGGCACAGTCATGTTGAATCCAAACAGCCAAGACCCAGACCAGTCTGCGGGGACCTGCCAAATGATCCGGATCTCCGCCGTCTGCATTACAAATGTCACGACAGCCACAGGTAACGTATACACTGTAGTATTTCTGTGATTGCCAATTTGTTCCAAGTTCTTGATCTTTTTTTTTTCTGTCATGCGGTGCTCGCAACTGTGATCCGGAGCAGCGACAGTTGCAAACTTCGTATGACAAATACATGACAATCCACTGAGGGCAAATCATTACAAGGTGGGCATGTGATCATGGTATACTATTTTCACTTGGATACAAATTTCATTACAGCAAGTTTCAGATACAGATGTAAAAAAAAAGTCAGCGCACCATAATATATCATCACTGGTAGGGGGCCTATAGCGAAAAATATCCGTAGCAGATGCGGCATTTGTCGGCATACCAGTAGCATAAATGCTTGAATGACAACAGTCACAAAACAAGAGGAGAGTCCGATGGGAGAAGTTCGCCCAAGACCTCGTTAATCTACATTGAGAAAGAAAAAAGGAGCTTCTGACTAGTCGTTAGAAAATTCCAATTTCGGTCCTCAAATAGAATGACGGAAAAATTTCAGTGATCCTCGCATCTTGAGGTACAGTGGACTGAGTAAACAAGAAAAAAAACTCCTTTCTCCCAGCAGACGTATAAGACATTGTTTCGACGTTGATTCAGCTTATAACACAAAGTACATCAGACGTTCTAAGATAAGGTAAGCATAAAGAGCAGTCATATGTCACTAAAAGACAAAGGCGAGCGTAACAGTCAAGTCTGATAAGCGGGGAACCAGTGAATTTCGCGACTACAGTACATGAGCAAAATTAAGCAACAACGCCAGACCCTGAGGCGCCAGGCTGCGATACGACGGGTCTCTGAACAGCGCTGGCATAGCTACGAGATGCAACTACGGACTGTCCACTCTTTGACTGATCATGAGATACAGGATCCCGAGGATGGAACTGAATAAGATCACCTAGGCTAGTTACACGATGCACGTAGTCCTTTAGGTCTCTCACAAGTATGTTGCCATCTGAAGACCACGCACCCTTAACAACTTCAGCTTTCATTAGTTTCCGGGCTTCGAAAAGAACTCCACTACGAACTTTTGTCAAATCTTCATTGACAAAGACCCCCCGATGGCCTGTGTCTTTTAATAAGGTACGCTGCTTGAAGAATGCCTGACGGTATCGGTAGGTTGCGAATTTTACTATGATATCCCTTGGCTTTGTCCTACTCTTCTTTGGATTTCCGACCCTATGGCTCCTGTCTATATGTGATATTTGGATGTCAGAGCCTATATCAGACGCTAACTGTATGACTATATCATCAGTGTTCTCATTTGTCTCCTCATTAACCCCGAAAATGCAGTTTCTTCTGTTTCTTCTGCTATACAGTTCTGATTGGTCAGCCTGCTGTTCCAGGAGTTCAACCCGAGTGACCAAACTTTTGTTTTCCTGCACAAGAGCTTCATTACATTTTTCCAGCGAAGTGATCCTTTCTTGCAGCCCCATCAAAACGCCGGCAACAACACAGTCAACCATAGTAACTATTTCAGCTCTGAATGTCTCTTTCAACATCTCCGAGATCTTCAGCATCTCAGTAGGTGGTATAACAATGTGCGGCTCGGATGTTGAAGATGCTGATGATGTTGCAGACGAAGCCATTTTTTCAGCGGATTTATCTTGATTATTTGTATCTATATCTATAGAAATGTCGAGTTCTAAATCAGAAACAGACGAACCAGAGGCACATTTGTTCTTCTTAGATTCCACGTCAAATTCTGGTGAGGTAAGCTCTCTTTTTTTACCAACAGTAGCAGTAGTAGTAGCTGTCGGAGTGCCTTCACTACTCATCACTTTTGTGCATCAACTGTACTGTCGAAAAATTTTGCCAGGGGTCGTCTACCAGCCGATTAGTACCAGTACCGTTAACCACTCAATAAGTTTGTAGTAAGTTTATAGTAAGTTTATAGTATGTATAGTATGTATTGTGGTAATGTTACATAATAGATGGAAGGAAAAATAGTTCTAATACATACAAACGACTGCAAAAGGAAGTTCAGTTCCATGTAAGAAGAGCCAACAAGACCTACATGCAGGATACTGTCAGCAATGAGAGTAAAGACAACTCCAAAAAGTTTTGGTCATTTGTTAAGAGCAAGGGACAAGAATTCACAGGTGTGGCTCCATTGAAGAACAAGGATGGTTTCCTACAAAGCAACACACAGTCAAGAACCAATATTCTCAATGAGCAATTCGGCCCGTTGTATCTGTTGAGTCCTCGTCTTTGCTTCTTCATGGTGTTAAAATTTGATTTATGTGTTTACCGTGATGATTCATTGACGAGTTAGAGGGTTATCATGCGAACCGAACAACCAACTAAATGTTTTGTACCACTTCAGAAACTGAGGGTGAGGTTGGGCCTGTAAAATCGATTTAAGCCCCCCAGTAATTCATTACTGACCGTTCCAAGGCGGTAGTTCTGTTGTGGTTCTTTGTTGCCTGTTTTTGGTGTCAGAGTTTCTGTGATGTTTTACCTTATGTATGTTATTATTATTTTTGGTTCGGTTTGGGTTGCTGAGTGGCCACCTTTTGGGAACAAGCTGCTCACTCGGTTGGCCATATGTTCTCTGTATCTTGATTATTTGTAATCTTAGTTGTTTCCAACTATGGTTTGAGGGCTGGATTTGGATTTTGATTGTTTCAGTTCCTGGTCTTTGCATACTTTTTACTTTACAGAGGAAGATCTCACCAACATACCAGACAAAGGCACAAGTACAACTCCAAGCATGCCCGAGCTCAAGGTCGACTGGAAAGGTGTCCACAAACTCTTGAAGAACCTCAAGACACATAAAGCTACTGGGCCCGACTCAATTCCATGGTGCAGCTTTCATCCTGAAGGCAGCTGCCGACGAATTAGCTCCTGCCCTGACTGTGCTGTTTCAACTATCTTTGGACCAAGGAGAAATCCCATCTGACTGGAGAGCGACACTTGTAGTTCCCATCTTCAAAAAAGGAGACAAGCACCAAGCTTTCAACTACAGACCTGTATCCCTAACTTCCAGCACATGTAAGCTGCTAGAACACATCATCCACAGCAGTATCATGAAGCATTTTGACCAGCATAAGATCTTGTGTGACAACCAGCCTGTGTTCAGGAAGAAGCGCTCCTGCGAAACCCAGCTACTATCAACTGTCCAAGAGATAACCTCATCGACTACCAAAGGAAAACAAGTGGACGTCATCCTGCTCGACTTCGAGAAAGCGTTTGATAAAGTAGCTCATTCAAGGCTACTTTACAAGCTGGACCATTACGGAGTGAGAGACAACACCAAGAAATGGATACAGTCCTTCCTCAGCCACAGATCTCAGCAAGTCATACTAGATGGAGTTAAGTCAGACACAGCAGATGTTACATCAGGAGTCCCACAGGGAACAGTCCTCGGATCACTTCTGTTTCTCTGCTTCATCAATGACCTACCAGCGTCAATACTGTCCTCTGACACCAAGCTGTTTGCCGATGATAGCCTCCTCTTCAAGGTGATTGAGAATGACAATGATAGGGAGTTGCTTCAGAGAGACCTTTCAGCATTGGAACTTTGGGAAGAAACTTGGCAGATGAGATTCAACCCAACAAAATGTGTCGTGCTGAGAATCTCCAACAAAAAGAATCCAACTCGCAAGACAAATTACCAGCTTCATGGCCACACCCTTGAAGTGGTAGATGCTAGTAAGTACCTTGGAGTAACCCTTACAGAGGATCTATCATGGGACAAGCACATTCAGAACACAGTAAGCAAGGGGAACAGAACAGTCGGCTTTCTACACAGAAACCTCAGGGACTGCACACCACCTGTAAAAGCCTCAACCTACAAGACATTGGTGCGCCCTATATTGGAGTACGCATCACCTGTCTGGGACCCTTACCAGCAAACCGACATCAAAGCCTTGGAGCAAGTCCAACGACGTGCGGCTAGATATGTTTTCAATGACTACTCGACAAGAACCCCAGGATGTGTCACAAAGATGCTAGATGACCTCGAATGGGAGCCACTTGAAGTAAGAAGAAGACACGACAGACTCAGCATGCTCTACAGAATGTAGCACAATTTGGTAGACATACCTGCCAACAGATACCTGAGCTCTAGTGACAGCCGAACCAGAGGGACAATCAAGTTCTTCCAAGAAAGAATCAGCGACACAACCTACTGCAACTCCTTCTTCCCAAGGACTGCAAAAGAATGGAACAAATTGCCATCCAGAGTTGTGTCTGCAGCCTCCCTGGAAGATTTCAGGTCATCCCTCCGGGTGTGACCTGCTCCATCATTGGCATTAGAGAAGTCACTGTACATAGTCTTAACCAGATTTTATTAGTTTTATCAACCTGTACATAGTCTATTTGGGGCGTGCTGAAGCCATCACACTACCTTGGCCCGCAGAGCTAATTACGGTCTAGGAAGATCCCAGCTCTTTACCAGGAAGAAGAAGAAGAAGAATAAAGCTCCAGTTATTCCAAGATTCCTTATTTACCAAAATCGCACATATTAAGTTTTCATAAGTCACTGCTAGTCAAAAAACATCCGGAAAAAGAAGCACAGAAATCACATTTTTAACAAAAAGTTCCTATAGACGGTCAAAAACATCGACTGATCCGCCATCTTGTAACGGTAACACTTTTTTAATACTTTTTGAGATATCTTGCTGACAAGTTTAAAATGCCAAAATTTTCAGAGGGCCATAACTCCTATAAAATTGACGGAATTCGTTCAAAAGTTAATCAGTTAATCTACTTATCATCTCCAATAAGCTGACAAAGTTTCGATACTTTTTGAGATATCTTGCTGACAAGTTTAAAATGCCAAAATTTTTTAATTTTTTTAAAGGGCCATAACTCAAAAATAGTGGACGGAATTTAATCAAAAGTTAACCGGTTCATCTACTAATCATCTCCAATAAGCTGGCAAAGTTTCAAGCCCCTAGCTAAAATAATTGTTGAGATATCTTACTGACAAGATTTCAGTATGATTTTTTTCCCCAAAAGGACATAAATTCACAAAGGGCGACAACTCGGACTAGAAAAAATACGGGTCAACTATTTTTGGATGATGAATCCATACATAAAATTTCAGAACTAGCATGCACAGTTCCCAAGATATGGTATGTGTGACTAACGGACAGACGGACGAACGGACGCACGCATGCACGCACGGACGGACAACCAAGAAGCAATATGCCCCATAAAAACTCAACACAAAGCTTTAACACAACCGTTGTACAAATTTCTCAGTCTGTGACCTTGACCTCGTCCCAACAGCAGCATCCAGGTGATGCAATCTGGTCAGAATCCATCCTGTTGTAAAACTAAGCGCATATGAACCAGTTCCAGTAAAGGTTTGCAGGAAAACAGATCAATAGCAAAAACTAAACGCACAACTTTAACGCCATTGTTGAACATCTTTCTTAGTGTATGACCTAGACCTTCTACCAGCAGCAGCATCCAAGTAACGCAAACTGATCAGTATTCATCTTTTAGTAACACTGGGCACATATGAACCAGTTCTAGTAAAAGCTTTCATGAAAACAGACCAAAGCAACTGCCTAACGCAAAACTTTAACGCAACTGTCGTACAAATTTCTAAGTCTTGACCATAGGCCAGCAGCAGCATCCAGGTAATAGGAGATGCAAACGGATGAAAATGCATCCTGTAGTAACACTAAGTACAATAAGTCATATAAACAAGTTCCAGTAAAGACTCTCAGTAAAACAGATCAAAACTAGAAAATTGTGTCTGTAAGACACTAATGATGCCCCCGTGCAGCGCCTGTCACAGGACATGCATACATCCCTAAAGCACCTTTCAAGCACAAATGCTATTTACAAAGAATCCACTGAAAACATTACACCAAATTTATACCTTACAGTGCAAAATGCAGCCCAAAATGACAAAGTTTAAAGGCCATAATTCCTTCAAAATTATTTTTTCCTATCAAAACCAACATGCACATCTTCAATATGTTCACAACAAGTCTCCAATGTCTGAAAAACAGCCAATGAAAATTGTGGGAGGAGTTGATTACACAAAGTACTAGTACCCCACAATGCAAACATATGCCTAAAATGATTAAGTTAAAAAGGCTATAATTCTGTCAAAATTATTTCTAGCTCCAACAAAAACCCACATGCACATCTCTAATATGTCCATAACATGTATGCAAAGTTTGGAAAAGATCGATTGAAAACTGAGGGAGGAGTTGATTACACAAACACCACACCCTACAAATGTGAAAATTTGCCAAAAATGACTAAGTTTAAAAGGCCGTAATTCTGTCAAAATCAATTCTAGTTCCAACAAAAACCCACATGCACATCTTCAATATGTCCACAACATGTACGCAAGGTTTGATAAAGATCCATTGAAAACCGTGGGAGGAGTTGATTTCACAAACTACATACCCTACAATGCAAAAATTTGCCTAAAATGACTAAGTTCAAAGGCCGTAATTCTGTCAAAATTAATTCTAGCTCCAACAAAAACCCACATGCACATTTGCAATATGTCCACAACATGTATGCAAGGTTTGATAAAGATCCATTGAAAACCGTGGGAGGAGTTGATTACACAAACTACATACCCTACAATGCAAAAATTTGCCTAAAATGACTAAGTTCAAAAGGCCGTAATTCTGTCAAAATTAATTCTAGCTCCAACAAAGACCCACATGCACATCTTCAATATGTCCACAACATGTATGCAAAGTTTGAAAAAGATCCACTGAAAACTGTGGGAGGAGTTGATTACACAAACTCTATACCGTAAAGTGTGACGAACGGACGGACGGACAGACAGACCGACGGACGGATGGACGGACGGACAGACAGAAGCAAATCTTAATGCCCCCTGACTATCGTCACGGGGGCATAATAAAAAAAACTTAACGCAAAACGTTAATGCAAATGTTAACGGACGGACGAATGAACAGATGAACGGACAGTATATATCCATATCTTTAGGAGCAGTCTGATCTGGGTGTACACTGTTTGCTTATGCATGCTTGTCCAAATACACGAAGGTTTAAGCACTGGTTGGGAGCGTACAGTACATGTGACCAGGTTGTCGGATTTGTATAGTGGACAAATCTTTGTCCGTTTTGTGACCTTCAGGACGTGTCTGCGTGAACTTTGCTTTCGTTTATTTAAGAAATGAATGTTATTTTTTTAACGTTTACTGAAGTATAAACTACATCGGGTCACGAGCAAAGTAAGTGAACCCCGAAGGGGTAAACGTTTAAAAAATAACATTCATTCCTTATATTTATATTATTAAACGATAAGAAATACATATATATAAGAATCGTTTTAAAAACATTACCGGCCGAATTTGCAATAGTTTGGAACAGCCGCATTGTCATTGCCTACCAGGAAATTCCACCTCCTGCTGTAGACTGCACGTGCAAGTAGGCGTAGCGAGCTGTCACTCAATGTTTACTAGCCATTCAAGTACATGGCATGCTGTAGATTTCACGTGCTAGTTAGTGAGATGAGCTGTCACTCTTAAGCGCGTGACACAATGTAATTATTGACTTGTAAAATCATTGACTCCAGCATCCTTTGATTGGGTTAACAGTGAGCTCTGCACTGATTATGTAAATATTGATTTTTTACTATTTGGATTTAAACAACTTGGTGAGCGTGATTTATTTATTTATGTATCCATAATGGACGTCTCTGAAGATTGCTAGATTTTGCTTTCTTTGCTCTAAATCTATTTTTATATCTGCAAATCACTGGTGTTTGTAATAAGATCATTTCACCTGTAACCAGAAAATCGACCGATTTAGCTTTTTAATTCGAAAAACTTGTCAGTAAATCCCTTTTTAAGAGAGATTAATAATCTATAAAGAGATTTACTCATGATAAATATCTTTAAAGTACGGGACAAAACCACACGACAAGCAAGACTGAGCGTCCCCATTTTTAGCTCGCCTGAGCACGAAGAGCTCAGGGTGAGCTTTTGGGATACCCTGATGTCCGTCGTCCGTCGTACGTCCGTCCGTCCGGACGCCCGTCAACTTTTGCTTGTGTACACTCTAGCGGGCACAGTTTCGATCCAATCTTTATGAAACTTTGTCAGAATGTTAGTCTTAATAAAATCTAGGCCAAGTTCGAAACTGGGTCATGTCGGGTCAAAAACTAGGTCACTTGGTCAAATCTTAGAAAAACCTTGTGTACGCTCTAGAGGGCACAGTTTTCATCCAAAGTTCATGAAACTTTGTCAGAATGTTTATCCTCATAGTATCTAGGACAAGTTTGAAACTGGGTCACGTCGGGTCTAAAACTAGGTCACTAGGTCAAATCATAGAAAAACCTTGTGTACACTCTAGAGGACACAGTTTTGATCCAATCTTTATGAAACTTTGTCAGAATGTTTATCTCCATAAACTCTAGGCCAAGTTCGAAACTGGGTCATGTCGGGTCAAAAACTAGGTCACTAGGTCAAATTTTAGAAAAACCTTGTGTACGCTCTAGAAGGCACAGTTTTCATCCAAAGTTCATGAAACTTTGTCAGAATGTTTATCCTCATAGTATCTAGGACAAGTTTGAAACTGGGTCACGTCGGGTCTAAAACTAGGTCACTAGGTCAAATCATAGAAAAACCTTGTGTACGCTCTAGAGGACACAGTTTTGATCCAATCTTTATGAAACTTTGTCAGAATGTTTATCTCCATAAAATCTAAGCCAAGTTCGAAACTGGGTCATGTCGGGTCAAAAACTAGGTCACTAGGTCAAATCTTAGAAAAACATTGTGTATGCTCTAGAGGGCACAGTTTTCATCCAAAGTTCATGAAACTTTGTCAGAATGTTTATCCTGATAGTATCTAGGACAAGTTTGAAACTGGGTCACGTCGGGTCAAACACTAGGTCACTAGGTCAAATCATAGAAAAACCTTGTGTACGCTCTAGAGGACACAGTTTTGATCCAATCTTTATGAAACTTTGTCAGAATGTTTATTTCCATAAAATCTAGGCCAAGTTTGAAACTGGGTCATGTCGGGTCAAAAACTAGGTCACTAGGTCAAATCTTAGAAAAACCTTGTGTACGCTCTAGAAGGCACAGTTTTCATCCAAAGTTCATGAAACTTTGTCAGAATGTTTATCCTCATAGTATCTAGGACAAGTTCGAAACTGGGTCACGTCGGGTCTAAAACTAGGTCACAAGGTCAAATCATAGAAAAACCTTGTGTACTCTCTAGAGGACACAGTTTTGATCCAATCTTTATGAAACTTTGTCAGAATGTTTATCTTTATAAACTCTAGGCCAAGTTCGAAACTGGGTCATGTCGGGTCAAAAACTAGGTCACTAGGTCAAATCTTAGAAAAACCTTGTGTACGCTCTAGAAGGCACAGTTTTGATCCAAAGTTCATGAAACTTAATCAGAAAGTTTAATCTTTATTATATCTAGGACAAGTTTGAAACTGGGTCATGTCGGGTCAAAAACTAGGTCACTAGGTCAAATCTTAGAAAAACCTTGTGTACGCTCTAGAGGGCACAGTTTTCATCCAAAGTTCATGAAACTTTGTCAGAATGTTTATCCTCATAGTATCTAGGATAAGTTCGAAACTGGGTCACGTCGGGATTAAAACTAGGTCACTAGGTCAAATCATAGAAAAACCTTGTGTACACTCTAGAGGACACAGTTTTGATCCAATCTTTATGAAACTTTGTCAGAATGTTTATCTCCATAAAATCTAGGCCAAGTTTGAAACTGGGTCATGTCGGGTCAAAAACTAGGTCACTAGGTCAAATCTTAGAAAAACCTTGTGTACGCTCTAGAGGGCACAGTTTTCATCCAAAGTTCATGAAACTTTGTCAGAATGTTTATCCTCATAGTATCTAGGACAAGTTTGAAACTGGGTCACGTTGGGTCTAAAACTAGGTCACTAGGTCAAATCATAGAAAAACCTTGTGTACGCTCTAGAGGACACAGTTTTGATCCAAATTTTTATGAAACTTTGTCAGAATGTTTATCTCCATAAAATCTAGGCCAAGTTTGAAACTGGGTCATGTCGGGTCAACAACTAGGTCACTAGGTCAAATCTTAGAAAAACCTTGTGTACGCTCTAGAAGGCACAGTTTTCATCCAAAGTTCATGAAACTTTGTCAGAATGTTTATCCTCATAAAATGTAGGACAAGTTTGAAACTGGGTCACGTCGGGTCTAAAACTAGGTCACTAGGACAAATCATAAGAAAACCTTGTGTACTCTCTAGAGGACACAGTTTTGATCCAATCTTTATGAACCTTTGTCAGAATGTTTATCTTAATAAACTCTAGGCCAAGTTCGAAACTGGGTCATGTCGGGTCAAAAACTAGGTCACTAGGTCAAATCTTAGAAAAACCTTGTGTACGCTCTAGTAGGCACAGTTTTGATCCAAAGTTCATGAAATTTAATCAGAAAGTTTAATCTTTTTATATCTAGGATAAGTTTGAAACTGGGTCATGTCGGGTCAAAAACTAGGTCACTAGGTCAAATCATATAAAAAACCTTGTGTATGCTCTAGAGGACACAGTTTTGATCCAATCTTTATGAAACATTGTCAGAATGTTTATCTCTATAAACTCTAGGCCAAGTTTGAAACTGGGTCTTGTTAGGTCAAAAACTAGGTCACTAGGTCAAATCTTAGAAAAGCCTTGTGTACGCTCTAGAAGGCACAGTTTTGATCTAAAGTTCATGAAACTTTGTCAGAATGTTTATCCTCATAATATGTAGGATAAGTTTGAAACTGGGTCATGTCGGGTCAAAAACTAGGTCACAAGGTGAAATCATAGAAAAACCTTGTGTACGCTCTAGAGGACACAGTTTTGATCTAATCTTTATGAAACTTTGTTAGAATGTTTACTTCCATAAACTCTTGGCCAAGTTTGATAGTAGGTCATGTCGGGTCAAAAACAAGGTCACTAGGTCAAATCATAGGAAAACCTTGTGTACGCTCTAGAGGACACAGTTTTGATCCAAAGTTCATGAAACTTTGTCAGAATGTTAATCCTCATAATATGTAGGATAAGTTTGAAACTGGGTCATGTCGGGTCAAAAACTTGGTCACTAGGTCAAATCTTAGAAAAACTTTGTTTACGCTCTAGAAGGCACAGTTTTCATCCAAAGTTCATGAAACTTTGTCAGAATGTTTATCCTCATAATATCTAGAACAAGTTCGAAACTGGGTCATGTCGGGTCAAACACTAGGTCACTAGGTCAAATCATAGAAAAACCTTGTGTACACTCTAGAGGACACAGTTTTGATCCAATTTTTATGAAACATTGTCAGAATGTTTATCTCCATTAACTCTAGGCCAAGTTTGAAACTGGGTCATGTCGAGTCATAAACTAGGTCACTAGGTCAAATCTTAGAAAAACCTTGTGTGCGCTCTAGAAGGCACAGTTTTGATTCAAAGTTCATGAAACTTTATCAGAATGTTTATCCTCATAAAATGTAGGACAAGTTTGAAACTGGGTCATGTCGGGTTGAAAACTAGGTCACTAGGTCAAATCTTAGAAAAACCTTGTTTACGCTCTAGAGGACACAGTTTTGATCCAATCTTTATGAACCTTTGTCAGAATGTTTATCTTCATAAACTCTTGGCCAAGTTCGAAAGTAGGTCATGTCGTGTAAAAACTAGGTCACTAGGTCAGATCTTAGAAAAACGTTGTGTAAGCACTAGAAGGCAAAGGTTTGATCCAATCTTCATGAAACTATGTCAAAATGTTTATTGTCCATATATCTAAGCCCCCTATGAAACTGAGTCACGTCGGCTCAAGGTCAAATCTTAGAAAAACTTTGTGTACACCCTAGAGGGCACAGTTTTGATCCAATCTTCATGAAACTCTGTCAGAATGTTTATCTTAATGAAATCTAGGTAAAGTTTGAAACTGGGTCTTGTCAGGTCAAAAACTTGGTCACTAGGTCAAATATAAGAACGACTTTGTATACGCTCCAGAGGGCACAGTTTTGATCCAATCTCAATGAAACTGTGTCAGAATGTTTATTCTTACAATATCCAGGCCAAGTTTGAAACTGGGTCATGTCGGGTCAAAAACTAGGTCAGATGTTAGTATGGTAAAAACTCTTATAAGTCTTCACCAGAGCCAGTGAACTGATTAATGCTCAGGTGAGCGATTCAGGGCCACCATGGCCCTCTTGTTTTCTGACTGGGATCTCGCATATTTGCTGTATGGTTTGTGATATGATACGCTGTTGTGACTGTATGAGATGTCCTATTAAGGTGTGATACTTATTCAAAGATTTATTGCTTTTTTGTTTTATTCAATTAAATATATATGTTTAAGCGTCTAGCTAAGCTTTGTTACAATAGCAATTACTTATTAATTCACAAAATCTTGGAGAAAAGTACTAGTCTATTGAAACGACCACAAACATGAAGTATGGCCTATTCTGCACAACATCTTGGTTCAAAAGGTGCCAGTAATGGCATTTTTCACAGTCTGTCACTCAAAACGGGATATGACTTTTACCCCACCTTGGCCTTTATGCTCATTTGTGAGCTTATAGCATAGCCATGCTAAGGGAAGATTTATTATTATCAAGTTGGGATGGGGGCGGTGGGGATGAGTGGCGGGTGCATTCAGGTGCGTGGGGGTCGGGGGAAGTAGGGGGAGGGGAGGGATCAGAATATTTTTCGTGATCTACAATAAGCATAGGAAGTGACAGTGACCTGGTGATGATGACCTTCCGAGTTCGTCTGAAGAAGGCTAGAAAGCCAACCCAGCCAAGACTGAAGTTTGATCTTAAGAAGTTAAGGGACTCAGATGTGGCATGCACTTTTCAAGCACAATAGGTGGGAAATTTGCACCACTCATTGGTCTGAGGGATGAGGACATGGACATAGATACCATGATTACCACCTACAATACGGCAGTGACTGATGCAGCCAGTGAGGTACTTGGGAAGGAACGTCGCAGGAAAAAGCCCTGGGTCATCAGAGATGCTCTCGACCTCTGTTATGAGAAAAGAATTTTGAACAAGAGGGCCATGGTGGCCCTGAATCGCTCTCCTGAGCATTAATCAGTCCACTGGCTCTAGTGAAGATTTATAAGAGTTTTTACCATACATGGGAATGGCGGCCACCTTGGTCATGTGACAAAGATCATTTGAAGAACTTTCAATCCTTTGACCCATGTGCAGGCTCCATATGAAATTTGAGTTTAGTCTGCCCAGTGGTTTCAGAGATGTTTGAAAATGTTTATGGATGGATGACAGAGGCAGCTAACACAAATACTATAAGGCTCAGGTGAGCTGAAAATGGCAGAGTCACTTCTCCGAAAAGTTCCCGTTCATGTTGAGTTCCTTTGATGGATTTGAACTAGACTAAATTAGGCAAACAGAGATGATAAAATGGTAGCCTCATTATCTCACTGTGGTGAAACTAATGTATTCCAAGGAGTTAACTTAATTTAGATTTGACCTAGTGACCTAGCTTTTGATCCGACATGACCCAGTTTCAAACTTGACCTAGATTTTATAGAGATAAACATTCTGACAAAGTTTCATGAAGATTGGATCAAAACTGTGCCCTCTAGGGTGTGCACAAAGTTTTCTAAGATTTGACCTTGAGACCTAGTTTTTGACCTGACATGACCCAGTTTCAAACTTGGCCTGGATATTGTAAAAATAATCATTCTGACAAAGGTTCATGAAGATTGGATCAAAAATGGCCTTCTAGAGTGTACACAAGGTCGTTCTTATATCTGACCTAGTGACGTAGTTTTTGACCCGACATGATCTCCTTTCAAACTTGTCCTACATATTGTGATGATAAATATTCTGACAAAGTTTAAAAAAGATTGGATCAAAACTGTGTCCTCTAGAGCGTACACAAGGTTTTTCTAAGATCTGACCTAGTTTTTGACCCGACATGACCTAGTTTCAAACTTCGCATAGATATTATGAGGCTAAACATTCTGACAAAATTTCATTAGGTTTGGATCAAAACTGTGACCTCTAGAGCGTACACACGGTTTTTCTAATATTTGACCTAGTTTTTGACCCGACATGACCCAGTTTCAAACCTGGCCTGGATATTATAAGAATAAACATTCTGACAAAGTTTCATTGAGATTGGATCAAAACTGTGTCCTCTGGAGCGTATACAATGTCGTTCTTATATTTGACCTAGTGACCTAGTTTTTTACCCGACACCATCCAGTTTCAACTTTGCCTAGAGTTTATAAAGATAAACATTCTGACTGAGTTTCATGAAGATTGGATTAAAACTGTGCCCTCTAGGGTGTACACAAAGTTTTTTCTAAGATTTGATCTAGTGACCTAGTTTTAGACCCGAGGTGACTCAGTTTCAAACATTTTGACATAGTTTCATGAAGATTGGATAAAAACTATGCCTTCAAGTGCGTATGCAAGGTTTCTCTAAGATTTGACCTAGTGACTTAGTTTTCAACACGCCATGACCCAGTTTCAAACTTGTCCTACATATTATGAGGATGAACATTCTGACATAGTTTCATGAACTTTGGATCAAAACTGTGCCTTCTAGAGCGTACACAATTTTTTTTCTAAGATTTGACCTAGTGACCTAGCTTTTGACCCGACATGACCCAGTTTCAAACTCGGCCTAGAGTTTATGGAGATAAACATTCTGACAAAGTTTCATAAAGATTGGGTCAAACTGTGTCCTCTAGAGCGTACACAAGGTTTCTCTATGATTTGACCTAGTGACCTAGTTTTTGACCCAACATGACCCAGTTTCAAACTTTTCCTACATATTATGAGGATAAAGACTCTGACAACGTTTCATGAATTTTGGATCAAAACTGTGCCTTCTAGAGCGTCCACAAGGTTTTTCTAAGATTTGACCTTGTGACATAGTTTTTGACCCAACATGACCCAGTTTTGAACTTAGCCTAGAGTTTATGGAGATAAACATTCTGACAAAGTTTCATATAGATTGGACAAAACTCTGTCATCTACAGTGTACATTAGGTTTTTCTATGATTTGACCTAGTGACCTAGTTTTTGACCAGACATGACCCAGTTTCAAATTTATTCTAGATATTAAAAGGATAAACATTCTGACAAAGTTTCATAAACTTTGGATCAAAACTATGCCTTCTACAGTGTACACAAGGTTTTTCTATGATTTGACCTAGTGACCTAGATTTTGACCCGACATGACCCAGTTTAAAATTTGGCCATGAGTTTATGGAGATAAACATTCTGACAAATTTTCATAAAGATTGGATCAAAACTTTGTCCTCTAGAGCGTACACAAGGTTTTTCTATGATTTGACCTAGTGACCTAGTTTTAGACCCGACGTAACCCAGTTTCAAACTTGTCCTAGATATTATGAGGATAAACATTCTGACAAAGTTTTATGAACTTTGGATGAAAACTGTGCCCTCTAGAGCGTACACAAAGTTTTTCTAAGATTTGACCTAGTGACCTACTTTTTGACCCGACATGACCCAGTTTCAAACTTGGCCTAGATTTTATAAAGACTAACATTCTGACAAAGTTTCATAAAGATTGGATCGAAACTGTGGCCGCTAGAGTGTACACAAGCAAAAGTTGACGGACGCCCGGACGTCCGGACGGACGTACGACGGACGACGGACATCAGGGTATCCCAAAAGCTCACCCTGAGCACTTCGTGCTCAGGTGAGCTAAAAAGAAGCGGTATGAAGCAGGGGGAGCAAAAGAATACAGGGGAGCAAATAAGAGGATTCAGAAAGCAGTGAAGAAAGTTAAGGAGGACTGGATAGGTATTCAATTCGAAGAGATCTAAGCTTCCCTGAACAAAACAACAGCAAGAAAGCATACCAGCTGGTGAAGGATCTAACTTCAGAGAAACAGGGTGGATCCACAACTATCCAGTACAGGTCTGGGAAATGCCTTACAGAAGAACAAGAGACTCTCTGCAGATGGACAGAATATTGCTCAGAACTATACAACCATGAGACTTACGGTGACAATGCGGTTCTGGACTGCAATCAGCCCCCAGAAGAAGATCAACAACCGATCCTTTGTGAGGAAGTTGAGATTGCAGTAGCAGCACTAAAGAAGGGGAAATCTGCCGGAGTTGATAATATACCAGCAGAGCTTGTTCAACTTGGCGGGGAGACCATGATTGATGTTTTAACAGATATCTGTAACAGGATCTGGAGAACGGGAGAATGGCCTACCCCATGGACTCAGTCGCTGATTATTACACTCCCTAAAAAGGGCAACCTACAGCTCTGCAAGAACTACAGAACAATCAGCCTCATAAGTCATTCAAGCAAAGTCATGCTGAAAGTCATCTTGAACAGGCTTAAACTACAAGCCGAAGAGATAATCACTGAGAAACAGGCTGTGTTCCGAGCAGGAAGGGGCACCACAAAACAGATCTTCAACCTTAGAATCCTGTGTGAAAAGTATGTCCAACATCAGCAGAATCTGTACCATATCTTCATTGATTTCAAAAAAGTTTTTGACAAGGTATGGCATGCAGCCTTATGGGTCACCCTGCAGAAGAACAATATCAGTGCAAATCTAGTAAGCACCATCGAGCAGCTATTCTACAAGGCTACAAGTGTGCAGTCCTGATGAATGGCAGCACAGGAGAATGGTTCAGAACTACTGTTGGAGTAAGACCATGATGTCTTTTGTCACCCACCCTCTTCAACATTTTTCTCGAACGGATCATTTCGTATGCTCTGGAATGAACATGACGGAAAGGTTAGCATAGGCGGCAGACACATTACCAATCTGAGGTTTGCCGATGACAAGGACGCTCTAGCTGGGGAAGAGCAGGAATTAGAAGCCCTAGTTGAAAGTCTCGACCAAAGCTGCACAAGGTATAAGGTGGAGATCAGTGGTGTGAAGACCAAACTGATGACAAACAGCGCAGATGGCATCCAGAGGGAGATCAAAGTAATAGGGCAGAAACTGGGTACAGTAACAAGCTTCGAATACCTTGGAGCAGTTGTCTCAGATGATGGCTCAAAACAGGAGGTTCTCTCAAGGATTGCACAAGCCACTTCAGCTCTTACCAAGCTGAACTCAATTTGGAGAGATAACAACATAGCTCTTGGATCAAAGGTGAAACTTATGCATTCCCTTGTCATTCCCATATTTCTGTATGCCTGTGAATCGTGGACCTTGACAGCAGAGTTAGAGAAAATAACGCAGGCCTTTGAGGTGAGATGCTACCGAAGGTTACTGAACATTTTGTTCAAGGACCATAACCAATGAGGAGGTTCGCAGTAAGATCCCAGCTGCCATTGGAGAATATGATGAACTCCTGACGCGGGTCAAGGAACGGAAATTAAGGTGGTTTGGCCACGACTCAATGTCTTCTGGTTTAGCAAAGACGATTCTACGGGGCACAGTGAAAGGAACAAGAAGAAGAGGTAGACAGAAGAAGAGGTGGGAAGACAATATTATAGAGTGGACAGGGATGGGTTTTGCCAGCTCACTTAGGGCAGCTGAAAACAGGACGAGGTGGAAAGGAATTGTTTCGAAGTCATCCGTGGTGCCTCAACGACTTAGTAAGGCTATGGGATAGAACAGAATAGAATAGAATAGACAATAAGCCGTTCTCGGAGCGGGGGTTAGGCGGGGAGGGGGGTGCAGGGGCGAACAGGGCGAGAGGCCATATGTTTTGTTTGACATATGGGGATGTGAGTTCAGAAATTCTTCCACCAGTTCAATTTCGCCCCACAGACACCCCCTCCCCCCGCCCTCATTACTACCACATTTTCAAATTCTGTTTTTCAACTTTAAAACCTAAAAAATTTACAAAAAAAATCTTTGGTAGCTTTATATTTCCATTGATTTGCCAGTAGACAGTATACAATGGTCTATAAAAATCATGTCGAGAAGACGATTTCGTTCTCATGTAAAATTAATTCCTGCGTTTGTGGTATCAGATCTCCTGAGGTGACTTGTCATCAGCAAAAACTGCTGTGGCTTCTGACGGCTGCGCCCCAGATCCCACTTAATATTATTAACAGCTTTATAGGGCATTCGGCATCATAATTCTGTTAATTAATTTTCTCCTGCATCTTTTTTGCTTCTTATGCTCATCCAGAAATCAAATTAACCTGTATAAATAAGAAAATGTTCTTTGTGTTTCATACAGGTTTGATGATAGGCTGTTTGTGTGAAGGGTCGCTGTGGGGAGGATGGGTAGGAGGGTGGTTGTAAACTTTTTCTTCACCTATCAAGGGGGAGAAATGTGGGATTCTGGTGAGACTGAGACGGTCGTAAATAATTAAGTGGATCATATGAAAATGTGCCCCCGACCCCCATCCCACCCCAACCTGATTATAAATAAGTCGTCCCTTAGCCAATCATCAGGTGGGGCAAACGAGAAAAATAATTGCCATGTCACAGTACTGAGTCTATGTTTAAAGAGTGTTTTCACACATCGAGATTGTTTTGTGTAAGCAGCGAAATTGACAGTTTATATTCCTACTTCGGTTTATAAGCTGTTTATAAGCTGCTATTGGGCCAAGTTTCTAAATGTCCAAAACATTAGTTGTAACATATTTGTAGCCTATCCTACGAAAACATTGAAAAGAGTTCTGTGCTATGTTATCACACACTATATAGTATAACTGAGACACAGCATACAGTACTGAGAATCGGTTTTGCGACACACGATACAGAATAGACTTTGACCCCTGTATCGTTTTGTTTGAAAATAATTGCCCTTACATAGCATGATATCTAACAAGATCAATGAATCCTGAGCCGAAATACACCATAAAATAATTGTAACGAAGATACGGTCGTTTCGTGTAAAATTGATGGACAGATTTGAAGAAATGGTACGGATGCACCTTTTGAAATCCAAAGTAGAGTAGTGATTTTCTCAAATGAAATGTGAAAACAGAGCACATCATAACAATCTACAGAGAATCAAGGCAGCATGTCAAAAAGATCTGTAGTTAGGCTTGTCGAACTATCGGTACTAAGTTGAAACTCCCTCACTTTATAATTTTAAAACTCAAAAATAAACAGTTCTGAAACTCACCCGCCATGTTTGAACAAAGATGCGTCCACTATACACATCGGTACAACGGGTCACACGTACTGTACGCTCCCAACCAGTGTTAAGGTAAGAGCTTTTTAGGCGGGCTGTAAGCCCGTCTATAGCTACGGTTGTCAAAACGGTTTTGCGGAGGTCTTAACATATCTCTGTTTTTGTAAGCCTATGCTACGCGCTCTACATTTTGAAACAGAGAAAATAGTTCTGTATAGTTTCGAAAATCCAGCCCATTGAACAAGGCAGAATGATTCGTCATAATCAATGTTGATTTATTCAAATTGAAAATAAAAAAGCTTCAGTTTGCGACTTTTAAAAATCAATGTTTATCCCAGCGATAAACGCGTATAAATACATTACGTAAATTATTCGCCGATGGGTGAATACAAGTTGGCTTCTTTAAAAAAGAATCCAAAGCAAAGATCTGCTGTGCTATGCAAAGCACAGTTGAAGCCGACTGATTGTACTGACGTGTCATTAAATATGAAATTACTATGTTGTGGCCACTAGGCAGTGCTGTTATTGACTTTCATCTTGTCTGACTAATCTAACTGATCAAGAAAAAGACAGCAGTCATCATTTTATAAATTACAGATGACTGCAATTAAAAATGATCTTTTGCAGATGGATGCAATGGATATTTAGTCTTGTGCAGAGTGACTGCAGTCAGCATTTAATCAGTTAGACAGACTATGGTCGCTCTTTTATCGTTAGGGGTCAGAGAAGAGTCTTTCGTGGTCCACCAGGAGTATTCTATTACGTTATATGCAGTAAAAAGCTTGCCTAATGACATTTCCGGGTTAATTTGAAACATGTGTAGAAAACCGCGAACATGCAGTCAAGACAACTTAAATTTATGCATTAAATGCCAACAAAGCACTTCATAAGTATTGCTGTTCTGCTGTTTACCTATAAAGTGGCTATTGCCACCAAGGCACAGTGGCCCAGCCTAAATGATCCATTGGCAAACACACACAAGAGTCAGACTCCAATATAACTCAGTCTGCCAAATGTCAACATTTTGTGGATAATTAATTATCCTGTATTTCTTCCTAATGCTCACCTTGCGGTATTTTGAGTCCCATGAATAAAGAAATGGGTCAATGCACATGCCTGCACCCTTGCTACTATTAAGGATAACAAACTTCATTTTCAACAGTATAGAAATTAAATAGGGACTCTGACAATGTCGTCAAAATCAATTGCTCGTGAAATTTGCAATGGAGCACCGTCTACAGTCGGGAAGAAGTTTGCCTCAAATATGATTCAAACCTTGACCGTGTTACGGTTGAGAAAATAAGGCAACGTTTATTGAACAAGTAACAGGGATGAAGGAAAATGCCAGCACCATTTCTTCCACCCATTCAATTCAAAACTGAAACCAATCACAATAGCACCCCTACTGTATAAAAACAACACTTTCAAGAACCTTTTTTTCTTTGCTTAACAATTGTGATTTCTGGTATTCAATAAAATAATCTAAATATTTGACAAAGCCCTACTGTTTTCTAGGATTTTATCTAAATTTCATCCCGAAACGCTAGCTGATGGAATGGTGTGCCCTTGTCTTCATCCATTATATGTCTGTGCGTTAACTTTTTCAAAACGTCTCCTCTAAACGATTTGAATAAAATGCCTGCCTTTCAGTACTTTCAGTACTTTGATTCTTATCTGTCTGCTGAGTTGTGAGCTTGTATTGAAAAAAATGTCCAGGCTTTGGATAAAACGCGGTCATAGACTAAGGGTCCAGATGAGGATGGGTTGTGAAGACAATTTCTCTTGATATTGCATGGAAACATATATTATATCAAGTGTTACAGATAAGATGGGGTGAAAGAGATAATTTCCCGTAAGTCTTCATAAAAAATACGTTGTGATCCTTTGTTAGAACTATCTCAAAGAGACGGTTCTAATGAGGGGTCACAACATATGTTTTCATTAAACGAGGGGTCACAACGTATGTTTTCATTAATAAGATATATTATCTCAGTGTTATCCTTAGAACCACTCTGATAACCCTCTTTAGAATTAGCTAGAGAAGAAGGGAGATAATTATTTGCATATTAGAGTGATCTACCTTGGAGGTATATATTCACACGCGGAACTCTCTTTTGTTATGACAAACGGGTACAGTTTCAGGGGAAGCAATTCTAGCCTTTTTAGTCCAGGTAGTCGTCGGAGTCTTTTTAAGAGCTCATATTTTCCAAACCATGGGATGGATTTGGCTAATATTTGGTATGATGTCAGATATGGGTCCAAAGTTTCTTTCAATAATACCCCCGCCCACGCTAATGATCTTAAGATCACGTTTAACGTACTTTTCGCATTTGACTAGTCGAATACTTTAAGCTCCACCTACTTTTTCCTCAAACTGAGCCAAAGAATTTTGATTCCTTACAATTACACAATATATGGAAAAAATGGAATTGCAGTAGGTAGCCCGCCTGACTCAACAGCCAGAGACCCCAGGTTCGATACTCGGTCCGGCCACATGTTTTCGTTTCTCTTTCTGCTGAGAAGGGCAGTTGTCAGCTACTGGCGAAAGTATGATCACTTAGTACTGGTTAACCGCTAAGGAGGTCTAAACCTGCCCAGGAATAGTGTGGTTAGGTTAACTGAACGTCCCGACATGACCACATTTGTTTACTGTGGACGTAAAGCAATAAAATAACAACAACAACAACCAGACTGAAAACAGACTGTGCGGGCCGTGCATAGCTGCAATAGGCGTTCATCTGACATATTTCGACCATGAGAGTTAGACCGCTAAACATAGCATCAGTAAACTGTTTTGAGGTCTCCGTCATCGTGCTCACAATTTCGTCTGAATGACTGTATTCGTTAAATTACACAGAAAGGCACACAACATTGAATCAACATTGATTCAACGCCATAACGTTGAATCAACGTTGATTCAATGTTTATGCATCGTCGTGTGCCTAGTGGGTGCCAAATGATCCAAAGTATTTTGAAAGACTTTCATAAATGAACAGTGTTGATCAAGATTTGAGCAGTCTGATCAACGTTTACGCTGGTGTACGATGTCAACAAATTAGGGGAATTACAAATGGTTAAATAGCGACTGAGTAACCTATTCATCAAATCTTATTAACTCTTCTCTCTCTCTCTCTCTCTCTCTCACACACACATATACAAACACACACATACATATAGAGTCGACAATTAGGAGCCCCAAAAGCGCAGTTGATTAAGCTCTGGCCTACTGATCTAGTGGTACTGGGTTCGAGACTCCACAGGTTGCGGAAACCTTTCCAATCAAAAACGGGGTCCCATTGCACACAGCCTTTCATTATCAACCACCCGTCGTTCTGATATGACTGAAGTATTGTTAAAAGGGAGTAAAATCGCAAGCCATCCATCCAGCCGACAATTCATTCTCTAAAGGCCGTGGAATATTTTTCCATACAGGTGGACGAACCAAAGTATACATATATCTTTCTCAAACATTCTTCCCATCGGGGAAAAAACAACAACGATAAACCATCACTGATTTAACGTTGATTCAATTTTATGACGTTTATTCAATATAGGGATCAAACATGGTTTTTCATGCATTAACGTTTGCCAGGTCCCGAGGGAGTTGTTGACAACCGAGGCCGAAGGCCGAGGTTTTCAACATCTCCCAAGGGACCTGGCAAACGTTAATGCATTGGAAAAAAATGTTTGATCGCTGTTATTGCATAAATTCAACGAAATATTCGTTAAGATTTGCGAAAATACGGCACTATATTTTGTCACCGTTTCACAGCCAACGCGCCGGTGCATCTTTTTTTATTAATATCCATCTTCCTGGCCCGACAGCATCAAGCTGCTCAAAATGGCTGCCATCATCCTATTCAACCTCAGTATTTATGGAAAGAGTCCATGATGGTCGTTGCAAATTCATCAACAAAAAGCAGATACCTTGATCAAAGCAAAAAATTCCATACAGAACATGCCTGGCCCATTCATGCACCATCCTGCAGTTCTTGATTGCTGAAGGCTTAGGATGCATGTTTTCTTTAACACTCTCCATTTGGCATCGTGAGAATGAAGACAACATGGCTTTAAAATCCGTGTCAGTACTTTATGACGTAATAAGAGTACAAAGTATGATGACGTCACAAGTATACATAGGTAGCACGCGACCAATTATATTGTTAATTAACCGAAAGAGGAGAGGCGCACCACCAATTTTTCGACCGAAACGGGAGAGACAAAGGTGCATGGCGGTTTTTAGTGGCCCGGCACAAGCATAACGAAAGTTCTGTCATCGTGTTTCAACAGCGCGTGAAAAACATTGTTGAAACACGGCTTTTCGCCTGTTGATGCACGGCTGTTAATACCTCTCGGCACTGCTTTTTATGCAATAACGTTGATTCAATGCTGCTTCAACGATGGGTGCCTGCAGGGTGCCCTTACAAGTCATGGACAGATTCATGCCGTCCGTTTTCTAAATATCTTACCTCAGATTAAAGTATGTCCTACGAGTATCTGCACTAAGTAACACGCAGAACAAAATAGCAGTGAGGTAGGATTTTGTAAATGCCTGTCCGTGACATTTTAGTCATTATCTACACAAGAGATTACGAACCACTTGAAAATCTTTGCCCACGCAGTTCAGTATATTATATCAGATTTTGAGTTAAACTTATTAACAAATTGAAGTAATTGGTATTATTGGCGTATAAGATTTTGCGATAACCATTTTTGCAAAGTTGAGGAGGTTAATTTGTGAAACAAGAATTATGCCACATGTCTTTTCACCAGATACTTCTAAATCAGCAGGGAAGTTTGTCACTTTTCACCCTGGGAGTCAACAAACCATTTCCTCCTCATTTACCGAAACCATTCATGATAGCACAGGCAATGGTCTCAAACCGTGACTTGATTTATCTGAAGTTGCCTGGCAAAACCCTTTGACACCTCAATTCGTCTAAAGATCGGGACAGTAGTATCTGAACCAATTATACACACCAAGACCAAGCTGTTCCTAATAAACCATCGGACTCTGGTTTTGCATTGTATATAATTCTGCCATTGTTCTGTTTATTTGTTTATCAAAAATAAAATAAGGCTGGGTTCAGAGCCGGAGGAAGCACCACAGAACAGATCTTCGACCTCAGAATCCTTTGTGACCTTCATCATCAGCAGAATCTGCACCCTGTCTTCATAGATTTGAAAAAAAACAACAGTTGACACGGTATGACATGTAGCCTTATGGATAGCCATGCGACGGAAATACATCTAGTTCGTGCCATTGAGCACCTCTATGACTAGGTTGTAAGTGCAGCTCAGATGAATGGCAGCACAGGAGAATGGTTCAGAACAACAGTTGGGTTTAGGCCAGGACGCCTTCTTTCACCCACCCTCTTTAATATTCTCCTCGAAAGGATTATGTATGATCTGGAAAAACAGGATGGAAAGGTTAGTAAATCAATCTGCGAATCACCAATGACATTGACGCTCTTGCAAGCTGAGGAAGAGCAGGGACTAGAAGCATAGTTGAAAGTCTAGACAAAACCTGTAAAGATATCAAATGGAGATAAATGCTGGGAAGACCAAGCTAATGACAAACAGTGACAATGGCATACAGAGGGAGATCAAGATTAAAGAACAACGCTTGGAACGGTTACAAGCTTCAAGTGCGTTGGAACAATTGTCTCAGCTGAAGACTCATAGCTGGAGGTCCTCATAAGTATTGAACAAGCCACTGCAGAGCAGCTCTGACAAAGCTGATTCCAATATGAAAAGATAACATATCTTTCAGATCAAACGTGAAACTGATGCGCTCTCTTGTCATATCCATATTTCTATATGTCCGTGAGTCATGGACTTTGACAGCAGAGTTAGAGGAAAGAACGCAGGCCGTTGAGATGAGATGCTGTCGAATGTTACTTAACATCTTGTATTAAGACTACGTCATTAATGAGAATGTTCGCAGGACGATCAAAGCAGCCATTGGAGAATATGACGAACTCCTGACCTTGGTAAAAAAAACGGACACTGGGTTGTTTAGCCACGTTTCGAGGTTATCTGGCTTAGCAAAGACTTTTCTACAGGGCACAGTGAAAGGAAAAAGAAGAATAGGTAAACAGAAGAAGAGGTGGGAAGACAATATTAAGGTGTGGACAGGGACTAACTTCGCTAGCTCAACTAGGGCAGCTGAAGAAAGGACTATGTGGAATGGGGTTGTTATAATATCATCTGTGGTGCCTCAACTACCTGGCAAGTTTATGGGATAGACTAGACTATTTATCACTATTATTCTAAATCTCGCCTGACTGCAACTTCAACGCATTCTGTGGCTTGTCTCAGTTGACGTTGCTGTTATTTCAATGCTCGCTACGACGGTCTCCGAGAGGCTCAGCGGAACGAATCCATGGCTGCCTTTCCGGCGTGGCGACAGTTCGTCTGAACCTGCGTGATAATACATGACTATCTTTGTGTAAAAAGGCCTTTACAGTATGTGCAGCAGAAAAGACCCATATCACCAGGCGCATCTGATCATGTTTTTTCATTTTCGCAAAACGATTTTGAATCCTAGAGAATGTAACTGATTAGTCTGTGCATGAAATACACGTCTTAACAGCGTAACTAGTTAATGTATTACGTTTACAAAGGCCCTGCAATATTAAAAAAACGTCGACATCCGTACCGCCTGTCATCGGCAGCAGTACCAATGCAGGTTTATCTCACATCGAAAGCAGTACCATCGAAAAGTTCAAAACGCCAGAAACTATACATACAACAATGACATTTCTTGAAAATGCTTATCTAGGTATAGTGTAGTGTAGTAAAGACGGCAAAGTCTTTTACTGGTATTTTCTAGCCCTGTATTTCATATGATTTGCACGTTTGTAGTAGATGTTGACGTTTTCTCTCGAACTCGATCCCGCGAGCAAAATATTAAATGACCAACCTGCCTTGCCATATTACAGCACAGAATACTTCATGGACGACTATCCTGAACGATTCATTGATTTGAAGCATTTTATTGTTTTTCAGTGTATGGATATCAAGGTGTGAGGTAAAATGAAAATTGCAGAGTTGCTTCCCTGAAAGTGTACTTGTTCACCTTAAAGATTAAACTCCGCAAACGTTTAAAAGAGCTGTTGCCCCGTGGAAAATAGACCATAGCAGTCTGTGCATTTCCATAAACTGATCAGTCTTTACTTTTCGGTGGATACTACTTAAGAAAAGGGAATAGACGTTGTGGCTGATGTCACACATACCGTCGGAACAGCCGGAGCGCCGGTAGCTCAGTAGATTAAGCGCTGGCCTGCTGAGTAAGCGAACCAGGGTTCGAGACCCGCTGGAGGTGGAAATATTTCCAACAGTAAACGCGGTTCCATTGCACACAGCCCATCATTACCACCAGTCCTTAAATGACTGAAATACTGTTTAAAAAGGATGTAAAATCGCAGTCATTCATCCATCCATGCCGCAGAACTGAACTGTGACACAAGTATAAATTCAAAGTTGCCTTCACTGCATTGTTTTGAGCCTTACCGTACACCGTACATTGATCTACACTGTTAAAAAATTGAACATTATCGAGATTCGGAAAAACATTGTTCCTAGCTCCTTACCTTATTTAATCTGAATTGTATATCCGCGTTTAGACCTAATTTACTATGTATTACAATTACATTACCTTAAAACGAAATCAGCAGATAAATTGACAATAGGGTGGGAGGTTTTTAAATGCAAAAGCTCTTCTGAATGGCTATTTATGACATTTTACGGTAGTATTTACTCAAGAGATTATGTATCACATGGACTGCTTTCTCTTCTTTTATTTGGTTTGCATCTCAAATTTCTCAGTAGAGATAATTGGCAAAAGATCATTATGAAGCAAGCATTTTTTCCAGCTTTTTTTTCACCAGAAACGAATTGTAACGAACTGTACCCGCCCCCTCCCCCACAGACACACGCCTTCAAGCAATGTGTTTACCATTAAAATCAATATGTTTACCATAGCAACCATATATCATCGTATTTTAAACTGAACAAAGATACAGGAAAATTATTTTCTGTAAACTAAAAATTCGGTGAAAACTGTAGTTTGAATATTAACAACCAACGGGTATTTTCGACATGAGAAAGCTGACAGCTGAGAACATGCATTATTCAGCAAACGTTTGATAATGGTCATGATTTCCTTCTTGAAGGATCAGGAAATTCTATATTCTAAGAATATATGGCTAGTGCGCATAGGTCAATAAAGCATCAGCGCTGCAAAATGTATTGCGCATTCAGTATGTGTAAAATATCAAGGGAGATAGAAAGAGCTGATTGCGCGATAACATGGCCGATCAAGATTACCCAAAGAAGTTCGTATGTGCCTTATGTCATGGGACATTTGTATTGCAAATCTCAATTAAGGTGCAACAAAAATTATCATGCCATTTTGATTTTTGCCTCCCCTCACCATGCAGAACAGCTTCAAAAAGGAAGAATTTGCTACCAAACTCCGCCCCCCAGAAGCAGATTCTAGTGGGAGAGCCTTTGCCGCAGGAAAGCAAGCAGGACGTCCTGAAAGTAGTCCCCCTTCGTAAAAACGGCAAAGCATATCCACCCACATTCCCCAAATGCGTAAGGAAATGATACTGCTAAGTACCTATCAGTTGCATTTATCTAAAAATATTGACAGAGGAGAGGTGTTTTATATAATTAACCCTTAGAGTGCTAAGCGCGATAGTCGCGCTCGAGGGGTAGGTCACTTTGAGAGCCTGTCAGGCACACTAGACATCAAGTACCACCCATTCCCCCATCATATGCGGTTGTCCTTTGCAGGAGGGAACTGCTTTCTACTAGAGCAAGGTTTTGCCCACCTAACTGATTTGTTGACTTTTTAAACTCGGAGAAAACGTCAAAAATTTATGATATTTTCAACATCAGCTTTTCAGGTGGCTACCCCTGCTTACTTGATCCCGATTTTCTGACAAACAGACTTCATCCTTCCAAACTTTCTCTCTTGATAAATATTCAGCAATAAAACCGGCCCTCAGACAAGCAATTACTTTTGTCGTACAAAGCATATCACTGGCGCTAATATCTTGTACTTTTTTTAAGTGTCTATGTCGGTTCCCGGTGTATCATGTGACATCAAAGTATGGAAGGTCACGTGACCTTGGTAACTTCCGGTAATTGCAGTGCCCACATCGTTGTTATTGATTGAAAATTTCGAGCAGATCGACCAGAGTTTGTGCAAGTTATGGCTTCTGAGATACCCCTACCCCCAGTTTAGGGCACTAAATTAGGTATGAATACGTTTATATTAGAACCACTGGGCCGATATCACTGCTGGTGGACAATTTGTCCCCGAGGATATCATCAACCCAGTTAGTCAGTGTTTCAGTATTGATTCTGGTTCTCAGGCATTGGGGTCACTACTTAAATACTGATTTAAATACTTAATTCATTTTGATATATATCTGGAAATTATTCTAAAACTAAGACTGACTTGTCATAGCGACATGAATCTTAGCGGAGTTTGGCTTCCATTCTTTTGAGTTGTTTTGGATTTTTGCGGGCTCTTTATGCATCGGACATCTCTTTCCTGATGCCCTTGTCTGTCGCCTTTCTTGAGACGCAGGGGTTGAGGTGGCTCGGTGGGGGACGCCTGCGCCCGCGGATTAATATGTAGGCGTCTCTTACCTGATGTCTGCAGCTAATGTGTCCCGCGGAATGCGACAGTAAGTGTGGCTCGGAGAGGGATGCTCGTTGCCTGCCGAGACTTGCCATCATATCTTTTCTATCAAACTTTTGGGGTTTAGCAACACTGAAGAAGTTAAATACAGAAACGCGCGTCTGTCGCACAAAATTAGGTATGAATTTTTAAACACGCACATAAAAATGCAATTGTAGTCATAGTGATAAGGTAAGTCTTGTGTAAATTATATGACAGAGAAACAAAAATTGCTTTATGTTGCGGAGGATGCAAGAATGATAAAACCATTACATGTACATACCATTCTGACTGTAGTGTCAAATTCGTTTGTTAGAGAGTTCGAGGCCCTTCAAGCCACCTTTATATGTCTTTGAACTCCTTCCACTGAACCACTGATCTCGACATATTTCCCATGGACATCGCTGCCAACCCGTGAACTGATCACAAGTCAAACCCAGGTGTTCATCGTGTCCTCGGAGTCCAAATAACGTGCAGGCATAAAAGAACATCGTGCACTGTAAGCTTTCAGCGCTCCTGTCGCAAAAATACCCTTTTCCCCATATGACAGTTTCGTTCTCTGGCAGTATTGGTTGGCTCCGCTTGCTTCACTTTTGTTCCTAGACCATTGGATAGTAAGTCCTTCATTTTAGAATCCAAAATTTTGCGAAACTCAGTGAAATACAAGCTCTTGGTGTCCAAAAAGTTCTTATCATACACGCCAGATATCGTAACGCTTTGAAATCAAAAATCGAAATGACCCCACGGCTCTTGGCCACATATAAATCAAATATAAAGTTGTCGACGGGAATCAGTACATTTCGTGGGAAGAAACTCCGATACCCCTTATGCTCGCATTCTTTCTCCACGACGATCAGCTCTCGAAAGGAAGAATTTGTTTCAACAGGGGCATCATTTGTCATAAGAACAGACCTCATTTTGAAACAGCCCACTGGTCATGGACATAAAAGGAGTCACAAAAATTGTCTCCCACTATAAAAATGGCAGAGAGAGAGAGAGCCAGTCCAAATATGTCAACTCGTAGAAAGGTCGGCTTAAATTGATGGTAAGTAAGCTAAATGATATATCCCTACAGAAACTCATTTAAACGAACTATACCCTCATATGTTACACGTGTGTACATCATCTAAAGTGGTCCTGCATCTATACTGGTCCTGGCCTCTATTTTGGTCCTGAATAGCCTCTGAACTGGTGCCGGCTGGCATCTATTATGGTGCGATAAGAAGCCTCTAAAATGATCCCAGTTGTATACCTGATAACAATGCATAGTAGTGCCTTCTACGAATAATTTGAAATGCTATGAGTAATGTAAATCTAGCGAAACTTCAGATCAGCATGGGTATACGCCCAGTATGATCAGCAGCGGAAGTAGTTTTGTGGCGTCATTATAGGCACAGCTAAAAAGAGGCACAGCTAAAAAGGATTTTTCGAAGCATGTTCTCCAAAGTTATCTAGCGTTGTTTTTATGCAATTCATAATCGCAATCAAACATGCATTTATTATACATTTATATCTGCTGGGCCCGCCTTTCAAGTTCGAGTTTAAATGGGTTTAGACCGGTGCAATCAACTAAATGGTTTTAATAAATAAAATATTAAATAATTTGAAACAGTTTCTTTAATTTTTAAGTATGACTACAGGTCTCCGGGACAGCTAGACTATTTCTCTGTCACAATATTCCAAGTTAGTCCTGTGTTTCAGCTACTGAGTAAGTAATAAAATGTTCTGGCAATCGTTTACAGTAGTTAAGTCTCGTGAGTTAAGTAACGTGTTGCAGATACACTTACTATGCGGCCTGAATCCCAGGCTACTTGGGACCCACAGATGATTAATTCATAGAAAATCATGGCTGATCCCTATATTCTATATTCTCTACCTGTTTTAGGCCGCAATCCATGTGCGCGCACTCCACACTCTGTTTTCGCATGTGAATACGCATATCGTGCAGAGTTTATATCACACCCATGGAATGTCTATTTTCGTGTTACATTTTTTCGCGCTGAATATGTTGCATATACGACCCAGTACGTGAGAGAACATGCTTCGTACACATTTACATGCTAAATCGAACTCTTTTCGATTCGATGCGGAGATAGTTGGAAAGAGCACGAGGAGCGGCAACATGGAGCTGTCTCAATAACTTACTTTTAATACCTATGCACGAAGAATGGCGTTCAATATTGAAAATAAAACGACATAGGCGTAGGAAGAGGGGCGGGGCCAAGCTAGCCCCCTCCCCCTTTACACACGAGAAATATTTTTAAAATGGCTTTTGCTGAGGCTATGAATATAAAGTCAGTTTTTAGCAGAAAAACTATCGGTTTACATATATTTACGCTAAGCGCTCAGGATCATTTTTGAGGCTACTTATTGCACCATTATAAGTGCCGGCCGGGACCAATATAGAGGCTGTTCAGGATAAAATAGATGCCAGGACCAGTTTAGATAACAATACCAGTTTAGATGATGTACACATGTGCGTAAAAAATGGAGCGTAATGTTAGCTCTTACCTAGCAAAATCAATACAGCGTTACAGCACATCGGGGGACGAAAAACTTCAAAAGTATTATAAGAAATTCATGTTTCTTCTTTGTGACAGTCATGCTATTTGATTGTGACACTGATATTACAAGAGTTACAGTGCATTTTCAATATGACGACTCCACAAATTCAATGTTACAGCGTTACAGCCCATCGGGGTGATAGAATCGTAAAATATATTATGAGAGTTTTATGTTTCTTCTTTGTGACAGTGATGTTCTTTGGTCGTTACACTGATGTTACACGAGTTACAGCGTATCCTGGCTAGGCCCTCTCCACAAATCCAATGTTACAATGTTTCAACGTTACAGCCCATGCATATGGTAGAAATGTTAATATAAGAGACAATTTTTGATGTTATTCATTTGTGACTATGTTGTTCTGTCCTTGCTACATTGATGTTAGACAGGTTACAGTATATCCTTGATAGGCCATCTTCACTAATCAAATTTTACAATGTTACAGCGTTACAGCCCAACATGGCAATAAAAACATAAAATATATGATAGGAATATTATGTTTCTCCGTTGTAACAGTGAAGTTCTTTAATTGTTACACTGATGTTACAGGAGTTACAGCGCATTCTCGATATGGCCACTCCACATCTTCAATGTTACAATGTTACAGCCCATCTGGGCACTAGAATCCGAAAAAAAATATTATGAGAATGTTATGTCTTTTCTTTGTGACAGTGATGTTCTTTGGTCGTTACGCTGATGTTACAAGAGTTACAGCGCATTCTCGAAATGCCCTCTCCACAAATCCAATATTACAATGTTACAGCGTTACATCCCATGTATACGGTAAAACGTTAATATTAGATACATTATTTGATGTTATTCATATGTGACTATGATGTTTTGTCTTAGTTACATTGATGTTACACAGGTTACAGTATATCCTTGATAGGCCATCTTCACTAATCAAATGTTACAATGTTACAGCGTTACAGCCCATCAGGGCACAAAAAAAAACTAAAAAATTATGATAGGAATATCATGTTTTCCCGTTGTAACTATGAAGTTCTTTAATTGTTACACTGATGTTACAGGAGTTACAGTGCATTCTCGATATGGCCACTCCACATCTTCAATGTTACAATGTTACAGCGTTACAGCCCATCTGGGCACTAGAATCCGAAAAAAAATATATTATGAGAATGTTATGTCTTTTCTTTGTGACAGTGATGTTCTTTGGTCGTTACGCTGATGTTACAAGAGTTACAGCGCATTCTCGAAATGCCCTCTCCACAAATCCAATATTACAATGTTACAGCGTTACATCCCATGTATACGGTAAAACGTTAATATTAGATACATTATTTGATGTTATTCATATGTGACTATGATGTTTTGTCTTAGTTACATTGATGTTACACAGGTTACAGTATATCCTTGATAGGCCATCTTCACTAATCAAATGTTACAATGTTACAGCGTTACAGCCCATCAGGGCACAAAAAAACTAAAAAATTATGACAGGAATATTATGTTTTTCCGTTGTAACTGTGAAGTTCTTTAATTGTTACACTGATGTTACAGGAGTTACAGCGCATTCTCGATATGGCCACTCCACAACTTCAATGTTACAATGTTACAGCGTTACAGCCCATCTGGGCACTAGAATCTTAAAATATATTATGAGAATTTTATGTCTCTTCTTTGTGACAGTGATGTTCTTTGGTCGTTACTCTGAAGTTACATGACTTACAGCGCATTCTCGATATGCCCTCTCCAACAACCCAATGTTACAGCGTTACAGCCCATGTAAACGGTAAAAACGTTTATATTAGATATATTATTTGCTGTTGTTCATATGTGACTATGATGTTCTGTCTTAGTTATATTCATGTTACACAGGTTACAGCATATCCTTGATAGGCCATCTTCACAAATCAAATGTTACAATGTTACAGCGTTACAACCCATCAGGGCACTAGAAATAAAATATATGATAGGAATATTATGTTTCTCCGTAGTATAATTGTTACACTGATGTCACAAGAGATACTGTGCATTCTCGATATGGCCACTCAACAACTTCAATGTTACAATGTTACAGCGTTACAGACCATCTGGGTACTAGAAGCTTAAAATATATTATGAGAATTTATGTCTCTTCTTTGTGACAGTGATGTTCTTTGGTCGTTACACTGATGTTAAAAGAGTTACAGGGCATTCTCGATATGCCCTCTCCACAAATCCAATGTTACAATGTTACAGCGTTACAGCCCATGTATACAGTAAAAACGTTAATATATGATACATTATTTGATGTTATTCATTTGTGACTATGATGTTCTGTCCTTGTTACATTCATGTTACACAGGTTACAGCATATCCTTGATAGGCCATCTTCACAAATCAAATGTTACAATGTTACAGCGTTACAGCCCATCAGGGCACAAAAAACTAAAAAAATATGGCAGGAATATTATGTTCCTCCGTTGTATCTGTGAAGTTCTTTAATTGTTACACTGACGTTACAGGAGTTACAGCGCATTCTCGATATGGCCACTCCACAACTTCAATGTTACAATGTTACAGCGTTACAGCCCATCTGGGCACTAGAATCTTAAAATATTTTATGTGAATTTTATGTCTCTTCTTTGTGACAGTGATGTTCTTTGGTCGTTACACTGAGGTTACATGAGTTACAGCGCATTCTTGATATGCCCTCTCCACAAATCAAATGTTACAGTGTTACTGTGTTACAGCCCATGTATACGGTTAAAACGTTAATATAAGATACATTATTTAATGTTATTCATATGTGACTATAATGTTTTGTCCTAGTTACATTGATGTTACACAGGTTACAGTATATCCTTGATAGGCCATCTTCACAAATCAGATGTTACAATGTTACAGCGTTACAGCCCATCAGGGCACTAAAATATAAAATATATGATAGCAATTTTATGTTTCTCCGTTGTAACTGTGAAGTTCTTTAAATGTTACACTGATGTTACAGGAGTTACAGCGCATTCTCGATATGGCCACTCCACAACTTCAATGTTACAATGTTACAGCGTTACAGCCAATCTGGGCAATACTAGAATCTTAAAATATATTATGAGAATTTTATGTCTCTTCTTTGTGACAGTGATGTTCTTTGGTCGTTACACTGATGTTACATGAGTTACAGCGCATTCTCGATATGCCCTCTCCTCAAATCAAATGTTACAGTGTTACAGTATTACAGCCCATGTATACGGTAAAAACGTTAATATTAGATACATTATTTGATGTTATTCATATGTGACTATAATGTTCTGGCCTAGTTACATTGATGTTACACAGGTTACAGTATATCCTTGATAGGCCATCTTCATAAATCAAATGATACACTGTTACAGTGTTACAGCCCATCAGGGCACAAAAACATGAAATATATGATAGGAATATTATGTTTCTCTGTTGTAACTGTGAAGTTCTTTAAATGTTACACTGATGTTACAGGAGTTACAGCGCATTCTCAATATGCCCTCTCCACGAATCCAATGTTACAATGTTACAGTGTTACAGCCCATGTATATGGTAAAATCGTTAATTGTAGATACCATATTTGATGTTATACCATATTTGATGTTATTCATATGTGACTATGATGTTCTGTCTTAGTTACACTGATGTTACACAGGTTACAGTATATCCTTGATAGGCCATCTTTACAAATCAAAAGTTACAATGTTACAGCATTACAGCCCATCAGGGCACTATAAATTTTAATCGCATGAGAAGGATCAAATGTTTCAGTGATATACCCTCATAGTTGCATTGTTATTATATGTTGTTACTGAACGTTACTTATATTACTCAAGTAACAAATTCAAAGTGGTTCAATATTTTGGACCAAGTTTATGCTCTATCTCTGCTTGTTTTATTGGATTCAAATCCTCGCCCTCTGCTTCTTCCGTGGTTCCAAATTTTTAGTAAGGTGTTTGGTCCGCATGAGGTTTTCTAATCCATCGATAAATTATCTAAAGAAACAAACAAATAAGACCTACGGTGAATTAGAGATGAGGACTCGACAGAAACAACGTATTGCAACAACAATAGATCCCTGGGATGTCAAACTATAGAAGTACAAATAAAATAGTGAAATAGAAAAATTATACTTTACATAACAATAAGCATTCAGGTAATGATTAGTAAATTTGTATCCTAAGAGCTGGCTCCAAACCGAAATAGGGTACCCGAGTACTCGTTCGGGGCAGAGAAGATATCAGTTGAAATGTTTACGAAGGAAAGAATCCAACCTGAATTGTTTTTATATTCTGTTATTTTACAGAAATAATAAAAAAAAAATACTCTGAAAACACTTTGGTACCAAACTCCTTAAAAAGGCAGTTATCAAGTTTGTTAAGAAAGTGCATTAACAAAATTTAAGTATGTAGCAACCAGGTATCTAATCAGGGCCTTCATTGCTTTGTAAATGTACAAGGGCAACATATCTCATCTGTAGTTAGGCGTACAGTTACTTCATCCTATACTCTTAGCAAGGCGTACACTAGATCGGTGGTAAGGCGTACAGTGTTTACTTCCCGAGGGGCTTGATTTGAACACCATTTTCAACCCTTTTTTACATACAACTGATAAAAATCTTTTAAGAATCCGAAGGCGCAAGCAATCTTAAGTCTGTTTGTTTAAATAACAGGATAATAACTGTGTTTTTCTCACCACAGGCTCGCGTTGCATTTATCTGCGCGGGATAAAATTCCTGTAGCGGCAGGGAGTTTTTTTATAATTCAAGGCAATAAAATATTTTAGCGAAGAAAATATAAATATAAACCTACCTCTCTGGTGTTATCCAAGCAGAACAACTATGAATTACGCAGTATATGCTTGCTTAAAAGTCCAAACACACCGATTTCCGACTACACGTTATAAGCGAAAGTGTGTCATCTCGGTATACACACCAGATGTATCCGGCGTATGGTACAGTCAGTTCGGATACTGTGATTAGTAGCCTTCATAATCCAACCAACCAACGGGCGAAGATCTTGTTTTATAAACATGTGGTCATGCATGTATAAATTCACACTTGCATACGGGGAGACTTGGATTGGATCTACGAATTTGTAAGTAAACACGTGAGGCATAATAGGAGCTCATCTCCCCACCAGGCACATGACGTCGGAATGACGTCGTAATGACGTTGCACCGACGTCAATATGACGTCATTTAGACGTCATGTATGTGAAGTCAAAACGACGTTCTATTATGTACATCACGTTGGTGTGACGTCACATAGACGTCAATACGACATCATTTCGACGTCATGTGCCCGCTGGGTCTTGAGTGCCGTTAAGATTAAAAAAATTGGGACACCTAAGACTATTACCATTATTCCTGGGAGCCCTAGTAGCTCAGTGTTTAAGCGCTGGCCTACTGATCTAGCGGACCGGGTTCGAGCCCCGCTTGAGGCGAGAATCTTTCCTACCGTAAGCAGGGCTCTATTGCACACAGCCTTTCATTATCACAGTCTCATCGTTCTGATATGACTGAAATACTGTTGAAAAGGACGTAAAATCGCAAGTCATCCATCCATCTATTATTGTCCTAAAATGGAACAGGTTTGTTCTACAATACAGTATTGCGTTCAAAAGATGGTATAATCGATAATCGATTCCGCCAATTTTCGCTTCCTGCAGAGACTGTCCGTCATATTTGGCTTCCGCCGAGACTGTCCGCGAACTCTTGCTTCCTGCAGAGACTACTGTCCTCGAGAAATGGCTTCCTGCCGAGACTCTCCTCTCGGCAGGAAGCAGAATCACACGGAGAGTCTCTGCAGGAAGCCATTTATCATGTACAGAAGTCTCGGCAGGAAGCAAGAGTTCGCGGACAGTCTCGGCGGAAGCCAGATATGATGTACAGTCTCTGCAAGAAGCGAAATCGATTATACTCTGTGTGTGTGGATCAGTTGTTGTGTTATTATTTTACGTCCACGGTAAACAGCTATGGTCATGTCGGGACGGTCAATTAACCTAACCACACTATTCCTGGGCAGGCTAAGACCTCCTAAGCGGTTATATAAACCAGTACTTAGTGCACATACTTTCAACAGTAACTGACAACCGCCCTTCTTGAATTAGCGGAAGTGGAAACGAAAGTAAGTGGCCGGACCGGGTATCGAACCCGGGACTTCTGGCTCTTGAGTCCGACTGCGCTACGCGACCCGGCTGATCAGATTGCTCGGAGTAGTCTACACTAGGTCTGCACTGTTTGCTCAAATTTGTCTGGCCCAATGTTAGTTTTTTTGGGGGCATGTATTTTAAGGGTCGCTCATACATTTTGCAAGCGAATGCAATCTAATAAACTCGATCTCCTTGCAAAAATAAATAAATAACTAAAAAAGGATATCAATTTCACGTACTGATTCAGCTAACTGACCAAGGGATGTAACTTTGTACTTGGGTACTGGCCCCAAGTTTCTATTCTATTCTATTCTATCCCATCACCTTGTAAAGTCGTTGAGGCACCACAGATGACTTCGAACTTTGTTCTGTTTTCAGCTACCCTAGTGGAGCTGGCAAAGTCCATCCCTGTCCACTCTTTTATATTGTCTTCCACCCTCTTCTTCTGCCTACCTCTTCTTCTTTTTCTTTTCACTGTGCCCTGCAGAATCGTCTTTGCTAAACCAGAAGACATTGAAACGTTGCCAAACCGCCTTTGTTTCCGTTTCTTGACCAGTATCCGGAGTTTATCATATTCTCCAACGGCTGTTTGGATCTTTCTGCGAACCTCCTCGTTTATTATATGGTCCTTGTACGAAATGTTTAGTAGCCTTCGGTAGCATCTCATTTCAAAGGCCTGCGTTCTTTTCTCTAACTCTGCTGTTAAGGTCCATGATTCACAGACAAACAGAATTATGGAAATGGCAAGGGAGCGCATAAGTTTTACGTTTGATCCAAGAGATATGTTGTTATCTCTCCAAATTGGTTTCATTTTTGTAAGAGCTGAACCTTGAGAGAATCTCCTGTTTTGAGCCATCATCTGAGACAACATTTCCAAGCTATTAGAAGTTTGTTACGGTACCCAGCTCCTGCCCGTTTACCTTGATCAACCTCTAAAACCATTGGTGCTGTTTGTCATCAGTTTGGTCTTCTCTGCACTGATCTCTATCTTATACCTCGTGCAGGTTTTGTCGAGACTGTAACTAGGACTTCTAGTTCCTGCTTTTCCTCAGCTAGAGCATCTATATCATCGGCAAACCTTTTCATCGCGTTCTTCCAGAGCATCGGACACAATATCCGTTCGAAAACTGTTAAAGAGGATGGGTGAAAGAGGACACCCCTGCCTTACTCCAACTGTTGTTCTGAACCATTCTCCCATGCTGCAGATCCTGTACAGACCTCTGTTAAAACATCAGTCATGGTCTAGCCGCCTGCTTGAACAAGTTCTGCTGGTTATTATCAACTTCGGCATATTTCCTCTTTTTCAGTGCTGCTACTGCAATCTCAAATTCCTCACGGAGGATCGGTTGTTGATCTTCTGGGGGCTGATTGCAGTCCAGAACCGTATTGTCGCCGTAACTCACGGTTGTTTAGTTTTGAGCAATATATTGTCCATCTGCTGAAAACCTCTTGTTCGTCTGTAAGATATTTCCCAGACGCGTCCTGGATAGTTGTGGGTGTACCCTGTTTCTCTGAAGTTAGATCCTTCACCAGCTGATATGCTTTCTTGCTGTTTTTAAGGCAAGTTTCGAGCTCCTCGGACCGAATACCTATCCAGTCTTCCTTAGCTTTCTTCGCTGCCTTCTGAATCCTCTTGTTAGCTCCCTTGTATTCTTTTGCCCCGCCTGCTTCATACCGCTTCTTCTTCAAAACAGAGGTCGAGGACATCTCTGGTGACCCAAGGCTTTTTCCTGCGACGATCCTTCCAACTATCTCACTCGCTGCATTAGTCACTGCTGTATTGTAGGTGGTAACCATTGCAATCATCCCTCAGACCAATGAGTGGTGCGAATTTCCCACCTATTGATGCTTGAAAAGTGTATGCCATCTCAAGATCAAACTTCAGTCTCAGCTGGATTGGCTTTCTCGCCTTCTTCAGTCGAACTTGGAAGTTCATCATCACCAGGTCGTGGTCACTTCCTATGTCTGCTCCAGGAAAGCTCCTTGTCCTATGGATGTTAGCTCCTGATCGGAATCGCCGTGTCACCAAGATGTAATCAATTGTTGCTGAGTCATAATAGAAACCCTCCATAAGAATTGTCACTCTCTCTCTTAAATCCTTTGTTTTATTTTGCAATATCACCTCTAAAGTACAAAGAACGTGAAAACAGCAAAGTCGAAGACTTGATCGAAGATATGAGCCGCGACACGAGAAAACCAACAATGTGGTTTTGCGCCCAGCGCAGACTCAGATCAGCCTGGGCATCCGCCCAGACTGATCAGAGTATTCGCTGTCCGCATGCAGCTAGCTTAGACTTTTAGCTACCTTTGAAGCCCACAGAAAAGACTTCGATTTGACTGAGTGGATATCCAGGCTGATCTGAGTCTGCGTTGGGCGCATAACCACATTGTTGGTTTTCTCGTGTCGCGGCTCAATTATCGTATTTCTTTCAATAATAGTCCCGGGTTGTTGCAGTTTGCATGTCCTGTAACTGGTACGCTGGGGAAAAGGTTTTGGCAAGAAGTACAAATTTTGATGTGGTCTGGGCCGATTTTATTGGTATTTCGCCAGTAATTTTTGCACGTAACGCGAGAGGAGCGTTTATTAGGGTAATACTCAAAAGCTCAAAAATTGGCTATGCAATAAACGTCCTTTATAAGGATATTTATCAATAAACATCCTACACATTTATCGAAGTTGGTGAGTGAGTGAACTCGGGTTTAAAGTTCCACCAACAACTAGGTCATACGGAGACGGGGCCTCGGTTCAAAGTCTCATCCGAAAGACAGGAGAAGCGGGGGATCTAGCTTGCGATCCCTGGATTGGTAATCCAGCGCGTTATCCACTACACTAGGTACCGCCACATGAAGAAATTCGCTTAATCGCATTTTCTTACAAAATTGCCCACATTTTCGATTTTCCAAAATAAATATTTTTAAAGCTATATTTTGACAGTATTCTGACGGGAGAAACAATATGCGTGCATGCGTGCGCGCGTGTGTGTATGTGTGTGTGTTGTTGATACATATGAGCCGCGACACGACTGTTACGAAATGGATCCGATCGTCGACTATGTCGTCGAAATTATTTTAATCCTTTCAATCAGTAGGGCTACAGTTTTTAGGGCAACTGTGGTAATAAAACATTTACGGAAATTGTAGCTACGTTATGCATGGGTTGTTTGTGAAAACCTCTCGTGGACAGCGTATTGCATGATTTTAAGGTGAATACCTGCACGAGGCTTTTGATTGTGGACAGCGTATTGCATGATTTTAAGGTGAATACCTGCACGAATCTCTTGATTTAAATGTGAGACGCATACTATTTATACGCCTATCTTTTATTGAAAAGTTAGACGTGGCTGTTTAATTCTAATACGAAGGATGTTAAATTATTGTCGTGTGCCCAGATTCTGGGTTAAGACCTGAAGGGTATGATTTTATTATATATATTCAGAATAGTTTGGCTAAGAATGAAAAATGTGACTTCTGATTGATATGGTATGATTGCATGTGTCGACTGATTTTGTTTATACTGACAATGCTGCGCATGGTATTTGTATATCAAGAAGTTTTGTAAATTACGGAAATAGTTTATATCACTGATGTTGGTCGCAATGGTGATCGTCTATTTGACGTCCAGTGACGTCAGTTGCATTCATGTTATTAATGTGACGTCAGTTGCATTCATGTTATTGCGACGTCAGCACTTTTTATATTAGTTTCACGTATACGTGGCCTATAGAAGTAGATTGATTTGTAATTGAACTAATTTACATACTCGCGACGTCAAGTGACGTCATAGCATGCACCGCATTAAGGTTTTTTTTCCATACATTATAATGGTAACATTTGGTCATCATGCGTTTGATTTGCCTTCACTAGACGGCGTCATATGGTATTACATCATTGATGTCATGATGTCAGATCAAACGTTATGATCCCAAATGTGTTAGAAACGCTTATTCAGTTATTTTATTCTATGGCAAATGGTATTACGCTTAGTTTAAAGAAATGAATTAATACATATGCGAGTTAGATTTTGGTCAATCAGTTAAATGTAAATAGGTCATTGTTTAGATTCATTCATGTTTTATATGGGATATGTCATGGTAATACCTGTTGGCGACAGTTTACTTCTTGACAATGTTTGGCGTCAGATCCTTCGACGCACATGCGTGGTAGGATCTACGTTTCTTCATTGGCGGAAGTGATAAACACAGTTTTGGCTTTACATCGTGATCGCGAATTGTGTCTAGTGACACGGCTGGCGTGTACACATTATGCTCGGCATTCGCCGAGGGCGTTGTACGGTATTTCCAAGACAGGCCCAAGTCTTACGTATTGTTATTATGTAGTTATAATGTATTAAGTGTAAGTTCGTTATTTTTAGGCACATCAAGTCCGGCAGTCAGCTGTTAGGGCTTAGAGCCACGTCTCACCTGGAGATTCTATACCCATCTCCAGGTTAATACCAACCCGGGTAGAGGCAGTTACAACGCCGCTTGTGCATGTTTCCTAAGCAGAGGCGGGAAGCACAAAATGTAGGCGAAGTCCATGTTATTACTGCGGAGGTGAAAGTGGGACAGTGTTCGTCCACTAAAGTGTCTTATTATATATGGACTGGTCCCTGGTACGATCCAGGGAGCGACCAGTTTATAAGCGTGCGCGTATTAATATAAGTTGGTGTTCCTCATGATATATGGACCGGACCATGACATGATCCAGGGAACGACAAATTGAAGTCAACCGACATAAGGCCTTGTTTTTTTGTATGAGCTCAAACTAACGTTGTTTTTTTTGTTCTTTGTATTTTCCTTTAGTTCATGGCGCTGAGCCGAGTACGGTGTTGACGTCAGACGGTAATCTATTTGCGTATTGTACGCAAATCGATTGCAGATTTGAAACAAACACCTTACTTGGGCCAGCGACATGAACTGATATGTGTTGTATATTATTGTAATTGTGACAGTTGTAAATTGTATTGTTGTATATAGAATTTACATTTTATATAAACTTCAAAAAATTCTAACGTTGTTAGAGTTTCCTTGTTAGTGTAATACACTGGTAGATAAACCTTAAACCGGAAGTCACCCTCCGCCGTCCTGGCGACGCATAAGGCCCTACACCCGTGACACCCGTGTTTAAAACCTTCTACGTAACATGGTGTCAGAAGTGGTATTTGGTTTCCGGTTAATATCTGCCGGTGTAAGACATTGACAATATATATAGAATCTAGGCACAATTTTGTCAGACATTTTTTTATTGACTCTCTGAGTGTTCTTTTCTAAGGTGACGTGAGGATGTTTGCATTGATGTGAATTTAGCAATTTTGCCACTAAATTCTTTGTAAATGTAATCTACACTCAATTGAGGTCAACTATCCTTATTCCCTGCGTGATGAAGTGCGATAGCCCATGCATTAATTTCTGATAAAATGTAACAGGTTGCATATCTGAGTGGGGAAACTGAGGTATATAGACCTGAATTGTCTTGGCACGGATGATACATATTTAGTTTTAAGGTCCGTTTGAGTACCTTGGCACTGCTGTTGCACGGCAGTCTGTTGGTTTATTAATTTAAGCGTTTGTACGTTGTGTCGTAACCGTTACTGAGGTCCATTTTATGTCCTGATTTAGTAACGTAGATCACCCGTAACAATCTATAATATCGTTACAATGAATTAAACCTAATAGCAGAATCTTAAGTTTGTTTTACCGTTGGTATCTTATAAGGTTTTGTAATGTAGGACGTACAGTTGTCGTGTCAGTGTTAATACGTTGCGTTACATACGTTACGTTTGTATATCCGACACGCTAGATCAAGTTGGGCGTAATTGTAATGTGGGTTATTTACGTCATCTAATTGTGTCATATGATAGTGAAAAGAGGTTCTCAGTAAAGTCAGCGTCAGTTTATGACGCCATTTCCGGTCTGTTATGAACGTAACTTTAATGGCTACGTCCAGATCGCGAGTATACTAATTAATCAACGTTTTAGTTGGATTAGTTCGTTATTATTATTGTTAACGTTTTAGTTAACGTGTGTGACTATAAGTGAACGTCGGTTTCAGTTAAGTTAACGTGAGCATTACGTTAAGCGTCATGGATCAGTTAGTTAAGACGGGAAAGGAGTTAGGTTATGAGGGGCAGGCATTGCAGGAATTTGTAAAGCAACAGCAAGAGACTGAGAGGGCAGAAAGGCACGTGGTAAGGGAACTTGATAAAGAAAAGATTGCGCAGGCCGATAAAGACAGGGAAATTGAGTTAGCGAAGATCGCGGTGGAGAAAGAAAAGATTGCGCAGGCCGATAAAGACAGGGAAATTGAACTAGCTAGGGTCGCGGCGGAGAAAGAGAGGATTATGCAAACCGAAAATGATAGGAAAGTAGAACTAGCTAAGATTGCGGCGGACAGGGAAATCGAGATGGCGCGGATTGAAAGTATAGAGCGGCAAGCCGAGAAGGATAGGGAAGCTAGGTTGTCTCAAGTCGAAAGCGACAAGGAAGCGAAGTTGTCAAGCGAAGTCGAGTTAGAAAAGTTGAAGTATAGTTTTGAATTGCAGCAACGCGAGTTAAAGAATCAGATAGAGTTGCAGAAGGTAACGTTTAGAGTTGAATTAGAAAAACAGAAGGCTGAAAAGTTAGCACATGCGCGAGATCCCAAATTACCGTATTTTGATGAAAGTAAGGACAAAATGGATAGTTACTTATCCAGGTTTGAGAAATACGCGACCGCGAATAAATGGAATAAAAACGTTTGGGCTGCATATTTAAGCGCATTACTTAAAGGTCGCGCGCTTGATGTTTATGATAGATTGTCTGTAGATGATGCAGCAGATTATGACAAGTTGAAAGATGCGTTGTTAAAGAATTTTGATATGACTGAACGCGGATTTAGGAATAAATTTCGCTATGATAGGCCTGAAAAGTCTGAAACGTTTATTCAGTTTAGTAGTAGACTTAGGTCGTATCTTAAAAATGGTTGAAAATGGCGAAGGTAGACCAGTCTTATGAATCTGTTTGCGATTTTTTCGCTAAAGATCAGTTTTTAGAATCCTGTAGTAAAGAACTATACGTTCATTTGAAACCGAAAACATTCACGAATCTAGGTGAGATGGCTAGGGAAGCAGGTTTATCTGCAGAAGCACGTGATGGCGTCTACGCTTGTGTAAATAAGGGGCAGCGTGATAGTAAAGGCGTAACTGAGAGTAGATCTGATAATAAGCCTAGTGCGAAACCAGAGATAAAATGTAGTATTTGTGGTAAGGGACATTTAACATATAAATGTTATAAGAATCCCGATAGGAAGCAAGCATATAGTGCGGAGGTAGGTGCAAGTGCAAGCGGATATAGCGGAAATAAGGGGAGTAGTTATGCACCGAAAGATGAGACACAAAGATCACAGAGTAAGAGCGATACTATGCAGACGAAGGGTAGTAATTCAGATCGTGGCCGTGGTCGGGGTTATTCCCGCGGACGTGGTCGGGGTGGCGGACATCAAATGAGCTTTTGTAAAACTACAATGAATAGGTATCATGAAATTGAAGGTCTCTATAAGAGTAAGGAAGAAAGTCCATTAATCAATGATAACGTGGATAGGGAAGGTGTCTGTTACTTTTTAAGGTCGCGATTACCAACAGCGCAGGGTACGGTTGATGGTAAGACTGTTGTAGTTTTAAGGGACACAGGTTGTACTGGGTGTGTCGTTCGTAGAAACTTGGTTTCTAATGATCAGTTACTTGGTAGAGAATCTGATGTAGCTTTGATTGATGAATCTACCCAAAGGTATCCCTTAGCAATGGTTGACATAGATTGTCCATTTTTCACAGGAAAAACTGAGGCATCGTGCATGGAAGATACATTGTATGACCTGGTTATTGGAAATATTGACGGGTCAAACCTTCCCGATATGTCCCATTTTGCAATGGCGGCAGTGACTAGGTCACAAGCTAAGCAGGGTGAAGAGGTCTATAAGAAACTTAAAGTTCCTGATCAAATTATTGCTAGTGATAAGGAGGCGTTGAGGCAGGCCCAAGTTGTTGACCCGAAATTGAATGGCATAAGGAAAAGAGTGGAATCTGGGAATGTGACTATTAGTCGTGGATTGAACCGGGGTGAAACTAAGTTTATCCGAAAGAAAGATTTATTGTATAGGCAGTTTACTAAGGGAAACAAGGTCACTTTGCAACTTATTATCCCTGAAGGTTTTCGTGAAAAGGTGTTAAGATTGGCGCACGAAACCTTGACGTCAGGTCATTTGGGCATAAAGAAAACGATGGATAGAGTGTTAACTGAGTTCTTTTGGCCTGGAGTTTGTGTTGATGTGGCAAGGTTTTGTAAATCTTGTGACATATGTCAAAGGACTATTCAAAAAGGTCGTGTCACTAAGGTACCTTTAGGAAAGTTGCCACAGATTGACACACCATTTAAACGAGCCGCTGTTGATATAGTCGGACCGATAGAACCTCGTTCTGACAGGAAATCCCGCTATATCTTAACAATGATAGACTATGTGACGAGATATCCCGAGGCGGTAGCGTTACCCGGCATTGAGACGGAACGCGTAGCCGAAGCGTTAGTTGAGATGTTTAGTAGAGTTGGCATACCTGATGAAATGTTAACAGATTGCGGAAGTCAGTTTACTGCTGAAGTTATGAGAGAAGTAAGCAGGCTGTTATCACTCCAGCAGTTAACCACGACGCCGTATCATCCTATCTGTAACGGTCTTGTAGAGCGTTTTCACGCGACGTTGAAGCAAATGCTACGTAGGATGTGCGCAGAACGTCCAAAAGACTGGGATAAATATCTCCCAGCACTACTTTTTGCAATAAGGGAGGTTCCGCAGGAGTCATTAGGGTTTTCTCCGTTCGAACTGTTATACGGACGTAACGTGCAGGGCCCTATGGCAATATTACGTGAATTATGGTCTGAAGAGGTACAGGATGAGCAGGTTCTGTCTACGTACCAGTACGTAATTGAGTTGAGAGAACGATTAGAGCAGACGTGTAAGTTAGCACATGATAATTTACGGAAAGTACAAGTAAAGCAAAAGGCTTATTATGACAAACGCGCTAGGTCGCGTAAATTTAATGTGGGAGATAAAGTACTGTTATTACTGCCAACTGACAGTAATAAACTGTTATTGCAATGGAAGAGTCCATATGAAGTAGTAGAGGAAGTCAATAGAATGGACTATAAAATCGACGTCAATGGTGTCGTGAGTACATATCATGCTAATATGCTGAAACAATATGTCGAACGTCGTAGTGTGCCGTCACATTGTTTATTGTCGACTGAGACTACAGAGTCGGTTGATGACGATGGTAGTGATGAATTTTCTCTTGATGATTGTGCTTTTCAGACAGCTAAAGAACCGGAAACTTATAATGACGTCAGTATTTCAGATACGTTAACGTCAGAACAACGTATGGACGTTGAAGCGTTGATTAAACAGTACCCGGATGTACTATCAAGTTTACCCGGTCGAACTGATCAAATACAGCACGATATCAAACTACTCACGTCAGAATCCATACGGACGAAAGGGAATTCTATCCCGTATAAGACGCGTAACGTCATGGAGACGGAAATTCAGGATATGTTAGATTTAGGGGTAATCGAGCCGTCGATTTCACCGTATTCATCTCCTGTTGTCCTAGTTCCGAAGAAAGACGGATCAGTTAGATTCTGTATCGACTTCCGGAAGCTTAACAAAGTGACGGAATTCGATGCAGAACCTATGCCAAATATGGAGGAGGTTATCAATAAAATGTCGGGACATAGATTCTTTACAAAGATGGACCTGAGTAAGGGTTATTGGCAAGTCAGTCTTACTGAAAGGTCTAAACCTTTGACAGTATTTGAAACGCCTAAGGGTTTATTCCAGTTTAAAACTATGCCCTTCGGTTTGGTCAATTCGGGAGCCTCTTTTTGTAGGTTAATGAGAATCATATTGTCCAATCTCCCAAATGTTGACAGTTTTGTTGATGACATGTGGATATTTACTGAAACATGGAAGGATCATGTGACGACATTACGTCAAGTGATAGATCGGCTCAGGTCGGCCAAATTGACGGCAAAACCATCTAAATGCATGATCGGATATGGCAGTATCGAGTGCCATGGTCATAATATCGTCGGACAGACGGTGCGACCGCAAGAGGACAAGATACAGGCTATCAGAGATACTCCTCGTCCATGTACGAAAAGGCGAATTAAATCTTTTCTGGGATTAGCTGGGTTTTACCGTCGTTTTATCCCAAATTTCTCATCCATAGCTTCTCCTCTGACTGATTTAACTAAACGGGATAGACCTAATCCTATCAAAGATTGGCAAGATCAGCATGAAAGGGCATTTCAAACCCTGAAGAGTAGGCTCACGTCTAGTCCTATTCTTCGCTTACCTGTTTTTCAAGAAGGTAACCCGTTTGCACTCCGAACAGACGCTTCAGACGTTGGAAGGCGAAGGTCGTTTGCCGATTGCTTATGCTAGCAAGAAATTGTTACCTCGGGAAAGGAACTACTCTGTAATTGAAAAGGAATGTTTGGGTATAATCTGGGGTGTTGAGAGATTTCGTAAGTACCTGTATGGGGCGGAGTTCCTACTTGAAACTGACCACAAACCTTTGTCCTATATGCAGACAGCTAAGGTGCTCAATCCCCGAATCATGCGTTGGGCCATGAAATTACAGCCATACAGATTCAGGATCGTTGCTATCCGCGGCCAAGATAATTTGGGGGCGGACTACCTTAGTAGATAGTTTGGCCACGTTATGCATCGCACCGTTGTTGTGTATAGCTAGTTTTCCATTTTTGATATAGCCTACGATTCGATCGCATTTTGTACTATTTCAGAAAAGAAACATTGTTATGTTTTTTCTCCCTAAGGGGAAACCTATGTTACGAAATGGATCCGACCGTCGACTATGTCGTCGAAATTATTTTAATCCTTTCAATCAGTAGGGCTACAGTTTTTAGGGCAACTGTGGTAATAAAACATTTACGGAAATTGTGGCTACGTTATGCATGGGTTGTTTGTGAATACCTCTCGTGGACAGCGTATTGCATGATTTTAAGGTGAATACCTGCACGAGTCTCTTGATTGTGGACAGCGTATTGCATGATTTTAAGGTGCATACCTGCACGAATCTCTTAATTTAAATGTGAGACGCATACTATTCATACGCCTATCTTTTATTGAAAAGTTAGACGTGGCTGTTTAATTCTAATACGAAGGATGTTAAATTATTGTCGTGTGCCCAGATTCTGTGTTAAGACCTGAAGGGTAAGATTTTATTATATTTATTCAGAATAGTTTGGCTAAGAATGAAAAATGTGACTTCTGATTGATATGGTATGATTGCATGTGTCGACTGATTTTGTTTATACTGACCATGCTGCGCATGGTATTTGTATATTAAGAAGTTTTGTAAATTACGGAAATAGTTTATATCACTGATGTTGGTCGCAATGGTGTGCGTCTATTTGACGTCCAGTGACGTCAGTTGCATTCATGTTATTAATGTGACGTCAGTTGCATTCATGTTATTGCGACGTCAGCACTTTTTATATTAGTTTCACGTATACGTGGCCTATAGAAGTAGATTGATTTGTAATGGAACTAATTTACATACTCGCGACGTCAAGTGAAGTCATAGCATGCACCGCATTAAGGTTTTTTTCCATACATTATAATGGTAACATTTGGTCATCATGCGTTTGATTTGCCTTCACTAGACGGCGTCATATGGTATAACATCATTGATGTCATGATGTCAGATCAAACGTTATGATCCCAAATGTGTTAGAAACGCTTATTCAGTTATTTTATTCTATGGCAAATGGTATTACGCTTAGTTTAAAGAAATGAATTAATACATATGCGAGTTAGATTTTGGTCAATCAATTAAATGTAAATAGGTCATTGTTTAGATTCATTCATGTTTTATGTGGGATATGTCATGGTAATACCTGTTGGCGACAGTATACTTCTTGACAATGTTTGGCGTCAGATCCTTCGACGCACATGCGTGGTAGGATCCACGTTTCTTCATTGGCGGAAGTGGTAAACACAGTTTTGGCTTTACATCGTGATCGCGAGTTGTGTCTAGTGACACGGCTGGCGTGTGCACATTATGCTCGGCATTCGCCGAGGGCGTTGTACGGTATTTCCAAGACAGGCCCAAGTCTTACGTATTGTTATTATGTAGTTATAATGTATTAAGTGTAAGTTCGTTATTTTTAGGCACATCAAGTCCGGCTGTCAGCTGTTAGGGCTTAGAGCCACGTCTCACCTGGAGATTCTATACCCATCTCCAGGTTAATACCAACCCGGGTAGAGGCAGTTACAACGCCGCTTGTGCATGTTTCCTAAGCAGAGGCGGGAAGCACAAAATGTAGGCGAAGTCCATGTTATTACTGCGGAGGTGAAAGTGGGACAGTGTTCGTCCACTAAAGTGTCTTATTATATATAGACTGGTCCCTGGTACGACCCAGGGAGCGACCAGTTTATAAGCGTGCGCGTATTAATATAAATTGGTGTTCCTCATGATATATGGACCGGCCCATGACATGATCCAGGGAACGACAAATTGAAGTCAACCAACATAAGGCCTTGTTTTTTTGTATGAGCTCAAACTAACGTTTTTTTTTTGTGCTTTGTATTTTCCTTTAGTTCATGGCGCTGAGCCGAGTACGGTGTTGACGTCAGACGGTAATCTATTTGCGTATTATACGCAAATCGATTGCAGATTTGAAACAAACACCTTACTTGGGCCAGCGACATGAACTGATATGTGTTGTATATTATTGTAATTGTGACAGTTGTAAATTGTATTGTTGTTGGTTGGTTGATTTGATGCTTAACGTCCACGGTAAACAACTAAGGTCATGTCGGGACGGTCAGTTAACCTAACCACACTATTCCTGGGCAGGCTTAGACATCCTAAGCGGTTAACCAGTACTAAGTGCACATACTTTCGCCAGTAACTGACAACTGCCCTTCTTGAATCAGCGGAAGGAGAAACGAAAGTATGTGGCCAGACCGGGATTCGAACCCAGGACCTCTGACTTACGAGTCAGATGCCCTACCGATTGCGCTACCCGGCCCGGCTGTATTGTTGTATATAGAATTTACATTATATATAAACTTCAAAAAATTCTAACGTTGTTAGAGTTTCCTTGTTAGTGTAATACACTGGTAGATAACCCTTTAACCGGAAGTCACCCTCCGCCGTCTTGGCGACGCATAAGGCTCTACACCCGTGACACCCGTGTGTAAAACCTTCTGCGTAACAACGACAAAACCAACAAAGTGGTTGTGCGCCCAACGCAGACTCAGATCAGCCTGGGCATCCGCCCTGTCTGATCAGAGTCTTCGTTGTCCGCATGGAGGTAGCTTAGGCACTAAGCTACATTTTAAGCGCTTAGCGAAGAGTCTGATCGGTCTGGGAGATGCCCAGGCTGATCTGAGTGTACGTTGGGCGCACAGCCACTTTGTTGGTTTTCTCGTGTCGCGGCTCATATCTTTTTCTCTTGTAGGTGTATGTGTTCTGGCTATGTCAATGGACGATGTATTATATCCAAGTATTGTCCCACAGATCAATACAACATGCAACAATTCTTCTGCCAGTGTCAAGGACCAAAGGGACAACCTCAAGGTTTCTGGTGCCGCCGCGCTTAGTCTCACTTTTTCGTGAAAGGGGGCGTGGTCAGAACAAATAAGGAAGACCCTGAAAGACAACAGTTAACAATGGCTAACACAGAAACGACTGAGAACGTGATATGAAATAATTTTATGTAACATAACTGTTCGACCGACCCTTCAAATTATGACAAAACCTCCTGCTGCTCCGCCTTTGAATAAATCCAGATTTCTTACCTGCAAATATTTATGAAAGCGTTTTGCATATAGTGCAGGCACAGATCAGACTGCTCCTGAGGAGCAGTCTGAACTGGACCTACACTGTTTGCTGGACATGGCCTGAAAAGAGGATTTAAATAGAATTGCATTGTGCATGTTGGAATCAGCAAGGTAATGAGACTAATGGCGATGAGGCAAAAAAATTACTCAAATATTTTCTTGATTTTTATAGCATAGCGGTTGAATTTATGCAATAATAACAATCAAACATGTTTTTTCATTCCAATAGCATTTGCTAGGTCCTTCGGAGCTGTTAAATACCTCAGAACATTCTACAAACATGCGCAGTCTCATAAGGGCATACATTGCTTGCTTCTAACATGTAGTAGATCCATTTTTGTCGGGGTGAACTGCGTATGTGCACATTCTGGTCTTAGCATGCTCAGTATTCATACGCTTTATATTTACACTGGTCGACAATTTCCTTAGATTAACTTATACTGGGCTGACGATGTTCATACATCCATGAACAACACTCGTTCACGCGACGTCACGCGTGAGCGACGTTACGTATAACTAAAGTAGTTGATTGGTCGACGTAACGTTCGATATACATCATGTCAAAGTAACGGCTGTTGAACGTCATAGCCAAACACGTTGGGTAATAACTATTCTTCTTCCTTTCCTTCGCGTTGACTTAGTCAAAACTTCACGAATAGGCCATGAACAAAATTGATGTGAAAACATTGTGTTTCGGTAGTTCATGGAACTTACTTTAACTTACCCTTTGGGCGTCACTTACTTTGCACCTAACCCAGCTTGTGCATATCATACTTCCATGAACATCCGAAAAAATGACATTTATTTAAGAAAAAAAAATCATTTTTCCGATGTTCATGGAAGTATGAACACAATGGGTATCGTGCAAAGTAAGTGATGCTCCTGAAGGGTGTTCACGTTAACTTTGCACAGGACCCTTGGTGTTCATACTTCCATGAACTTGGAAAAGTGAAATTTATCTCTTATAATTACATTTAATTTCAAAATTACTTCGAGCATCATTTTCGATTTTTTAAGAGCAACACTCGTAAAAAATATGACGAAATGCTGTCACTAACCAACAGCTAAGCCGCTTACGTTAAACGGCCGTCGCCATGACGTGACATCCAATGGAACGTTATAACGACCTACGACGTCCTTTGTTTACATGTTACGTTGCGGTCCAACGACGTCAATTGACGTCAGGCTTTGCTGCAATGACTACCGCCGAACTAGCAGTGTCACTTCAATGTTGCAAGAACTTGGTTGGGAGGACCTTCAATCAAGGCGAGACCAGAACAAAGTCACAATGTTGTACAGGATTGTCAATAACCCTGTTGAAATCCCTTCAGGCCAGTACCTGACAGCCACAGGAGTAGAAACTAGAGGACACCATCAACGATTCCTGCCAATATTTTGTTCCATCAACGTCTACAAGGGATCCTTCTTTCCATCAACGGTCCGTCTCTGGAATGTTCTGCCTGCCAATGTCATATCAGCACCGACTTTGAATGACTTCAAGCTCCTTGTCAGTGCAGGTATCTTAAGACCGTGATTGTGAACAACATGTTTTTATCTGTACACAAGAACCTCCCAGCACGAATGTTTTAAGGTTGTTCACAGTGCGACTATGCCAGTATTGGCCATGCACTTAATTGGTAGATGTAGATGTAGACCGACTGTTGTTCATGGAAGTATGAACACCGTGTCTCCAAAATAGGTTCATCTAAGGAAAATCAAAGGGAATGTAAAAACAGACTGACACTGGTGTAGAATAGGGCGACGGCAATATGTGTGGATGGCGATTGTTTTGGCTATATTTCTCTCGTCTGCCTTACCGTTTTTTTTATCTCTGTGTAGGCTTATCTGGAAGACGGTTCGATATAGACTGAAGTACTGTCTCAAAGGGCTGTTAAACCTAAAGCAATCAACCAACTTTAGGTGTAGTGGTTGTCCTTTAGTTCGTAGCTTCGGAAGGACAGTTTAGCTGGCGCGAAACGTTGGAACAAGGTTTTATCATTTATCATATTCTATTTGTATAAACCATCAAAATATACAAACTTCAGGAAGAATCCCATAGATCTACCTCAATAATGTGATTTGAAAAAGAATGAGTGAGTGAGTGAACTCGGGTTTAACGTCTCATCAACAACGAGATCATACGAAGACGGGACCTCGGTTTAAAGTCTCACCCGAAAGATCGGAGAAGCGGGGAATCGATCGTGCGACCCCTTGATTGGTAGTCCAGCGTGTTATCCACTGCACTACCGCTGCTCCTTTTAAAAAGAGTAACATAGATTAGCGTGGGCTGTCGCGAAACCAACAGATATATATTGGAGTTATTCAGAGGGAATCCCATGGACAGACTCGGTGCCAGGAGTAGCAATCATGGACTCTTTACGCTGAGCCTCATGGAGACCATCTTTACGAGAACTGAAACAACAGCAACAAAAGGAATCCCATACTTCTTTTACGAGCTGTGTCGTTGGGGAAATTAGCTGGCTGATTTGGCTGATCAGCAGATGTAACTGAAAATAACGAAGGGAAGCTGTGTTTAAAACGTCTTTATTCTGCGCTGTCGTCCGAAGAGTGACGACCAAAATTGTATGTCATAATATGTCATAACATTGAAATCAAGCTACTGTTATGGGATGTAATGCACTGGCTTTGAGCTATGCTCAGAAGATGGGGAGCTAAATACTTTTACAAGTTGAAAACGCCCAGTTAAATGTCTACGCTTTAATCATTCGGTGTCTTACGATCCCGTCACATATCATTGTAAGCTTGCCAGACTGACAATGATTTGCCAAGGGGTGTCCGACTTGCCTCTTATAAATTGGAGCACATGTGGCATGCAATGTATCGGTAGCACTCTACGATCACCTGGACTAGCTTGGGTTGTAACTGCGCATGAGTCGGGGTGCAAGAAGGGTTAGGACGGTGCTATGGGTTTCACCATAAAAGGCTATGCATGTTGTTACACTTCTATGTGCAATCTTGCATTAAGATACACTTTGCCACATAATTTCCAATGTATAATCAGCACTAATAATAAGCTATAAATGATAGCTTTCATGAAACCAAATTTTGATATACATGTATATATGATATCGAAATTGTTCATTCGAGCATGTTTATGAAATGTAGGTTAATCATTTAGTTCATTTTACTGTTACGAATAACCTGATAGGCGTTTCTATAAATCGACATGGTTGGGAGACATGTTTTTGAATGGTGCATTACTTCCCTTTAACAGATACAACCAAACTTTTATATTCTATGAGTAGGATACATATATACTGGATATTAAGTATATGATGCAAGTGTGTTCATCATCTTGAATAAATGCAATGCTTGGTATGATGCATGAACATTACATTATGACAAAAATATGCACAAGACGTGTGTAAGAAACACGTTTTGTTTTTAATACTGGTGGCATTATATAAAACAACCTTTGCTACTAAGTGTCTGGGTGCGACCGTTTACTTTGATAAGCTTTATCTGGCGATAATATATGAAATACTATAAATATTCCTAAGAACATCATAAATGGGGATATAAAGATTGTTTGGGGTATCTCGTAAATACCAACTGTAAGAAATAGTCTATCTGAGGACCATATGGAAGGTAAGTTCATTAACAGACTATTTGAATAATAGCATAAATGAAAATGATTAGTATTAATTTATTTGAGGATCAAATGGAAAGTTAGTTCACAAACTGAAATATTTTAATAATAGTGTAAATGGAATTGATGAGTTGGTCTATTTAAGGACCAAATGAAAGATTAGTTCATAAGTTCATAAACAGAATATTTGACTATTAGCGTAAATGAAAATGATTAGAATTGGTCTATTTAAGGACCAAATGAAAGATTAGTTCATAAACAGAATATTTGAACAATAGCATAAATGAAAATGATAAGTATTGATCTATTTGAGCATCAAATGGAAGATTAGTTCATAAACCTAAATATTTGAATAATAGTTTAAATGGAAATGATGAGTTGGTCTATTTAAAACCAAATGAAAGATTAGATCATAAGTTCATAAACAGAATATTTGACTATTAGCGTAAATGAAAATGATTAGAATTGGTCTATTTAAGGACCAAATGAAAGATTAGTTCATAAACAGAATATTTGAACAATAAGGTAAATGAAAATGATAAGAATTGGTCTATTTAATGACCAAATGAAAGATTAGTTCATGACCAAATGAAAGATTAGTTCATGACCAGAACTTATTTGAATAATAGCATAAATGAAAATGATAAGTATTGATCTATTTGAGCATCAAATGGAAGATAAGTTCATAAACAAAAATATTTGAATAATAGCATAAATGAAAATTATAAGACTTGGTCTATTTAAGGACCAAATGAAAGATTAGTTAATAAAGAGAATATTTGAGTAATAGCGAAAATGAAAATGATAAGTACTGATCTATTTGAAGATCAAACGGAAGATTAGTTCATAAAATAAGTATTTGGAATGGCGTAAACAATTATCATAACTATTGGTCTGATTGAGGACCAAATGGAAGATTAATTCATAAAATAAGTATTTGAAGAATTGTGTAAATAAAAATCATAACTATTGGTCGAATTTGTGGACCCAATGGAAAAATGGTTTATATTACACACCAAACATAGTAGGTATATTCTAAATTCATGCAGTAGAACTGAACCGGTTCAAACTGCCTTCATTAGAATAATCAACCTTGTATAAGAATGTGTTTATCTTTGTGTCTACGGAGAATAGCAACCATGAGTAGTGGTCAGGGACAAAACAGAGAGACAATTTGTTGAAATCGCTCAATCTTCCTGTTAAATCATAATGGCAGTCCCCATATGGAGGTAAATTCCGGTCGAGAAATCGAACGATGGTTTTCTGAAGCAGCATATGCAACATCATCTACATTTTCTTTTGACTAATGACCTACCATAAGAGCTCGCCCTTCGGGCTAGTGGGCCCTTCGGGCTCGCTCGCGATGCTCGCTATTACTCTACCCTGTAACTCTGGAGAGCATTGTAAAGAGAGATGTGCTCGCCTATAAGCAGGTCTCATTTCATATTATTTCTTAAATATGATTAGTACATATAGAAAAAAGGTCATTTACATGTACATATACATTATACAGTATTTACAGCTAGAAATTTTTAAGAATTGAAATTAAACGTTTCGACATTCATCAGATGATGAAGCTAATTGGGGGAACTTAGAATTCAACGAAGCACGAAACGTTCCATGAAGAATATGACCGACGGCCTGATGAACGTTGAAAGTTCAAAACTTTATTTCTTATATTTACTCTTCAATTTAACGCTTTAAAGGTATACTCCCTCATTTTTTTTCACCGTCTCCAATATAAAGAATTTTACAAATTTCGTTAGATAATATATAATCGTATCTAAATCCACGGTAGAAATTCAGAAAAAGAATTTCAGTTTAATGTAATGTTTGATTAAAATATATTATCGAGATTGAAAATGTAGCTGAGCTCAATCGTGAACCAATAGGAAAGTCGATACCACGCCTTACGGTCATATGGCCGTACCTAGGTATTTTTCTGATTCGTGCACGTGCTAGTGGCATCAGAGCAAATTAATTCTATCCAATGAGGCAATTTCGATAGCGGTCTGCGATTTTAGAAAGTCATTTTTTTTCTTGATTTAAAAGTATTTTTCACAAATATTGCTCTCAATATCTATTGTCAAATGTATAACAGGGCCATTTCCGAGTTTCTCAGTAAATATTTCATGAAAACAATTTTGTGATTATTTACGAGGGCGTAAATCTTTAAGCGCCAAAAAGCAGACAAAGTAAACGTCAAAGCTTTAGCATATATTGAGAATTCAAAGACTACAATCAAAGACCCAGACACGGTGGCGGCTCATTATGAGCCGCCTCATCTGGATCTAAGCTGTTTGCAAATTCAACTATTTTCGGTTAATGCGCTTTTTAAAAGGGTAAAAACATATTCCTTCTAATTAACTTGGAGATCGTAACACACACGAAATTATTAATATAAAATTTTGAAACGACTGTGTTTTGTTTCAACGTAGACCGGCCGTAACTATAGCCGGACGGTCAATCAAACGTTTGAATTTATCTCGACGTCTGTTTAGCCATGACGCAGACGACTTTGGAAAGCCAGCGGCAACGTAGACCGGCCGTAACTATAGCCGGACGGTCAATCAAGCGTTTGAAGTTATCTCGACGTCTGTTTAGCCATGACGCGGACGACTTTGGAAAGCCAGCGGCAACGTAGACCGGCCGTAACTATAGCCGGACGGTCAATCAAACGTTTGAAGTTATCTCGACGTCTGTCAAGCCATGACGCGGACGACTTTGGAAAGCCAGCGGCAACGTAGACCGGCCGTAACTATAGCCGGACGGTCAATCAAACGTTTGAAGTTATCTCGACGTCTGTCAAGCCATGACGCGGACGACTTTGGAAAGCCAGCGGCAACGTAGACCGGCCGTAACTATAGCCGGACGGTCAATCAAACGTTTGAAGTTATCTCGACGTCTGTCAAGCCATGACGCGGACGACTTTGGAAAGCCAGCGGCAACGTAGACCGGCCGTAACTATAGCCGGACGGTCAATCAAACGTTTGAAGTTATCTCGACGTCTGTTTAGCCATGACGCGGACGACTTTGGAAAGCCAGCGGCAACGTAGACCGGCCGTAACTATAGCCGGACGGTCAATCAAACGTTTGAAGTTATCTCGACGTCTGTTTAGCCATGACGCGGACGACTTTGGAAAGCCAGCGGCAACGTAGACCGGCCGTAACTATAGCCGGACGGTCAATCAAACGTTTGAAGTTATCTCGACGTCTGTTTAGCCATGACGCGGACGACTTTTGAAAGCCAGCGGCAACGTAGACCGGCCGTAACTATAGCCGGACGGTCAATCAAACGTTTGAAGTTATCTCGACGTCTGTCAAGCCATGACGCGGACGACTTTGGAAAGCCAGCGGCAACGTAGACCGGCCGTAACTATAGCCGGACGGTCAATCAAACGTTTGAAGTTATCTCGACGTCTGTTTAGCCATGACGCGGACGACTTTGGAAAGCCAGCGGCAACGTAGACCGGCCGTAACTATAGCCGGACGGTCAATCAAACGTTTAAAGTTATCTCGACGTCTGTCAAGCCATGACGCGGACGACTTTGGAAAGCCAGCGGCAACGTAGACCGGCCGTAACTATAGCCGGACGGTCAATCAAACGTTTGAAGTTATCTCGACGTCTGTTTAGCCATGACGCGGACGACTTTGGAAAGCCAGCGGCAACGTAGACCGGCCGTAACTATAGCCGGACGGTCAGTCAAACGTTTGAAGTTATCTCGACGTCTGTCAAGCCATGACGCGGACGACTTTGGAAAGCCAGCGGCAACGTAGACCGGCCGTAACTATAGCCGGACGGTCAATCAAACGTTTGAAGTTATCTCGACGTCTGTTTAGCCATGACGCGGACGACTTTGGAAAGCCAGCGGCAACGTAGACCGGCCGTAACTATAGCCGGACGGTCAGTCAAACGTTTGAAGTTATCTCGACGTCTGTCAAGCCATGACGCGGACGACTTTGGAAAGCCAGCGGCAACGTAGACCGGCCGTAACTATAGCCGGACGGTCAATCAAACGTTTGAAGTTATCTCGACGTCTGTTTAGCCATGACGCGGACGGCTTTGGAAAGCCAGCGGCAACGTAGACCGGCCGTAACTATAGCCGGACGGTCAATCAAACGTTTGAAGTTATCTCGACGTCTGTTTGATATCATGACGCGGGCGACTTTGGAAAGCCAGCGGCAAGTATATACACTCAAGAGAAAAAGAAACGCTACACCTTTTCAATGGAAAATACATGGGGTATTGTTTAAAGTATTAGATAGAGATAATGAGCCTTCTAGTTTTCCAGAAATGCTTACGAATTTAACAAACCATTGTTTGAAATCATTACAAATTAGAAAGAACCACATACCTGTAAGGATAACGCTAGTATAGGTTTACCTTAAAGATTGTCTCCCTGGTTTATTTAATGTTTTCAGAAACAAAATATTTTAACAAAATTTCGTTACACAATATGTAATAGTCTCATAATTAACCGTACAAATTTTGAGAAAATGCATGCTTTTTCGATAAATGTCGAACGAAAAATAAACTTCAAATTAAAATGCAAATTACATGGACCTATTTCCTCACAGCCTGTAAGAACATCGATTTTGACCACGTGTGTCATGTGATCATGTACAGGTATTTTTCTTATTCGTGCACGTGATTGTGACGTATGAATAAATTATTTTTGCTCAATAATGCGATTTCGAGCGCGGTCCGCGATCGTTTAAAATTTATCTTATTTTTTGTTTAAAGTCACTTTTGTGAAATATTATTATCTAAACTCTATTTCAAAAATATGGTTAGACCATGTCCGAGGTATTGCATGAAACATTTCATCAACTATTTTTGTTATTATTATCGAGGGAGTAAATCTTTAACGTCAGTAACATTTTACGTTTCCTGCATTTCTAAACGTAAGAATTAATTCTAGTTTTCATTTCCTGCAAAAACAGATGGCTGCGGTATGACTGATTACTTCTCAGTTTCTTCTAATAGAGGCTTTTCGGCAAAAGAAGATTTTTGTTTCATCATTATCAACCAACAAAGCAGCCTAATGCAAATCTGAAAAAAAGTCCTTTGGTTAATGCATTAACAAGACTGGGTCAAAAATGTCTTGTTTTTCGAAAGTATATCATCCGGCGCATTTAGTTTCATGGGAACCTTTGCCGCTCTATAAATTGTGCACTAACAGCCATAACCTCATTAAAAATGACGCAACATGTGACGTCACAAACCAGACGTTAAAGATGCTGAGAAAAGAAAACACAAATGGAAGCCATGTGAAATATATGTAGCATTATATTATATAAAAATCAGCCTCATGATTTGATTATTATCCAAGTTTTTGATGTAGGGTTTTTAAATCTCTTGAGTGTATATGCAACAATGTGTGCATACGAATTTTGCCAAGAAAATGATTGTCAAGAAAAGTTTCATATCTACTTAGAAATTTCTCATATTTTAACAGTTATTTTTCAGTAAACAAGACATTCTTTGTTAACATGGACGCTATGCATGGTATTTGTTTGTATTCTTGTATGTTTTCCTTCTCGAATTTGGCGGCAACGATTATGTTCACCCGAGCCATCATTGACAGGAGATCCGTCTTCTTCCAGTTCTTACGAAGAACATCACACAGCGCTTGTATGAACCATGAACCGTTTTTCTTATGTCGCCATGCAGTATATCCTAAAACATAAACTACTGAAAATGAAAATAACCCAGCACACCCACAACATTACAACATCGTTGACTCAACATGACGTTCAGGAATCAACTTTAATTGATTACCCCAGCAAATGCAAGTATCAGTTTGTTAATGTCAGAGAGTAGCTACCCCGTCCCCTGTAGCCTAGCTCCATGCCCTCCCCCCCCCCCCCCCCCCCCGCCCCAACCCCATCATCACCACCACCATCCCACCGGACAAACAATTGATTTTCCATAGAAGAATTTCCCTTCGGAAAAATGGCTATATAGTAAAATTACCCGCCCCCCCCCCCCCTCTCTCTCCCGGAAATGACTATATAGCCAATTTTCCCCGGTGAAAATCTATCGTGTTTTTGTTTCCCCTCCTCTATCGTGGATTTTTCCTTGGCCCAGTAATACGTTTGCAGGAGAACACGGTACATGATGGAATTTGCTCCCTCCCCAATCATAAAAGTGAGTTTTAGAACTGAAGCAGAAATGCGAGTATCTGTCCGAAAAAAATACGCCGGATAACTGATGAAAGAACAACATGCATGTGTCCCTCAGTCTTATTTTTGTTTTGGGGAAAACGGGTAGGTATTTTGCTTTTCCGTTCAAGCCAGAAAAGGCTATGAGTATACGTGGCTGTGCGCACAAATTTGTAATAATTTTGTGTTTGCACAAGCGTCCATCAATGCATGCGCGCAGCGGAGTGCCTGGACTGGTGTTCCCCTTCCATACAAGAGTCGTGGGCTCGACTCCCATCGAGGCTTAAGTCCGATTATTATTTTCAATTTAATAACCCCCATCCCTCTCCCCTCGACCCCACTCCGCACTCCCCCCTAAATCAAACACGACTTGAAAAAGCACCCGTTCATCGGCGCGTTGTACATCTTCCTGTAAGCTTGCATGCGTAAGATGTGTATAATTATCAGCGACGAGAATGAGTGTGTATTTCAGTTTTCGTAAGGACATCGCCCTTCCTCCCCCCCCCCACCTCTCCACCCCACCTCAGCGGTATGTATACATAGCCGAAGTAACCCCCACCTCAGCGGTACGTATACATAGCCGAAGTAACGGGGGCCGTTCGTCCTTCCAGCGACGGAAATTCTGTCTGTTCTCAATTCTCGTAACAACGTTCAACGACGTGAAGAAATCACATCCCCACTCGTTAAGCACTGATTATCATTATAAATATGATATATTGCTAACTAAAGAATAAATCGCATGTATTACCTCCCTTGAAAAACTTATACATTTCTAATGCGATTATTTCCATGAAATGTTCTGTTCCATGCCGTTCCGATATGATACCAATAGACAGACCATTTCTCTAACAGCCCATTTTCTGGTGGGAAAAGAAGGACAGTGGGGGGAAAAAGTGGCTCTAGAGGTCCGGACAATCCACTATAAAGTCGTCCTGCCTATAGTCATTTTTTCGCGGTGTTATGTGTGTGTGTGGGGTGGGGGGTGGGGGGGGGCGAGTGGAGAAAGATAAAAAAAACTGCTCTGACAACAGTCAATACTTTTGAAAAATGCCAAAAATGGCAATAGTTAAATTTTCAAAGCTTAAAGTATTATCCGTGTGCATTGGAACAAATGTATGTGTGAGAAAGTGGAGAAAGATAAAAAAAAACTGCTCTAACAACAGTCAATACTTTTGAAAAATGCCAAAAACGGAAATAGTTAAATTTTCAAAGCTTAAAGTATTATCCGTGTGCATTGAAACAAATGTATGTGTATTGCGTACTAGAAAACTTTCTTTTGCCCATGAAATTCAAGTATTCCAACAGGAATAAGTTAGATAACTCCGGTCAAGAAAGAAAAAAGAAAAAAAAAACTAATATCTTTTCCATGATATATATACCGTATATACTTAGTCAGGCATCTGTCCAAATCGAAATAATCCATATTTACATTAAATATTTGTAAGGTTTGCCGAAACTGCGGAATTAAAACTCTGAAGTTCTTATTTTTATCAAGTATACCTGGAACACTCGAGCGAGCTATCAGAAAATCCGCATCAACAGGAATCTTAATAGTATCTCCCACCATGGGCACAGGGTAAGTCTCAGTCACGTCCATATGTGCACCCTCGTCCAGCTTCTTTCCTTGACATGCCTAAATAAGAAGGGGTCCTCTTACGATGTATAGATATATTATCCACCAGTTTTACAAAGAGATACATTTTCTATGACTGCCTGTTTATTGCTTCCCTGGTCGAAAAGCCCTGTCGAATGGAGTTAAACTGGTTGTCCACCACAGTGTGTGACAACTGGTAAACGCTACTGTTACGACGGCTTTCATTGGCTTATGCATTAGCCAATCAACTGGTCCGTAACAAATGAAATTCGGTGATGGTTCCAAGACTCCATTAGTCATCTATGGGAATGAACTTAATTCCTGCATTTTCAGAGAAATGATTATACAGATATGTTTATGAACTAAGCTGAAAAAACACACTGAAAAACGACAACACGCCATCATAAAAACAACACCCCTCGCCATTTTTTTAGTTTCTTGGAATTACTTCCCCTGAATTCATTAATGTTCACTCAAGTCTCACGGGCAGAATTCTGCCCGTTTGGATTAGGGCGCGTTTACACGACCAAAGTTTTTATGACAAAGTAGGTTTGTCACAGAAAAATTTGCTCGTGTAAATGCCAAAATATGACAAAGTTTCTTTGACAAATATATATGGTAAAGTTACTTCGATAAATTAAATTTGTCCGTGTAAACGGAGAACTTTGCTAAAGATTATGTAATAAAGAACATTGCTACAAGCGTGGAAAATGTGACAAAGATTTTGTTTCATCGCTGCAGGTAACTTTGACGAATAATATTTGGTCATGTGAACACTGCAGGGAATATTTTATTGCCAAAGTTTATGTGACAAACATTCTATGGCACATTTTCTTTAACAAATTATTTGCTCCGTTTAAACACAAAATGTTTGTCAAACTTTCTTTGTTAAAGTTTCTGTGACATAGAAACTTTGCTCGTGTAAACGCGCCCTAATTCTTTACCGATCCCTATATGCGGTAGCTATAAGGGGAAAGAACCAGTCTAGAATGGAGTCTGCTCTAACAGGAAGAAATTGCTTCCAGGGTCGATAATTCTTTCTTTCAAGAGTTGATCTCCACTCAGAAGAGCGGTAAACGTATTGCTTTCCCTGAAGTGGTATCGATTATTTGATTTATCAACGGGACTCACTAAATTAACATACGACTGCTCCAGATTTTGGTTAGCTCGCCTTAGGACGCGGTAACCGGGTCTAATGGCCAAAGGAGGGGTATCAATAATATGGATTTTCTGCATCCTATCTTTTTCATTTATTTATTTGGCTGATGGAATAACCTATTGAACCATATGTAACTGGTATGAAAGCCCTAGTTCACGGTGGGTAATCTCGATAAATGGAGCCACTAGCTCCGCACCTTAAATCTTATGGAGAACTTCCGCGTCAGCGCGGCTGTGACGTTAGAGTAAACGTTTGACAAATCTGTCGTTTCTCGATTTTTATCTGTGGGTTTAGGGATTAAATAAAAAAAAAACGCAAAATGCTATTCGATGGCAATGTCATTTAACGGATGCTACATGCGGAGGAAGATGTGTAAATGTCACTTGGCTTTCGCTGAAAATATTTGTTCGGAGGCGAGTCTAATCATTCAGCGGCATGGCGTGTGAGAAAAGTCACAAGAACGGAACTGCACGAAATCTGCACCAAAAGGGTGTGGCTCCGTTTATGTAGTTTCAGTTTGGCTACGTTTATGGAATGCAGCTCTGAAGTTGTGAACCCAGTTTCATCAAGACCACAATGGGTAATTGAAGAAATATATTTACCAACCAATCATGTTAACGTCACCCTTCTTGTCAACATAGCTCATCCCTTTATCGGAAAAATCTAATGACTTTTCTCACACCCCATGCCGCTAAATGGTTAAACTCGCCTCGGAACTAATATTTAAAACGCAAGCCAAGTGACATTTATTCACCCTTCTTTGCACGTAGCGTCAGTTAAATGACATGTTTATCTGATAGCATTTAGCTTTTTTTTAAATTTAATCCCTGAAACAACAGAAAAAAAAAAAACGAGAAACGCCAGCCTACCTCTTGCTGTCACACTTTTTCCACCTACAACTTCTTAGCCGCGCGTGACGCGGAGGTTCTCCAAAAGATGAATGAATCTAAGGCCCACTTCGACTCGAACTAAAGTTCCAACCATAGTAGTATTATTGGGCATGCGCACTCGCATTACCAGACGAACGCCAAAGTTGCTACAATAGTAGATTGTCATGGAAGATTAGATTAAACATATTTTATTGCATAAATCACAAAAGGATCAGAAACAAGTTATGACAACATTAGATCGTCTTCTCCTTAACATTTTAACAATAATTTTATAAAGATACAATGGCGAATGATGAACACAAATATACTGTCAAAACACAAACCGTACACAATTATAACAATAGAAGGAAACCATGAAAAGAACAGGTAATGAAAAAAACAGCGAAAAAAATGAAAGTGATAAATGTGATAAAGTGGCTCCAAAACAGCGCAAGCGTCCTCCGATACAGCAAACAAAACAATCATGAGTGAAAACAATGCTACACAGTACTCAGCTAAATCTCCGTGTGTTCTTGATAAAATGTAAAACTGCGAGTATAACATTTTTATTACTATCATAATCTAGCAAAGTATTGCCATTCAATAATAAATCCAATGTCACTATGTAGTTTGGATTTAATTGTTCTAGCAATGTATTTCTTGAGTGTGTATAAAGAGGACATTCGAAGAAGAAGTGACTGACATTTTCGGTTGGTGCACCGCAACTGCAGTTTGCATAATGTATTATGTTGACATCGAATAAATCAGCATTTAAACTACTACAGTTATGCCTCAAACGTGTAAGTAAAATATTATATTTCCTTTCTCCAACGTACAAGTAATTAGGCGGTTTCAGATGTTGGCTTCTAATATTTGCTTTAAATTGAGATACAGATACGCTGTTTCGTATGTATGGCGGTAATTCGTTCCAAAGTTTTAAAGTCGATGGAAAAAACGAACTTTCATAGGAACACAATCTAGTAAAGGGAATTTCGAAATTCAAACTATTTCTTAAGTTATAATTGCTAGCTGCGTTGACAGTGTTTGGAAGCAAGTCACTTAAATAACTAGGAGCTTCGTTGTTGACTATTCTGTACATGAGTACTAGCTTTTTATTTTCCCTTCTTTGGTCAAGTTTTTCCCAGCCGGTTTCAGAATAAAGAGAATTTAAGGACGCAAACATTGGAAGACCTGTTATGATACGAGCTGCATGTAGCTGAACTTTTTCTACCCTAATGGAATCAGTAGCGCTACATCCATCCCAAACTTCAGATGCATATTCTAGTAAGGGCCGTATGTACGTTATATATAATTTATTAAGTGTTTCTTTCGATAATTTATATTTGAGTTTCCTTAAAAATCCTATTTGCTTTGATGCTGAATCAATTATTAAATCTATATGTTTAGTACATTTATTGTTTGACGATAATATTACTCCTAAGTGTTTATGAGCATCTACGATTTTAAGAATATTTGTATCAAGTTTAAGTTCGAAATTATAATCATTAAATATGTTTGAAATTAGCATAACTTCTGTTTTTTGAGGATGAAAAGTTATTAACCACTTGGTTGCCCAGTCTTTCAAAATAGTTAAATCATTATTTAAAACTCTTTCAATTACAGCTAGATTATTTGAGGAGAAGCTAAGAGAAGTATCATCCGCGAATAAACGTGCCATACCGGTTAAATTATCAGTTATATCATTAATATATATCAAAAATAAAAGCGGACCCAAAACTGACCCTTGTGGGACGCCAGCAGAGATATGTTTCGCAGACGAATATACTCCATTTATGAATACCCTTCGATGCCTGTTTGATAGATAATCTTTAAACCAAAGTAAAAGATTGCCGATGATGCCATAATTTTCTAATTTTAGAATTAAACCTTTGCGCCATACTCGGTCGAACGCTTTCGATATGTCACAAAATACATGACAACTTGTTTGGTAGTTTTCTAAAGCAATGCATGTGCGATGCACGACTTCTATTAAATGATGTACAGTTGAATGTCCCTGAAGAAACCCAGATTGGTACTTATACAACAACGAGTGGTCTGCAATATGGTTATAAACGTGCTTGTAAATTATTCTTTCAAATGCTTTGCCTACACAACTTATCAGCGAGACAGGCCTGTAGTTGCCAACTTCTGACGTATCGCCCTTCTTAAAAAGAGGCATAACATTAGCAGATTTCCATAACCTAGGATAAACATGTAACCGTAACGATAAATTGAATAATTTAGTTAAAGGTACAGATATTGTATGACACGTATATTTTAGCATCCTGTGGCTGATTCCATCGGGACCAGACGCTTTGTTTACTTTAAGGGTACGTAAAATATCCACGACTTCCGATTGTAATATTCTTATATCCGGTATAAGTGCGTCAGTACGTTTTTCAAAATTTGGTAATACTATATTCGATTCATCGATACTTGAGATACCGCAAAAATAATCATTAAATAAATTAGTTTTTTCCTCGTTAGAGAATGCATAGCTGGTATCATCTGAACGCAATCATCTATAAAAACAGCATAGCAATAGATTAAACGATTTTAATTTAATCTCAATCCAAATTGTCTCTAAATTAGGGTTTTCGAGATCTAATCTACGTACATATCTTACACTTCGCTTCCTTTGTTTCCTTCAGGTTAGTAACCAACTTGAACACCCGGAAATTGCGTAACCGTGAGATGTTTTCTCCATAGACTCCCATACTAAAAAGCTCGTGCCCAGGTGATTCCTCAAAGAAACACCTGGGTCCGTGCAAATTATATAACACATTATAAGCTGATTTCAAATGATTAATGCGGTGTGAAAATGCACCGTTTGATTGTTGCAAAGTGAAACACGTAACTCTGATCAGCCTGCGCATAATGCCAGTCTGATCAGAGCACCTTGTTCGCAAAACAATCTACAGACCCTGGGAGTATATTTGGAAGCAGACAGACTCTTCGAACAGTCTGCTCGGCCGCACAGACTGGTTAAAGTATTTACAGTAACAACCTTATTGAGAGAAACGCTATTCAAAAAAAATCGTACATCACATGTACTTTTTTAACAAAGAGAACGGGATATTAAGAAAATATTATGTGAGAAAATCATCACATGCCATTTGTCAGTTACTCTTTGTTGTGGCCAGACCCTTAGTCGTATCAACAGATAGCGAATTCTATAATTTCACACACACATACACACACATGCACACACACGCACACACACATAATTTATTATCAACAATTGCGCAGATTATTTACCTGCAACACGGCTGATCAGGGTCTATACAATATGTACATCTTCGAAGCGTCACACTTATTAAGACCATTTTGACATTTACGAAAAAATGCCTAGTCAGCCCAGACTGCGCATCTGCGTTGTATGACCTGAATCCTGCCCTTTTACAAATTCCTATAAAATTTCATGAAGATATCCCGTAGTGGCGAGCACAGGAATGTTTACGAGCGGATGGACGGACGGGCAGACAGACGGACGGACAGCGCCATGACATAATACGCCCCGTCAAAAAAAAAATAAAAACTGGCGTATAAAAATTAAAAAATATAAATTTTATTTTAAAATAATTGTAACAAAAATGATTTAGGCAACAAAAAAAAAATATTTGAAATACTACATTATATGATTTTTTATAGGCAAACTTACGATGACATAAAAAATCCAGATACACAGACACGATGAATATTTTACATCTATTTCTGTGCAATGTTAACAGTTACATTTGAAAGACTGATAAACTGCACGAGATGATGGCATAGCTTTGTCGAAGTGTAAGTCAGTTACCGGATTCGTGCTCGTGGTGCATGAATTGGAAAGACCTGAGCACGGGGAACGAAAACACCTCGCGGCTAAAGCCGCTCGGTGTTCCCATTTCCCCGTGCTCAGGTCTTTCCAATTCATGCACCCCTCGCACTCATCCGGTAACTATTACTTACACTTCGCTTCCTTTGTTTCCTTCAGGTTAGTAACCAACTTGAACACCCGAAAATTGCGTAACCGTGAGATGTTTTCTCCATAGACTCCCATACTAAAAAGCTCGTGCCCAGGTGATTCCTCAAAGAAACACCTGGGTCCGTGCAAATTATATAACACATTATAAGCTGATTTCAAATGATTAATGCGGTGTGAAAATGCACCGTTTGATTGTTGCAAAGTGAAACACGTAACTCTGATCAGCCTGCGCATAATGCCAGTCTGATCAGAGCACCTTGTTCGCAAAACAATCTACAGACCCTGGGAGTATATTTGGAAGCAGACAGACTCTTCGAACAGTCTGCTCGGCCGCACAGACTGGTTAAAGTATTTACAGTAACAACCTTATTGAGAGAGACGCTATTCAAAAAAAATCGTACATCACATGTACTTTTTTAACAAAGAGAACGGGATATTAAGAAAATATTATGTGAGAAAATCATCACATGCCATTTGTCAGTTACTCTTTGTTGTGGCCAGACCCTTAGTCGTATCAACAGATAGCGAATTCTATAATTTCACACACACATACACACACATGCACACACACGCACACACACATAATTTATTATCAACAATTGCGCAGATTATTTACCTGCAACACGGCTGATCAGGGTCTATACAATATGTACATCTTCGAAGCGTCACACTTATTAAGACCATTTTGACATTTACGAAAAAATGCCTAGTCAGCCCAGACTGCGCATCTGCGTTGTATGACCTGAATCCTGCCCTTTTACAAATTCCTATAAAATTTCATGAAGATATCCCGTAGTGGCGAGCACAGGAATGTTTACGAGCGGATGGACGGACGGGCAGACAGACGGACGGACAGCGCCATGACATAATACGCCCCGTCAAAAAAAAATAAAAACTGGCGTATAAAAATTAAAAAATATAAATTTTATTTTAAAATAATTGTAACAAAAATGATTTTAGGCAACAAAAAAAATATTTGAAATACTACATTATATGATTTTTTTATAGGCAAACTTACGATGACATAAAAAATCCAGATACACAGACACGATGAATATTTTACATCTATTTCTGTGCAATGTTAACAGTTACATTTGAAAGACTGATAAACTGCACGAGATGATGGCATAGCTTTGTCGAAGTGTAAGTCAGTTACCGGATTCGTGCTCGTGGTGCATGAATTGGAAAGACCTGAGCACGGGGAACGAAAACACCTCGCGGCTAAAGCCGCTCGGTGTTCCCATTTCCCCGTGCTCAGGTCTTTCCAATTCATGCACCCCTCGCACTCATCCGGTAACTATTACTTACACTTCGCTTCCTTTGTTTCCTTCAGGTTAGTAACCAACTTGAACACCCGGAAATTGCGTAACCGTGAGATGTTTTCTCCATAGACTCCCATACTAAAAAGCTCGTGCCCAGGTGATTCCTCAAAGAAACACCTGGGTCCGTGCAAATTATATAACACATTATAAGCTGATTTCAAATGATTAATGCGGTGTGAAAATGCACCGTTTGATTGTTGCAAAGTGAAACACGTAACTCTGATCAGCCTGCGCATAATGCCAGTCTGATCAGAGCACCTTGTTCGCAAAACAATCTACAGACCCTGGGAGTATATTTGGAAGCAGACAGACTCTTCGAACAGTCTGCTCGGCCGCACAGACTGGTTAAAGTATTTACAGTAACAACCTTATTGAGAGAGACGCTATTCAAAAAAAATCGTACATCACATGTACTTTTTTAACAAAGAGAACGGGATATTAAGAAAATATTATGTGAGAAAATCATCACATGCCATTTGTCAGTTACTCTTTGTTGTGGCCAGACCCTTAGTCGTATCAACAGATAGCGAATTCTATAATTTCACACACACATACACACACATGCACACACACGCACACACACATAATTTATTATCAACAATTGCGCAGATTATTTACCTGCAACACGGCTGATCAGGGTCTATACAATATGTACATCTTCGAAGCGTCACACTTATTAAGACCATTTTGACATTTACGAAAAAATGCCTAGTCAGCCCAGACTGCGCATCTGCGTTGTATGACCTGAATCCTGCCCTTTTACAAATTCCTATAAAATTTCATGAAGATATCCCGTAGTGGCGAGCACAGGAATGTTTACGAGCGGATGGACGGACGGGCAGACAGACGGACGGACAGCGCCATGACATAATACGCCCCGTCAAAAAAAAAATAAAAACTGGCGTATAAAAATTAAAAAATATAAATTTTATTTTAAAATAATTGTAACAAAAATGATTTAGGCAACAAAAAAAAAATATTTGAAATACTACATTATATGATTTTTTATAGGCAAACTTACGATGACATAAAAAATCCAGATACACAGACACGATGAATATTTTACATCTATTTCTGTGCAATGTTAACAGTTACATTTGAAAGACTGATAAACTGCACGAGATGATGGCATAGCTTTGTCGAAGTGTAAGTCAGTTACCGGATTCGTGCTCGTGGTGCATGAATTGGAAAGACCTGAGCACGGGGAACGAAAACACCTCGCGGCTAAAGCCGCTCGGTGTTCCCATTTCCCCGTGCTCAGGTCTTTCCAATTCATGCACCCCTCGCACTCATCCGGTAACTATTACTTACACTTCGCTTCCTTTGTTTCCTTCAGGTTAGTAACCAACTTGAACACCCGAAAATTGCGTAACCGTGAGATGTTTTCTCCATAGACTCCCATACTAAAAAGCTCGTGCCCAGGTGATTCCTCAAAGAAACACCTGGGTCCGTGCAAATTATATAACACATTATAAGCTGATTTCAAATGATTAATGCGGTGTGAAAATGCACCGTTTGATTGTTGCAAAGTGAAACACGTAACTCTGATCAGCCTGCGCATAATGCCAGTCTGATCAGAGCACCTTGTTCGCAAAACAATCTACAGACCCTGGGAGTATATTTGGAAGCAGACAGACTCTTCGAACAGTCTGCTCGGCCGCACAGACTGGTTAAAGTATTTACAGTAACAACCTTATTGAGAGAGACGCTATTCAAAAAAAATCGTACATCACATGTACTTTTTTAACAAAGAGAACGGGATATTAAGAAAATATTATGTGAGAAAATCATCACATGCCATTTGTCAGTTACTCTTTGTTGTGGCCAGACCCTTAGTCGTATCAACAGATAGCGAATTCTATAATTTCACACACACATACACACACATGCACACACACGCACACACACATAATTTATTATCAACAATTGCGCAGATTATTTACCTGCAACACGGCTGATCAGGGTCTATACAATATGTACATCTTCGAAGCGTCACACTTATTAAGACCATTTTGACATTTACGAAAAAATGCCTAGTCAGCCCAGACTGCGCATCTGCGTTGTATGACCTGAATCCTGCCCTTTTACAAATTCCTATAAAATTTCATGAAGATATCCCGTAGTGGCGAGCACAGGAATGTTTACGAGCGGATGGACGGACGGGCAGACAGACGGACGGACAGCGCCATGACATAATACGCCCCGTCAAAAAAAAATAAAAACTGGCGTATAAAAATTAAAAAATATAAATTTTATTTTAAAATAATTGTAACAAAAATGATTTAGGCAACAAAAAAAAAAATATTTGAAATACTACATTATATGATTTTTTATAGGCAAACTTACGAAGACATAAAAAATCCAGATACACAGACACGATGAATATTTTACATCTATTTCTGTGCAATGTTAACAGTTACATTTGAAAGACTGATAAACTGCACGAGATGATGGCATAGCTTTGTCGAAGTGTAAGTCAGTTACCGGATTCGTGCTCGTGGTGCATGAATCGGAAAGACCTGAGCACGGGGAACGAAAACACCTCGCGGCTAAAGCCGCTCGGTGTTCCCATTTCCCCGTGCTCAGGTCTTTCCAATTCATGCACCCCTCGCACTTATCCGGTAACTATTACTTACACTTCGCTTCCTTTGTTTCCTTCAGGTTAGTAACCAACTTGAACACCCGAAAATTGCGTAACCGTGAGATGTTTTCTCCATAGACTCCCATACTAAAAAGCTCGTGCCCAGGTGATTCCTCAAAGAAACACCTGGGTCCGTGCAAATTATATAACACATTATAAGCTGATTTCAAATGATTAATGCGGTGTGAAAATGCACCGTTTGATTGTTGCAAAGTGAAACACGTAACTCTGATCAGCCTGCGCATAATGCCAGTCTGATCAGAGCACCTTGTTCGCAAAACAATCTACAGACCCTGGGAGTATATTTGGAAGCAGACAGACTCTTCGAACAGTCTGCTCGGCCGCACAGACTGGTTAAAGTATTTACAGTAACAACCTTATTGAGAGAGACGCTATTCAAAAAAAATCGTACATCACATGTACTTTTTTAACAAAGAGAACGGGATATTAAGAAAATATTATGTGAGAAAATCATCACATGCCATTTGTCAGTTACTCTTTGTTGTGGCCAGACCCTTAGTCGTATCAACAGATAGCGAATTCTATAATTTCACACACACATACACACACATGCACACACACGCACACACACATAATTTATTATCAACAATTGCGCAGATTATTTACCTGCAACACGGCTGATCAGGGTCTATACAATATGTACATCTTCGAAGCGTCACACTTATTAAGACCATTTTGACATTTACGAAAAAATGCCTAGTCAGCCCAGACTGCGCATCTGCGTTGTATGACCTGAATCCTGCCCTTTTACAAATTCCTATAAAATTTCATGAAGATATCCCGTAGTGGCGAGCACAGGAATGTTTACGAGCGGATGGACGGACGGGCAGACAGACGGACGGACAGCGCCATGACATAATACGCCCCGTCAAAAAAAAAAAATAAAAACTGGCGTATAAAAATTAAAAAATATAAATTTTATTTTAAAATAATTGTAACCAAAATGATTTAGGCAACAAAAAAAAATATTTGAAATACTACATTATATGATTTTTTATTGGCAAACTTACGATGATATAAAAAATCCAGATACACAGACACGATGAATATTTTACATCTATTTCTGTGCAGTGTTAACAGTTACATTTGAAAGACTGATAAACTGCACGAGATGATGGCATAGCTTTGTCGAAGTGTAAGTCAGTTACCGGATTCGTGCTCGTGGTGCATGAATTGGAAAGACCTGAGCACGGGGAACGAAAACACCTCGCGGCTAAAGCCGCTCGGTGTTCCCATTTCCCCGTGCTCAGGTCTTTCCAATTCATGCACCCCTCGCACTCATCCGGTAACTATTACTTACACTTCGCTTCCTTTGTTTCCTTCAGGTTAGTAACCAACTTGAACACCCGAAAATTGCGTAACCGTGAGATGTTTTCTCCATAGACTCCCATACTAAAAAGCTCGTGCCCAGGTGATTCCTCAAAGAAACACCTGGGTCCGTGCAAATTATATAACACATTATAAGCTGATTTCAAATGATTAATGCGGTGTGAAAATGCACCGTTTGATTGTTGCAAAGTGAAACACGTAACTCTGATCAGCCTGCGCATAATGCCAGTCTGATCAGAGCACCTTGTTCGCAAAACAATCTACAGACCCTGGGAGTATATTTGGAAGCAGACAGACTCTTCGAACAGTCTGCTCGGCCGCACAGACTGGTTAAAGTATTTACAGTAACAACCTTATTGAGAGAGACGCTATTCAAAAAAAATCGTACATCACATGTACTTTTTTAACAAAGAGAACGGGATATTAAGAAAATATTATGTGAGAAAATCATCACATGCCATTTGTCAGTTACTCTTTGTTGTGGCCAGACCCTTAGTCGTATCAACAGATAGCGAATTCTATAATTTCACACACACATACACACACATGCACACACACGCACACACACATAATTTATTATCAACAATTGCGCAGATTATTTACCTGCAACACGGCTGATCAGGGTCTATACAATATGTACATCTTCGAAGCGTCACACTTATTAAGACCATTTTGACATTTACGAAAAAATGCCTAGTCAGCCCAGACTGCGCATCTGCGTTGTATGACCTGAATCCTGCCCTTTTACAAATTCCTATAAAATTTCATGAAGATATCCCGTAGTGGCGAGCACAGGAATGTTTACGAGCGGATGGACGGACGGGCAGACAGACGGACGGACAGCGCCATGACATAATACGCCCCGTCAAAAAAAAAAAAAAACTGGCGTATAAAAATTAAAAAATATAAATTTTATTTTAAAATAATTGTAACAAAAATGATTTAGGCAACAAAAAAAAAATATTTGAAATACTACATTATATGATTTTTTATAGGCAAACTTACGATGACATAAAAAATCCAGATACACAGACACGATGAATATTTTACATCTATTTCTGTGCAATGTTAACAGTTACATTTGAAAGACTGATAAACTGCACGAGATGATGGCATAGCTTTGTCGAAGTGTAAGTCAGTTACCGGATTCGTGCTCGTGGTGCATGAATTGGAAAGACCTGAGCACGGGGAACGAAAACACCTCGCGGCTAAAGCCGCTCGGTGTTCCCATTTCCCCGTGCTCAGGTCTTTCCAATTCATGCGCCCCTCGCACTCATCCGGTAACTATTACTTACACTTCGCTTCCTTTGTTTCCTTCAGGTTAGTAACCAACTTGAACACCCGAAAATTGCGTAACCGTGAGATGTTTTCTCCATAGACTCCCATACTAAAAAGCTCGTGCCCAGGTGATTCCTCAAAGAAACACCTGGGTCCGTGCAAATTATATAACACATTATAAGCTGATTTCAAATGATTAATGCGGTGTGAAAATGCACCGTTTGATTGTTGCAAAGTGAAACACGTAACTCTGATCAGCCTGCGCATAATGCCAGTCTGATCAGAGCACCTTGTTCGCAAAACAATCTACAGACCCTGGGAGTATATTTGGAAGCAGACAGACTCTTCGAACAGTCTGCTCGGCCGCACAGACTGGCTAAAGTATTTACAGTAACAACCTTATTGAGAGAGACGCTATTCAAAAAAAATCGTACATCACATGTACTTTTTTAACAAAGAGAACGGGATATTAAGAAAATATTATGTGAGAAAATCATCACATGCCATTTGTCAGTTACTCTTTGTTGTGGCCAGACCCTTAGTCGTATCAACAGATAGCGAATTCTATAATTTCACACACACATACACACACATGCACACACACGCACACACACATAATTTATTATCAACAATTGCGCAGATTATTTACCTGCAACACGGCTGATCAGGGTCTATACAATATGTACATCTTCGAAGCGTCACACTTATTAAGACCATTTTGACATTTACGAAAAAATGCCTAGTCAGCCCAGACTGCGCATCTGCGTTGTATGACCTGAATCCTGCCCTTTTACAAATTCCTATAAAATTTCATGAAGATATCCCGTAGTGGCGAGCACAGGAATGTTTACGAGCGGATGGACGGACGGGCAGACAGACGGACGGACAGCGCCATGACATAATACGTCCCGTCAAAAAAAAAATAAAAACTGGCGTATAAAAATTAAAAAATATAAATTTTATTTTAAAATAATTGTAACCAAAATGATTTAGGCAACAAAAAAAAAATATTTGAAATACTACATTATATGATTTTTTATAGGCAAACTTACGATGACATAAAAAATCCAGATACACAGACACGATGAATATTTTACATCTATTTCTGTGCAATGTTAACAGTTACATTTGAAAGACTGATAAACTGCACGAGATGATGGCATAGCTTTGTCGAAGTGTAAGTCAGTTACCGGATTCGTGCTCGTGGTGCATGAATTGGAAAGACCTGAGCACGGGGAACGAAAACACCTCGCGGCTAAAGCCGCTCGGTGTTCCCATTTCCCCGTGCTCAGGTCTTTCCAATTCATGCACCCCTCGCACTCATCCGGTAACTATTACTTACACTTCGCTTCCTTTGTTTCCTTCAGGTTAGTAACCAACTTGAACACCCGAAAATTGCGTAACCGTGAGATGTTTTCTCCATAGACTCCCATACTAAAAAGCTCGTGCCCAGGTGATTCCTCAAAGAAACACCTGGGTCCGTGCAAATTATATAACACATTATAAGCTGATTTCAAATGATTAATGCGGTGTGAAAATGCACCGTTTGATTGTTGCAAAGTGAAACACGTAACTCTGATCAGCCTGCGCATAATGCCAGTCTGATCAGAGCACCTTGTTCGCAAAACAATCTACAGACCCTGGGAGTATATTTGGAAGCAGACAGACTCTTCGAACAGTCTGCTCGGCCGCACAGACTGGTTAAAGTATTTACAGTAACAACCTTATTGAGAGAGACGCTATTCAAAAAAAATCGTACATCACATGTACTTTTTTAACAAAGAGAACGGGATATTAAGAAAATATTATGTGAGAAAATCATCACATGCCATTTGTCAGTCACTCTTTGTTGTGGCCAGACCCTTAGTCGTATCAACAGATAGCGAATTCTATAATTTCACACACACATACACACACATGCACACACACGCACACACACATAATTTATTATCAACAATTGCGCAGATTATTTACCTGCAACACGGCTGATCAGGGTCTATACAATATGTACATCTTCGAAGCGTCACACTTATTAAGACCATTTTGACATTTACGAAAAAATGCCTAGTCAGCCCAGACTGCGCATCTGCGTTGTATGACCTGAATCCTGCCCTTTTACAAATTCCTATAAAATTTCATGAAGATATCCCGTAGTGGCGAGCACAGGAATGTTTACGAGCGGATGGACGGACGGGCAGACAGACGGACGGACAGCGCCATGACATAATACGCCCCGTCAAAAAAAAATAAAAACTGGCGTATAAAAATTAAAAAATATAAATTTTATTTTAAAATAATTGTAACCAAAATGATTTAGGCAACAAAAAAAAAATATTTGAAATACTACATTATATGATTTTTTATAGGCAAACTTACGATGACATAAAAAATCCAGATACACAGACACGATGAATATTTTACATCTATTTCTGTGCAATGTTAACAGTTACATTTGAAAGACTGATAAACTGCACGAGATGATGGCATAGCTTTGTCGAAGTGTAAGTCAGTTACCGGATTCGTGCTCGTGGTGCATGAATTGGAAAGACCTGAGCACGGGGAACGAAAACACCTCGCGGCTAAAGCCGCTCGGTGTTCCCATTTCCCCGTGCTCAGGTCTTTCCAATTCATGCACCCCTCGCACTCATCCGGTAACTATTACTTACACTTCGCTTCCTTTGTTTCCTTCAGGTTAGTAACCAACTTGAACACCCGAAAATTGCGTAACCGTGAGATGTTTTCTCCATAGACTCCCATACTAAAAAGCTCGTGCCCAGGTGATTCCTCAAAGAAACACCTGGGTCCGTGCAAATTATATAACACATTATAAGCTGATTTCAAATGATTAATGCGGTGTGAAAATGCACCGTTTGATTGTTGCAAAGTGAAACACGTAACTCTGATCAGCCTGCGCATAATGCCAGTCTGATCAGAGCACCTTGTTCGCAAAACAATCTACAGACCCTGGGAGTATATTTGGAAGCAGACAGACTCTTCGAACAGTCTGCTCGGCCGCACAGACTGGTTAAAGTATTTACAGTAACAACCTTATTGAGAGAGACGCTATTCAAAAAAAATCGTACATCACATGTACTTTTTTAACAAAGAGAACGGGATATTAAGAAAATATTATGTGAGAAAATCATCACATGCCATTTGTCAGTTACTCTTTGTTGTGGCCAGACCCTTAGTCGTATCAACAGATAGCGAATTCTATAATTTCACACACACATACACACACATGCACACACACGCACACACACATAATTTATTATCAACAATTGCGCAGATTATTTACCTGCAACACGGCTGATCAGGGTCTATACAATATGTACATCTTCGAAGCGTCACACTTATAAAGACCATTTTGACATTTACGAAAAAATGCCTAGTCAGCCCAGACTGCGCATCTGCGTTGTATGACCTGAATCCTGCCCTTTTACAAATTCCTATAAAATTTCATGAAGATATCCCGTAGTGGCGAGCACAGGAATGTTTACGAGCGGATGGACGGACGGGCAGACAGACGGACGGACAGCGCCATGACATAATACGCCCCGTCAAAAAAAAAATAAAAACTGGCGTATAAAAATTAAAAAATATAAATTTTATTTTAAAATAATTGTAACAAAAATGATTTAGGCAACAAAAAAAAAATATTTGAAATACTACATTATATGATTTTTTATAGGCAAACTTACGATGACATAAAAAATCCAGATACACAGACACGATGAATATTTTACATCTATTTCTGTGCAATGTTAACAGTTACATTTGAAAGACTGATAAACTGCACGAGATGATGGCATAGCTTTGTCGAAGTGTAAGTCAGTTACCGGATTCGTGCTCGTGGTGCATGAATTGGAAAGACCTGAGCACGGGGAACGAAAACACCTCGCGGCTAAAGCCGCTCGGTGTTCCCATTTCCCCGTGCTCAGGTCTTTCCAATTCATGCACCCCTCGCACTCATCCGGTAACTATTACTTACACTTCGCTTCCTTTGTTTCCTTCAGGTTAGTAACCAACTTGAACACCCGAAAATTGCGTAACCGTGAGATGTTTTCTCCATAGACTCCCATACTAAAAAGCTCGTGCCCAGGTGATTCCTCAAAGAAACACCTGGGTCCGTGCAAATTATATAACACATTATAAGCTGATTTCAAATGATTAATGCGGTGTGAAAATGCACCGTTTGATTGTTGCAAAGTGAAACACGTAACTCTGATCAGCCTGCGCATAATGCCAGTCTGATCAGAGCACCTTGTTCGCAAAACAATCTACAGACCCTGGGAGTATATTTGGAAGCAGACAGACTCTTCGAACAGTCTGCTCGGCCGCACAGACTGGTTAAAGTATTTACAGTAACAACCTTATTGAGAGAGACGCAATTCAAAAAAATCGTACATCACATGTACTTTTTTAACAAAGAGAACGGGATATTAAGAAAATATTATGTGAGAAAATCATCACATGCCATTTGTCAGTTACTCTTTGTTGTGGCCAGACCCTTAGTCGTATCAACAGATAGCGAATTCTATAATTTCACACACACATACACACACATGCACACACACGCACACACACATAATTTATTATCAACAATTGCGCAGATTATTTACCTGCAACACGGCTGATCAGGGTCTATACAATATGTACATCTTCGAAGCGTCACACTTATTAAGACCATTTTGACATTTACGAAAAAATGCCTAGTCAGCCCAGACTGCGCATCTGCGTTGTATGACCTGAATCCTGCCCTTTTACAAATTCCTATAAAATTTCATGAAGATATCCCGTAGTGGCGAGCACAGGAATGTTTACGAGCGGATGGACGGACGGGCAGACAGACGGACGGACAGCGCCATGACATAATACGCCCCGTCAAAAAAAAAAATAAAAACTGGCGTATAAAAATTAAAAAATATAAATTTTATTTTAAAATAATTGTAACAAAAATGATTTAGGCAACAAAAAAAAAATATTTGAAATACTACATTATATGATTTTTTATAGGCAAACTTACGATGACATAAAAAATCCAGATACACAGACACGATGAATATTTTACATCTATTTCTGTGCAATGTTAACAGTTACATTTGAAAGACTGATAAACTGCACGAGATGATGGCATAGCTTTGTCGAAGTGTAAGTCAGTTACCGGATTCGTGCTCGTGGTGCATGAATTGGAAAGACCTGAGCACGGGGAACGAAAACACCTCGCGGCTAAAGCCGCTCGGTGTTCCCATTTCCCCGTGCTCAGGTCTTTCCAATTCATGCACCCCACGCACTCATCCGGTAACTATTACTTACACTTCGCTTCCTTTGTTTCCTTCAGGTTAGTAACCAACTTGAACACCCGAAAATTGCGTAACCGTGAGATGTTTTCTCCATAGACTCCCATACTAAAAAGCTCGTGCCCAGGTGATTCCTCAAAGAAACACCTGGGTCCGTGCAAATTATATAACACATTATAAGCTGATTTCAAATGATTAATGCGGTGTGAAAATGCACCGTTTGATTGTTGCAAAGTGAAACACGTAACTCTGATCAGCCTGCGCATAATGCCAGTCTGATCAGAGCACCTTGTTCGCAAAACAATCTACAGACCCTGGGAGTATATTTGGAAGCAGACAGACTCTTCGAACAGTCTGCTCGGCCGCACAGACTGGTTAAAGTATTTACAGTAACAACCTTATTGAGAGAGACGCTATTCAAAAAAAATCGTACATCACATGTACTTTTTTAACAAAGAGAACGGGATATTAAGAAAATATTATGTGAGAAAATCATCACATGCCATTTGTCAGTTACTCTTTGTTGTGGCCAGACCCTTAGTCGTATCAACAGATAGCGAATTCTATAATTTCACACACACATACACACACATGCACACACACGCACACACACATAATTTATTATCAACAATTGCGCAGATTATTTACCTGCAACACGGCTGATCAGGGTCTATACAATATGTACATCTTCGAAGCGTCACACTTATTAAGACCATTTTGACATTTACGAAAAAATGCCTAGTCAGCCAAGACTGCGCATCTGCGTTGTATGACCTGAATCCTGCCCTTTTACAAATTCCTATAAAATTTCATGAAGATATCCCGTAGTGGCGAGCACAGGAATGTTTACGAGCGGATGGACGGACGGGCAGACAGACGGACGGACAGCGCCATGACATAATACGCCCCGTCAAAAAAAAAATAAAAACTGGCGTATAAAAATTAAAAAATATAAATTTTATTTTAAAAAAATTGTAACAAAAATGATTTAGGCAACAAAAAAAAAATATTTGAAATACTACATTATATGATTTTTTATAGGCAAACTTACGATGACATAAAAAATCCAGATACACAGACACGATGAATATTTTACATCTATTTCTGTGCAATGTTAACAGTTACATTTGAAAGACTGATAAACTGCACGAGATGATGGCATAGCTTTGTCGAAGTGTAAGTCAGTTACCGGATTCGTGCTCGTGGTGCATGAATTGGAAAGACCTGAGCACGGGGAACGAAAACACCTCGCGGCTAAAGCCGCTCGGTGTTCCCATTTCCCCGTGCTCAGGTCTTTCCAATTCATGCACCCCTCGCACTCATCCGGTAACTATTACTTACACTTCGCTTCCTTTGTTTCCTTCAGGTTAGTAACCAACTTGAACACCCGAAAATTGCGTAACCGTGAGATGTTTTCTCCATAGACTCCCATACTAAAAAGCTCGTGCCCAGGTGATTCCTCAAAGAAACACCTGGGTCCGTGCAAATTATATAACACATTATAAGCTGATTTCAAATGATTAATGCGGTGTGAAAATGCACCGTTTGATTGTTGCAAAGTGAAACACGTAACTCTGATCAGCCTGCGCATAATGCCAGTCTGATCAGAGCACCTTGTTCGCAAAACAATCTACAGACCCTGGGAGTATATTTGGAAGCAGACAGACTCTTCGAACAGTCTGCTCGGCCGCACAGACTGGTTAAAGTATTTACAGTAACAACCTTATTGAGAGAGACGCTATTCAAAAAAAATCGTACATCACATGTACTTTTTTAACAAAGAGAACGGGATATTAAGAAAATATTATGTGAGAAAATCATCACATGCCATTTGTCAGTTACTCTTTGTTGTGGCCAGACCCTTAGTCGTATCAACAGATAGCGAATTCTATAATTTCACACACACATACACACACATGCACACACACGCACACACACATAATTTATTATCAACAATTGCGCAGATTATTTACCTGCAACACGGCTGATCAGGGTCTATACAATATGTACATCTTCGAAGCGTCACACTTATTAAGACCATTTTGACATTTACGAAAAAATGCCTAGTCAGCCCAGACTGCGCATCTGCGTTGTATGACCTGAATTCTGCCCTTTTACAAATTCCTATAAAATTTCATGAAGATATCCCGTAGTGGCGAGCACAGGAATGTTTACGAGCGGATGGACGGACGGGCAGACAGACGGACGGACAGCGCCATGACATAATACGCCCCGTCAAAAAAAAATAAAAACTGGCGTATAAAAATTAAAAAATATAAATTTTATTTTAAAATAATTGTAACAAAAATGATTTAGGCAACAAAAAAAAAATATTTGAAATACTACATTATATGATTTTTTATAGGCAAACTTACGATGACATAAAAAATCCAGATACACAGACACGATGAATATTTTACATCTATTTCTGTGCAATGTTAACAGTTACATTTGAAAGACTGATAAACTGCACGAGATGATGGCATAGCTTTGTCGAAGTGTAAGTCAGTTACCGGATTCGTGCTCGTGGTGCATGAATTGGAAAGACCTGAGCACGGGGAACGAAAACACCTCGCGGCTAAAGCCGCTCGGTGTTCCCATTTCCCCGTGCTCAGGTCTTTCCAATTCATGCACCCCTCGCACTCATCCGGTAACTATTACTTACACTTCGCTTCCTTTGTTTCCTTCAGGTTAGTAACCAACTTGAACACCCGAAAATTGCGTAACCGTGAGACGTTTTCTCCATAGACTCCCATACTAAAAAGCTCGTGCCCAGGTGATTCCTCAAAAAGAAACACCTGGGTCCGTGCAAATTATATAACACATTATAAGCTGATTTCAAATGATTAATGCGGTGTGAAAATGCACCGTTTGATTGTTGCAAAGTGAAACACGTAACTCTGATCAGCCTGCGCATAATGCCAGTCTGATCAGAGCACCTTGTTCGCAAAACAATCTACAGACCCTGGGAGTATATTTGGAAGCAGACAGACTCTTCGAACAGTCTGCTCGGCCGCACAGACTGGTTAAAGTATTTACAGTAACAACCTTATTGAGAGAGACGCTATTCAAAAAAAATCGTACATCACATGTACTTTTTTAACAAAGAGAACGGGATATTAAGAAAATATTATGTGAGAAAATCATCACATGCCATTTGTCAGTTACTCTTTGTTGTGGCCAGACCCTTAGTCGTATCAACAGATAGCGAATTCTATAATTTCACACACACATACACACACATGCACACACACGCACACACACATAATTTATTATCAACAATTGCGCAGATTATTTACCTGCAACACGGCTGATCAGGGTCTATACAATATGTACATCTTCGAAGCGTCACACTTATTAAGACCATTTTGACATTTACGAAAAAATGCCTAGTCAGCCCAGACTGCGCACCTGCGTTGTATGACCTGAATCCTGCCCTTTTACAAATTCCTATAAAATTTCATGAAGATATCCCGTAGTGGCGAGCACAGGAATGTTTACGAGCGGATGGACGGACGGGCAGACAGACGGACGGACAGCGCCATGACATAATACGCCCCGTCAAAAAAAAATAAAAACTGGCGTATAAAAATTAAAAAATATAAATTTTATTTTAAAATAATTGTAACCAAAATGATTTAGGCAACAAAAAAAAAATATTTGAAATACTACATTATATGATTTTTTATAGGCAAACTTACGATGACATAAAAAATCCAGATACACAGACACGATGAATATTTTACATCTATTTCTGTGCAATGTTAACAGTTACATTTGAAAGACTGATAAACTGCACGAGATGATGGCATAGCTTTGTCGAAGTGTAAGTCAGTTACCGGATTCGTGCTCGTGGTGCATGAATTGGAAAGACCTGAGCACGGGGAACGAAAACACCTCGCGGCTAAAGCCGCTCGGTGTTCCCATTTCCCCGTGCTCAGGTCTTTCCAATTCATGCACCCCTCGCACTCATCCGGTAACTATTACTTACACTTCGCTTCCTTTGTTTCCTTCAGGTTAGTAACCAACTTGAACACCCGAAAATTGCGTAACCGTGAGATGTTTTCTCCATAGACTCCCATACTAAAAAGCTCGTGCCCAGGTGATTCCTCAAAGAAACACCTGGGTCCGTGCAAATTATATAACACATTATAAGCTGATTTCAAATGATTAATGCGGTGTGAAAATGCACCGTTTGATTGTTGCAAAGTGAAACACGTAACTCTGATCAGCCTGCGCATAATGCCAGTCTGATCAGAGCACCTTGTTCGCAAAACAATCTACAGACCCTGGGAGTATATTTGGAAGCAGACAGACTCTTCGAACAGTCTGCTCGGCCGCACAGACTGGTTAAAGTATTTACAGTAACAACCTTATTGAGAGAGACGCTATTCAAAAAAAATCGTACATCACATGTACTTTTTTAACAAAGAGAACGGGATATTAAGAAAATATTATGTGAGAAAATCATCACATGCCATTTGTCAGTTACTCTTTGTTGTGGCCAGACCCTTAGTCGTATCAACAGATAGCGAATTCTATAATTTCACACACACATACACACACATGCACACACACGCACACACACATAATTTATTATCAACAATTGCGCAGATTATTTACCTGCAACACGGCTGATCAGGGTCTATACAATATGTACATCTTCGAAGCGTCACACTTATTAAGACCATTTTGACATTTACGAAAAAATGCCTAGTCAGCCCAGACTGCGCATCTGCGTTGTATGACCTGAATCCTGCCCTTTTACAAATTCCTATAAAATTTCATGAAGATATCCCGTAGTGGCGAGCACAGGAATGTTTACGAGCGGATGGACGGACGGGCAGACAGACGGACGGACAGCGCCATGACATAATACGCCCCGTCAAAAAAAAATAAAAACTGGCGTATAAAAATTAAAAAATATAAATTTTATTTTAAAATAATTGTAACCAAAATGATTTAGGCAACAAAAAAAAAATATTTGAAATACTACATTATATGATTTTTTATAGGCAAACTTACGATGACATAAAAAATCCAGATACACAGACACGATGAATATTTTACATCTATTTCTGTGCAATGTTAACAGTTACATTTGAAAGACTGATAAACTGCACGAGATGATGGCATAGCTTTGTCGAAGTGTAAGTCAGTTACCGGATTCGTGCTCGTGGTGCATGAATTGGAAAGACCTGAGCACGGGGAACGAAAACACCTCGCGGCTAAAGCCGCTCGGTGTTCCCATTTCCCCGTGCTCAGGTCTTTCCAATTCATGCACCCCTCGCACTCATCCGGTAACTATTACTTAAAGCACTCGACACGTATACCATGACTCCACCCCCATTATGGGTCCTATCTTTCCTTATAGGCTCATTATAACCATCAAAATTTAAGCTCAGTTGATCGACATTATCATCAAGGTGAGTTTCACTAAAACATAATACATGATATGATTCTGTCAAACCTTGAATGTAATCAAGCTTATTCCTAATGCTTCGTGCATTAAGATGAAATATGTCTAACGTACTAATATCTGTTGAGGATGGTCCTGGGTTTAGATGTATATCCATGCATATGATTAATACTATCAATCTGTATAAGGAAAATTCATCATTTTTTAAGTAACTCAGCATAGCTAATAACCAATAAGTAGTTAACGCACAGTAAACCTGAAAACGCATGTTTATCTTAAACACAGGAAGACTCAGCCGACGATGAGTAACAGCATAAAATGTACCAATAGCTGCCCGATAGCTAGTTATATCAATACCCATTTAGTTCAATAACGCATGTTTAAGTTTGAAAAAGGGCAGCATCCTGTTGTGATATTGATTCTGTCCGGCACCAGAGCAAGCCAGCACCGTCGTAAGAGCCACTCTAAAAACATAAACATGAACATGTTGATGAAACAAGATGAGAAAATGTACATATAGATTTAGGATTACAAACATTATGCAATTAAAACAATTGCGCATCTCCGGTCAAGAGCAATTCATATAAACTAGTTCGTTGGGATCGAACTTTATACACACATATATACACATACACACACACACACACACACACACACACACACACACATACATATATATATATATATATATATATATATATATATAGGGAGAAATGAGACAAACATCAAACAAAAATCTTCCCGGTAGCACTGGATCCAACAAATGGATTCAAAATGATTGAAATAAGTATATGGTAGGATTAAATCATCAACAGTGCAAAACAATATTTACTGAGCGCTTTCGGCTTTCGCCTTCTTCAGAGTTTACAGGTACAAGAAAAAAATCAAAATTTCAACATTTCTACAGGTAAATCAAGAAAAAACAAAATAATCATGAAAACGTTTCTCAATTTACTATTCAAATTCACATTAAACGACCAAAGAAATTGAAAAAAGGTCGTTTAACAAAGCAAAATTGCTACAAGGCGGCCGTTTCACGGCCCCAGTTCGAATTTGAAATTGCAAATGGCTGCCAAAATGAGAAAAATCGTATTATGCGATTTGTAGCGGTGTATTTATAGCGATATACATACATTCTGTATACTGGCCATTCAGCTATGATGCAAAACTCACCATAATGAAGGAAAAAGAGAATTTTACATGTAATTACATCGCTACAAAAGCAAGAGTGGAACACTGTATGTCTGGAATAATGCAAGATGCCCCTGCAGAAATAGACTGAAGGTGGGACCGAGGCTAATCTCCTTTGTTAATGCCGCTTGGATTCAAAGTGTTAAGACGACGTATCCAGTAGCTCTCACGACTTTTTCTGGCATTGTCTTTCCACTCTGAATTGCTTTCTAAGCAGCAAACAGAGGCATGACTGAGAAAGTCATGTCCTTGCAAGCAAAAGTGCTCAGCGGTAGGAGATCTTTCAAATCTCTTGTGTCTCCAGTCATCTCTGTGACCATTCATTCTGATATTCAGAGGGCCCTTGGTTTCCCCAACACACTGCTTTCCACACTTGCCACAAGAGATCAGATACACAACATTCTGTGTCCTACAATTGGTGTCACCTTTAAGCTTGACACGAGCACCACTGGACGATGTGGCTGTCTGAGAGGGGGTTATCATTCTACAGGTCTGACATCTTGATCTGCCACAGGGTTTACATTCTCCAAGAGGTTCGTCATCGGTCGGATCTGGCTTCAGTCTAGCCCGCACAAGATGGTCTTTGAGGCTTTTTGGTCGCCTGTAGGCCATGATTGGCTTCTGCGGGAAGACTGTGCTCAGATGGTCTGATGAGTCTATGATGGACCAGTGTTTGTCGACGATACCCCTGGCTTTAGGAAGGTCTGGATGATATGTCAAGACAAATGGCAGAACAGCTTTGTTTGCTGTCGGCTTGGGCTTGTACGACAAAAGATTTTGTCTTTCCATGTGCCTGACCTTCTCTATGGCTTGGTCAATTACCTGCTTTTGATAACCCCTTTGTTTGAGCTGTTCACAGAGATCCTTTGATCTTTTCTCAAAAGTCTCATCATCCGAGCAGATGCGTCTGATGCGTAGTGCAAGACTATATGGTATATTCTTGCTACAGTGAGGAGGGTGGCAGCTTGTGGGCAAAAGATACTGGTGGGAATCTGTAGGTTTAGTGTAGAGGTCTACAGCAACCTTGTCGTCAGCAAGATGTGACATCGTGTCTAAAAAGACATGTTTGTCATTGGAGACCTCCGCAGTAAACCTAATGGTTGGATGGAAGCTGTTTGCTGTTTCGAGAAATGCCTCAAGAGTTTCTCTGCCATGAGTCCACTTCATGTCAATGTCATCTATAAACCTGAGCCATGAAAATGGTTTCAGGATTACTGACTGCAGTAGTCGTCTTTCAAGCCTACCCATAAATATGTTGGCATACGATGGAGCCATTTTTGTTCCCATGGCCGTCCCTTGAATTTGCAAGTAGTGCTTACCATTGAACTCAAAATTATTGCATTTGAGAACAAGTGTAAGCAGATTGATCAGAATCTGTGTTGGGGGATCTTTGACAGCCCGTGCTTCCCAAACCTCTTCACATGCCTTGATACCATCTTCATGTGGTATATTTGTATACAGGGATGTGACATCCATCGAAACAAGAAGAGTTTCAGGTGGGAGTTGGCCCATAGCATCTTGTTTTCTCAGGAAGTCTGTGGTATCCTGCAAGTAAGATGGTAAGTTCTGCACATGGGGCTGAAGATGTAAGTCCACAAATTCTGATATTTTTTCTGTAGGGTGTCCATTGGCAGACACTATGGGACGTCCAGGGTTTCCGGCTTTATGTATCTTGGGTAGGAGGTAAAAACGGCCTGCTTTTGGTTGGTCTACAGTCAGATATATGGCATTTTTCTCACTTATGTGGTCTCCATTCAGCATTTCGCTAACAGCATCAGTTACCTTCTTGGCAAATTCATGAGTGGGGTCATGATCCAGTGCCTTGTAGAAGGTGGAATCATTCAGTTGCCTCTCAGCCTCTGAAATATAATGTTCCCTGTCCATGACAACAACAGCTGATCCTTTATCGGCAGGCTTTATTATGATGTCTTCTCTTTTTTTAAGACTGTGCAAGGCACTGCGTTCAGAAGGTTTGAGGTTGTCATGTTTGGGTAATGGTGGTTTATGTTTGGCTATGTCTGATTCCACACTACTAATGAATGTCTCTAGATCACGACCCTGCTTAGGGGGTTGCCAGTCACTCTTTTCGACAAATTCAGGGTATTTTTCAGGAGCACGAGTATCGGGAAAACCACTGAAATGTGACTTCAGGCGCATGCGCCTACTGAAGGCATAGTTGTCCTCAACAAGTTCGCCCCTATCATAGCTTTTTGGACGAGGGCAGAAGCCCAGACCTTTCGAAAGTAAGGATGTTTCAGACTCAGAGAGTTCTACACTGGAAAGGTTAACGACTACTTTGTCATCCTTCTGTTTCTCAGTGTTCTTTTTCCCTTTTGATACCATGGCATTACTTCTGAGCAGATACCACGGCTTGCTTGAAGACTTGAAAAAGTCTATAGCTGAGACAAGGGACCGCATTGAGCAGGCAACCGATACAGAAGTCACTCTTAAGATAGTTTCAAGGGTAGAACGTAAGGTTTGCAACGAGGAAAACCACCTGACAGCCAAACGAGAGAAAAAACTTAAGGCTCTAGGTGTCCAACAATCAAGTAACCCCCTATCAAAAACAGCTTTAGAAAGTAAGAAAAAACGAAACAGACGTTTCAGACGACCAAAAGGGAAAAAGAACACTGAGAAACAGAAGGATGACAAAGTAGTCGTTAACCTTTCCAGTGTAGAACTCTCTGAGTCTGAAACATCCTTACTTTCGAAAGGTCTGGGCTTCTGCCCTCGTCCAAAAAGCTATGATAGGGGCGAACTTGTTGAGGACAACTATGCCTTCAGTAGGCGCATGCGCCTGAAGTCACATTTCAGTGGTTTTCCCGATACTCGTGCTCCTGAAAAATACCCTGAATTTGTCGAAAAGAGTGACTGGCAACCCCCTAAGCAGGGTCGTGATCTAGAGACATTCATTAGTAGTGTGGAATCAGACATAGCCAAACATAAACCACCATTACCCAAACATGACAACCTCAAACCTTCTGAACGCAGTGCCTTGCACAGTCTTAAAAAAAGAGAAGACATCATAATAAAGCCTGCCGATAAAGGATCAGCTGTTGTTGTCATGGACAGGGAACATTATATATATATATATGGTAGGATTAAATCATCAACAGTGCAAAACAATATTTACTGAGCGCTTTCGGCTTTCGCCTTCTTCAGAGTTTACAGGTACAAGAAAAAAATCAAAATTTCAACATTTCTACAGGTAAATCAAGAAAAAACAAAATAATCATGAAAACGTTTCTCAATTTACTATTCAAATTCACATTAAACGACCAAAGAAATTGAAAAAAGGTCGTTTAACAAAGCAAAATTGCTACAAGGCGGCCGTTTCACGGCCCCAGTTCGAATTTGAAATTGCAAATGGCTGCCAAAATGAGAAAAATCGTATTATGCGATTTGTAGCGGTGTATTTATAGCGATATACATACATTCTGTATACTGGCCATTCAGCTATGATGCAAAACTCACCATAATGAAGGAAAAAGAGAATTTTACATGTAATTACATCGCTACAAAAGCAAGAGTGGAACACTGTATGTCTGGAATAATGCAAGATGCCCCTGCAGAAATAGACTGAAGGTGGGACCGAGGCTAATCTCCTTTGTTAATGCCGCTTGGATTCAAAGTGTTAAGACGACGTATCCAGTAGCTCTCACGACTTTTTCTGGCATTGTCTTTCCACTCTGAATTGCTTTCTAAGCAGCAAACAGAGGCATGACTGAGAAAGTCATGTCCTTGCAAGCAAAAGTGCTCAGCGGTAGGAGATCTTTCAAATCTCTTGTGTCTCCAGTCATCTCTGTGACCATTCATTCTGATATTCAGAGGGCCCTTGGTTTCCCCAACATACTGCTTTCCACACTTGCCACAAGAGATCAGATACACAACATTCTGTGTCCTACAATTGGTGTCACCTTTAAGCTTGACACGAGCACCACTGGACGATGTGGCTGTCTGAGAGGGGGTTATCATTCTACAGGTCTGACATCTTGATCTGCCACAGGGTTTACATTCTCCAAGAGGTTCGTCATCGGTCGGATCTGGCTTCAGTCTAGCCCGCTTAGAAAGCAATTCAGAGTGGAAAGACAATGCCAGAAAAAGTCGTGAGAGCTACTGGATACGTCGTCTTAACACTTTGAATCCAAGCGGCATTAACAAAGGAGATTAGCCTCGGTCCCACCTTCAGTCTATTTCTGCAGGGGCATCTTGCATTATTCCAGACATACAGTGTTCCACTCTTGCTTTTGTAGCGATGTAATTACATGTAAAATTCTCTTTTTCCTTCATTATGGTGAGTTTTGCATCATAGCTGAATGGCCAGTATACAGAATGTATGTATATCGCTATAAATACACCGCTACAAATCGCATAATACGATTTTTCTCATTTTGGCAGCCATTTGCAATTTCAAATTCGAACTGGGGCCGTGAAACGGCCGCCTTGTAGCAATTTTGCTTTGTTAAACGACCTTTTTTCAATTTCTTTGGTCGTTTAATGTGAATTTGAATAGTAAATTGAGAAACGTTTTCATGATTATTTTGTTTTTTCTTGATTTACCTGTAGAAATGTTGAAATTTTGATTTTTTTCTTGTACCTGTAAACTCTGAAGAAGGCGAAAGCCGAAAGCGCTCAGTAAATATTGTTTTGCACTGTTGATGATTTAATCCTACCATATACTTATTTCAATCATTTTGAATCCATTTGTTGGATCCAGTGCTACCGGGAAGATTTTTGTTTGATGTTTGTCTCATTTCTCCCTATATATATATATATATATATATATATATATAAAGTTCGATAAAGACTGGGTTAAGTCTATATGCTGTTCTTGTAGATAAATGGCTTATAATTTTACGTCCTTTTCGACAGTATAGGGATGATAGTGAACGAAAGGGAACAATGGAGCTCCGTTTACTGGTTTACTGTTAGATAGATTTCCGTCTCCAACGGGAATCGAACTTAGAGGCACCAGATCAGCTGGCAAGCACAGAGGCTCATATTTATACACTAGGCCTTGGCTGAATTAATATAGCATTACACTTTACAACAAGCTAACAGTATGTGCCAATCCTGACCAGGATGCTCCTACAAAGCAGTCTGATCAGGGAAAGCACATACGTATCGCAGTAGATGATGTCGCCAAACCTGCTCACTGTCACACTTATTTGCAATATGAACATCAAACAAAAAGGAACAACTCGAGTAACATACGACCCGAACAATCAGCGATGTGTAAACTAATTATTGCTAACCAGTATGCAGGCACAATGTGCGATCCGGGAAAACAATGTGCTGACCCTGATCAGGTTGCTCCTACAAGAGCAGCCCGATCCGGGAAAACATTGTCTTTAGAGAAACTATCGTCGCCAGGTTTATTTACTTGCCTACATACACACACAAATAACGTTATGGTTATTTTATAACTAAGACGTATAACATGACATTTCATTCAAAAACAATTCCTCGCCAAAATACTAACTTGGCGTCGTGTTTAAGTTTCACCGCTGTCCTGTGCTAATCTAACTGAAATATGTTAGCCCCATTAGGGTGGAAGCGACTCCCCACTGGGCACGCAGAGCTGAACCAACATTGAATCAACAATGTTGATTCGATATTGATTCAACGTTGTGTGCCTGCTGGGCTCATGATCACGCACTCTATGCCTGGATCATATGGAGAAAGATGTACAATATTAAAAATGTTGACTAATTTTGAGCGATACATTATGAACAAATAAACTGACAGACTGGACTGCTGAGCAGACCCTGTTCAACCTCTGTTTTTTTGCTTAGGCAACTATGTCGTAATATTTAGCATAAAGTACATATTAGCATACTGAACAAGAAATACAATCTTCACGTGGCGCAGGTGGCACTAAATTCTTTATTTTTGGTCAGCTCATTCATTGGAGTGAAAGGTCACGTGATGGAACCTGTACGCAGATTTGCTAAAACTGGTTTGCTACCCACAAGCGAATCATTCGACCGAAATACGTAACAAATTTTAACCAATAGTATCACCAGATACATGGCCTGCTTACATGAGAAGGTATCTCACGACATGTGATGACTCAGATCGGTCTGCGCAATTGCAGTCCTATTGAAGTAGCCCATTTATCAACCAGTCATAAATCCTGGTTCTGAAGGAAAAATGAAAATGAAGTACAATGTACAGACTGATCATCTAAGAGAAATGCGCAGGTCGATCTCAGCCCTCGCAGCACTTAACTGTCCATGTCCATTTTTCACGCTTCGGTTCTCATACACAGAATATAGACACCTGTTCAGAATCTACATTTGTAAACATGCCTACTTTATTAGCTGACTATGCAGATAACTTTTATACACTAATTTTCTGAATTCAAATATTAATATGAATCCTTACAAACATTGTAGACTCAGATTCGTCATCACAATGCAATTGCATATTAATAAATGTACCTTAGCAGAAGCTGCACACCCAGATCCGACGCCGCATTGCGCAGTACCATTTCTAACTAGCACTGACAAACATACAGGACACCTGTTGGAAGTCACAATCGCAGCCTGCCATTATTTGTCAATTATGCCTTAACAATGGCACCCCCTTATGATAAACATTGTCGACGCTTTTTGAAAGTTGCACTGCGCGGCGTCTGATCCGAGCAATGCCATTTTTATGATGAAAATATTTGAAAACATTATAGACCAATGTTAGAAGTCACTCGCTGCGGCGCCTGATATGAGCTTTCACTATAACGCATCTACAATATCTGCATTGCACGCCCACTAATGATAATGATTGTGGACACACTATACGGCGTCTGATCTGCGCCTACATTTATACCTTAGGCTAGCTACATGTAGAAACTATTTGCACATAATACCCTCTGGTGATAAACATTATATACCCATATTGGTAGTCACCCCTTGCAGCAAAAAACCTAAGCTTTCATTTATGTCACAGTATTGCACAAACTTTATTATAAGGCCCATAATGGAAGTCACACTATGCTGCGTCTGATCTAGGCCTTCACTAATGCCATAGCTACAGTTTCTGGACAAGACACCCTCTAATGGAAAACCACCCTGGCCTACATATAAGCCGTAGCTACAATTTCTAGACAAAACATCCTTCAATAATAAATTTCAACGTGTTGGAAGTCACAATGTGCGGCGTCTGATCTGGGCCTACACTTATGCAGTGACTATAATTTTAACAAAACTTTCTCTAATGATAAATAATGTTGCCCGAGGTTGCGGGCAGACTGTGCGGCGTCTAATCTAAGCTTTCATTAATAACATAACTATTCAATTTTTTGCACAAACCACACTCTAATGATAAATGCAATGGAGCCTAGAAGTCACACTAAGCGGCGTCTGATCTGAGCCTAAACTATGCTATCGCTACAATATCTGCATAAAACATCCTCTAATTATAAACATTCTAGACTCGTTTCGGGAGACTCACTGTGCAGGTCCGATCTGTGTTTACTTTTTCCCTGCCCAGGGATAAAATCTCAATTTTAAATACTGAAAGTCCCAGATCCGAAGTCGCCTTGCGCGCCGACTAATCAGAGCTTTCACCATTGCATCACAAATAGAGTATCCGCACTAGAATTTCTCAACTTTCTGAGATATTTAAACCCAGATTTGACGCTGCTCTACACTGCTGCAGCTGCAAGATATACACAGATGCAATATTTGCAAAATTAAACAACTCTCTAGCGATGACCACTATAGACCAAGATTAGAGGTGGGTAGCATTACCGCTTTGTAAGTAGCTAGACAGAGAAAATATATAAGTACCTGTACATTGCTAGCACTTAGTATCAATGGCAACTTTGGGCAAAATGTATGTGCGAGTAATTTTTTTCATAATTTAGGGACAGTTATTTAAAATATGAATCACATGCTATTTGACTGGATGGGCCTCATGGCCTCATTAGCGTTAACCACTTTCACTCTCCCATCCAAGCGGGCACACGACGCTGAAATGACGTCGTATCGACGTCGATGCATCGACGTCGGTACGACGCCTTCACAGCGCCATATTATCGCTGGGTACGTGACTTGACAACAGTCAAGAATTTTAGCGAAGTGTTATTTACCGGCTTATTGTCTGTTGTAGAATATGAAAGGTCTCACGTAAGTCTATCATTATGAATATTAGAAAAACATATCTGACACCCCCGTCCCTTCAGTCTGCATATCTTCTTCCCGTTGGTTAACAAAGCCCTCGTTTACAGCACTCTCGAGCATCTTATCAATGTCAGATACACATGTGATTCGCATCTTGGGTTGCAGATTATGTGCTTTTGCATAAATTTTACCGTCAATTGACTACAGTTTGGCTACTTTCTTGGCTCTTCTTAATTTCACTAGGTCACCGAACAGAGCTTGATTTTTTGGCGAGAGGTCTTCGGTCATGTAAATATTTCTCAAGTTGAACCTGGCATCATAAATCTTAGCTTTAGTTTTGTAAGATTGGAACTTCACAATAACTTGGCGATTCCCCTTCTTATTGGCTTTACCGATTGTGTGACACCGATCGATGTCACTGGCTCTAATATTCTGATCTTCAGGGAGGACCTTATTTAGTATTTCTAGAACAACTTTTTCACAATCGACCTCATTTGCCACTTGAACATTATTCAATCGAATCGATTGTCTGCGACCATACTGATTCAGATCATCTAACCCTTTTTCTATTTTTTGCACCTTGGCTTCAGTGGTATCAAGCTTAGCAGTTTTCACATTTAACTCAGATTTCAGTATTTTGATTTCTTCATCTTTTTGGTTGAGTAAAGGTCTCATAACTTCTTGTCTGAATTTTGAAATAGCATTATCAACTGCCTTATCAATAGTAGCAGCTAAGGACTTTTCTATAGACGATTGGATTGTTTGTTCAATTTTGGCTTCAATCTTTGGTTGCAGACTTGTCATTATTGCTGGAACTAGGTCTTTCATAACATCAGGGTCAAGAAAACCCTTTCTCATTAGCTCTGGAACTGTGAATGTTTTCTTGGGCTCTAATACTTCATGTAAATTAGGTAAGCATCCTCTACGCCTTAATCTTGGTTGTATTTTTTCTGACTCAGGCGACTCATCAGCCTTGCGCTTTTGCTCAGAGACTTTCTTCTCTACACCAGACGCCATTTTGAACTAGACTTAGTAAGGTTAGCGTACGTTACTATTGTCTGCAATATCGAGCTGTGAATGAATGAATGTTACGGATCAATGCCACCGGTTTCACAACATGACAAATATAAGAATGTATATAGCTGTATATAGTAACTTCTAATTTCCGCTAGAGGCGCTCTTTCGGTCACAGAGGTCACATAGAAAAAATGAAATAAACAATGCGAACCGGAAGTGCAGCTAAATATCTTGTTTTGCATGTTTTTAATGGATTTTCTGATTTAGAGTATTTTATATCTAGCGGGAACATCTGCAGGTAAGTACCAGATAAATATTACGCTTGAATTCTGCGAGTTTGAAAATTTAAATTTTGTCATGATAAGTTCCAATGCATTCCAATGTCACTGCCATGTGCAATTTTCTGTATTGAAAGCATTTCCTTAAGATTCTGAACAATTCAGGCTGGCGCAAAGAAGCGCAGTGCACTTGTTTTCTGACTGTTTTGCAGCTGCTTTTATGAATGGAAGGTGGGGTCACAACCTAGTAGTAACACGTATAGTCTGTTTCAAATGGTACACGTGATGGAAATAACTAAAAAGTGCATGAAGAAACCGACAGACCGGAATTGAGTAAAACAGACTATAGGTTAGAGGCTATAAATTTCATTGAGGAAATTGCTTTGATTTCATATTATAGTATTTTCATGTTTACTTTGTTTATACAGGTAACTAAGGGAACATATTTCTGAAACTGCTGTGAATAATGGGATTTCTTTCTGTTTGTAGTTATTGTCAAGGTCAAACTATATCATCAGTAGTCTATTTTTAGCCATAGTCGCTGTTTCTAATTCCTGTTAGAGTCTCTACTGTATACCTCGTCTGGGCAGTGTCCGATTTTCTCCAATAATGTCCAAATTACACAACCCTATTTAACAAATGTCACTTGTATATCAGCATACAACACTAATGTCCACCGAGAATGTAAAAAAGCCAACTTTAACACACTTTAACGAATAAATTTAACTTCTTTTGCTCTCAACCGAGAAAGCGCGTGTCTATCCCGCCATTGGATCACGTGATTGTCATGGAAACGGAAGTAAATACTGTGCATTTCATTGCCTTTTTCATGCATGTCGTCTTTAAAAACGATAATTTTATAGATTAAACGATAAAATGTGCCCTAATATAATGGAAAAGAAACAACACAGTAAAACAAATACTTTTGTACATCCACAAAACGCGAGAGTCTTCAGCGGCCGCCATCTTGAAACTAGAGTAACGGCGGTCCAGACCTCGGTTGATCTTTAGTAAGTTCATGACGTCATTTTAGTAGCTACCATCGCACTTTGATTGAAACTTTAGTTAATATAGTCGCTACTAAAGTTCGAGTCGAAGTGGGCCTACAACTAACCACACTATGATCAACTTGACTGTAATATCGAATGAATGTAACACCAGGGTTCGAGGTTATAAAACTTGAGTATAATCTCAAACTCATAATAAAGCACACTGATCGGCTGCTTCCGAGCATGTCTCAAACTCAAAATAAAGCACACTGAGCGGCTGCTTCCGAGCACATGCTCGGAAGCAGCCGATCAGTGTGCTTTATTTTGATTTTAAGAATGTACTCAAGTTTTATAACTTCGGGGCTAGATTAGTAATGCGGAGGTCGTGCGTCTGATAATTACAGGAATGTTTTCTTTCTTTCTTTCCATCCTTCGCTTCTTCTTTTAGATATAATTGTGTGAGGTAATTTCCAGTCTTGTGTGTATGCATGGGGCATAACTTTCATAAGTCGGAACACTATTTCAGCAGATATAAAGAACACAGACGAAACATTTATTGAACTGAACTGAACATTTATGAAAAATGCAGAAGACAGACTTCTGAAATCGCCTGTAATATTGAAAACAACCAAAAGCTTAACATTTTATCGTATTCTGCACCTACCTTAAAGGATGAAACCCTTTAGGGGTAGTTTTATTTTCGAGAAACTTCGGGGCGCAACATTTCACGGAAGATTGAATACGACGTTTCACGTAAATGAAATTTCCACGAATGTGTCCCGAGTAACATACCTGGACAAAGAATATCTTTGGTTTTCCGACTAAACCCGAGCAGTTGTCCCCATTGAATGGTTCGAGAAGATCATCGATGTCTATTAGTTTGCCATCTACGCCATATATCCCGTCCTTCCCACCATGTGATAGGATGGCACACACAAAACAGTCAGACTTCAAAGTGTATCTCTCGTCTTCGGAAGCTTTAATGGAAGATATAACAAGATTATTTCCCTTAACCAATTTTGCAAAGGAGATAACATTTCTTAAGAGAAACAATTGAGAAAGGAGGCAATTAATTAGATAGATTCCATTTGCAAAGTGTTTCCTTCCCTTTTTTCTTTTTAGCTTACTTGAGCCAGAGGCTCCTGGGGAGCTTATAGGTAAGGAAGGCCCCGTCAACCGTCGTCGTCCGTCCACAATTTCAAACAACTTCTCCTCTGAAACCACTGGGCCGACTGTAACTAAATTTAATAAACAGCCTTCAAATAAACTGGGTCACATGATCAACATAGGCGCCGCGCCCATATACGGTAAAAACCTTTAAAACCTTTAAAAATCTTCTTCTCCAGAACCAATATGCCAATTGCCTTGAAACTTGGTTCGTAGCATTGGGTACACGAGTATTACCAATATTGTTCAAATTATGACCTGGTTGACCATGACACTTTTTACGGCAAGGTCAAATTTTCATTTATGTTGCAATTCTCGAAACGATGTTCCCCGAGGTCAAATTAGCTTTCAAGTACTTTTATATAGGAAAAAGCTAGAACTTAAGAGTCATAGAAATTGTGGAAAATTTTGGTCTAAAAATGGTGTATAAAGTCATCTTAATGAGGACGAAGATTTGTGAGTACAAGAGGTCAAGGTCATCGTTTGACCTTTGACCCAGGTCTCACATATTGCGACAATTTGAAACATCTCCTAAAAAGCCCCTTGGCCGATTGTAACCAAATTTCATATGGGGCCTCCAGGAACTAAGGGAACGAAAATTTATTCAAACGGTCTAGGTCACATGACTAACATGGCCGCCATACCCATATATGGTAAAAACCTGTAAAAATCTTCCTCTCCAGAACCAATCGACCGATGGTCTTGAAACTTGGTCTGTTGCATCTGGTACACAAGTACTACCAATACTTTTCAAATGATGACCTAGGGTTGATCATGACTTTTCTTTTACGGCAAAGTCAAATATGGCAAACTGCTCAAACATAAGATTTTAAGGTTGACCTTTTAACTCAGGTGAGCGATTCAGGGCCTCGTGGCCCTTTTGTTACAAAATATTTGCATCCATAAGTTGCCTATGTGGGTTAAGAAAATCAAACTTTATGACAGTCAGTGCAAGCCCGGTTAACACACAATTTCATTCGCACGTGGACATTAAAAATACAAGTTTCTTTAAATAGTCACCCAAATATAACATTGTTATTCGGCGTATAAAAATACACGCATGTAAAGCATGCATTTCTCACAAAAACCCTTAAAGTGGCCAAACCGAAATTTCAGTTTGGCTACTTTCAGGACTGAATTTTGCGATAACTCTACTAGTTCTTTGACTTCAAAGCCAATATTGTGTACAAGTACATAAGGGTCGAATAGCAGTGTTATTGCATATTTGCAGAAGTTTGACAGTGTAACTTCGATATGGGAATGGAAGTGTGCGTTTACCAGGCGAGCAATGTTTTCTATTTAAGGAAGAATATCATTTTTCTGATGTTTATCGAAGTAAAAACTACATTGGGTCACATGCAAAGTAAGTGAATCCCGAAGGGGTTAAAATCGAATTATGGCTATTCAAATTTTGGATATCCGAAAATCAAGTTATGGATATCCAATATTCATTTTGATTTTGTGATATATCAAACTGGATTTATGCATGGATTATTTTAGATTATAAGATATCTATAATTCGAATTAGGGATAACTATAATTCAAATTATGGATATCTATAAATAATTATGGATATCCATAAATAATTATGGATATCTATAAAAAGGGAATAAATAGTAAAACGGCCACCCGATATTTATTGGTCTCCATAATTCTATTTTTGGATTACCATAAATCGAGGTTTATATATCACAAAATCAAAATGAATATTGGATATCTACAAATCTAATGATGGATATCCAAAAACTGAATTTTGGATTTTTCCATAAACAGTGAATAAATAGTAAAACGGCACCCCATAAAATACGGTCATCGAGCCGCTGTTAACACTTTAAGCACCAGAGACGCCAAAAAACAGAACTTGCCAACAGCGTATATCTTGATGAGGCGGCCCTTAACGAGCCGCCTCATCCAGATCTACACTGCCCGCCCCCTTGTCTTTGAATTCTCAATATGATACAGATTGCACTAAGCATTTTTGTTTTTCGATTTTGCAGACGTAAATTTTGTCGTCTGCTTTTTTGGCGCTTAAAAGATTAGATTAAACAAATTACAAAAGGATTAGACACAAGTTATGACAACATTAGATCGTCTTCTCCTTAACATTTTAACAATACTATTATAAAGATACAATGGCGAATGATGAACACAAATATACTGTCAGAACATAAACTGTACACAATTATAACAAAGGAAGGAAACCATGAGAAGAAAATGTAATGGGAAAAAACAGCGAAAAAAGATGAAAGTGATAAATGTGATAAAGTGTCTTAAAAGATTAAGCGAAGTTGGCAACTGGAGAATAAGATGTTTATCGATGTCGCTAGACGAAGTTTGGTTTCACTGAGTTGCCTATACAGTCAACCCTCGATATCTCAAAGTCAAAGTTTATCCCAAACTACTGATATCTCATAGTAAATTTTCTGGACCAAGAAAATTTACTTTGAGATATCAGTAGTTTGGGACAAAAGGAGTTGAAATGTAGATCTACCTAAAAAATAAATTCTATGATGTAAGATTATACTTTGAGGTATAAGCGTTCGAGATATGGAGAACTGACTGTATTTCCCAAGCCTAAAAATTTCCTACTCACCTGTCTGTAAGCAGTCAAGCATTTTCTGTTTCGTTAAATTGTGGAAAGTTTCTGTGACAAATCCCATTTCAGTGAAACAAGCGTCTAATTCTTGTGCATCAATATCTGCCCCTGGTCTTTCCTGAAGACGTTTAATTCTAAAAGTTTTGTTGTTTATTATCAGAGCTTTCCCTCTGTTTGGGTAGTCCATTCTGTAGGTATCTAATGAATAGTCCTCTTTTGTTATCACAGGTTCTATTAGCCCCTCACTGCAAAATTCGCATATTTATGAATGAGTGAGTGAGTGATCTTGGGTTTAACGTCCCATCAACATATAGGTCATACGGAGACAGGACCTCGGTTTAAAGTATCAGCTGAAAGACCGAGGGAGCGGGGCATCGAATCTGCGACCCCTGGATTGGTAGCCTCTAGCCGTTATTCATTTAAAGTCCTATCGGTATTCAAACTCAATGCATTCGTTGATACCCCTCTGCTTAATCCATCAGCTTAAGCCTCGTTCTCATGACCAAAGTTTCTTTATCACAGAAACTTTAACAAAGAAGGTTTGCCAAACATTTTGCGTTCACACGGAGCAAATTATTTGTCACAGAAAAATGTAGCAATGAAATTTTTGTCAAATAAACATTAGCAGTGAAATACTTGCTGCAATGTTCACACGAACAAAGTTTTCTTGTCAAAGTTATCTGGACAAATAAACTTTGCCCGTGTGAACGGCCAACCATGCCACATTTTCTTTGTAAAGTATACTTTGTGCAAAATCAACCTGATTTGATTTTTAGCAAGTTTTCTGTGTTCATCTCCAGCGCTAGTTTATTTGTTACATATTCTATGGCAAATTTTCTGTTCACATGGGCAAAATTTTGCTTGTCAAATAAACTTTACCATATAAATTTTGCAATGAAATTGTGGCATATATTTTCATTTGTAAACATGAGCATATTTTTTCTATATTAAACCTACTTTCTCACAGAAACTTTGTCCGTGTCAATGAAGCTTTAGATATACTGAGCTAGGTGTTTCATAAAGATTTATGGAAATTGTCAGGAGCCCCTTTACCAAAAATGAAAAAAAAAGTCAGTGAATTTGCAAACAGTGTAGACCCAGATGAGGTCGCTCATAATTACCCGTCTTGTCTGGGTCTCCACTGTTTGCCTTCTAGACTTTGATTTCTCAAACTGGTATAACTTGGACAATTTATTATTATTTTTTTTTTTTTTTTTTAAATTTTGCAGAAGTAAATATTGTCTTCTGCTTTGCTCATATATACCGACTTCAGAGCAAGGTTGCACATAACTTTACCGCTCATAAACAAGCTCAACGAAATAGAGTCAGTGCCTGATCATTGCTCATTTTCAGCTCTTTGTTGGGCTATTGGTATATTTGCGGAACGGAAAAGAAAACTTTTATGGAATAAATCGCATTGGAAATGTGTAAGTTTTTCAAGGGTAATAACTAAATATTAAATAAATGCGATTTATTCCGCAAATACATGTAATATGCAAATAAAGCAACCAAATCTACTTTGATATCAAATGGATGTCGTTACGAGAATTCGAACAGAACAGGACAGAACCGTGAAGTTCGTTACGAGAATTAAAGCAACAACAACAACAATTACCACACTTGGTTAACTACGTTTCCAACGCTGTAAAGAAACGAAAAAGAATCATAGTTCAAAAACTACCTGGTCGTTGTGGCTAAACGAGTTTGTTTAGCCACGATGACCAGGTCGCTTTGGAACTATGACTCTTTTTCGTTTAGTAGGTATAACAGACCTTTTTCCTTTGGTAACAGCCCTTGTGTATATATAGCCATGGGTGAATTACGAGTTACGAGAATCGAAACAGAACGGATTACGAAAATTAAAACAGAACGGATTGGAGAGGAATGGACATGGACAGGTTCGCTGCCAGGAGGTGGATTGATCCGCTAAGCCTCCTTAGGAGCTAGAAAGGAAAAGGACAGACTGCATCGACGGATGCAGTGCCGGTGGGTGCGGCAATGGATATGTATTTTCCGCTGAGCCCATCAGACCAACATCGCTACGAAAACCGGAATAACAACAACAGATAGACTCGGTGTCAGGAGGCCAGTCATGGATCCGTTCTTGGAGGCCATCGTTCCGAGATTTGGAACAACACTATTAAACGGTGGGTGGTAGCCTGAGGGGGTGACCAGTAACCTCTACGATGTGCTCCCTGCTTACAGCAACGATTTTAGCTTCGTACACACGAGCAAAGGTTCTTTGCCACAGAAATTATAGTAAAGAAAAGTTTCCAAATAGTTTGCCTTCACACGGAGCAAATTATTTGTCTCAGAAAAATGTAACAAAGAATCTTTGTCAAATAAACTTTGGCAATGAAATAATTGCACTATAAAAAAATCCGTAGATTTTACGGTAGATTAACTGGCAACCAGCTGCTAGTCCATTTCCCGTTATTTTTATGGGCGTTTGCCTGTAATGCATTTTTGGAAATCACGATATGATAAAGTTATGTTAACTGGCCGCACTCGAAAATAACTTTATAGTGTTTAAAGGCTATATGACTAAAACAACTTCTGCTCTAATCTATCCTACTGTGCGTGATGGTTCCTGCAATTCTACGGGCGCCCGTAAAAATAACGGGAAATGGACTGGCAACTGGTTTCCAGTAATTCTGCCGTAATATCTACGGAAATTGTTTACAGTGTACAGCAGTCGTCACACTGAACAGCAAACTATGCCACATTGTCTTTGTTCAAAAATCAAACTGATTAGTGAATAGGTGCAAAGTTTTCCGTGTTCATCTCCGTAGCTAGTTTCCTTGTTACATATTCTGTGGCAAACTTTCTGCTCTCCCGGACAAATTTTGTTTGTCAAGTAAACTTTACCATATACTTCTGGCAATGAAAATGTGACATATAATTTCATTCACGCGAGTATATGATAATTGACAAAACCGACATTGTCAAAGAAACTTTGCCCATGTGAACGAAGCTTGGATGTTGATGTTAAAGCTGTTTGTGCACTCTATAATGTCGGCGCTCCAAATATAGGCAATGATAAGCACAAAGCACACTTACTCGCGTAGATCGATGTCGCCGCTTGCCTTAAATGGCCATGAGTCTGTAGTGTCAGAAGACACACCGTACATTCGATTATAAACATTTTGTAAAAACACAGGCGGTACGGAATAAAGCAGTTGTTTATGTGCTCACCTGCATTTTCGCGGGTAAGCCATTTTCTTATTTTCTGGTGAGCTAGCTCGACTTTTTCTTCAATTTTCATAGCGAGAGTTCATATTTTGTCTTATTCTCTGAAACGGTGCAAATAGATGAAAATAATTCTGGGCCATTATCTTTTATTCGGTTGCCAGGTGACGCTAAATATACAAGAAATGACAGTCGGTATCTCTTGATTTGGTAAGGAATATAACAGGCGGCAAATACGGAAGACACGGTCATTTTATTCATTTTTATGGTACGGTTCTGTCACAGACGGGACTAAGTACTAAATTCTAATTGGAAATTCATAATTGAGCCGCGACACGACAAAACCAACAATGTGGTTGTGCGCCCAGCGCAGACTCAGATCAGCCTGGGCATTCGCCCAGTCTGATCAGAATCTTCGCTGTCCGCATGGAGGTAGCTTAGACCCTTTGCTACCCTTTGAGTACTTAACAAAGAGTCTGGTCAAACTGAACGGATGCCCAGGCTGATCTGAATCTGCGCTAGGCGCACAACCACATTGTTGGTTTTGTCGAGTCGCGGCTCAATTATGTTATGCCATTTTCATTTCCTATTTTATATCTTAAAGACTCGGAATTATTTACATGTACGAAACTGGTCATACATTTGTCGTGGACAGAATTGTACTGTATCCTGTAACTGGATTTTAGATAACCAAATAATTGGTTTGTTAACATATTTATATCTGTCAGTAACATAATGCCATATCCGATAAAGAACTAATGAACCTCGCTCATCAACGTCTGTGACACCAGGAGAACCAAGCCCCGAGGTTATAAAAGTTTTTTCATGCTCAACTCAGCTGAGCATGAAACTTCTCTGCTGATAAATATGAAAATGCCAACTAATGTTGGCATTTTCATATTTATAAGCAGGGAAAATTTCATACTCAGGTATAGCAAAAAAACAACTGTACTTATCAGTAAATCGCCATATATTTGCAGGTAGAATTTCATGCTCAGCTGAGTTGAGCATCAAAAAGGTTTATAACCGTGGGGCCTGGTTAAGTCTTAAAGACTGTAACCGACTTGAAAGACTTAGAGCTGTCGCTATAGCTTAACCTGCTTATTATCAACGTTTCCCGCCGTTTTACAGGGTTTTTAATTTTTTTTGAGAATTTTTATGCTCCCTAGAGAAAGAAATCCTTCCAAAAGATTTACTCCAAATGAAAAGGACAGAGGTGTTTCCCTTAGAAGTGTATACACATCCACCTGAAGCTCCATTTGCCGAACTATTATGCTCTGAATTGAGAATGTGTGCATGCTGTTACGTCATGCGCAGTTCTCTTCTGCTACTTGACAAGGGCATAATATGTTCTGTATGAAAAGATCGAATATTGCACAACAATCTTCTATTTTCTTCTTTTAACACAGCATGCATACAACGTCTAAAAAAACCTTATGATGACGTCAATGCAACGTTATGACATCGCAACAACCGTATATAGATAATAATAAAGCGTCATAACCCTGCATCCACGTCGTAACAGAGACGTTCTCAGTTAAGCTGGGCCATTAGCTATTAATTTTGTCCTTCGTATTGCCTTCCTTTAAGTTGCAAAATAACGGTCCTGTTTACCCTCTGGCAAGTTGCCCTCTGTCTAAAGAAGCAGATAAAAGTACCAAGACATGCATGCGTTTTGTTAGACATTTTTAACACTGGTTCGAATAATGATACCCTAGTTTAAAATGCGACGTTTTTAAATGTCGCAATATTGCCGTTGCATAGATATGAACGCTGCACGGCTAAAAAAGATAAATCACTGCTCAAAATCGAGTTCCAATATTAAATTCAGGTGATTTCTTACATATTTCCCCGCTTAAACGATATCTAAAGGGTAGTTTTTGCTATGAAATGAGACTGGGAACTAATGTCGCAAAATTTATGTAACCTACGTCACAGCGCTAAATTCGTGATACATGTATCAGCTACAAGATGGTGTGCTTAGATTTCATGCACTGAAACATTAAATGGTATAAAAACGTTAAAATGTGTGCACTGTAACCTACGTCACACGTAACCTACGTCACAACGTCACTAAGACTACGTTTTGAAAGCGTTGACGTCATTTGATTTTGCAGCGCTTCATAGAAAACCCCTTTCTTTAAAAAAAAGCAAAGAAAAACATTTTAAATTGAAACCAGCCAAAATAAGCAAATGTCAGTAGATTGGTAAATGTGCAATGCCACGCATGTCAAAGAAATCGTATGCGACATCGTCGTTCAACGTATTTAAATAACTCCATAAAATACGCCATTTCTTATTGTTAGGGTATGCCTCTAAACATGGTTGGTATTCCATAATCTAAAACTATTATCTGAAAATATTTTACAGCTTTGAAGCAGATATAATGAACATTATGGTCGTGATTTTTTCTTGAATTCTGGCATGGTTGTATATATGGCCATTTTTGTCCGCGAATGGCCCAGCTTAACTGAGAACGTCTCAACAACGTTGTTTTGACGTAATGTGTCAGAACGAAATGTCTCATTATTTGTGATGACCAGTAGGGCTTACTCTTACAACTCACGCGCATGCTACTTTACCGATTTTTCATGTGGACATCTCGGTTTTGACCTTGAATGGCAAGCTTCTAATATCTTCGCATTGTCTTCTAAAAGGTACAAAGGACGATGTGATTCATACACAGCCGATCTGAGCAAAGCCTGAACAATCTGATTATGTCCACATGATGATCTGGATACAGTCTATCACTCTCGCCTTTATTTACTTCCAAATCGTGGAAGTAATTATGTGTATTTGATACGTGTGCTTATCAGATTTTAACAGCTGTTTGCTGGGGAAAGTGAAGTACTGGATATGCATTCCTCTCATGTGTTTACAGTGTTAAGAAATCACAAGCTGGTCTAGTCTAGTCTAATCTACCCCATAACCTTGCAAGGTCGTTGGTGCACCACAGATGACTTTACAACAATCCCTTTCCACCTAGTCCTATCTTCAGCTGCCCTAGTTGAGCTAGCAAAGTCCATTTCTTAACATTGTCTTCCCATCTCCTTCTTCTTCTTCTTTTTCCTTTCACTGTGCCCTGAAGAATTGTATTTGCTAAGCCAGAGGACATTGAGTTGCAACCAATTACCTCAGTTTCCATTTCTTGACATGAGTGTTTACGTTTAATAGCAAACCTTTTGATTTAAAATTGCAATCCTTCCATCCATCCATCCGTCCGTCCGTCCATCCATCCGTCCATCCATCCATCAAGTCAGAAAAAAGCTGCGAGTGCCAAGACCAGTCTGCAGTAACCAAACACACACGGTTTTTAAATTCATTCGAAAATGTCAGAGCAATACTATATTCTTGCTGAACATAAAGCTATACATGTATACCTTACTGCACTTTTGGGTGTGGAGTCAGATCTGTCTGCTCAACCGCTCATGTCTAGAAGTCACTGTTCGTTTGACACACCGGGAGCAGTAAAGACTTCACTAAAGACGCCCATCTGCACTAGCAGGTATTTTTTTACTCGAATTACAGTAAAAAAGTATGCCTCTAGCCCAGACCAGCCTGCTCAATTATACCGTCTTATTATGGTCTTCAGCATTCAGTTCGTGGTAAGACCCGGATAGAGTAGTGGATATAGCACTCGCTTTCCACCTCTGCGACCCGGGTTCGAATCCCAGCGTCGTCATGTGGGAGGGTAGTGGTCGCTTGTCCGAGGTCGGAGGTTTTCTCCGGGTACTCCGGATCCTCCGCCAGTATAGGACCACAAACGCGCAAACATCCGTGCCATCGTGAGTATTTAAATAAGTTCGCGTGAGCTTTCAACGCAGTCGATGTAAAATGAATAAAATTTAAATTTACAAAAATGCATTAGAGTCCACTAATCCGGTGTTTTGCATATAGCCAGTTTAGGTTATTTACAACCATTTACCAACCAATGCACTGGGCACACAACGTTGAATCAACATAGAATCAACGTTGATTTAACGGAATGACATTGACTTAACGATGTTTTAATTTTGAGTGAATGATACTGTGTGCCTGCTGGGTAAGTTTTCTAGCAGGAGTTGTTTTTTGTAATTTTGAGGAAAATACAATATTCATCTCATACTTATTAGTTTAAATTATTCTTTAAATCAGTCAGTTGATTAGCAGATAGTAGGAGTCTGTTTGAACTTTGTTATATATCAACCAGCAGGCACAAAACGTCGAAAAGGCGCTTACAGACGTGGGTGCGACGTCATTACGACGTATCGACGTCAGCTTGACGTCGGTAAGACGTCATGTGTCTGCTGGACACGTGGAAATAGAAGAAAAAACTAAGCACGACGTAAATTCTTGGCACCATGAGCGTTATCTTTTTTTGCTGTACTAAACGCCTATATTAGGTCTCGACACAAAAATAAAATATGCAATGTTAATTTTCATCTGCCATCATCTCAGTGCGCTCGCACGAAGTCTTACAATAACCGTTGAAAGATCAAGAGATCGCCAAATCGACCTTGTAGCATGTGAAAGGTAACCTATCGAGTCGAGTACCTTTCACACCCCTGGTTAACTATGTATATACAAGGGCTGTTACGATACCAAAAAAGAGCTGTTAGAAACGAAAAAGTCATAGTAATCAAACGACCTGATGATGGCCTGATGACCAGGTCGTTTGGTAACTATGATTTTTTCGTTGCGTAATGTTCAGCTCATTTTCGTTTCGTAACATCCTTGAAAACAAAGTATGAAAGTTAACATTGCAGCTCAAATCCACGATAAAAGGCGATAGTTGGACTAAACATAAACCTTCCCAGGGGGCACAGGATGTCGAAATGACATCGAACTGACGTCGATGCGACGTCATAATGTCTCGACAACGTCAGTACAACGTTAATTTGACGTTATAAGCCTGCGGGATTACTTCAGCGCTCCTATAGACGGAATACCAACAAAGTGGTATGTGCCTCCAGCGTAGACTCAGATCAGCCTTGGAATCTTCCCAGTCTAATCAGAGTCTTCGCTCTGCGCTGAAAGGGTAGCTAAGGGTCTCGGCTGGCTCCACGCAGACAGCGAACACTCTGATCAAACTGGGTGGATGAAATAACCCCCAACGTGCAAGGTCTACACTGGGTTTCGCTGAAGCTGCTGGATTATCGACTCTACTTGCGGACGAATCATACTCTATCTCACTTATAGCACGATACCCAGAGTAGACCTTATCTTACATGTTGCGGGGATCTCATGCTAAACATTCGGGAATACGGGGATTGTACTGAGAGAGAGAGAGAGAGAGAGAGAGAGAGAGAGAGAGAGAGAGAGAGAGAGAGAGAAGTTGCGACTTGTTTAAAGTGGGTCAAATGTAAAAAAAAATATGATAGAATACAGCCTTTCCTATGTCTACACAAAATACAGTTTTAAATATACACACATGAGAGAGAGAGAGAGAGAGAGAGAGAGAGAGAAAGAAAGAAAGAAAATTAGAAAGAAAGAAAGAGAGAGAGAGAGAGAGAGAGAGAGTGGACAGTTGTGAAACATGTATATAGTAGGTCAAAAAGTATGGAAAATAAATATTTGGACAGATAACGAGAGGGAGGGAAAGGGAGAGACACTTTGAAACTTCATTCAGTAAAACGAAAAAAAAAATATAGTAATTATTTTAAAAAAGTGGGACAGAATTATCTGCATTTTTCGTGTTCACCCAGATTACACTGCTCCGTCTAACTGGGATCGGCATCATTAGCTAGTCCGCTACCAGTTTTTAGAAAACTGTGGCTCAAATTAACATTATAATTAAAGGTAGGTTCCTGGACTAGCGATGACAGTCATGTTCACAAAATAATTTTGTCTTTTTCTGAGTAGTATTGAATTCTCTTTAGTTCCTGACTTTGTTGCTACTGACAAAATCGTCAGAGGTTGAAGAAAATAGTCGTTTTCCCTCTTGGTTTATTTTCTTTCATTGGAATTCCAGTTCTAAAAATAACTATGTTTATTATGTCTATAAGTGTGCGATTTCTAATGCCATTCTCCCAAAGTCAATTTTCTCTTGCCGTGAGCTCTCCTAGAGGTCCTGGCATGGCAAATGGGTTAAAACTAACCCAAAATGCAATGCAGCATGACGTAAACTGTGTTGTCTATTTTGGCGCGAACTAAAAATAGTTCTAACTGGTGTGCGAAGCAGAGTTAGGAAATCCCTTTCAAAACAACTTTTCTAAAAGATTTTGATTTACACTTTTTAGTGAAACTTATTCATTCCCTTTTTATAAGTGCTTTCCAACAACTTGGATGAAAGATCATCAAAATTATGATGCATTCCAAAGTACAGGAACCTACCTTTAAAGTGTCCCATAATTTATTAAGGGAAATAATTATGGTAAGTGGGTATTACTTTTTCCATTTACCCGCAGAGACATCGTTAACTAGATCCTGAATTATCCTATTGTAAAACAAGCATGTGTATACGCAGACACAGTCTAGTCAGTTTAAAAAAACCCACAATCAATATTTATATCTTACCAACAATAAAAGCATCGCAAACGACTGCATGATACCCCGCCACTGCAAACCTATTTCATTCACCGATTTTTCCAGATTTACTTTTTTCTCTCTGAAAAACGCCAGAGCATGGGCAGCAAGACCCCAAAGCTTTTTTTCATGACAGGACACTATATGCACTGATCACTTTCTATAAGCTTCCAAAATATCACTTACCACTCTGATCATATACAATTTCTGTGATTTTATACATGTATGTGACCATGGGGCAGAGGCAGACAACCCCTTAAGGGTCAAATTTGGATCACCACAAGAAACTTTTAATACTTCTATCATCAGTTGTTAGTTTCTGAAAAATCTGTTTATGATTTTATATAGATTTCATCATTTTCTACGCATGTATATACCTGTAGCCTGGCGGCAGGAGGAGATAACTCCTATGGGGTAAATTTGAGCCTCAATGGAAGCTTTCATTATTCTGATCATTTGCTGAAAGTTTTAGAAAAATTGCTTCAAACTCTGATTTTATATAGATTTTTTCATGCCTTTACACGAAATATAGCCCCAGGGCATGGGCAGATAACCCGCGAGGGTAACATTTCTTTGCTAATACAAAGCTTTTGTTACCTCGATCATGTTTGTGAAGTTTCATGGTGATACTCAAAAAAGTAGAGGAACAAGGGGCCAAAAAACATTTTTTTATACATTGACAAGTGCCGTTACTCTGTCAGAAATCATCGAAATTTGCCCATTAACAATCCCAAGTGAGACATTCTTGATACAAAGGCATATGCAAAATTTGAATGAAATCCGTTGATAAATACTTAAGTTATCGAATGGAAACTAAGTACGGACGGACGGATGGACAGACACACGGACGGCCAACGTGAAAACATAATACCCCGCCACTAACGTGTGGCGGGGTATAAAAAGAAAATCCATTAAAATCCATAGACTTTTGAATCCTCGAATTTTAGCAGATGGACAGAATATTGCTCAGAATTATACAACCATGAGACTGATGGTGACAATATGGTTCTGGACTGCAATCAGCCCCCCAGAAGAAGATCAACAACCTATCCTTCGTGAAGAAGTTGAGGTTGCAGTAGCAGCACTGAAGAAGGGAAAATCTGCCGGAGTTGATAATATACCAGCAGAACTTGTTCAAGCTGGAGGGGAGACCATGATTGATGTTTTAACAGATATCTGTAACAGGATCTGGAGAACAGGAGAATGGCCTACCCCATGGACTCAGTCGCTGATTATAACACTCCCTAAAAAGGGCAACCTACAGCTCTGCCAGAACTACAGAACCATCAGCCTCATCAGTCATTCAAGCAAAGTCATGCTGAAAGTTATCTTGAACAGGCTTAAGCCACAAGCCGAAGAGATAATCGCTGAGGAACATGCTGGGTTCCGAGCAGGAAGGAGCACCACAGAACAGATCTTCAACCTTAGAATCCTGTGTGAAAATTATCTCCAACATCAGCAGAATCTGTACCATGTCTTCATTGATTTCAAAAAAGCCTTTGACAGGGTATGGCATGCAGCCTTATGGGCCACCATGAGGAAGTACAATATCAATGCAAACCTAGTTCGCACCATTGAGCAGCTATACGACAATGCTTCAAGACTGGTGCAGTCCTGATAAATGGCAGCACAGGAGAATGGTTCAGAACAACAGTTGGAGTAAGATAAGGATGTCTTCTGTTACCCACTCTCTTCAACATTTTTCTCGAACGGATCATGTCTGATGATCTGGAAGAACATGACGGAAAGGTTAGCATAGGCGGCAGAAATATTACCAACTTGCGGTTTGCCGATGACATAGACGTTCTTGCTGAGGAAGAGCACGAACTAGAAGCTCTAGTTGAAAGTCTCGACCAGACCTGCACAAGATATAAGATGGAGATCAGTGCTGAGAAGTCCAAACTGATGACAAACAGCGCAGATGGCATCCAGAGGGAGATCAAGGTAAAGGGACAGAAGCTGGGTACTGTAAGCAGCTTCAAATACCTTGGAGCAGTTGTCTCAGATGATGGCTCAAAACAGGAGGTTCTCTCAAGGATAGCACAAGCCTTTTCAGCTCTTGCCAAGCTGAAACCAATTTGGAGAGATAACAACATATCTCTTGGATCAAAGGTGACACTTATGCGCTCCCTTGTCATTTCCATATTTCTGTATGCCTGTGAATCATGGACCTTGACAGCAGAGTTAGAGAAAAGAACGCAGGCCTTTGAGATGAGATGCTACCGAAGGTTACTGAACATTTCGTACAAGGACCATATAACCAATGAGGAGATTCGCAGGAAGATCCAAGCAGCCATTGGAGAATATGATGAACTCTTGACGCTGGTCAAGAAACGGAAACTGAGGTGGTTTGGCCACGTTTCAAGGTCTTCTGGTTTAGCAAAGACAATTCTTCAGGGCACAGTGAAAGGAAAAAGAAGAAGAGGTAGACAGAAAAAGAGGTGGGAAGACAATATCAAGATGTGGACTGGAATGGATTTTGCCAGCTCAAGTAGGGCAGCTGAAGACAGGACAAGGTGGAAAGGGATTGTTTTGAAGTCAGCTGTGGTGCCCCAACGACCTAGTAAGGTTATGGTATAGAATAGAATTCATCCTGACATATTGACCAATGCGTTGAAAACCAAAGGTATATTTAAACAAGGTGACAAACAGTTAAAACCGCAAGTACTTTACATGTGACATGGCAGGAGGGTAATCACGGGGGTAATATCAATTTCCCTACCTGTGCTTTCGACCGAGTCAGTCAATTACCATACATGCAAAAGTGGCTGTCGACCGAGACAAGCGACAGCAGTATCAGCTTGGTCGAAAGTCTGTAACAATAGTATCATTTACCGTTACTGGTAATGCTTACGATCGTATTCTCGGTCGACAGCCACTTTGCATAGTACAGACTCGGTCGAAAGCACAGGTAACCAAATTGGTATTACCTACGTGGTAATATGTGTCTTGAGTTTACAAAAATCCTAGCATTGATCAAGGAGATGTAGAGCGGACATGGAAGTTAATTGACAGACGGACGAACTACAACTAGACGGATGGATAACGCCACGACATAATGCGACCCATCTTTCGAAAGGGGTATAAAAATGATCATAGCTGTGTGAGACCGCAATATTCACAGATCGCATTTTCACATGTGTGAAAAATTCGTTCGCATTTTTCACACGTGTGACAAATCCGGTCGCATTTTTCACAGAATTCGAACGCATTTTTCACATATCTGTGAAATTTGCGTTCGATATGTACCATGAAACCGTAATTTTCCAAACGCATGCAACACCCCTAAAATATGACAAAATATCACAAAAACGCATTTTTCACTTCTTGACATTTTTATAACCCTGAAATTATGAAAGCTAGTGGACGGAAAAAACGGAACAGTAAACAAAAAAGAAGACTAGAAATCTGTTCTGCCCCTCCGCGCAGAAGGACGCAGGTTCAAGTCGCCAGCCGGGTCAACGACTAAAAAACTGACCCTGTCTTCCAAGCAGTAAATGGGTACCTGTTTTGAATCAGGGTCGGTTAGGCTGCGGAAGGAAAGGGATAAGCTCCCTCTTTCGTAACCTGTGCCTAAGACACTGTAGGCTCCAACAACCACTGTCCCTATGGCCACAAGACTATGGAAAACCTTTACCTTGTTTGTTTTAATTCACATGTATGCTGATGACGTAAGCTGTAGTGCACAGCTTCTAGTACTAACTGTTGGGCGGTGCAATAATCCAGCTGTGGTATTCCTGTGCAATATTAGGCATTTCAAATACAAAAAGTTTGGGAGGTAGCTCCTTCGTAACAGTACCCTATGTTGCATCAAGGTTAAATGTATTGGTATTGTAGGTTGCGTGTTGGTATATGGTTTCATGGGGGAAATTTATATCTGGGTAGAAATAGGAGGTAAGACATATCGTTCTACCTGTCTGTCCGTCACTAATCGTTTCCGCTTCATAACTTTAAAAGGTAGTTTGAGAAAACTTGGTACTAATATAAAGCATCACGAACGGACGGACGAACGGATGAGCCGAAATCAACATGTTTCCCACAAATTATTTGGAAACTGGGGGCACTGTTCTGTTTTCACCAGTAAGGAACCAGGTAATAATAAGAATAAACTTAAATGCTTTTGCTGGGATTCTTGAATTCACCCAAGACCACATGTAGACCCAAAGTCAAACCCTGGTCGAATTGGATATCATGTGCAAGTCAATTTCTAAATAGATGAAGAGTTAAAAATATTCAAGCAGTAGTGCATAATTTATCTTTCCGTTTGGAAAGGAATTTACCAGTAAAATAATAAAGTCAAAAAATGGAAGGTGTTGGACTTGTCATAAGGTTAATTATACTAGTAGACTTTGTCGGCAATCGTGGGGACACATAATTTCGACATTATCGGTCGAATCTGAACAGTTGTCAGTTTGTCCAAGAATTAATGCCTGTCTGAGTTCTCTGCAAGTTTCAAGAAGCTAGGCTTGTCAGAAGCATCTCTCAATTATAAGTTTACGGGATTTCACTTGCCATAGTCTCAAGCAACTGTCTTAAAGGACATGTCATCGTTCCCCAATCTTGTGAACGCTATATATGAAATTTGGGGAAGAAAGTCATGTAAGACCACACGAAATATTGTATTACCCTATACGTGTATCAATCTCCATGATGTATGTATGTATATGTATATATATCTCCATAATGTATGTATGTATGTATGTATGTATGTATGTATGTATGTATGTATGTATGTATGTATGTATATATCTCCATGACGTATGTATGTATGTATGTATGTATGTATGTATGTATGTATGTATGTACACGTATGTATGTATGTATGTATGTATGTATGTATGTATGTACACGTGTGTATGTATGTATGTATGTATGTATGTATGTATGCGTGTATGTATGTATGTATGTATGTATGTCCCCTTCATCTCCGAGTCTCCAGATCTCCAAATCCATGAATCGTCAGTATATAGGTATATGTATGTATGTATGTCCCCTTCATCTCCTAGTCTCCGAGTCTCCAGGTCTCCAAATCTTCAGTGTATAGGTATATGTATTTATGTATGTCCCCTTCATCTCCTAGTCTCTGAGTCTCCGAGTCTCCAGGTCTCCAAATCGTCAGTGTATAGGTGTATGTATTTATGTATGTCCCCTTCATCTCCTAGTCTCCGAGTCTCCAGGTCTCCAAATCGTCAGTGTGTACGTGTATGCATATATGTTTCTATCTTTCAACAGTCTCCGAGTCTCCAGTCCACGGGTCCCCAAACAGATAGTATCGTGTTTGCCTGCACATTTATGTCACCCTGTCTGCAACAGATCCCTGTTTATTACGAACGTCCATATATAGAGCATCCCCTACATGTACAGTCCCCGGAGTCTCAAGTCCCCGGAGTCTCCGACAACGTATTTGTATGTTTATATCTAAAGTTCCGAGTCTCCAAGTACAATGTGTGCGTACATATTTATATCCCTTGCCTCCAAAATAATCTTGTATATGAACGTACATGTGGGATCCCCTAAATATGCAGTCCCCTGAGTCTCCGACATCGTTTTGTATGTTCACATCTAAATGTCCCCTTCGCATCCATACGATGTGTATACAGTATACTTGGCTCGGCTTCTTTGTATTTATATCTATGTTCATGTATTGATCACTATTGATAACAGCTTCTGGACAAATGAAATATACCTGCAGGCTGGAGGCTCGCGCAGACAAACGGCTGGAAGGACGAACAGAGAGAGAGAGAAAGAGAGAATCGGCCTCTAACATTTCAGTATCAGAGGAGCTCCCCGTACATGACTTAAACAGGTGACTAGTACATATACACTTCAGACCAACAGAGCAACGTTAAAGTGGTGATTTGTGGCAAATACAAAAATCTGAATAAAACCATAACATTTAATGCATTTCCCTGAAAATTAGCAACTTCGTACAAGTTTACATCTTTACTTATCTTCGAGGGCGGGTTCATTATGGCTTAGCGCGAACTCTCAGTTTGATTTCCTACATGAAACCAGACAAAAAATAATACTTTTTGAAAATCATACTTGTTATTTTTATTTATGTAAGCATCTCCATAAGTACCCTTTAACCTGGTTAACATGTATTCACCGTCATACCAATATCTAGTATACTGAACGACAAAGGAAACCGGACACTTAATGTTGGTAAATTTTCTTGCAGAGGAGATCGGGTATTAATGAACCATAATTTTATTTTTGTAGGCTTATGATATTTTCTCTGGGAGTATACAGTTTTCAAGCATCTAGGAAGAGCATTTTTTCGGCTCTATTTAAGGCTATTTGGTCTTCAGAAATCACCTCTAATTATGTTCACCAAATAGGACGTCAAGAAAATAGTTTTTTCGTCATCCACTAGATAATGGTAAATTTATCATTAGAATGAGTCTATCGGAATTTTGCGCGTCTATCACTAAGGACGAAAATGACATTAACTTTCTCAACCAAACGTTATCCTCCTGATTCGTTCATCCCGTAATTCATCCAGCCCCGGTCTCCCTATTAAATTCAACCACAGTGCATTTATATTCTCTCTTCCCAAACTTGCACCTTTGAAGCTGAAGACCAATTGAGCTTCGTCACCTCGGCGCACTTTAGCGTCCTCCCCATATATAGTCGACGTCAAGGACAGTGGTTATCTTTGAATGCGCTTTTATAGAGGCCAGAAAAATCATTGATGTATATTACTACAAAACGAAATGCGGATTACTTTACAGAGAAAACGTCTAAATATCACTAATTCGAATCATGGATATCCATAATTCGAATAAGTGGTTTTACAAATTCGAACCATGAATGCAAAGCACCCGTTATTTAAACGTATTGTTTGCACAAACGAATTATTGATATCCATCATTCTAATAGTGATATCCATAAAAGGGCCGAATTATTGATATCCATACTTCGCATTTTGGATATCTCTTATTCGAATTATAGATATCCAATATCATTTATGGATATCATTTATAGATATCACTAGTTCGAATTATGAATATCATTAATCCGATATATGGATATCCATTATTCGAATGAGCGATATCCATAAATGGGCATTTTGGATATCAACTATTTGAATTATTGATATCACATTTGATTTATGGAAATCCATAATTCGTATGAGCGATATCCATAAATGGGCATAAGTGGTATCCATAATTCGAATTAGTGATAGTCATAAATCATTAGATTATTGGATATTCATAATCCGAATTATTGAATCCCAGTTATGGATATCCTTTATTCGAATTATGGAAATTCATAAATTATTATGGATATTCATTAATAATTATGGACTTCACTAATTCGAATTATGGATATTACTTTTTGCAATTATGGATATTTATAAATAATCATTTTGTATCCCACAAAATTAAAACTTAAGTTGTCATAGCAACCAGAGTAGGCAAAACACAATATTTGTTCCACCGGCCTCTAGATGCTACAATATGTGAAATTTGGTAAGAATCGGCTTCATGACTTCGCAGGTGATGTCTTCTGTAGAGGTTAACTTCATGAACATGTATGCAAACTATCAGCTTCATCTCTCTTATGGCTTTTGAGGTTTTTTATAAAAAAAATTTGGAAATTAACACTTTATGTTGCCACTGCAACGTGTTGAATTCAGTGATTTGGACAAAACTCCTATGACTAATAAAGAACTTTGTGTAGCAAAAATTCTAAATAACTGCATTGAGACAGCAAAAATTGTCAATTTTCACTTTTCACGTTATAAGTCAATCGAAAAAATAAGTTGCCATAGCAACCAAACTGATGGAGTGATAGCCATGAAAAAAACAGTAATTCTATGGAGGCTAGTACTAACATCTCTTCTGTCAAATGTGAGCTTCATCAGCCCCGGATTCAGGGAGCGGGCTTTTGGGCCTCAGCCCCGCCATCTGGGTCTCTGTGTTATTTATAATATGTAGGCCTCCAAATATTATGGAGTCTCTGATGACAGTTTTGGATAATCTTACCATGTGGTAAGATTAAAGTATATGTTGTGACATCTCATTAGAATCGCCTCGGCCAGGTGATTCTAATGAGATATCACAACATACATTTCAAGGCAAAAAGACAATATCAAAATTCTCATAAAATTGATCTCTGATTATGTCATATATTTTCAAGGCCCCCCCACACACACACAAACGCACAAACATACTTACATACATCCCAGCCCCATCAGTTATCCAGAGCCCCACCAGTACGTGGAGGTCTGGATCTGGGCCTGTTTATCGGCCACATAATTTCTCATAAGATAATTTTTGAATATGTTATCCTATTTTTAACCATTCGGTTGCAATGGCAAGCAGCCGAATTGGGTAATTTGCATGAATTTCTTGTGGTTAGCAAAGGACTGTTCTAGAAACATATCTTCAAAAGTTTTGTCAAAATATCTGCAGAGCCCTAGCGCTGGCCTACTGATCTAACGGTGTCGGGTGCGAGCCTCGGCAGAGGCGGAAATCTTTCCAACCGTAACCGGAGATCCATTGCACACAGCCTTTCATTATCAACCACCCATCGTCCTAACATGACTGAAATACTGACGAAAAATCAGAAGGCATCCATCAATCCATTATAAAATGTCGATACTTTAGAATAAAAATTAAAACTGTAGATATGTTGTAAATAAAATTTCTCTTAACTCATTTATGCATAGTGTGATGTTCCAGCCTTATCGAAAAGATAAGTCCATTTGCCAATTAAGGGGTGTCTTCTTAAGTTTATATTTATCATTTTATTTTATTTGAAGGAGAAATACCCATTCATCTTATGCTAATACTATAGACCCTGATCAGACACCGCTTTCTGCGGCTTCTGATCTGGGTCAGCATTGTTTGTCAATGTCCTGTTAATGGAATACTAGACGTTAATGGGTTAAACACTGTATGTCCTAACTATGAACAGAGATATCTGTATTGCCAGGTAGCAATGAACATTAGCTACCTGTCATTGCAAATAAAGATATCTTAATGAAAAGGGTAAAAGCCCAATAGGATTGTCGCATGCATGTACATGTAAAAATACATTAAGAGGAGTCTTTGCATACTATTTACTTTTACGTGTCCACAATACCTGTTATACTGACTTAGATCAACCATTGCTACCTAGGCATTCAGTCTGGGTCTACAGTGTTTGCCAGTCCGGAAGATTTTACATGACTATCAGCTATTGCTGTTTGAGAAATTACGAGATCTTGATCTTGATTCAAAAAGTATTATACAAATGATCTTCATTTCTTATCTGGGTCTGCACTGTTTGCACCACTTATTGTTTACACCTATTTTTTACCCTTGACAGGTATACATTTTGTTAAAATGAGAGACTATTTGGTTTGAAAACATATATGTTGTGGCCCTCATCAGAACAGCCTCATCGAGGGTGACAAAATATGTTTTTAGGAGAAAATAGGAGTCTCTCACTCTAATCTATTTACAGCTCTAAAAATGAAAAAAAAATCCTGCTGAAAAATTGTATAAAATTTAATTAAAACCAACAGACCAAAGGCCATTTAATCGTTCACTTTTTTTTGAGAGGGTGTGTTTGTGTGTGTGTGTGTGTTGGGGGGTGTTATAGTCTTGTAATGATAATCGATTTGAGATGCTAACAGTTTGTAGGAAATTGTGTGAGTGAGTGAGTGAGTGAGTGAGTGAACTCTGGTTTAACGTCCCACCAACAACTAGGTCATACGGAGACGGGACCTCGGTTTAAAGTCTCATCAGAATGACCGGAGAAGCGGGGGATCGAACTTGCTATCCCCGGATTAGTAGTCCAGGGCTTTAGCCACTACACTACCGCCGCTCCTTTGTAGGAAAGAGGTGTTGTTATGAAATCTTGGTGTTCGTTGATATACTGTATAGCTAATGAGTCACCACATCAAAATTAACATAAAGTAATAACATTGCCAAGTATAACAGAAAAAAACAGAACAGAAACTTTATTCGGTTAAAATATATCGCGTCCAAGGTTTTTTGGAACAATGAAAGATCGAGTGGAGAGGCAAATTGTACAGATCTCAGGTAGGTAGGTTGTCAGGTATACTGGCAGATAGGTAGGTATATATGTAGGAATACAGACAGATAGGCTGAATTGCAGTCCGATGGTAGTCTATAATGTTCTCATATTTTTTCCAGACAATTTAAAAAATTGACAGATCGCCTGGATTTCAGCAGGAACTATATCAGTTGCCTTGGGAAACACACGGCACTGTTAGCGATTGCCTGCACATACACAAAAATCAAACAAAAATATAAATGATCAGCCTGTTCGCCGTTATATGAGCTTCATGCTATGGATGGTCACTTTCATTAGGCTCTCTGATGCCTCACTAACAGACCTTTTTCACATTGTTATCTCCCGTAGTCTCGCGGCCTTGGCTGTTTTTTTATTGTGATTACAACAGCCCATTTACATTTTATAATGTGTAATTCTGATATATGAGCAGCAACAATATGGCATGTGCGCTCAGCGAAGACTCATATCAGCATGGGCATCCATTCAGTCTGGTCAGAGTCATCGCTGTCGGCATGGAGGTAGCTAGACACTTACCTACGGTTTATGCGCATAGCGAATACTCTGATCAGACCGGGCTGAAGACTCAGGCTGATCTGAGTCTTCGCTGGCTGCATATGCCACTTTGCTGGTTACAAAGTTTGTCGTGTCGCGGCTCATATGTCAAATTATGTGTTCATATATAGCTAGTCGTGAGTCAAGTGTCTTTCCGACTGAGTTATATGGGCGCCGGAATATAAAAAGAACTAAAATACTACTGAACAAGAAATAAATCATAGTCCCCAAGTATCGTGTGTGCCTGCATAATCATGTTCCCAGTCTCCTGACCCCTGGTCATGTTAAATGCTTTATTTGTGTTTGTATGAACATACACTTAGATCTATGTTTAAATCCTTTGAGTTTCCAGTCTACAATCTGAATTATGAATTTATACCACCAATAGAGTAACGGTACCTTGAATATTCTGACAGAATTGAATGAAAAAACAATGTTAATTCAGATCAGACTAGAGTCTGCACTGCTTGCCAATCGTGATATGAAGCATGTTTTATGGCATAAATGGACTTCTCTAAGCTCGAAGATGGAAAATCCCATTATAAATATAGTTAAGGTGTCCGATTATTTACGCAAACTCACCCCTTGCGCAAACTACATTCTTTTCAAAGTTGTACTCAGACCTATAGTTTTTATCTTAAAGCATGTGAGAGCAGAGGGTTCTCAGTTTGACCTCTTAACTTTCAAAATCTCAAAATCATAAACATTACTAAAAGGGTAAAAATACAATATACAGGCTTGGAACCACAGTCATTGCGCTGCTTTTGTTTAAATTGCATCGCTTGACGGGAAACCAGAAACTAAAACTGTATTTTGTGGAGCAGTTTGTCATTTTTGTGAAGCATCTCCCGCGATCGTTTGCCAGTTATATCACTCAGTTTATATACATCACCCCACATTTCATTACCAAACGGAGAGCCCCTGCAGTTCATTAGGCTTAGCCTGGCCTGCTGATCTAGAGGCCAAAGGTGTAAGCCCCGCTGGAGGTGGGAATCTTTTCAATAGCAAACGGGGTTTCATAGCACAAAGCCATTGATTATCACCCACAGATGATGTGACATCGACCTGATATGACTGAAATACTGTTAAAAAGGACGTAAAATCGCAAGTCATCCATCACTGAACATGACGGTGAACCACTTTTCATAATGATGATTGTTTAGAGATCTTTAGAGATCTTACCACTGGTAGGGCATTGGAGACTTTAAGTCTGTAATATATAAAATTGACATTTTTCAGACTTTTAATACAATTTTCTGCATTCTAGGGCATATAATTCATTTTTCAGAACATTTACAGAAAAATGCTCATGCTTCTCTGAATATAGATATTTCACCAGCTGATATGCTCTCAAGCTGTTGTGCAATGTCCAGTCTCTGGCAAATACTTGCACCTAAGGAAGGGCAATTCTATTGTTTGATGAAGAAACGTTGTGGTTTTCCGCAAAGTTGGTAGGTGCATAATAAACAAAAACCTTAAGTCAATCTATTATGAGAAGATCGTAAATTACCACTTAGTTTCATTTGGGTCAACTGAGATTACCCCACCCATTTTTAAGAGATAATGTACACAAAACCAAAGCTCCATTTGACTTGAACTTATGGCCCCTTCCTAGGGCTAATTGTTCACAAAATGTTATTCAATAATAACTGTACCAGGAAAACCCCCTTATGGCAACTGGTCCTTCAAAAAAAAAAAAAAAAAGGCAAAGCTCCGATAAAATATCCATACCAGACTTAAGTACGAAATAAAATATTTATGTGATATGATTTAGTTGTGAATCGAATACATGTATATGAAGATGAAAATGCGCCGTTTTTCCGCGGTCTTAAAATTTGTTCATTTCTTAACATTTGGGAGTTTTAAGCGACGTCGTCGGCATAAAATTACTTCCAAATATTTACATTATCCCTGTATTTATTGAAAAGCCCTATGGTAAACCATTAGTACGTAATGTTGTTTATACTTCAATAACTACATCGGTTCACGCGGCGTAACATGACGTTAAGTGACGTCAAGATAAACCATGGTTCTCCAATCAGATTGGACGCAGGCGACGTTAAGATGTCATTGTTATGTCGTTGACGCTGTTCCGCCTTTAGTATAAAAAACTGCGGATAAATGGTTTTCTAATTCAAATGTAGCCCCTAAGGCAAATTTGTGCTCAAATAATAGGTAGAACGAATGTGAATAGTATATAAGCAATGAACTTATTTTTTCTGGTCTTAATGGAAATATAAACTACATTGGGTCGCTAGCAAAGTTGACATGGGCCCCTTCGGGGTTCACTTACTTTGCACACGACCCAACGTACTTTATACTTCGACAAATACAAGAAAAATAAAAATTGTTCATTTAATTAATCCATTTTAATTGAATATTTATGGCACACAACATTTACCCTGTACATCTTGTTATTTGACGGTAAGTGTTCCGAAAACGAACGAAACAATAGCCTTTTGTTTGTCCGAAACTTCTTCGACAGTTCTTCGTCCGAAATGCAGAATCTGCATGTCGTTGAATATGCAAAAAAAGGCAGGAAGGTGTTATGAGAAAGCATTGACACAGAAAATGATATATTGAAAATCCGCATTTGATTCATATTAAGTGCAGTTTTCATCAGTTTCGACTGTAATTATTGCTTCAGAAAACGCTGCTTAGCCATATGAAAGTTTGTTTTGAAAAGAGGCCAGTAATTACATGAATATAACGAAATCGTTTTATAACGATATTTATTACATGACGTCGCTGTTATTCAGTGGATAACGTCGTTTATTACAGGTATTACTAAATATAGTAACAAATATCTTGGATACGCAGTTCAATATGGCTAGTGATTCCTTTCCCCATATCAGCCCGCTCGTGCAGAGCCATATCGGCCCGCTCGTGGAGCCATATCAGCCCGTTCATTCGAAAAAGAGATGGCTGAACGCAAACTGGAACAGCTGTGGTTTGAGCGACTGGATTCATTGATATGACAAAGAAACTGCTAAACGGCTGAGAAAGTTTTTGAGAAATCGAAAATCCCAAATAGAATCGTAAACACAATGTGACAGTCATTACAGACTCAGACAGTGGGAACAATCCTCCTCAATGAAATCGAAATGCATATTGTAAGTTTTTTATTCTCTCTCTTCTAAGAATTTGCTTTCTGTGAAATCCTCTTTAAAACTTTGTTAGAAAATGACTGCATAATGAGGTCATGTTTATTAAAGGACGTCAGCACGGCGGCGATATGTGCATGCGTACTTTGCAACGTAACATAACGCCATAAACAATCGAATCGACGTATCGTCCAAAATAGTTTCGTTTGTTTCAATCAGTATAATTATTTAAGGGGAAAATGCAGAATACATGTAATAAAAAATGGTTACGACATGTTTAGTGTCGCATTGCCAGGCATATCGGCACGGCAGCTCCATATTGGCCCTCGGGCCTACTGACCGCCGGACCAAAATAGAATATATCATTGGTCTCCGGTGCGGATAGGAAAAATCCCAACTCGAGGGCACACGGATGTGTCGGAAACGAGGCTTGCCGAGTTTCCGACACACTCTTGTGTCCGATGGTTGGGATTTCCCTGTCCGCATCGGAGACCAATGATTAATTATTTTTCTTACCTACGACTGTAATTATTTCAAATTGATCGGGGAACTATTGTTCCATGCGAACGTACACAAGCGTAAGTAGTATTGTGACGTAACGTCAACGTTATTTCAATCGTCAGTTGGTAACGTCTTCAAAATGGCGGCACCCTCGACGAATTGACTATTTCGGAGTTTCTTTTTTCGATTTTAAGACATAGAGACAGATAATGATCGTGTTATAAAAATGAATTTCTTTAAATAAATTCATTATTTTGAAAATAATGCATAGAGTAGGCTATAGAATCACCGAGCCGGGCTTATCGCATTTCATTGATTGAGAAGCGATATGCAGAATTTAAGCTCGTGTGAGCTGTCCCAGCCCATGGGCAAGACAGAATTTTCCAGCACCGCTAAAAATAGAACAAACTTTGTCTCGTAGGTAAGAAATATAGAGCTCTCTGGGCGGATATGCTTGGCAACGCGACAACAGACATGTACGAACCTCTAAGTCATAAAAATCGTACGACCACACGTGTAATAACAATTTGGCGCTTACATGTAACATCATTGACAACGTCCGCGTCAGCAATGCGTTTCCTTTTTGAAATAATGTTCGTTTTGAAGGCGATAGAATCACATTTTAAAGATCATATGATAAACAGAATCTTACACTCGTGGTCATTTCATATGAAACTTATGAAACTCGCCAAAGGCTCGTTTCATAGATTTCATATGAACAGACCACTCGTCTAAGATCCTCTATAACGTCGCTGTGCTTGAATATCTGACGCAACGTCTTCCTGCTTTGTTCATCCTCTACACGTATTTTTGCCCTCGTTCTTCGAAGGATAATTTGGGAGGATATGGTCTTTTCAGATTAAAAGTCCATTTCACGTATTTTCTAAATTTGAAAAATAAAGATTATTCACACAGCATTAATTCTTTGTTCTCTCTTGCTATGAAAGGAATTTTCAAACCCATGCCGGCGGAACATGATCTCAGCTTCATAAAATTCTTCTTTTTTATAATTATAGTGAAAAAAACACCCTCTCTAAAATTCATTTTTCGTTTAGCTGAATGTAATTATAGCATTTTCTGCCCGTTAAGATAGTTCAAGAGTAAAGCTATAAAATCTGACATTGATTTATTGGCCTCTAGACACGGGTTATTCACTGATAACACCTGCAGTTAGGCTCATCAGCCGGATTCAGATTTGAATGCCCCATTTCACACATGATTATTGAGATTTTTATTACAACTTTCATGGTGCATGGGTCTGTGATTTGATCACGGGGGTCACTTCCATATGGAAGAATGTGCCGCTGTAATAATCCCTATTTCTAAACTGAAGAATGCATCAATAGGTCATTATTTTTGAATGGCTATACATAATAAGGTCTTTTTTAGAGAACCTGGAATCAAAAACAGGAACATTGTTGTATATCTCAACATGCCAAAAGTGGAAATTAGCCAATTCCCTGTTAACATACATTTTGTTACCTTATTTGCCACATTTGTAGCTTTACTTGTTTGTTCTTTTTTTCTGGAGAAAGAGGCAAAGTAAATTGCTCCACATAATAAGGGGAAAATATTTTGGCTGTGATTTATGAATATGTGTGTTTTTGTAAATACCGTATACATGAATAGTGTGGGTTATAATCACGGGCATCTGAAGTTTTGTCCTAGCCCAAGAACTAACCTGAAAATTGGCTGTAACTGTCAGAGAGTAGCTTTCCCCCCTAGTAGTTTCCACCCCCCCCCCCACCAGGAAAAATGGCTATGATTTTTCCATAGTAGAATTTCCCACCGGAAAAATGGCTATATAGTAGAATTTCCCCCCGGAAATATGACTGTATAGCCAATTTTCCCCGGGGAAAATCTACTATACGTGTTTTTGCATAGCCGTTTTTCCCCTCTATAGTGGATTTTCCCCCTGGTAATATGATTGCAGGAAAGCACGCTACATCGCGGAATTTGCTCCTTCTCCAATCATAATAGTGAGGTTCACAACTGAAACTGAAATACGAGTATCTGTCTGTAAAAATCGTAAAATTTGATGCTAGAACCGCATGCATGTGTCCATCAGTCTGTCTTGTTTTGGGAAAACAGGTAGGCGTTTTGCTTTTCCATGTCAGGCAAAAAACGGCTATGAGTGTACGTGGTTATGTGCATAAATTTGTATAATTTTGTGTTTGTACAAGTTGCTCCTGCGTGCACGCAGCGGAGCGCCTGGACTAGTGCTCGCCTTACATGCAGGAGTCGTGGGCTCGACCTCAATCGGGACACACGTCCGATTATTATTTTCAATGTTATAAACTCCCTACTACGTCAAACATGACTGGACGAAGCACCTGTTCGTACATCTTCCTGTAAGCTTGCATGTGTACACATGTATGTGTACATATATCTGCGATGGGAAGAAATCACACCCGTTCGTTCCTTAAGTTAGTAATTATTGATTATTATAAAAAAATATGGTTGCTAAATTTGCATACTGATTTATTGGAATTTTTCACGTTTATTACCTCCCTTGAAGAACTGATACATGCCTTAACCGATTAATTCCGTAAAATGTCTCTGATCCATTCCGTTCCGTTTCGTTCCGACAAATAGCCATACCAAAATCACTAATAGCCAATTTCCCGGTGGGGGAAAAAGGACTATGGGGGAAAAGAGGCTCTATGAGGTCCGGACAATCCACTATATAGCCGTCCTTCCTATAGCCATTTTTCCGGGGGAAAACCCACTCTCTGACAGTAACGCTCAACAATGCATCTAGCGAGCGTATCGAGAAGAGTATGAAACGTTCCGTATTTCCTAGAGAGGAGCCCCGGTAGCTAAGAAGGTTAAACGCTGGACTGCTGTTCTAGCGGTCCCGGGGTCGTGCCCCGCTGTGGGTGGTAATCATTTCAATCGTAAACGGGGTTCCATTGCACACACCCTTTCATTATCACCCACCCATCGTCCCGATACGATTGAAATACTGTTTTTTATAGTTTTTTCTTCTTTTCCTCATATATTCCTTATTAAGTCACGTAATGGAGAATATATTCCGGGAAACACGGAATGTTTCATAACCTGCTTGTTGCGTTCGCTATAGACGCATTATTGGGCGTTACAGTCACTTTTCGGGTTCGTTCTTAGGCTATGATGAAGCTTCAGATACCCGTGTCAAAGACAAAGTGAGCCCTCCGGGGATTAGGTACGCTTATATGTATTAAGTATTTAGAATGTTGAAAATTTGCCTCAGCATGAATGATTTATTTCTTGTTCAGTAGTATTTTTGGTTCTTTTTATATTCCGGCGCCCATATAACTCAGTCGGGAAGACACTTGACTCACGACTAGCTATATATGAACACATAATTTGACATATGAGCCGCGACACGACAAACTTTGTAACCAGCAAAGTGGCATATGCAGCCAGCGAAAACTCAGATCAGCCTGAGCATCCGCCCGGTCTGATCAGAGTCTTCACTGTGCGCTTACAGCGTAGGTAAGTGTCTAGCTACCTCCATGCCGACAGCGATGACTCTTTCCAGACTGAATGGATGCCCATGCTGATATGAGTCTTCGCTGAGCGCACATGCCATATTGTTGCTGCTAATATATCAGAATTATACATTATAAATTGTCAATGGGCTGTTGTAATCACAATAAAAAAAACAGCCAAGGCCGCGAGACTACGGGAGATAACAGTGTGAAAAAGGTCTGTTAGTGAGGCATCAGAGAGCCAAATGAAAGTGATCATCCATAGCATGAAGCTCATATAACGGCGAACAGGTTGATCTCCGGTTACGGTTGGAAAGAGCACCCGACACCGTTAGATCAGTAGGCCAGCGCTAGGACTCTGCAGATATTTTGACAAAACTTTTGCAGATATGTTTCTAGAACAGTCCTTTGCTAACCACAAGAAATTCATGCTAATTACCCAATTTGGCTGCTTGCCATTGCAACCGAATGGTTAAAAATAGGATAACATATTCAAAAATTATCTTATGAGAAATTATGTGGCCGATAAACAGGCCCAGATCCAGACCTCCACTTACTGGTGGGGCTCTGGATAACTGATGGGGCTGGGAGATGCCGAGATGTATGTAAGTATGTTTGTGCGTTTGTGTGTGTGTGTGTGGGGGCCTGAAAATATATGACTTAATCAGGGATCAATTTTATGATAATTTTGATATTGTCTTTTTGCCTTGAAATATATGTTGTGATATCTCATTAGAATCACCTGGCAGAGGCGATTCTAATGAGATGTCACAACATGAACTTTAATCTAACCACATGGTAAGATTATCCAAAACTGTCATCAGGGACTCCATAATATTTGGAGGCCTACATATTATAAATAACACAGAGACCCAGATGGCGGGGCTGAGGCCCAAAAGCCCGCTCCCTGAATCCGGGGCTGATGAAGCTCAAACTTGACAGAAAAGATGTTAGTACCAGCCTCTATAGAATGAATTACTGTTTTTTCATGGCTATCACTCCAGCAGTTTGGTTGCTATGGCAACTTATTTTTTTCGATTGACTTATAACTTGAAAAGTGAAAATTGACAATTTTTGCTGTCTCACTGCAGTTATTTAGAAGTTTTGCTAACCAAAGTTCTATATATTAGTCATATAATAGGAGTTTTGTCCAAATCACTGAATTCAACAGGTTGCAGTGGCAACATAAAGTGTAAATTTCCAAAAAACATATCAAAAAACCTTTTTCTCAAAAGCCATAAGGGAGATGAAGCTGATAGTTTGCATACATGTTCATGAAGTTAACTTCTACAGAAGACATCGCCTGTGAAGCCATGAGGCCGATTCTTACCAAATTTCACATATTGTAGCATCTAGAGGCCGGTGGAACAAATATTGTGTTTTGCCTACTCTGGTTGCTATGACAACTTAAGTTTTAATTTTGTGGGATACAAAATGATTATTTATAAATATCCATAATTGCAAAAAGTAATATCCATGATTCGAATTAGTGAAGTCCATAATTATTAATGAATATCCATAATAATTAATGAATTTCCATAATTCGAATAAAGGATATCCATAACTGGGATTCAATAATTCGGATTATGAATATCCAATAATCTAATGATTTATGAATATCACTAATTCGAATTATGGATACCACTTATGACCATTCATACGAATTATGGATTTCCATAAATCAAATGTGATATCAATAATTCAAATAATTGATATCCATAATGCCCATTTATGGATATCGCTCATTCGAATTATGGATATCTATATATCGGATTAATGATATTCATAATTCGAACTAGTGATATCCATAAATGATATCCATAAATGATATTGGATATCTATTATTCGAATAAGAGATATCCATAATGCAAAGTATGGATATCAATAATTCGGCCCTTTTATGGATATCACTATTAGAATGATGGATATCAATAATTCGTTTGTGCAAACAATACGTTAAATAACGGCTGCTTTGCATTCATGGTTCGAATTTGTAAAACCACTTATTCGAATTATGGATATCCATGATTCGAATTAGTGAGATTTAGTTGTTTTCTCTGTAAATTAATCCGATGTTTGTTTTGTAGTAATATACATCAATGATTTTTCTTGCCTCTATAAAAGCGCATTCAAAGATAACCACTGTCCTTGACGTCGACTATATATGGGGAGGACGCTAAAGTGCGCCGAGGTGACGAAGCTCAATTGGTCTTCAGCTTCAATGGTGCAAGTTTGGGAAGAGAGAATATAAATGCACTGTGGTTGAATTTAATAGGGAGACCGGGTCTGAATGAATTACGGGATGAACGAATCAGGAGGATAACGTTTGGTTGAGTAAGTTAATGTTATTTACGTCCTTAGTGATAGACGCGCAAAATTCCGATAGACTCATTCCAATGATAGATGTACCATTATCTAGTGGCTGACGAAAAAACTATTTTCTTGACGTCTTATTTGGTGAACATAATTAGAGGTGATTTCTGAAGACCAAATAGCCTTAAATAGAGCCGAAAAAATGCTCTTCCTAGATGCTTGAAAACTGTATACTCCCAGAGAAAATATCATAAGCCTGCAAAAATAAAATTATGGTTCATTAATACCCGATCTCCTCTGCAAGAAAATTTACCAACATTAAGTGTCTGGTTTCTTTTGTCGTTCAGTATACTAGATATTGGTATGACGGTGAATACATGTTAACCAGGTTAAAGGGTACTTATGGAGATGCTTACATAAATAAAAATAACAAGTATGCTTTTCAAAAAGTATTTTTTTTTGTCTGGTTTCATGTAGGAAATCCAACTGAGAGTTCGCGCTAAGCCATAATGAACCCGCCCTCGAAGATAAGTAAAGATGTAAACTTGTGAGAAGTTGCTAATTTTCAGGGAAATGCATTAAACTTTTATGGGTTTTTTTTTCAGATTTTTGTATTTGCCACAAATCACCACTTTAACGTTGCTCTGTTGGTCTGAAGTGTATATGTACTAGTCACCTGTTTAAGTCATGTACGGGGAGCTCCTCTGATACTGAAATGTTATAGGCCGATTCTCTCTCTTTCTCTCTCTCTCTGTTCGTCCTACAAGCCGTTCGCCTGCTTGAGCCTCCAGAAGGTATATTTCATTTGTCCAGAAGCTGTTATCAATAGTGATCAATACATGAACATAGATATAAATACAAAGAAGCCGAGCCAAGTATACTGTATACACATCGTATGGATGCGAATGGGACATTTAGATGTAAACATACAAAACGATGTTGGAGACTCAGGAGACTGTATATTTAGGGGATCCCATATCTACTTTCATATAAAAGAATTTTTTTGGAGACAAGGGATTTAAATATGTAGGCACACATTGTACTTGGAGACTCGGAACTTTAGATATAAACATACAAATACGTTGTCGGAGACTCCGGGGACTTGAGACTCCGGGGACTGTACATGTAGGGGATGCTCTATATATAGACGTTCGTAATATCTGTTGCAGACAGGGTGACATGAATGTGCAGGCACACACGATACTATCTGTTTGGGGACCCGGGGACTGGAGACTCGGAGACTGTTTATAGATAGATACATATATGCATACACCTACACACTGACGTTTTGGAGACTCGGAGACAAGGAGATGAAGGGGATATACATAAATACATACACCTATAAACTGACGATTTGGAGACCTGGAGACTCGGAGACTAGGAGATGAAGGGGACATACATAAATACATATACCTATACACTGACGGTTTGGAGACCTGGAGACTAGGAGATGAAGGGGACATACATACATACATATACCTATACACTGATGATTCGGGGATTTGGAGATCCGGAGACTCGGAGATGAAGGGGACGTACATACATACATACATACATACATACATACATACATACATACAAACATAAATTTATACATACATACATACATACATACATACATACATACATACATACATACATCATGGAGATATATACATAGATACATACAAACATCATGGATATATATATTCCAAATGTTTCCGTTTTTCAAACTTAGTACTGAGAGCGCTTCCGCTAGGTTAAATAAAGAAAATTACTTTATCAAATGTTTTAAGCCTACATTAAATAGTTTACATTAATATTAAACATCTGCCACCATTATGGTGTCATAGAATTATGAATAGAATAGAATAGAACTCATATGACGTTACGTCATAAACTGTTGCTAAGAGCTAACGCCGCCATTTTCAATGTCACTTTAACACTGAAGAGTTGTTTAACGAAACGCGTTTGTTTATGTGACAAATAAAGTTAAAAAAGGAGCATGTGAAGTCATTTTATACTTCGTTTATATATATATATATATATATATATATACATACATACATCATGGAGATTGATACACGTATAGGGTAATACAATATTTCGTGTGGTCTTACATGACTTTCTTCCCGAAATTTGGTTGAGATTGACCCAGATGCTTACGAGATATAAAAGCTCGAAGGTGTTGATAGACGACGTCAGGCGACGGACGCCGGACAGCGGGGACTGCTTTTCCTATAAACTTCCCAAGAGCCGAAGGCTCAGTGCAGTTTGGGCTCAACTCATAGTTATAGCTGCAAAGGAATAACAAATCATTCATTCTCAAGCTTTCCTGTCCGTATCTGTGAAAAATGCGTTTCTATCAAAAATCGCAATAAAGTCCGAACGCATTTGTCACACTGGCAAAATGTGAAGAATACAACCGTATTCATCATACACGTGTGAAAAAAGCGTTCTGTGAATATTGCGGTCTCTCATACCTGATACCAACCAGTGATGCGCTACATAAACGCATCATCAACAACAAACTTCTCTTGATAAATACAGGGATAACTCTGCTACGATCATCTTTGCTAGCCAAGGGTACTAAGTCCACTTTGTTCCTTACCATTTGCCGACGACCTGTTCGCAAATCAGATTACCCATAGCGCCGCCCTTTGGCTGCAGCTAGTTGCTCCCCCGGCGTCTTATCTTTAGATCAGAAGATCTGTTTCAAAACATACTTTTTGCACAACTTCGCATGATCGTTCAAAAACACTAGTGAATTGGTTAATCTTGACCGTCTACTCCTGTTTGGTTGTTGATTGGTTGTTTTGGGTTAACGATGGCTCTTTGAGACAGTATTTCAGTCTATATCGAACCGTCCTGTTTGGTAACTGTTAACGGTATCCACGATGTTTTCTGTTCTGTTCTGTTTCAATTCTCGTAACGACGTTCCCCAAATGGCTCAGCGGTGCGTTACTATAGTTTCACACACCTGACGCCGAGTGTCCGTCTATCACGATATTTTCTACCGACAAAGCGCCTATTATGCGGAAAATATTTTGTTACGGATAATTTGAGTGGCTGTGATGGATGTTGTTCGCATCCAAGAAATGACGCAATGGGAAAATCGTTTTACAAATATGCCGTTGGCCAAGGGTACGTAAAGCCTCATTCACACGATCAAAGTTTCTTTGTCACAGAAACTTTAACAAAGAAAGTTTAATTTGGCATATTTTTGTCATTCACACGAGCACATATTTCTATGACAAACCTACTAAGTCACAGGAACTTTGCCCGTGTGAACGAGGCTTATTAAGGCATCCTTGGCTTGTGACGATGTGCTGCGACATAAAATCGTGCCTTATCAATTCAAATGTTGAAGACAACAAGTACATTACAGAAATAGGAGCGAACTGTCCAACACCTGCGGCCAACACTGCAAAACGTTTTACTTCAATATGATTGTTATACACCGTATCGAAATGTATTTCATCCGTCCGTTTTCTTACGTAGAAAACGACTGCCATGACCCGTATACGTGAAAATTTCATATGGTATGAAAGACGCCGCTTTTGCTCAAATGTTATCTATCTTATGAATTTATATTTGCTAAAAACCATCATTTCTTTTTTTATAAATTATTTACTTCTAGGAGAAATTAAGATTACAAAGACAAAATTCGACGGCAAAATTCATCATTTTCATATTCTTGTGAAATTTCTCGTCGGTAACGAAGATAAAAACGAAAACGATGGCATGCAAATATGAACATGATTACACACAAAAACGATAACTACCTATGTGCCACAAAATTCATGCATAAAGTAGAAAAAATAAAGAAAATAACTCACCAGCGAAGAAGCGCGTACAAGCATTTCAAAGTAACTGGTGAAATTAGTATGTACGGTTTGGAAGATGCATCCGTTTTGTCGCCACAAGAGTCGGCATCGACATTTGCAGGCAAAACTGAAATAACATGAGCAGTGCCACGAGCTCATCTCAGCAGGCACATGGCGATGAAAAGACGTCGTACTGATGTCAATGCGATGTCATTACGTCGCACCAACGTCAAAAAGACGTCATGTGCATGCTTGGATATCACTGTGAACAGCTAAGACAGGAATCAGCATGTTAATTGTTGCTTACTGACAAGTTATAGTCTTTGCTTTTCACTTAACACATTAAGGTAAATGGACGTACATTCAGGGGAAGCAATTCTTCCATTTCATTTTGCCTCCCTTCTCAAAGGGGGTCAACTCTGAAAGAAAAAGTTTGCTCCTCTAGGATTATCTAGGATTCATCTTTAAGAGTAGACCCCCTTTGAAAGGACTTCCTCATCCGAGAAAGCAAACAGGAAGTCACAAAAGTTGTTCCCTTATATCAATGCCTTGGTGAAAATGGGCTATGTTCATGTATAGCATGTATTTCGAGCAAAAGATATTAACAATAGAACATTTTAGTAACCCATAAACACATGAGTACGAGAACAATTGGTACAATGCGTCAATTCAAACTGGCATAATTGAACAATAGGGCTAGTCAGAGAGTAGTTTACCTCTCTCTGTCTGTCTGTCTGTCTCTCTCTGTGTCTCTCTGTCTGTCTCCCTCTCTCTGGAAAAATGGCTAGAGGAAGGATGACTGTATATTATATAGTGGAAGTCCCCACCTCATAAAGCCACTTTCTGCCTACACCCCCACCCCCCTACCCCACCTCTTATCTCCATCGATACTTTCCCAACTGGAAAAAAAGGTTATAGGAGTGCTTGGTATATGGGGGCTAAGTCACTTCAAGTTCTCATCATGGCTGAATTTCTCTCTCCCCCTACGCCACCCCTCTCCTACCCCTCCCCCCTTTCCCCACCACCACACACACAGACACATATTCGAAAATATAGTTTCTGTTTAAGCCGGTGCCAGGGGGCTTGGCGGGTGTTGTGCACAGTAAAGAATCCTATAGATTTTACGGTAAAACACGTGGCAACTGGCTGCCAGGCCATTTACCGTAAAAAGAACGGGATGAGACCGCATGTTTTTAACATGGAGACCGACTGCATTGCATACAAGAATTGTCAGAAGACAATAAAACGCGACTTACGAGAGCTTGACTATACTGGCCAAGTGAAATGAGATCAACTGCTGTTGGCTGACTGCTTCAGGGAAAGTTTGTGAAAATATCCCAAAAGACTAAACAATTAGAGCCCGGACATGATAACCTGCATGATAAAAATCGACCATTATCAGTAAAGACTTAAGAAGAAATGAGGTCTAAATCTACGTATATTACATACCTTTAGCATTTCATGAGATGAGTGAGATATAGCCAAAACACAAGAATTGACCCAGGGAAAATGACTCAATAACCCAATAACCAGCTGAGCAAGAGTTGTTTCTCGTGCATATATCTCGTACTCTTGATCTTTAGTTCTATGAAGTTCCTCGATTACATGTACAGTATTCCTCAAAATTATTGAGAATTGCATTTTGGCACACAGCTGCTAGCCATACATATTCAACAAAATTTTAAACACGTAAAATACAATAAAAGAACCTCTGTTTCAAATTGAATATACAAGAATGACAATATGATGCATTTTCTTTTGTCAGTGGTAGGTAAGGATGGGCTAGGGTACACCCCTGTAAAAATTTGTCCCTTGATTTCGACTATATTTTTCTATACCACATTTGCTAGAAATAGACTATCGCAGATGAAATAACTTATTTTCTCCATTGTGCACCACCATGTACATTAGTAATGTTGCCTTAATATTTTGCATGATTTAAAGCTACTAATTCCAGTTTCTGAGTCAGGGACTGGCTGTTATATTATAGGAAGAATATTGAAGGCATCAGAAACAGCAAAAAATCTGATCGGTTAGTGATCTGAACGGTATATTTTTAACAAGGTATAGATAATCATGTCAAAACTCCTATCCCTTATAGCACGTTTACTAAGCCTTACATAAAATATGGTTTTGTGCCGTGTCCGTCGAGATGTATAGAATAAGAATGAATCAGAGCAACATACCCTCTGTCAAAATTGCAATTTTCCCCAATTTCGGGCCATTTTTCGAAATGAAGTCACATGTTTGAATGCCAGCAGCATTTACAGCTGACGAGCTCACACAAATTCTGTTTTCACTTAGCCAACATATTATCTCTAGATGAGAAAAACATTCAGAAATCAACTGATTTGTCATTATCTTTTCCAAAAATATCGATTTTATTTGGTAAGGGTACATAATTTTCCAGTCGGACAAAAATCTCTGGGCGACACAATTCAAAGGGAGATAACATTTGTGACTCAAACATATGAGTAATACTGGTACATTAAAAAGTTCACAGAGGGATGTTGTTAACTAAGTAAACAAAGATATTAAGTAATTACATGATATGTCAACTACCCGTGCTTAATTTTCACTTTGCAAAACATTCTCAATAATTTTGAGGAATACTATACATGTATATCCCGCAAAACTGAAGGTTTAGTAGTTATCATTGGAAACGGAAGGAAAGAATGGGCGACTATTAAGAGTAGGGGATCACGTGATTTTTGGTTTAAAACCACACCTGATTGACTATGTTTTCAAGGATGTTACGAAACGAGCTGTTATGAAACGAAAAAGAGTCATAGTTACCAAACGAGCTGATCAGGTCGTTTGGTAACTGTGACTCTTTTTCGTTTCGTAACAGCTCTTTTTCGTTTCGTAAATGACTAGGTTGTTTTGGTAACTATGACTTTAATTCGTTTCGTAATAGCTCTTTTTTCGTTTCGTAACAGCCCTTGTATATACATAGTTAACAAGGAATGAATCCGCAGCACGGAAAATGACAATACTGTGAGAGAGTCTTGTCACAAAATTTCAACTGACGTCCGTGCAGATTACACCGCCATTTTAGTACCGATAGTTCCTGTTTAAAATTTTGTGAAAGACAACGGCTAAGTGTGAATTTTTTGCGGGTTCATCAAAGTGTCGTTAGCTATGGGAGGATGCTGACTGGAAAGTGACCCATAACTCAATGAGTGAAATTATTTGAAGGAATAAGATTCACTCATATTTCTGTCCGTATAACGTATCAAAAGAAGAACCATGTGATCTCCCACCCCTACTACTACCAATGTTCCCCAGCTTCGCGAGCAGCGTGGATTACTCGTACAATTACTTGTACACATTTCGAATGCATCTTATTGACTGTTACCTTCGTTCACTGTAGCACAAGTTTCCCCATCTACCGTATCAACTGCTTGAGCTGTTTCCGCTGCTTCTTCACCCCCAAGCTCTTTCGAGTTTACTGGGGAAGATCCAGAATTAGTCTGATCTTGACTGGAGTAAAAGTGTCTACAAAGTATGCTGATATGTGTGTTCCCGCCTATTGTGGGTACAATTTTTCACTGGCTTTTCAAACGATTCACTTATTAAACAAGAGGGCCATGGAGAACTGAATCGCTCAACTGAGTAAAAACGTCAAACGTCAAACTAGGGCTATCATTTGAGCAAACCTGATATGAAACCGTCCAAATATGAGAGACACTGGTTAAAGAACAAAGAATGACCTTGACCTCTATTGCTAAAAATGTTCAGGTATTGATTTATCTGACTGTATTTTTTAACTTTCGCACCTAAATCTTATATAAATTCCATGAACTCTTATATTCAAGAATTTACCCATATTAAACACCAAAAAGTAGATTTGACATTGCCGTAAAATGTCAAAGTCAACCCAAGGTCATCATTTGAACAATCTTGGGCCAAAATCTTCAAAACTTTCCATGAAATCTTTAGATCTAGCATTTTCCCATACATGTATTTGACCTTGCTGTAAAATAGGATAATGTCAACCCAAGGTCATCATTTAAACAATCTTGGTAGTACTCGATTACTTGATGGCACACACCAATTTTCAAGGCCATCGGTCTATTAGTTCTGGAGAAGAAGTTTTTTCAAGGCTTTTACCTTTATATATGGGCGTGGCAGCCATGTTGGTCATACGACTTGGACCATTTGAATAAATTTTCGTTCCCTCAGCCCCTGGAGGCTCTAAATGAAATTTGGTTACAGTTTGCTTAGTGGCAAAGAATGAATTTGACCCCTTGTTCTCACAAATCTTCATAAACTCATTAAGATGACTGTATATACCAATTTTAGGCCAAAATCTTCAAAACTTTCCGTGAAATCCTTTGTTCTAGCATTTTCCAATATTTGACCTTGCCGTAAAAATGTCACGGTCATCCCAAGGTCATCATTTGAACAAACTTGGTAGGACTTGACTACCCAATGCTACATACCAAGTTTCAAGGTCATTGGTCAATTGGTTCTAGAGAAAAACTCTTCAAGTTTTTTTACCATATATCTGTATGGCGGCCATGTTGGTCATATGACCTGAGACCTGGACTGTTTGAACAAATTTTTGTTCCCTCAGCCCCTGGAGGCTCTATATGAAAGTTGGTTACAATTGGCCCAGTGGCTTTTGAGGAAATGTTTGACATTGGCAAAATATGAGAGTCCTGGGTCAAAGGAAAAATAATGACTTTGACCTCTTGTACTCACAGATCTTCATGTACTCATTAAGACAACTGTATATACCAATATTTAGGCCAAAATTTTCAAACTTTTTATGAAATCTTGTGTTCTAGCATTTTCCCATATTTAACCTTGCTGTAAAAAAGTCAAGTCCTTCGGTCAACTGGCTGTTGAGAAGAAGAGTTTTAAATGTTTTACCATATATGGGCGTGGCGGCCATGTTGGTCAGGTGATCTGGACCGTTTGAATAAATTGTCATTCCCTCCATCCCTGGAGGCTGTCTTTGAAATAGGTTACAATTGACCCAGTGGCTTTTGAGATGTTTGAAATTGTCGGGTTATGAGAGACCAGGGTCAAAGGTGAAAGAATGACCTTAACCTCTTTAAAAATTCCCATGAAATTTTATATTCTAGCATTTTCTCATACGAAAGAGCCAGAATACAAATTTGACCTTGCCGTAACCAAGGTCAAGGTCAACCCAAGGTCATCATTTGAAAATTCTTAGTAGTACTTGTGAACATGATACCTTATATGGGCGTGGCAGTCATGTGAGAAGGCCCTGGAGGCTACATATGAAATTTGGTTACAATCGGCCCAGTGGTTTCAGAGGAGAAGTCATTTGAAATTGTAGACGGAATACGATTACGGAAAACGACGACGACGGGCGACGGCGCCTGCCCATCCTATGAGCACTCCTCCCCCCCCCCCCCCCACCCCCTCTGGAGCCGCTGGCTTAGATGCGCTAAAACTTGGATGATTTCTTTGACGTGGTATAAAGAAGGTGCATTTGGTTTTCTCAACCTCATTCATATGCATTACGGCCAGGTTGGCCAAACTACTTTCTTCTTTAGTGACGAAAAAAAAAAAAAAGAACTCGCCGGGTTGATATTCATTTATTATGATTCGGTTGAGATGTTTCAGTTTTCCTCCTTTTTGACAATCTATGTATTTATGTAGAAACGTTTATAAACTGTCTTAGCCCATTTATGCTATATACTAGTGTGTCCTATAAAAGGGACATTGATAAACAGTGTAGACCCGGATCAGATGCTGGAAAACGTGTAATATGATCAGGGTTTACATTATTGCGCTGTATTGGGCTACAATAATGGTTGTACATCTTTCGCATATAAGTAAAGTTAATTTTGTTTGAACATTTGCCGGAGTAAAAGTTCCCAGCAAGCAGACAAGGTTGAATCAACCTTGAATCAACCTTGATTCAACGTCACCAACCTTGAATCAACAATGACTCAACATCAGGACGTTGAATCAAGGTTGATTCAATGTTTATTCAACCTTGCGCGTCGTGACACTGAATCAATGTTGATTCAATGTTGATTTAACCTTGTGTCGTGACGTTGAATTAAAGTTGATTCAAGGTTAACTCAACCTTGTGTGCCCAGTGGGAGTTCAATCGTAACATTTCGGCCGATGATTCCGTGCCCTAGATTCGTAGATATCGTGGAGGATTGGTGGGAGTTATGCCTACCTGTTTCTTCCGAGTCTGCAGTGATGTTGCCCCTCTCTCGATGGTGTAGCCTACCTACTATTTCTGTCAATATAACGTAAGAAATGTTATTATTATTATCATTATTATTATTATTATTATTATTATTATATGCCAGGGTTCATTTTTTTTCTTCCTCATTTCTAACTCGCCTGAACGAGGTTCAGGAAGAGCTATTGCACTACCCTCGGCAGCGGCGGCGGCGTTGGCGTTAGCAAAATGTTAAAGTTTTACGAATTTTAAAGTTTTACGCTTTAATTTTATGTGATGAGCAAGGCGCTGTCAGGTGAGCTATCCTGTACCACTGTCTTGTTTTAAGTTAAACTGAATCGTCTGTTTATCATCCACTGTTGGTTTAACCCATTCCATTTGGGACACCCCTTTAGGGGTATTGGGGCAAACAGTTTGGATCCAGATCAGGCCCCACAAACGTGGGGCCTGATCTGAGATCCAAACTGTTTGCTGCCTAGACATCATTTCTACAAGAGTTAGGTGGACCAATAATGTCAAATTATTCTTGATTTTGGATGCAGACGACAATTTCAGCGGACGACAAAAATACCCAGAATGGGTTAAACAATATCTTTAATTCAGGTAATGATTACCAGTGACAAAATGCAAAATAGCAACAGTGAATTGCAATAAAAGACATAAGCTTGACTAGCATGTACGTGCTAACTAATGTTATGATCTAATTAAATTGAGAGAGAGAGAGAGAGAGAGAGAGAGAGAGAGAGAGAGAGAGAGAGAGAGAGAGATAGACGGATCTCACCAATTAATATTTCTTCAGCCGTTCTTTCAGGCTCGAGTTTCTCTTTTTCTTCAGAACCAGCAACGCCATCATCAGTGTCTGATTTCCCGACGACATCAGTCTCACTTACAGGAATGGAATCATGTTTTCCGCTGCCACCGTCCACATTTGTTGCCTGTTCATCTTCGCTGTCTGAATTTGTGCCACTCATCTTATTTTCCGGATTGTATTCGATCTGTTTCTGGTACACCGATTGTCAGTGATAAGTCGTGTGTGACGGTGTTTTTACGAGTAATGTCCGCATGTGCGATTGTCCGTTTTCTGTTGTTGCTTTTTTTTGTCCCCGCAGATTTTTTAACCCTTAAAAATAAAGAAAACGCAGACGATAAAATTTAAGTCGGCAATATTAAAAAAAAAATGTTTCGTACATGCTACATTATATTGAGAATTCAAAGATTTAAGGGCAAACAGTGTAGATCCGGGTGAGGTGGCTCATTATGAGCCACCTTATCTGGATCTACGCCGCTTGCAAATTCATCTATTTTCATTGTCTACCAAACTCTGCGGAATTTTTTTTGCGTACTAGAAGCGACTCTAATATTTCATACACTGTCGTATTGAAGTTTGTCTTCTCTTCCTTAACAAGTCATGCATTCGCTTTATGCAAGCTGGATGCATTACACTTGGTATAATTTAATAGAGCCGTGACACGAGAAACCCAACAATGTGGTTGTGCGCCCAACGCAGACTCAGATCAGCCTGGGCATCGGTCCAGCCTGATCAGAATCTTCGCTTTCCGCATGGAGGTAGCTTAGACCCTTAGCTACCATTTGAGCACTTAACAAAGAGTCTGGTCAAACTGTACGGATGCCCAGGCTGATCTTAGTCTTCGCTGGATGCACAACCACATTGTTGGTTTTCTCGTGTCGTGGCTCATATTTATATCTTATTTTTCCTTATTTTGTTTATTTTTCATAGAAATAGGTCGGTGGGTAATTTTACCTCAAGTTGACGGGTATAATGTCAAATGAAGAAAAAAAAGCTACCGTATCTAGCTAAAGTCCCTGCGGTGTGAAACTGTTAAGCACTGACAAAGCTGAGGACTTTCCTTTTATTAAATCGTGTTTCTTGGGGGCGGGAGGGGGTGGTTAGAAATATACAATTTCTAAAAGATAAAATAACATAATTTTCATAAATTTCTGGTCTATGGTCAGCTGTTTGAATCGTAAAGTCTTTTAGACTTGCTTGCTTTCAAAGTCAAAGACTCTGGTAACAACTGTGAAGATATGCAGGCCGATCCTATATATTCTCATTTGCACATGTCATATTAAGTTATTCATTACGTATGGCTCGCGAATAGGCCGGGTCCCAAAGACGGGCCATGCCATAAGGTAAACATAATGTGGGGCTCAAAACTAGACCTAGCCCACGCATTTAAGGCTGGTTCCCATAATTAGGTAGATCCAACATATGTGCCGATTTCGTTATTACATTTTCATCAATGAGGGTCGATTCTCAGATAAAGCGACATGTGTGCTCAGCGAAGACTCAGATCAGCCTGGGCATCCTTACAATCTGATCAGAGTCTTTGCTGTCCGAATGAATCTAGCTTAGACTCTCAGCTACCCCGTAAGCGCACAGCGAAGACTATGATCAGGCTGGGCGGATGCACATGCCACTTTGTTGGTTTTATCGTGTCGCGGCTGAAAAAAATTACCGTAATTGTCCTAAATATGGAACAGTTTGTTTTTTCAAAAGATCCAGATGGAACGGCAGTGTATACCCTAATCAGACTGCTTCTTTTACACGAGTCTAAAGGACCTGGTATGATAAGACCCATATTTGGCCCCCAGAAAACTCATTTTTCAAAAGTCTTATTTTGATAGTAAAAAATGTATTTATATGAAAGTTCAAACCTTGAATGTAACAGCAAACACAAAATTAACCAGTTCTTGCACAAAATATTTGTGATATTTGTACTGAACATACCCATACCGCAGTGAATTTTGACAAAAATGACAAATTTGGTAGCCTTTGTGGCATTCAAGTTATATATGAGCCCGGCCTCCAGCACATTTTATATTTTGTATACAGATAAAATTTTAATACATTTACATGCCATGAAAATATTAAATGTGCTGGAGACCGGGCTAAATGTTTATTTTTAACTTTTTGTTACCCAAATGGTAGCGTTTGGAACATTTTCCCAGCGTTCTCAACATAAAAACGCCCATATCTCCGCTCATAGACAAAATAAACATATTTTGTGGGTAATCATTTTCTTAGTTAGAACACAAAGATTAATCTGGTATACATTTTATTTTGATCTGTTGAAATTCTTTTGATTAGCGTCTCAGGACTTGCAAACTTGAATGGGTGGGGTACCTAGAGAGGTCTTGTGCAGTGCACAGGTAATTAGCAGTGCAATCTTACGTATAAGCATTTCATCATAAGCCTATTGTTAAGAGCTTTCAAAAGTTATTGTAAATGACTCATTTCTTTAAAGGAAAATGTATTAAACTCAATTTTTTTCGCAGTTTTCCTTCATTTTATTGGAACAATATAGGCATGTCAGAAATCATGTTATTCTGAGAATTAACAATCACGATACATATTATTTCTGCTTGTTCCCATATGCACAAATGATAAGAAAAAGAAACCATGCAATTTTAAGAGAATTTGAATGGGGGCCAAAAACGGCCGTTATCATACCAGGTCCTTTGAGCTGCACTGTTTGCTTAGACCTATGTGTCCCAATACTTTGATTTTTTACATTAGGGTCGATTTCATGAAAACCGTTCCAGTCAAGGCCAACTTTTTGTGTAACGTCATTTATGTGCGAAGGTATATAGTCTCTTTCCCACACAGATTAATTCTTCATTATGAACTAGTTTTCTGAAAAAAAAAAAATATATATATTCCCCCCCCCCTCCCCCCCCCACAACCCATACACACACATCATCCATCCCTGATCCCTGGTCACACACTGGTTCTGGTACAATACAGATCGGCGGATCTGTCATTATATCCGACCATGTTGCTTAACAAGAGGGCCAAGATGCCCTGAAACGCTCACCTGTGCAAAAAGGTTAAAGGTCAAACTAGGGTCATAATTTTAACAAACCTGATAGTTTTGCAATCAAATTTCAAATGGTTCTGAAGAAGAAGAGTTTTGAATGTTTTTCTATGTATTGCTATGGTTCAAACCCTGGACACCCTGGGGCCGGGCCATTTTGGACCCTGGGGCCATCATTTGAATAATCTTGGAAAAGGACCACTAGGCAAAGCTAAAAGCTTAATTTCACGCCTCTGAGCCAAGTGGTTCTGAAGAAGAAGATTTTTTCATATTTTTCTATGTATTTCTATGGTTCAAACCCAGGACCCCCTCGGGCGGGGCCATTTGTAACCCTGGCACCATCATTTGAACAAAATTGGCAAGGGACCACTAGGCAATGCATCATACAAAATTTCAAGCATCTGCACTAAGGGGTTCTGGAGAAGAAGGTGTTTACGTACATTTTAATTTCGAACACAAGACTACCTGCCCCAGGGCCATTTTGGATCCCAGGGCCACCATTGACATAAACTTTGTAGGAGTCCCCCAGGCAATGCATCATACCGAATTTCAAGCATCTAAGCAAAGTGGTTCTGAAGAAGGAGATTTTTAATAGTTTCCTTTGTATTTCTCTGGTTCAAATCCAGGACTCCCTGCCGCAGGCCCATTTTGGACACTGGGGCTATCATTTGAACAAACTTGAAAAAGGACAACAAGGCAATGCATCATACCAATTTACAAGCATCTGAGCCAAGGGTTCTGAAGAAATAGATTTTTGAATATTTTTCTATGTAGTTCTATGATTCAAACCCAGGACCCACGGGGCGGGGCCATTTTGGACACTGGGGTCAGAATTTGAACAAACTTGGTAAAAGACTACTAGGCAAAGCTTCATACAAAATATCAAGCATCTGAGCCAAGTGGTTCTGAAGAAGATTTTTAAGTATCTTTTCTATATATTTCTATGGTAACCAGGTTCAAACCTAGAACTCCCTGTTGTGAAACCATTTTGGACCCTGGGGCCACCATTTGAACAAACTTGGTAAAGGATTACAAGACAATGCTACAAACCAAATTTCAAGCATTTGAGCCTTGCGGTTCTGAAGAAGAAGTTTTTTTAGAATATTTTTCTATGTATTTTTATGGTTCAAACCTGGGACTCCCTGCCCCGGAGCCATTTTGGACCCTGGGGCCACCATTTGAACAAACTTGGTAGAGGACCACTAGGCAATGTTACATACCAAATTTCAAGCATCTGAAGCAAGCAGTTCTGGTGAAAAAGATTTTTAAGTATCTTTTAGTTTTAAACACAAGACCCCCCTGCGCCAGGGCCATTTTGGACCCTTGGGCCACCATTTGAACAAAATTGGTAGAGGACGACTAGGCAGTGCTACATACCAATTTCCAGGCATCTGAGCCAAGCAGTTCTGGAGCAGAAGATATTTAAGTATTTTCTAGTTTCGAAACCAAGACCCCAGCCCCAGGGCCATTTTGAACCCTGGGACCACCATTTAAACAAACTTGGTAGAGGACCACTAGGCGATGCTTCATACCGAATTTCAAGCATCTGAGCAAAGTGGTTCTGAAGAAGGAGATATTTTAATAGTTTCCTTTGTATTTCTATGGTTCAAACCCAGGACTCCCTGCCGCAGGCCCATTTTGGACACTGGGGCTATCATTTGAACAAACTTGAAAAAGGACAACAAGGCAATGCATCATACCAATTTTCAAGCATCTGAGCCAAGGGTTCTGAAGAAATAGATTTTTGAATATTTTTCTATGTAGTTCTATGATTCAAACCCAGGACCCACGGGGCGGGGTCATTTTGGACCCTGGGGTCAGCATTTGAACAAACTTGGTAAAAGACTACTAGGCAAAGCTTCATACAAAATATCAAGCATCTGAGCCAAGTGGTTCTGAAGAAGATTTTTAAGTATCTTTTCTATATATTTCTATGGTAACCAGGTTCAAACCTAGAACTCCCTGTTGTGAAACCGTTTTGGACCCTGGGGCCACCATTTGAACAAACTTGGTAAAGGATTACAAGACAATGCTACAAACCAAATTTCCAGCATTTGAGCCTTGCGGTTCTGAAGAAGAAGTTTTTTTTAAATATTTTTCTATGTATTTTTATGGTTCAAACCTGGGACTCCCTGCCCCGGAGCCATTTTGGACCCTGGGGCCACCATTTGAACAAACTTGGTAGAGGACCACTAGGCAACGTTACATACCAAATTTCAAGCATCTGAGGCAAGCAGTTCTGGTGAAAAAGATTTTTAAGTATCTTTTAGTTTTAAACCCAAGACCCCCTGCCCCAGAGCCATTTTGGACCCTTGGGCCAACATTTGAACAAAATTGGTAGAGGACGACTAGGAAATGCTACATACAAATTTTCAGGCATCTGAGCCAAGCAGTTCTGGAGAAGAAAATATTTAAGTATTTTCTAGTTTCGAAACCAAGACCCCTGCCCCAGGGCCATTTTGAACCCTGGGGCCACCATTTAAACAAACTTGGTAGAGGACCACTAGGCAATGCTTCATACCAAATTTCAAGCATCTGAGCCAAGCAGTTCTGGAGAAAAATAAGTTTTTTATGTTTTTTTTAGTTTCGAACCAAAGACACCCTGCCCAAGGACCATTTTGAACCAAAGGGCCACCATTTGAACAAACTTGGTAGAGGATTACTAGGCAATTCTACATACCAAATTTCAAGCATCTAAGCCAAGCAGTACTGGAGAAGAAGATTTTTAAGTATTTTTTAGTTTCGACCACAAGACCCTCTGGCCCAGGGCCATTTTGGACCTGAGGCCACCATTTGAACAAACTTGGTAAAGGACCACTAGGCAATGCTTCATACCAAATTTCTAGCATCTGAGCCAAGCAGTTCTGGAGAAAAAACATCTTAAAGTATTTTTTAATTTCGAACCCAAGACCCTCCTCCCCCCCTCCCCGCCCCAGGGCCATTTTTGACCCAAGGGCCACCATTTGAACAAAATTGTTAGAGGACCACTAGGCAATGCTACATACCAACTTTCAAGCATCTGAGCCAAGCAGTACTGGAGAAGAAGATTTTTAAGTATTTTTTAGTTTCGAACCGACGACACCTGCCCCAGGGCCATTTTTGACCCAAGGGCCACCATTTGAACAAACTTGGTTGAGGACCACTAGGCAATGCTAAATACCAAATATCAAGCATCTTAGTCAAGCAGTACTGGAGAAGAAGATTTTTAAGTATTTTTAGTTTCGAACACAAGATCCCCTGGCCAAGGGCCATTTTGGACCCTGGGGCCACCATTTGAACAAACTTGGTAAAGGACCACTAGGCAATGCTTCATACCAACTTTCAAGCATCTGAGCCGAGCAGTTCTGGAGACGAAGATTTTTAATTAATTTTTAGTTTCGAACCAAAGACCCCCTCGCCCAGGGCCATTTTGGACCCTGGGGCCACCATTTGAACAAACTTGGTTGAGGACTACTAGGCAATGCTACATACCAACTTTCAAGCATCTGAGCCAAGCAGTTCTGGAGCAGAAGATTTTTAAGTATTTTTTCAGTTTCGAACACAGGACCCCCTGGCCCAGGGCCATTTTGAACCCTGGGGCCACCATTTGAACAAACTTGGTAAAGGACTACTAGGCAATGCTACATACCAACTTTCAAGCATCTGAGCCAAGCAGTTCTGGGGCAGAAGGTTTTTTTAAGTATTTTTTTAGTTTCGAACCCAAGACCCCCTGGCCCAGGGCCATTTTGGACCCTGGGGCCACCATTTGAACAAACTTGGTAGAGGACTACTAGGCAATGCTTCATACCAAATTTCAAGCATCTGAGCCGAGCAGTTCTGGAGAAGAAGATTTTTAAGTAATTTTTAGTTTCGAACCCTAGATCCCCTGCCCCAGGGCCATTTTTACCCTGGGGCCACCATTTGAACAAACTTGGTAGAGGACTACTAGGCTATGCTACATACCAACTTTAAAGCATCTGAGCCAAGCAGTTCTGGAGCAGAAGATTTTTAAGTATTTTTTTTAGTTTCGAACCCAAGACCACCCGCCCAGGGCCATTTTTGACCCAAGGGCCACCATTTGAACAAAATTGGTAGAGGACTACTAGGCAATGCTTCGTACCAAATTTCAAGCATCTGAGGCAAGCAGTTCTGGTGAAGAAGATTTTTAAGTATTTTTTAGTTTTAAACCCAATACCCCCTGCCTCAGGGCCATTTTGGACCCTGGGGCCACCATTTGAACAAACTTGGTAGAGGACCACTAGACAATGCTTCATAACAAATATCAAAGCCCTAGGCCTAGCGGTTTCAGATAAGACGTCACTAAAAGCAAATTAGTGACGACGGACAACGCACGACGCACGACGGACGACGGACACTGGGTGATCACAATAGTTCACCCTGAGCCTATGGCTCAGGTGAGCTAAAAATACAAATTAAAAAATGTAGAAGTACTAAAATTATTGAATTGCTGATCAAAAGCAGTATGCTAAACAGTCATGTTTTTGTTACATGTAGCAATTTGATACCAACGCTTATATGCTCAGGAAACACAAGAACTGCCAGAATTTACTCCCCACCGCTACCCACCCCATGTCTACCCCCAACATTAGGTCGCCACGTGATTTACGATCTTTTAAACTGACTACATAACAAAACAGATAATGAACACATAAACAAATTGCTACCAAACAAACAACTCGAACTCAGCTATTATTACAGATTTCCGGGGTTGGCAAATGACCGGTCAATATGAGTACTGACCAGACCGGTGGTCATTACTGGTTATAACCGGTTATTAGTGGTCGATTGGTCGATTGAAACAACCATGGTCAGTTGAAGATACTTAGCATTTGTTATCCCATTTTTACTGGAGTCTATAAACAGAGTTAAAATAGTTTCAATACAAGATAATACAGGCTTAAATAAAAGTGTGTTTTATGAGTTGCTGTTGTTCAGAACTGTATAAATTTAAGAGCAGTAAAACATACAAAATCTGAATGTTAATAGTTTCAGATCATCAGGTTCAGTCAGACTGAATCATTACCACCCAACTTTCCGTTTCAGTTCAGACTAGGGACCTCTAACTTATTTTCTGTAACCATTAATAAAAATAAATAGGAAAGCAAATGCAAGTAATTGAAATTAATAAATTTTAAAAGTAGCTTTTTCATAATCATTAAAAATATTTAACTCAGTAACTACCTAATTTAACTGAAGCAGTTAACTGAATGAAAGTACAAAAAAATGAAACAATACTTCAAAGAGATCATCTTGTTCAAATTAGTGATGCTCTATTTGCTAAAATGCAAATTGGTCTGGCTTCTTACATAAGAAGACAAAAGTGTGAAAATTATAATGAAAACACTAACTGTTAAACAATAACTTTAATTGTCCCAGAACAAACAAAACTGTCAAACTACTGGGCCAGTCTCTGAATGTTTTGTGTGTGTGTGTGAGTCAATATCGAATTACATCTTGAGTTTGAAAATTGATTCAACCGTGAGACCCAAATATTGATTCAGTCTTGAGACCTCAATATTGACTCAATCTAGAGACGTAAATACTGATTCAACCTTTGTCATTCAATCTTGAATTAATGTTGAATTATACTCTGAATTTGAAAATTGATACAACCTTGCTGTCTCAATTTTAATTCAAACTTTGTCATTCAAAGTAAAATTGCAAAAGGCTCAGCATGCACCCAACGTTCAAACCAAATCTTTTCAATGTTGATGCTGTGTCATATTATGATATATCATGACATGTTGTATCAACATTGATTGATACAACATACGAGGGGCGTTCAAAAAATTCCGATTCTCCGGTGCCGCATACCTTTGTTAAGCAACATGCTGAGGAAAATGTTATATATGAATTGTAAGCTCTACATTTTGCATTTACAGTGATAACAAACACTATACATGTACAAAGATACATTTTCTTACTGAATTGCAGTGCATTTTATTAGGCCCCAGTCTTACGACTAGGCTGCTTTCAAATGTGAATTTATTTTCAACGTGTCATTCAAATCAAAAACTCGTTGTAATTCTATAAAATAATTTTTTGTCTGCTGTTTGTCATTCGTTGTCTAAAATATTCATTTAAAAGTTAAAACGGTAGCCAACGTTATCGGTTCATTCCATGCAAAGCAATACGCAGTTATTGAAAGCGACGTCAGCGTCATTTTTGAAGATTCTTGCCGCTTCGTTTTTTACATTAATATTTTGCCAATTTCAAATTGGCCAATGCAAAGGCTCTTCCTGACAAGATTTTGAACACCAAGACATTTGTTTTCATTACAAAATCATTATAACTTTAATGTGCTGCTACATAAATACATGCACCAATCGTTATTCGTAAAAGTTTATAAAAGAAATGGCTGACAAACTGACGTGTTTGATCATAACGTTCACTAGCTAACTCCATAACATGACATCAGTCGAACGTTACCTGCGCCAATTAATTGAATCATTTATTCATGGCGTCATTTATGTGTAACGTCACGTTAACCATAGTCATACCTCGGTGTATGAGCCTATTTGCTAGAGACGCAGACAGTGCACAATCGTGATTTGCTATAGTATAGGAAAGTATCATTGACAAACAGTCGCATGGTACTGTTTGTGACATATTCTGGCAGGTCATTTAATCTCTCTCTCTCTCTCTCTCTCTCTCTCTCTCAAGGAAACCTCTACCAAGAAAAGAACCTGTTACCCTTAACACCATATGATCGTGACAAGTCTGTATAATGGCTGTTATGAGCAACCTTGTTAAAGGCCTTAGCAATGTCTATAAATACAGCAACACTGAACATTCTGAGCAGCTTGTAAAATCGATTTAAGCCCCCAGTAATTCATTACTGACCGTTCCAAGGCGGTAGTTCTGTTGTGGTTCTCTGTTGCCTGTTTTTGGTGTCAGAGTTTCTGTGATGTTTTACCTTATGTATGTTCTTATTATTTTTGGTTGGGTTTGGGTTGCTGAGTGGCCACCTTTCGGGAACAAGCTGCTCACTCGGTTGGCCATATGTTCTCTGTATCTTGATTATTTGTAATTTTAGTTGTTTCCAACTATGGTTTGAGGGCTGGATTTGGATTTTAATTGTTTCAGTTCCTGGTCTTTGCATACTTTTTACTTTTATTATCAGAGTTCTTGTGGTTTTGCTGTGTGGCGGCCCCAAAAAATCTCCCCGCACATCCATTTAATGCTCTTATTCTTCCAGTCGCACATCCATTTAATGCTCTTATTCTTCCAGTCCTCAGGGGTTGTTTACAATCATTTTCCATTATTCGTGTCCCTTAATACCATTCCATTTCGATACTGAATTGGAGGTCATTAAATGTCCGATATTCGCACCCCGTTGTATAACTGATTCTTACGTTTCTCTCTGTGGATTTGTATTAGACATAGATTTGAGATGTGGGTCTTTGTTATACCATTCCTTTTCAGAGGGAGTTTGCATTAACAAAATTATGTCTGTTTTATTTAATAACCGGTGTGAATGTCGCGCTTTTCTTGACGGTATCAACCCACTATACACAAATATGACTATTACAAACAGATTAAGAATTACAATATCTCCCCTTAGGTTACATGCTGCGTCTTCTGTACGGATTCCCAATTCTACTCAAAGCTTTCGAGCTTTATTACCTACAGTTAGAATGAGACCTCTAAATTTGTTTTCGGCATCATCTGTCGATCTACATGGAGCATCAAATGCTAACATTTTTCGCAACAATCTACGAGTAAGGTTGTCCCCAATTAAATCACCAGTTTTACGTAAATACCCTAATCCGTTCAAAAGACCTAGTATGTATCCTAGCATTTCTAAGTGCAATGCCAAGAGTTGCAACTGTTGTGAACATTTATGTACCGACTCTACTATCACTTCATCTGTGAATGGTAGGACTTTTTCAGTAATTAACGATTCTGATTTGGATTGAAAATCAGAGAATCTGATATATGTTTTAATTTGAAACACACAGAACTGTAATATGCAATATGTTGGACAAACTTGTCGTAAGCTGAAGACTAGATTTGGTGAGCACTATCGTAAGATTTTAAAGGCTAAAAAATTAGATACTTTTCTATACCAACATTTTAAGCGTACTGGCCATTCTCCTGATAATGTTTCAGTGCAAATAATTGAGAAGTTATCATATGATCATAATTCTTCTGCTCGATTCAATAACATCAAAAGATTCGAAACTGAATTAAAATGGATAAAATTATTGCAATTAGCTTCTCCACTTGGTTTTAACGATAACATCTACCATGAGGGAAATATCTCTAAAATGCCAGAATTTGATGTGTTTTCTCTTTTAGAAATTCGAAAACGTAAATCCAGATCTCATGGTATAAGACAAAAAGGAAATGATAAACGTAAAAGATGTGCTGCCAAAAAATCTAACACTTCTCTTTATGATTTATCAACAAAATTATTGGAACATGGCCGACATGCTATGCTTTCAATTCTTAGTTCCCTACCCATTCCAGTCTTACGCATATTGGATATAGAGGCTAATAGGTTTTACGATGGAAATCACCAATTGTACGAAGCGGCACTTCTGACTAGATGTTATACTCAACACGCTCTCTGTCCACTAATTGATTCTGAAATCAATCACAAAAGAAATTTCATTAAAATCCCTTTCATTAACAAAGGTATTGACTTTATAGATTTACCTAGTATATTTCAGGATAAATCTGTTACATCTTCCATACCTGATTATTTCCAAAATTCTGAACCACCTATTATTTGTTATAAGTATAACAAACCGATTAGAAGTATCATATTTAATTTCAAAAAACTTGTGTCTGATCTTTACATCGATGCTAATACTCCCGATTCATGAGATTGTAAAGATTCCAAATTTATTTACCCATCAGCAGGTCATGTTGTGACTGGAAATTTGAAGATCATTCCGAATTCTAGAATTCGTAACATTGTTTCTAAGGGTCCTAAGTATAGATTCCCTTCCCATATCGATTTTAACAGATGTAGGGAAGAAATTGCATCTGCATTAAATGATTTTGGTAATCGTTGGTGTAAACGAGAGGGTGTTGAAAGTAACGCTTTAAAGAAATGGAAACTAAGTATCTTTAATATTGTGGATAAACGTATAAAGTTTTATTGACACAATACTAATCTTTTACCTCCTAAGCCTAAATCTTCCTTTAGACATTTGAAGCAGGGTATCCAGGATTTTCATAGGAAGTATGGTTTGGTTCCTGCTGACAAGGCCGCAAACAACATTGTTGTTGTTTGTCGGTTGCACTAGATTAATACTTTGAAGCAGGAACTTAAAGGCACCACGGCTTGCGAAGAGACTTTTACAGATGAGAAGACTGTCGTTAATAGCCACTCAAATGATTTGCCTTATAAGTTTGCTGTAAACGTTAAGGAACGCCAAGACAAACTTCCTACGATGTATTGGTTACCTAAGCTTTACAAAAAACCGTATAAAGCTAGATTCATTGCCAACTCTAGCTCTTGTACTACTACAGAATTATCTAAATTATTAACTTCTTGCCTCACTGCTGTGAAATCTCGTGTCATTTGGTACTATGAGACAGTGTATGAGAGGTCAGGGAAAAATATGTCAACAAGTCCAGCATTTTGGGATTCTGAATGTTGAGAAACAACATAAAGAAGCCATCTGCTAAGTTTCGGGAAGATTTCAGCATTTTATGCAGATTTTTGTTTTTGCCCAAAATCAGTGATAATCACCACCATAAGGACTCAAGATTTTGACCTGTTGGCAACCGATAAATGTAAACTGCGCTAGAAAAATCGTTAGTGTTGTTGTTTCTTTTTTATTCCGGCATTTCTTTGCGTTCGAGTTGTTAATATTATTATGTCGTGACGTTTGCAGGTATGAGAATTCAATGTGCAAAGAGTCTATATACACCTCGGCATTTGTTTAACTGTTAGAAACAAGAAATGTTTCAGCATGCACCAAATGTCCCCAAATGCTCCTGAAACTGCTGTTTGACCCTTGGTTATGACATTGATCATGGGCAAGGAGCCTGAACCTATGCATTACATGCCTTCTCGTTTTGTCGGATAGAAAACATTTCTTCTGTAAGGACCTTCGGGACCTGAATGTTATGATCATTCTTGGACTTTTGCCCCGAGACTCTCATATTTTGACAATTTCAAGCATTTTCTCAAAAACTACTAGGCGAATTGTAACCAAATTTCGTGGAGAGCCTCCAGAGGCTGAGGGACTATGATAACTTTTGGCAAGGTCAAATTTGCTTTCTGGTGCTTTTATATGGAAAAATACTTAAATATAAGAGTTCGTGGAACTTTTAGAAAATTTTGGTGCAGAAGTTAATTAATACAGTCAAATACATGAGTGTTTGAACATTTTAGCAATAGAGGTCAAGGTCATGATGATTCTAGTTTGACCATTAATCTTTTTGAATCAGGTGACCAATTCAGGGCCTCATGGCCCTCTTTTTTATCGTTCTGTAAAGTTTGTGACGAAATTCACTGAAGTTGTTTTTGAGTCATCACACAAAAGTCTGGATATCTTAGATTGCTAGTCTGAAAAACTGTATGTATGTTAAATGTGTATGTACATGTATCAACGTCTTTCTTCATCACTTCGCAATAATCGGTATTGTATCGGGTATTCAAATTCAACACCTTTTCTCGGCATACGAGTAGGACCTCCCGGTAGATTAGTGTGTTAAACCCTGGCATGTACATGTATATGGCACAAACATATTTTCATTATAGCCTATAAGCATAGCTTAAGTGCACACAGTAACCTCGGCCTTTAAGCCAGTGACATGGTTATTGAAAACAACGAACCTTGAATGTTGAAATCTCATCATGCAGGACAAAGTTATTGAAATTTCTTTAAGCATGACATAGTTATGGTTCTCGCTGTAGGCTATGCACAAATTTTAAGTGCCGACTTTGACTTTGGCCTTAAGGCTAGCAACAGGACTCTTGCATAAAATGAAAATAGGCACTATCTTTAGGCGAGCACATTGCTTTTTACAATGTATGGGTTGTAGATAAAGCCCCTTTGGCTGTTACCATGTTAACTTTAAAGTTTCAGACAAAAAATCACAGTCGAGGTGTACACCCAAATCTGATTATTCACTGTAAGATTCTGGATTCAATTTCACAAGTTGTCGTTTAAAATTTGTAATAAGATTATTGCAACTCAACAACTGCGAGATCCATCTGACAAACGGATTAGAAACTGGCCGAAAACAGCTTTCCACACCTATTCGTTCCCCTTGGAACACTGGCTATATATTTTTCTTTCAGTTTCTTCTCTGCGGCGCTTTCTATTTCCTTCAAATTCACTCAACGCTCAGCCTACTTGGATTTTGTCAATCACCATGTAGTAATCTATGCACAAAAGAGATAAACGTGGACGCCGTCTTGATGTTTTGGAACGGAAAGTTTGACGTCATTACGTAACGCAGCGACAGAAATACGTTACTTTCGTTTGGTGTCGCTAAGAAAGAAATTCCATTAAAAGTAATGTTTAAAGGCAAAAATATGCTTTACGCACCCTCTACCATAGAGTTCTCGCTCTTGAATTGCAGACGCTACGCGCTGCAAGCGAGTGCTTGCTATAACACATCGTCTTATCATGATAATCATTTATGCCAAATGATTTTGAAATTTCACCATGTAGCTGTACAGGAAAATGTTTTCTCTAAAGCCTACGCACAGAGTTTAAAGGGCTGGATTTTGTTCTATCATTTTGACCCCCCAATCTTATCCCCCTCCAATAAACAAGTGATAAGAAAATCAAAGGCACCTCCTAATCACCTCATTTATTAGGGTCATAAAACAATGCAGTGCTGAAACCACTGCCTGCCTGTGGGGCTCTAGTGGGATAAATTCTTGCGTCAGTCAAAATGTATGAGATAAGAACAATATATTCTGTAATTTGTAAAACATAATTTGCTGATAAGCAGTCAAAGAAAACTCAAATATTAATTCAAAATAAAAAAAAAGAGGAAAGGTAAAATAAACTGAATAAAAAAAAAGAACTTAAGGAAGAAAGAAAAAAAATAATTGTATATATTTTACAAATATTGTCTTGTATCGTCACTAAATAATTTAACTTTTTTATATATATTTCAATATGTTATTTTTAATTTTATGTTCTTGATTTTTGTTTACTTATTTTTATAATTTCATTTTTATTTATTTATTTATTTATTTATTTTTTGTGTATGTATGTGAAGTGAGTCAAATGCTCTGTAATTTAATACATTAGCCATTATACATGTAAGAATCTCAAGAAGAAAAAAAATGCAAGATTTGAAGATGAAATTTTGTTTCAAGGGTCACATCAGAGACCCAAAAGACTTCAATTTGTTAAGATTGTGAAAACAATGTTTCAAGCAGTTTGGTGACATTAAACATGTTTTTCACACCTTTGAAAGCAGTGAATTGGTTAAAGTTCATTTGTTTTTACAAGACCTGACACTGTAGTTTTGTTGGTTTTAGACTGCAATTTGACAACTATGGATTTATCATTATCAGTATTTTGTTTCCTCATGCAGAGTATATTATTTTATTTTGGCTTCTCTCATAATGAATTTTGATTGTGAAAAGGGATAGATGTGAACTTAAGATTTTGTAAATATTACCAGAATATATGTATCTAAAATGATTTTCAACATCAAACTTTGATGAATATTAATGACAGTAATTAAAACAAGGTGTCTCTGTTATTGATTTCCCCCATTTCGGGCCTCCGTAAGAAACTGCTGGGACACTGGTCTGGAGAAGACAGCTTAGCCACTGGAGACTGTTTATTGGATTAGATAAGGATTACATAACTTACTAATGACAAAAATCCAGGTCTTTAAGAGTCAGATGCGACCTTGACCTTTGAGCTAGTGACATGGTCCTTGCATGTGAGATATCTTTTCATGGTAAATATTTATGCCAAATAATCAGTTTGAATTCCTACTTTGTTGGACAAAGTTATGGACCGGACACAAACATGCTACACTTTGGCCTATGCACAAAGGCTACGTGCGCAGTGAGACCTTGACTTTAAAGATAAAAACATGGTTCTTGCACGCGACACATTGTCTTGTCATGGTAATCATTTATGCTAAATAATTTTGAAATCCCGCCATGCAGGACAAAGTTATGGGCCGGACACAAACATGTTTCACTATGGCCTATGCACAAAGTTTAAGTACCGAATGTGACCTTGACCTCTGAGCTAGTGACATGGCTCTTCCACGCGACACACTGTCTTGTCATGATGCTCATTTGTGCAAATAATTTTGAAATCGCACCATGCAGGACAAAGTTATGGGCCGGACACGATTCTGGAAACACACAAATAAACAAACAAACAAACGAGCGAACAAGCACACAAGCGCACACACGGACAAGGTAAACTCTACATGCCATTCCGCCATTTCATGGCGGGGGTATAAAAGCATTGTGAGGAAAAATTCTTTATGCATTGAAGGTATTAAGAAAGATTCAATATTGAATCAGTCTTCAAGATTCAATGTTGATAGGCCAATGTTTGATAAATATTGAATCAGTCTTTAAATTGCAATGTTTAAATTTCAATGTTGAATCAACATTGAATAAAGGTTGATTAATCTTAAGGAAAAATTCAAGCAAAGTTCAATATTAAATCAATATTTAGTGTCTGCTGGGTCTTTAATACAAGCGATATGCTTGGCCCTTTTTGTAAGAGGTTAAAAACTGATCAGTCAATTCATGTAACATGCTATATACCTTTCGCAAGAGTTTCTAAACAGATTGTTTGATACAAGTAACACGCTTACGCGTTTCGCAAATGTTTCTATACAAGCGACATGCTTACCTTTTTTTAACAGATTATGCACAGATCAGTCAATACGAGATTAACATTATTGTAGTGCGACAGAGGCACTTTTCTGTATGTAAGTCCGACCGCGACCACCTTTTGTAGGTACATGTACTGGACAATTTTAATGTTAGTAAAATTACCACAATAATCTAAATTCGGATCCCCGGAACAACTAAAATAGTGTAATTGTCCAATGAACTTGAACAATGAGGATTTTCAGTGCAGTAGTATGTCTTAAAGCTGCAAGTATGTAAACCCTGATAACACTGCTCCATTAGGATCAGTATGGTCTGGGTCTGCAATGCTGCTCAGACTTATAAAATGTATGGTGCGACAACGAAGATAATCATACACTGTGCTTTGAACGACTTGCACCACGTAGGCTAGAGGTTGCCCTCAAAAATACCTTTAAAGTATACAATCACTAGTATCTAATTCGCACTTTTAAAATCTATTTTAACAGATTCAAAGAATGTGTGCTATTTATACCATTCCATGAATTTTTGGTATGAAATACAAGAAATAACTTTGCTCCTTTTAGATATAAGTAATTCATTTGAAACCAGTATCCTCTATACGTTATGATTGCGATTTTCGGAGATACTGAGCGGTGTCTGGCGCAAAAGCTTTTAAACGAATATGCAAAGGACAAAACCGTATTATACGCTGATCACAGAAACAGGTTGTAGAAGCATCAAAGTACCAAATTCATACATCATTGACGAATCCGAATTCTTTAGTTACACAGAAATCAATCTCCAAAAGGAAGTGTGATCAGGTGTTCGCTAGTAGTAAGCATCACCTGCCTATTATAACACAGCCGCCGATGTACCAATCAGTGAAAATGAATGTTCGGCAACAGAGAGGCCGTGGCCATCAAGCTGGAAATAAGTTTAGAAACGGCCTCATTGTAGGGATCAACAAGGTCATGGTGTCTCCCGTATAACTTTTTGATAGTTGTTAGCTTCGTTCTCCGATAATCCTATGACAACATTTTACTGGTGAGTATTAGCTACCCTCTTGATAGTTGTATCAGACTCTAGCATATCGGACTGAATAAGAGACATAAACTCCGTGCCGAACTTACAAAATGAAAGTTTATTGGAGAATTGAAGCCGCCTCTTTTGTTGTTCAGCCATGTAATACGCTTTTCATCGTCTATGTCAAGAGCCAGAGTCTTTACTGTTTAAATACACCATGCATGGTCACTGCAACATCTAACGGCTGCTCATACCTGCAATAAGGTCATAGTGTTTTCCGCGTGAAAACACCTTGCATGATCATTGAAACATCTGCAGAAGCAATAGGTCAATACGTTTTGCGTTTGCACCCACTTGACTCGTTATTTCAACTACACTCTGCTTCATCACGAGGTCGATGAGAATCTTTTTCTCTTTTCACACATTTTGCATAGTCATGACAGTATCAACATGCCGCTCATACATGCAGTTAGGTTAAAGAAATTTTTGTTATCACACTTTGCATAGCCATTCCACCATTTACTGGCTGCTCAAAAATGCTGTTAGGTCAGAGCCTTTCCTTTTTGCATGTACGTTCCATAGTCATTGCACCTTCTTCAGGAAGCTTATCCATGCAAATAGACCAGAACGTTTTTTGTTTTAACACATCTCGCATGGCCAACGAAGCATCTACAGACTGCTACTCGTACATGCAGAAAGGTCAGAACCTTTAACTTGCATGATTATCCCAGCATCTACAGATGACAAACATGCAGTAAGGTCAGTGCCTTTTTCTGTTTGCAAAGACCAGTTTTCATGGTAGACACTCTGTGGTATCGTTTTTTATCTCTATCTGTTTCTGTACTACGTGTTCTAGATAAGAATAAATTCTACGATAGAAATCATCCATTGAATGATGCAGCGCTCTTGGCTAGATGTTACACTCAACGGGCTCTTCGTCCATCAATCGATTTTGAAACAAATCACAAAAGGTAATTCATAAAAAATCCTTTTATAAAAAAAGAAATTGAATTTATTGACTTACATAGTATCTTTAAGGATAGATCCATCACTTCATATATACCTACATATTTCAAAAATTCTGAACCACCTATAATTTGTTATAAATATAATAAACCCATTCGAAACACTATATTTAATTTTCACCAACTTGTTACAGATCTTGACATTCATGCTAACACCCCTGAGTCATGAGACTGCAAAGATTCTAACTTTATTCATCCGGCAGCTGGCCATGTTATAACTGTATATTTAAAAATCATTTCAGATTCACGAATTTGTTACATAGTTTCTAAGGGTCCAGATTTACTTCCCGCATTGATTTAAAAAATGTAGGGGAGAAATAACATCTGCATGAAATGAGTTCGGTGATCGATGGTGTAAACGAGAGTATGTTGGAAAGTCAGCATATTCAATATAGTAGATAAACATATAAAATTGTATTTGCAAAACAATCACCTTTTACCCCCTAAACCTAAATCTGCTTTTCGACATCTACAGCGAGGTGTACAAGAATTTCATACAAAGTATGTTTTGGTTCCAGCAGACAAATTTAAAGAGTAACTACACTTCAGGAACTGACTGAATCAGATCTCAAGCCCTATCCCCAACATCAAAGGGAAAGATTGACAAAGACGTCCCAACAAACAATGAATTAAAAGTGATAAGCAGAGTCAGCAGCTCTTTCCAAGGTAGGTGGTAACTCAGCTATCTTTATTGCACTAAATAATTTAGACAAACAGAAGGGTTACAACAGACTAAGCGAATTATACGAAAACATTTAACAACTATTTTTACCTATTTTCTATTTTTTTATCATAGAAGGGTGGTTAGTTTTTTGTGTTTTCATTGTAACCCTTCTATAATAAAAATTGAAAATAGGTAAATCAGAATCAGAAAAAAGAACACAGACATTTTAGATGAGATGCTACCGAAGGTTACTAAACAAGGGTCGTGTAGCTAATGAGGGGTGTTTGAAGAAAGATTCAAGCAGCCATTGGAGAATATGAAGAACTCCTGACTGTGGTCAAGAAATAGTAAACGATATGGTTTGACCACGATTCGAGGTCTTCTTGCTTAGCAAAGACGATTCTACAGGGAAAAGTGAAAGGAACGAGAAGAAGAGATAGACAGAAGAAGAGATGGAAAAAATGTATTAGGAGTGGACAGGGATAGACTTTGCTAGCACAGCTAGGGCAACCGAAGACAGGACTAGCTAAAAGGAGATCGGTGTTGCCCCAACGACCTTGCAAGGTTATGAGATAGACACTACCAGCTTTACTTGCTGTAAAAAGACCATGAGCATTATTAGCCAAAAATGACGCCCAACCCAAATGACACATATCGGTATGAAAAATTGCTGTGATTTTGTCTCAAAGGATATGATAAGGAAATACATAAAATACATTACAGTTGGGTATTAAATTGGGTCAGACGTTATGATCCTTTCAATACATTATCTATACTAAATAGATTATAGGGATCAAAGATGGTTTTTATTCGGTCTCGGGTTTTAACTACCGCCGAGGGACCTGACAAATGTTGATGCAATGAAAAAACATGTTTGATCGTTATTATGGCATAAATTCAAGCACAAAGCTACAACAATAACGAAAATGTTTGAGCACTTTTTTTCCGGCCTGATCTCTGTAGTAAGTCTGGATCCACCCAATCGCTGTACCACTGCAGCCTAACCTGAGCCACACATCCAGATACTAGCAACAATAGTCCACCACGCTCGTCCTAGTACCGTTAGCTTGCTAAGTTCCTCAGAGCATAGATAATCTTGTCATTTACTTTTGGATCATAACTGTACCTGATAAAGTTTCACTAAGTTTAAATGGCTGAATTTCAAATTTCTTGCAGGCTGATTTCAAAAGTATTCATAGTCTGTTAGACACCTGTCAATAACGTATTTGATGGATATGGTGATGCTTACCACTCGCGAGCACCTGATCACACCTCAATTTCGGGGTCCATATCTGTGTATCCTAAATATTCCGGAATTGTCAATGATAAAAGGACTTACGAGTTCGAACTTATGATTTGGGTATTTTGACCACTTTATTTCTTTATGGATATGTATTAGCAGACTCTGGTTTCCATGCTATACAGAATTAAAATCTTAAGAGTTCATTCAAGAGCAGATAATACGTTCACAAGGAGGAACATGGGCCAGACTACGTAGTTTCTGCTAATAAAACCTCTTCAGTGACCCTGACAATATCTGGTGACGAAATCAGAGAAAAGCATTCTGTAATTTCTTAATTTCAGTTGGACAGTCGATTCAAAGACGGATTAGTATAAAAAATGGTTCCAGATAATATATTAAACAACGGTTTAGAATATGAGTATAAACCAATCTAAAATTTCAGATATCTCAGAATATATCCTCTGATCTCAAAGAAGTCAGCAAAATATTAAAACTTCAATGACCAGCTTATTTAAAAGAAGGCCTAACTAAAATGTGTGACGGTAATTTTCGTTAATACTGAGACCTAATCTCCTGCGCAATGACTGCTGACTTAGATACGATTGGTCCTAATTAGGAGCAAGCCGATCAGAGGCTACACTATTACTATTTTGCAGCCCTGTTTTGACACATTCTGGAAAGTAAATTAATTTAAAGAGTAACTACACTTCAGGAACTGACTGAATCAGATCCCAAACCCTATCCCCAACATTAAAACTGTTTCTTCAGGATAAATACAGTTATTGGTTAGTAGATGCCAGTATTTGTGGTTATCACGGTAAAGTTGACCTTAAAGTACATTTAAGACAGCGATACTACATCATTTTGTCATATGTTTTCTTGTAAACTGACACTTATTTATAGATCCCAGTTTTAGGGTATTTGCAGAAAAGATTACTTAACAGTAAATAGATATTTAATAGTCTTATGTCTCTGTTGTTTTAGGAAACTGACACTTTTTGGGGTGAACGTTTCACCATTAGTTATCGGTAAAAACGTTCCTTTACAATTCAGATTGTTTTAAGACTTTAATATGAGCACAATCAAAACGCAATAAAATTGTTCAATATGACGTGGATTGTAACACTACAGGAACATCAAATTCTAAAAGAGATTTCTGAGTAATCGTTGTGCTCTATTCTAATATGTAAGCCGAACTTCTAACATTTGACCAAAATGACTAGTTTCATGATGAAGCATGTTTCAGCAGGCATGACTTTGTATTTAATGCTCGGCTAGATTCAAACTCAAATGAAACACTAGAAGTATTGGTCATATGAAAACATGCAAAGACATACTTTTATCTCAACTTTCATACCTTGACCTCAGGTTGGGACTTAAAGCATGGCCTTAACGCACGTAGTCCTTCGTATAACTAATATCAAATTAAGTAACATGACCAGCAAACCAAATGAGCTGAGATATATAAACTACATAAGATGTAATAGGAGATATATGGCCATCTAAAATTGAAACATTTACAAAACAAAACCATCACGTTTATCATATTTTAAGAAAAACAAAAAAACATCACCATCTGAACTACTTAAAATGTAAATCAGGAAAAGGAGGAATTTGCTTTGAAGCGCAATTTGGTCAAAATATGTTTTGTTGGGACACACATGGCCTGGCCATTGCAACATAAACAGGCTTATGACACGCCCCAGCCTTATATGGTTATCAGACTGACATGGTCATTGTAACGTACACAGTGGCTCGATAGTCTATGCTAGATCGACACTTGCATGCATTCATCGTGTTGGCCTGGAAATTTGAAGATGGCTGGAGGTGAAATATAATAAGCGAAATTATTTCTGCTATGTTACTGTAATAGACCACTTTCAGCCACAACTGAGTAGGTAGAGAAATTGGAAGAGAACATGCCAATATAGAAACAAAAGAAATTATTGTGACTGGTGACTATGATTTTAATCTACTTTGTGAAGCAAATTTAAAGAGTAACTGCACTTCAGGAACTGACTGAATCAGATCCCAAACCCTATCCCCAACATCAAGTAGCTCTAAACAGTGACAGTGACTTTGAACATCTGACAAACTTTATTGAGTATGCCAACTAGGGTAACAGCAACATCTGAGACCTTGATTGATTACACAAACTCTAACTCTAGAAAATGTTTAGATGTCTCAGTACCTGTGTTGAGATTTAGTGATCCATATCCTGTTTGTATCACTACAAAATCATCAAAAACTTTTGAAAATGGTTCTGTTCACAAATATTATGTCCCCCCCACACAATAAAATTGTGTGTGTGTGTGGGGGGGGGGGGTTGCTACTTTTCAGTGCTGTTCCTGAGCGTCGGCGGCCGCGTGTGCGATATCCCTTGAACTAATGGACGGAATTTCACCAAACTTGCATGGATACATCTTTGGGACAAATTTAAGGACTGATTAATTTTGGTGATAGAGAAATTGGACTTCGTTTTCAAAGTCACTGGAGCACTTAGATGGCAATTTCTTTTACCCACCATATCACCTGAACCAATAAATGGAATTTCAACCAACTTGCATGAATACATCAAATGGACAAGTTTAAGAGCTTATTAGATTTTGGTGACCTTGACATTATTTTCAAGGTCACTGGAGGAATGAGATGACAATTTCTTGTACCCACAATATTGACTATATCTCTTAAAACAATTGATGGAATATTACCAAACTTGCGTGGATACATTATTTGGACAAGTTTTAAAGCTGATTTGATTTAAATGACCTTGACTTTATTTTCAAGGACAAGGCCTGGGATGAAAATTTCATATTACATTGATATCTCATGAACCTATGAAAGGAATTTCACCAAACTTGCTTGGATACATTATTGGGACTAGCTTAATAGCTGTTTAGATTTTGGCGACCTTGACTTAATTTTCAAGGTCACTGGATGACTTAGGTGGCAATTTCTTGTACCCATGATAGCTCATGAATCAATGAATGGAATTTCACCAAACTTGCATGGATACATCACTGGGACAGGCTTAAAAGCTGATCAGATTTTGGTGACCGTGACCTCATTTTCAAAGTCACAGGAGGACTGAAATATGTGAAAATTTCAGAGGAGTTGATATATCTCATTAGCGTTTGGCTTGATTTCTAATTTACTTTCATAGATATACCTTTTGGACAATCTCAAGAATTTATCGTGTTTTTGATTACCTTGGCCCCATTTTCAAGGTCAAAAGCTAACTTAAAAAGTGCTTATTTGTTCTCTTAAAAATTAGTTATATTTTGATCCAATCGAAAGATATTCATTAGACTAGCGTGACTATATCGTTGTGACAGGTTTAAGACATGTTTAGTATTTAGTGACCTTGACCCATTTTTCAAGGACATAGTCATCTATGTAGAATATCTTTAGAACCAGTGAATGTATTTTCTCCAAACTTGCCTAAATCATTTACTTGTACAGGCTTTTTTATGCCCTAGCTATGAAATTGCGGAAGGGAATATAGTGTTTACCATGTGCGTGTGAGCGTCTGTGCATGTGTGTGTGCATGTGTGTGTTACAAAAATTGTGTCCGACCCATAACTTTGGCCTGGATGGTGGAATTTAAAAATTATTTGGCAGAAATGATTATCACAACAAGACGGTGTGTCGCGTGCAAGAACCATGTCGCTAGTTTAAAGGTCAAGGTCACAGTCTATACTTGAACGTTGTGCATAGGCTAATATGAAATAGGCGCCACCTATATTTCAACCAACAAACATTATGACTCAAAAAAAGACTGAAACAAGAAAATTGTAGCACAGCTGCATTGATAGCTCCTTTTTAGTAGTTTTATGCAACTCCGTCCTACAGCACAGTAATCCTGGAAAACCTTTTACAAGTAGTAAAACAAAAAAAAAAAAAAATAATAGGACAGCTCAAAATGAAATTACGACGCCCAAAGGAAGCAGACGGGAATAAATATTTTCCCTTTCATTGTAACAGTGCCTCTGTCTTCCCTACCTATACTCGGAGTATATATTTATACCCAAATACTACTGTTTTGTATGTTAGCTTTAGTTCTATTCCAAGGAGTTATAATTTTTTCTATGTGTGCTATTACATTCTCTAATCTAGGACATGTGATAAACAAATGGTCATAATTTTCAATGTTTGGGCATCCAAATCTACACTTATTAGTATCGGATATTTTCCATAGATGAAAATTTTCCTGACATGGTAACACTCTATGCAAGAGCTTAAAATGAAAATCAGCTAACTTTTTAATTTTTTGATTCTTAATTCTATTTTGGTATATTTGAGTCCATGTTGGTCTGTCAGGAAACAGATTGTTCCAGTAATTCTCATTATGTGACCTTTTGCATATTGCTGTTTTTAGTAATTTATAATAGCTTCGAGCTTTGCATGGTAGGTCATAAATTAATTTATTTTCCACATTCAAAAAGGGTTTGAAATCTTTCTTTACTTTTTTGTTCATATCACTTTTATTTAATTTTTCTTTCCATGTTTTTGGAATAGCTTTCAATATAGTTTTATATATTCAATTAGCCAATTTATCTTTGTATTAAGCATTTTGAATATTTCTTCACCCGACTTAAAATTTCCGTCGGCATTTAATAAATCATCGATAAAATTTATATTACTTTTTTCCCAATTTTTAAAATATAACACCCTCCCTTTTGATTGAATAAATCTATTCCCCCAAATTATTTCTCTTCGTATGTCATAAGCATTTTGTGGTGCCTTTCTGCCTCCACCACATAAATGCCGGCTGTTTATGACCTCTTTATAAAATTGTGGTAATTGAATTGGTATATGCCTTTCTCTTTCTGCATTCATGCATAATAATTTTCCTATTATTCCACAACTTTCAAAATATTTGTTAGGTATGATCGCCCACGTCTCATCTCTACTGTTGTTAATCTTATTAGCCCAAACTGCTTTCATTGATACAGAAAACGCTCTGAAGTCAATCATATTTAGCCCCCCCCCCCCCCCCCCCCCCCCAGTCAATGTCATTCAGTAGTACTTTCCTAGCTATTTTATCTCTTTTATATCGCCAAACAAAACTAAAAAATTCTTTGTTTAATGCATTTACTACTCATTTTGGTTTGCATATTGCTGCCGTTAAATAAACTACTTTAGCTAAAGCCAATGTCGTTATGACAATGATTCGACCTTGTAAGGACAAATCTCTCATATTCCAGCATTTTAAACAGGTTTTGACACTTTCCAGTTTTGTTTCCCAATTTTTCAGTTCCATTTCTTTTTTGTTGTACCCAAAATACACACCTAAAGCTTTTGTATAATTTCTTACCCAGTTAATACCTGCAAAACAGTCTCTTCGGTTCCTTTCCTGGCGCAGCCACAAACCTTCCGTTTTCTCTTTATTTAGTTTCAGCCCGGAACACTTGCCAAAATTTTCAACTGTCTGTAAGGCCTTTATAATTGCCTCTTTATCTTTAAGAAAAAGGGTGGTGTCATCTGCGAGCTGTGAAATATGTATAGTTCTCTCATCTCCCTTAACTGTAACTTGTAATCCCTCCTTTACATTTTTCCTTATATTTACTGCCAGTATTTCCACTACTAATAGAAATAGCAAAGCACTTAGCGGGCAGCCTTGCCTAATGCCCTTTTGAATTTGGAAAGGTTTGGACGTCCATCCATTATTTGTCACACTTGCTTCTGCATGGTTATATAAAACTCTAACCCATTTTTTGAAAGAGTCACCAAAATTATATTTTAATAAAACTTGATGTAGAAATTCATGGCTAACAGTGTCGAAAGCTTTTTAGAAATCTAAAAAAATAATAGCACCTTCTGTTTCACTCTCCTCAAAATAATCAATGACGTCTTGTATTAATCTGATGTTTGAACTAATATTTCTACCTTTAATATACCCTGACTGGTCTGTGTGAATTAATTTATTTATAACCTTTTTTAATCTATTTGCTAATATATGCGCCAAAATCTTATAGTCGGTATTTAATAAGCTTATAGGCCGCCAATTAGATTAAACAGTTTTGTCATTTTTCTTTTATAGCAAGCTCAAAATTCCTTTTTTCTGGGATATAGATAATTCACCTACTTGATGTGCAGAGTTAATGGAGTCAATTAATACAGATTTAATATCGTCCCAAAATGACTTATAAAATTTAACCGGAATACCGTCTGAACCTGGTGATTTATTTAATTTCATACTGTCAATTGCATTTTTACATTCCCATTCGTTGATTTCACCCTCTAATAACTCTGCATCTTTTTGCTCCTAAACATTCAGGTTATCGACACTATCTAAATAATTTTTAATTGAGGTTTCAGAGATATTGTCACTTTCATACAGGTTTTTGTAGTAATTATGCTGTTCTTCTAGTATTTCTCTATCAGATGTAGCATACGTGCCATTCTCTCTTTTTAATTGTTTTATTGTATTATTTGAAATATGTTTTTGTTCTAAACTATAAAAGTATTTTGTACTTCTTTCACCCTCCTCAACCCATTTAACCCAATATCTTATTTGTGCCGCTAATTTCTGTTCTTCTATTAAAGTATGCAGGCTATTTACCAGTGTATCTTTTTCTACTTGGACGCGATGTTTATAATTTGAGTTAATTAGTTCCTCTTCCTTTTCTTCAATTTGTTTTTCCATTTCTTTCATTATACAGTCGAACCTGTCTTAAGGGGTCACTGTATTAAGGGGTCACCTGTCTTTAGCAGCCACTTTTTGGGGGTCCCTTAGACCCAAATACAGTGCAAATGAACCTGTATTAAGGGGTCACCTGTCTTAAGCAGCCAATTTTTGTGGGTCCCATGGGGTGACCCCTTAAGACAGGTTTGACTGTATTCTTTTTAACAGACTGTTTTCTTGTATAGTAACCGATAGTATATTCTTTAATCTTTATTTTACACATTTCCCAGAGCAATTGTTTAGACAAAAATCCATAATTAATTTTGACCCTGTTAATTAATTCTGTAATATTACTTCTATATACTGTATCGTTTAAAATGCTTGTATTCAATTTCCACCTACCTGGCCCTTTTTTGGAGTTTTCAAATTTTAATTTTATTTTCACATCTTTATGATCTGATTTAATTCCAGAGTGTAGAATACATGAATTTTGTGTATAATTTAAACAAGATTCAGAAACAAGAAATTTGTCTAATCTACTTTGTTCTTTATAAGTAAATTGTTTTTTGTTTGGGTGCATGACCCGCCAAATATCGTACAAGTTATGTTTTTCTTTTAGTGTTTTGAATACAGTAGAACTAACATCTATAGAATTAGAGTAGTTATCATGTCTGTCTAATTTGACTGATTCAGTGAAGTAAAAGTCTCCACCCAGAATTATTTCATCTTTATTTGATGAAAATTTATAAATCCATTTTTGTAACTTACAGAAAAATAATTTCCTTTCTTTTGAGCTGTTAGGAGCATATATGTTTACCAATGTTAATTCTTTGTCATCTATTTTAAGGTTTAGCAAAATTATTCTACCATCTTCTGACTGATGGGTATTTAAAATATGGAAAGGCAACTGTTTACTTAAGAGCACTGCAGTGCCTTTACTATGATTAGTTCCTGGATTTAGAATAACTTTGCCATCCCATTCCATTTCTATGGTTTTGAGTATTTCAGGGGTCCAGTATGTTTCCTGAAGTAGAATAACCTTTATACTGTTTTGCTTAAGCCAATAAAATAAATTTTCTCTTTTTTTCTTTTCTCTTAAGCCTCTTGTATTCAGTGACAAGAGGGACAATGATTTACTGTCCATTTAACTGAAAATGAAATTATTTGCTTTGAGCAACTTTTTTCTTTTTCTTTTGTTTCTTCTGCTCATTTTTCTCATCGGGAGTTCTATCTCCCACTTTCCTGACTCTTGCAGGGCTAGCAGACCGTCGGGCTGCAGAAGCACTCTGAGCACCGGCAGCCCATAATTCAGACAGCAGTTTCTGCTTTTGAACTTCTGATTTTTGATTATCAGCTTTATTTGCCTGACTGTTTTCTTCCTCTCCACCTTTGTTTTCTTCATCAGTCGATCCTGTGTCATTGCAGTCACTATCATTAGCACTTTTATCAAATTCCTCACCCTCACTATCCTCACCCTCATCTTCAACATTCTCATTCTCATCTTTATGATCAGTCTGTTCATTGTCTTCAGACATTGCAATGCTCTGAATGCCTGTACACAAGGGACTTCCTCTCTTGTGGGCAGGCTTCAAACAGTCATAACAGACTGACTCATTTGGACAATTTCTTCTTATATGCCCTGTCTGTCTACAGTTACCACACTCTGTCTCTGACTGGGTCTGCCTCTGCTCCTTGTGATACAAGGAGGCAGTAAACAGACCCATAGATTTTTTCTTGGGTAGAGGCTCAGAAGGGACAACCATGTCCACAAATCTGTCCCCTGTTTTGAAATTAGTTAGTTTGCCTGCAGACGTTCTGGCCCCAACATATTTCAGACTCGCTAGCATCTGTACACCCTTACTTTTCAATGTATTTGTTATGACGTCATTGTCAAGGGATAATGGAATGCTCCTGACATATAAGCGGGTTGTTTCGACGTACTCATGCCCCGGGAGCAAAAAAAAGGTTCCGATCTTTAAGGGTTATTTTGATACCTCTTAAATTGATTCCAGTACATAAGAGGTTAGCTCTTGCCTCTTCATCTGTGAGGTATACCCTCCATAAGCCGCCAATGCGTTGCGCCCCTTCCACAACACTTTCATCTGATACCACCTCACACACAGCTAAACATACTTCTAGAGTATCAAGATATCTACCGCTATCCTGTTCAACCTCGTTTTTAAGGAAGAAAACAGGTTCAACCCTTTTGTTATTGACCTCACTCATCTTGTATTTATACCCCACCCACTTTTTCACAAAGCCTCAATTTTAATCTCCTCGTATTTTCGAACGAACACAGAAACCCTCATAGAATTATAAACCAAAATGAAGAGAAGAATACAGACTACACTGAAACTTACCAAAAATACCACCAAAAAGCCACCAAAACAGGCGAAACGCGATACTCACAAATGACGCGCGCCATTATCGTCCGCCAAAACCGCCGAACTGGTCCGAGATGTTTTATCTGTCCTGATTACCTGCAAGTAATATGAACTTGCGATCAAAAATGATGAAGCTAGGGCCCGGACAACATTTTCGCCATTATAAGTCTATGGGAAAATATTTTATCGCTCAAGGGCAAGTAACTCTGAAAAGAATGATCCAACCTGGCCCAAATTCGAACTGGTCCGAGATGTTTTGACTGTCCTGGATACCTGCAAGTTACAAGAAGTTGTGATCAAAAATAAAGAAGCTAGGGACCGGACAATATTTTCTCCATTATATATTTTATCGCTCAAGGGCGAGTAACTCTGAAAAGAATGATTCATCCTGGCTGAAATTCGAACTGGTCCAAGATGTTTTGGCTGTTCTGGATACCTGCAAGTTGCAAGAAGTTGCGATCAAAAATGATGAAGCTAGGGCCTGAAACATTTTCCCCATTATAAGTCTATGGGAAAATATTTGATAGCTCAAGGGCAAGTAACTCTGTAAAAAATCGTCCAACCTGGCCCAAATTCGAACTGGTCCGAGATGTTGTGACTGTCCTGATTACCTGCAAGTTACAAGAACTTGCGATCAAAAATGATGAAGCTAGGGCCCGAACAACATTTTCGCCATTATAAGTCTATGGGAAAATATTTTATCGCTCAAGGGCAAGTAACTCTGAAAAGAATGATCCAACCTGACCCAAATTCGAATTGGTCCGAGATGTTTGGATTGTCCTGGATACCTGCAAGTTACAAGAAGTTGTGATTAAAAATAAAGAAGCTAGGGCCCGGAAAACATTTTCCCCATAATAAATTTTATCGCTCAAGGGCAAGTAACTCTGAAAAGAATGATTCAACCTGGCTCAAATTCGAACTGGTCCGAGATGTTTTGGCTGTTCTGGATACCTGCAAGTTGCAAGAAGTTGCGATCAAAAATGATGAAGCTAGGGCCCGGACATCATTTTCCCCATTATAAGTCTATGGGAAAATATTTTATCGCTCAAATGCAAGTAACTCTGTAAAGAATCGTCCAACCTGGCCCAAATTTGAACTGGTCCGAGATGTTTGGGCTGTCCTAGATATCTGCAAGTTACACGAAGTTGCGATCAAAAATGAAGAAGCTAGGGACCGGACAACAGTTTCTCCATTATAAGTGTAGGGGACCTTTTTGTTGCCATGGTAACCACAGTTTTAAACCAATCTGTACCAAAACTATATGCAATCAATCCCCTACCCCATCCATGCTACACATAAAATTTGATCAAGATTGGCCAGCTACTTTAGCAGATATTAATGTTTAAAAGTGTGGACGTACGACGTACGACGCAGGACGGACGACGGACCAACCCTATACTATAAGCTCACCTTGTGAGCCTTCGGCTCAGGTGAGCTAAAAACCTATTAAAATCTTCTTCTCAAGAACCAATAGGCCGATGGCCTTGAAACTTGGTATGTAGGATCGAGATCGCGAGTACTGCCAAGATTGTTCAAATTATGACCTTAAGTCGACCTTGACCTTTTTACGGTAAGGTCAGATTTGCTTTCTGTAGCTTGTATATGGGAAAATGCTAGATAACAATGCTACATAAGATTTCTTGGAAACAATTGAAGATTTTGACTTGAAAATTGGTATATAAAGTCATCTTAATGAAAACATGAAAGTTTACGAGTAGAAGAGGTCACGGTCATTCTTTGATCCTTGACTCTGGTCTCTCATATTCTGATAATTTCACACATCTTCTCAAAAGCCACGAGGCCAGTTGTAACCAAATTTCATGTAGAGCCTCTAGGGGGCGGACGAACGAAATTTTGTTCAAAAAGTCCTAGTCACATGACCAACATGGCCGCCACGCCCATTTATGGTAAAAATCTTTAAAAAATCTTCTTCTCAAGAAGAAACTGGCTGATTGCCTTGAGACTTGGTATGTAGCATCAGGTACAGGAGTACTACCAAGATAGTTCAAATTATTACCTTTGGTTGACCTTGACCTTTTTTCAGTAATGTCAAATTTGGTTTATGTAGCTTTTATATGGGAAAATGCATAAGATTTAATTGTAGTTTTACCGGCTGCTCATGCACGCAGTTAATCGCTGCAATATTTACAAAAGTAAAAATGAAAATTCTCAGAAACTGACACAATTTAATTCTAGATCTATCCCAAGGCACCATGTTGGAAAGAAAAACACAAAACTAGTCATCACCAAAGACAACACTAGCGGCAGACGTGTGAACAGCCATTTCCCATGTAGGTGGTCAACGGGCTAGCCAGAACATCACAAACAATATATCAATAACAGAACCAAAACAGAAGTGCCGCCTTGGGATGGCCAGTAATGAAATGACTAGGGCGGGGTGGAGGGGGCGTTACCGGTTTGTGGTCGACAAACCCTCGCCCTTTGTTCTGCCTTGGTTCATCAGATACTTAATTGTTCAACCCAACAAATTCAACCACCACCCACACAACAGTTTTACAAAAATCATCAACCCCGACAATAAAAATAAATTATACGTAAACATTAAACATCTCTTTTTACCTATTTTCAATTTAATAATGTCAGGGTATTACCATAGCAAACCATATACCAAAACAGTCAAACTGACAAACAACTAAGAAGAACCAAAACAGAAGTGCCGCCTTGGGACGGCCAGCAATGAAATTACTGGAGGGCTTAACTGGTTTGCGATCGAGCTTTGGACATACTTTGGTTCATCAGACATTTAATTGTTCGGTTTGCGTGTAATATCTCAGGAACATAGAAATCAAAATTCAAACTTATATAAAAAAACATAAGGACTCACAAAAAATAGCAACACTGAAATTCCGGAGCAAAAGAAGCCTACTACGGTGGGCCCGACCCAAGATGTCTCGGAATGGATGTCAGGCACCAACCGTCTGTGTTACCATTAAGTTAGGATTAGGTTGGCACTTTCATAAAGACTGAGGCCCGACCCGACGTCGTGCAACTGAAGAGCTAAGCAAAGCTGTTAACCTTAACCACAAAGCATGCAGTTTGTCGCAAAACATCCAAATTATAACCAGTCTTTTATATCGGATTTTATCTTCTCAAAATCATAAGGAAAGTCATTTTTCCGATTTTTTTTCTGAATTTATATTCCAAGTCGCCTTAAAATTCAGAGTCCAAAAGGCCTTGCTGAAGAAGAGTTTTCAACCCGACATCATATTTAGATACTAAGTGGAAATGCCGTCGGTAAAATTGTGAACACGCTTTACGAAGTTTGTGATATCTATAACCTTGTTTGAAAAATTTTGCTGTCAAAACTTTATTGCGAATATTACAGTCATCAACATAAATTTAAAGAGTAACTACACTAGCTAGACAATCGAGCATAACGAATAAGTTGAGAAATATAAACACCATAGGATGTAGAACGAGGAATAACACCATCTAAAAATAGAAAAGTAACAAAATCAAAATCAAAATCATCTCGTTTATCGTAAAGGGGGGGGGGGGGGGGGGGGGTGCCTATAAGGCCCTTTTTCTGCCCAAGAGCAAAATGTTTTATTTTTTGCTGATGATTAGACTATAGTGTCCGCTATACTGAATCAATAGTGGTTAAGCTCCGTAAGCCCTACTTTTGGAATAATGGGGTTATTAAAGTGGGTGGGGTAAATCAGCATGAACCAGGGGTGTCATATTATAAGCTATATTTCTCCTTCAAATTTAATGGCATTCATAAATACCTTCCTTTATAAGTTGAAGTAATGTCTTTGGTGACATCTTTTCTCAAATTCTATCTTTTAAAGTAAAATCTTATGTCTGCAGAATTTCTTTTAGAGACACTGTCAATTTTCATTAATTTTGGTACTTTGAATTCAATATATTCTACCATATCTCTAGAACCAATGGATGATTTCTTACCAAACTAACATGGGTTCGCACTTGGGAGAGTGCAAACTGTTGATTAAATTTTGGTGACCTTGACCTTTGTTTCAAGGTCACAGTAAGTCTTATAATGTTAATTTTAAGTCAAGTTTTGGCCATTGTCTACACAGTAGCTCCAAAACTGATATGAAATCATGACCAAAGTGGCCTAAATTAAACATTATGAGGAGTTAGAGCACTTGTTATGATCAAATGGCCATGACATCATCGTCAAGGTCAAGGTCAAGGTTAGAGTAGACAAAGTTTAACCAAAGATCTCACACAGCTAGTAAGCAGTAATTTAACAAATATGTATGTTTTTATTTGTAAAACAATGCTTAATATGCATATTATGACCTTGACCTTGATCTGAAGGTCACCAATACATTCAGAAGTTCATTATTTTACAATAGACTTTTCTATAACCTTTAAGTTTAATCCAATTCTTTTTTATCATGTTTGGCTAATACTGACCTTCAGACCAAGGTCAAGGTCATTCTGTGCACATTAAGCATTGATTTTCAAATGAAAACACTCAGATTTGGTACATATCTGCCGCCTGATTGATGAAATCTATGATTAAACTCTGTTTAGTCTAGCCATGACCTTGACCTTGAAGATGATGTCATGGCCATTTAATCATGATGCCATGGCCATTTAATCATAACTAGTGCTCTAACTCCACATAATGTTTAATTTAGGCCACTTTGGAAAAAATTCCATATCAATTCAGGAGCTACTGTTTAGACAATGGCCAAAACTTGACTTAAAATTGACATTATAAGACTTACTGTGACCTTGAAACAAAGGTCAAGGTCACCAACATTTAATCAACAGTTTGCACTCTCCCAAGGGTCAACCCATGTTAGTTTGGTAGGAAGTCATCCATTGGTTCTAGAGATATGGTAGAATATATTGAATTCATAGTACCAAAATTAATGAAAATTGACAGTGTCTCTAAAAGAAATTCTGCAGACATAAGATTTTACTTTGAAAGATAGAATTTGAGAAAAGATGTCACCAAAGACATTACTTCAACTTATAAAGGAAGGTATTTATGAATGCCATTAAATTTGAAGGAGAAATATAGCTTATAATATGACACCCCTGGTTCATGCTGATTTACCCCACCCACTTTAATAACCCCATTATTCCGAAAGTAGGGCTTACGGAGCTTAACCACTATTGATTCAGTATAGCGGACACTATAGTCTAATCATCAGCAAAAAATAAAACATTTTGCTCTTGGGCAGAAAAAGGGCCTTATAGGCACCCCCCTTTCAGTTCTAACGCAACCATCCGATATAAAATGAGGCCTCGGTATCTCAGAGGCTGGCCTTATGTAATTGAAGTTAAGACGGGTAAAATTGATTGTCCATGCTATCAAAGAATTTATGTCACTATTCAATAGGTCATCCAGATACCGAGAAGTAGAATTGAAAGCTTCAATAACTTCAGATTGTGTATTCTTTAAAAGAGACAGCATGAAGTCTCTCTCATAACCGAACAAAAACAGATCAGTTAGCGCCAATAGGAATACATGTACCTGCAATTTGTCATTATAATTTAGAGCCTAATCTAATGTAAATATTGTCCAAGAGAATGGTGAGATCTTCACACACTTTCTGACAAGACCATAAATTATGATTCCTGGCTGGTTCAGAGGTAAAGAAAGCACGCCTAGAAAGTACGGCTATCATTACATGCAATAAAAGGAGAGCCTTCCCTATGGAAGACCCTTTCAGTTAAATCCACAAGTTTATCCCATGCTGCTCATACACGCAATTAGTCATTGCAATATTTACAGACTGTTCTTACATGCAGTTAGTCATTGCAATAATTACAGACAGCTCTTACACGCAGTTAGTCATTGCATTATTTACAGGCTGATCATATACTCAGTAGGTCTTTGCAATATAAATTACAGACTGCATATACATGCAGTTAATCGTTTCAATATTAACAGGCTGCTCATACACGCAGTAAGTCATTGCAATGTTTACACACTGCTCATACACGCGGTCATTGTAATATTTACAGGCCTGCTCATACACGCTGCTAGTCAGTGCAATATTTACAGGCCTGCTCATACACTCAGTTAGTTATTGCAGTATTTACAGACTGTTTTTTCACGCAGTATTGCAATATTTACAGGCCTGTTCATAAATGCAGTTAGTCATTGCATTATTTACAGACTGGTTCGTCACTGCAATATTTACAGCCGCTCATACACATACAGTTAGTTAGTTATTGCAATATTTACTGACTGCTCATACACACTGTTAGTCATTGCAAAATTTACAGACTGCTCATACACATACAGGCAGTTAGGTATTGCAATATTTACTGACTGCTCATACACACTGTTAGTCGTTGCAATATTTACAGACCGCTTTTACAAACAGTAAGTCATTGCAGACTTCTCATACACGCAGTTAGTTTTTGAAATATTTACAGGCCTGCTCATACACGCAGTTAGTTATTGCAATAGTTACAGACTGCTCATACACACACTGTTAGTCATTGCAATATTTACAGACTGCTCTAACACACACTGTTAGTCATTGCAATATTTACAGACTGTTCATACACTCAGTCATTGCAATATTTACAGACAGCTCATACACGTTGTTATTCATTGCAATAATTACAGCCCTGCTCATACTCGCAGTTAGTTATTGCAATATTTACAGGCTGCTTATACAGGCAGTTAGTCATTGCATTATTTACCGACTGTTCATACACGCAGTTAGTTATTGCAATATTTACAGGCTGCTCATACACATACAGGCAGTTAGTTATTGCAATATGTACAGGCTGCTCATACACATACAGGCAGTTAGTTATTGCAATATTTACAGTCTGTTCATACACATACAGGCAGTTAGTCATTGCAATATTTACAGGCTGCTCATACACATACAGGCAGTTAGTTATTGCAATATTTACAGACTGTTCATACAGATACAGGCAGTTAGTTATTGCAATATGTACAGGCTGCTCATACACATACAGGCAGTTAGTCATTGCAATATTCACAGACTGCTCATACACATACAGGCAGTTAGTCATTGCAATATTCACAGACTACTCATACACACACAGGCAGTTAATTATTGCAATATTTACAGACTGTTCATACAGATACAGGCAGTTAGTTATTGCAATATTTACAGGCTGCTCATACACATACAGGCAGTAAGTCATTGCAATATTCACAGACTACTCATACACATACAGGCAGTTAGTTATTGCAATATTTACACACTGTTCATACAGATACAGGCAGTTAGTTATTGCAATATTTACAGACTGGTTCGTCACTGCAATATTTACAGCCGCTCATACACATACAGGCAGTTAGTTATTGCAATATTTACTGACTGCTCATACACACTGTTAGTCGTTGCAAAATTTACAGACTGTTCATACAGATACAGGCAGTTAGTTATTGCAATATTTACATGCTGCTCATACACATACAGGCAGTTAGTCATTGCAATATTTACAGACTGCTCATACATGCAGTAAAAGCAGAGTTTTTTCACATTGTTTGTTTAGATTCTATCTAGTTTGCTTCCAATCTGCACGGAATTTACGGCATTTAGCTAATACAATACTGTTACTGAGAAAAGTCCACACACATTTTCGAAATATGTGTTACGCAGTCTGGACGGACAAATAGTTGTAAAGGCATATTTATATTAAACAGACAGACAAAAAGCATGACTAGAAACATATTACCAAATAGGGTCCCGACTTTATGTCACTGTTGACGCCATTTATGTCATAAGTCCCCACCAAAAAAAAAAAAAAAAAAAAAACAATAACAGCTTTCTATTATCATGTCGTTCCTTCGTATTTGATATGTTGTATAGAATTAAATGGAATTAATTCTCTAGTTGAGTCTTTAAGATATGGGGAAAACTCAAAATCATGACTAATTAAAACAAGGTTAACAACTCTGTGAAGCAAACAGCTGGCGTTACCATTCTTGCTCTTTGCAAACTTTAAGATCTTCTGATGACGCTTTATATTTGTACAAAACTTTGTGGAAATATCTTCAAAGGCTTTAAAGTAATAGAGCTGACAAGATCTCTATACCTAAGACTGCAAAGGGACTTAATTTTGATAAAAATGAAGGTGTACGGTTCTTGTTCTCTGCACATCGTCCAATAAAGCTTTTTATTATGCCCTTGTGGCGATAGTAAGGGGGTATTATTTTTAATGCGTATCCGTCTGTTTGTCTGTCCCCAGCCAAAGGATACTACAGATGAAATCTGGGCCTTATCAGCCCAGTGGTTTCAGAAGAGATAATTTTTTAAGTATTTTTTACTTTTTTGCATTTTGGTTTCCATGGCAACCAATAAAATGAGCAGTGAGCCAAAAAAACATATGGCTGCTAGAAGACTTCTGAAGGAATATTTCCATATAATAATGCCATTTTCAATTTTTCCTATCATAAGTCTATGGGAACTCTAAGTTGCCATAGCAACCTAACTAATGGGCAGATTTTCATAAAAAAAACCCCCACAAACTTTCAATCCCCTAGCCCAAGGATGCTACAGATAAAATTTAAGCCCAGTCGGCATGTTTTACATATTGTTTTCCATTTTTTTGCATTTCGGTTTCCATGGCAACCAATAAAAGGAGCAGTGGGCCAAAAAACATATAGCTGATAGTAGACATCTCAAGGGACATTTCTATAAAAGTTTTTTCAACATATCTGCAATGGCTTGGCAGTAAATGCCATTTTTCAATTTTCCCCATTATAAGTAAATGCAGCTCTCAGTTGCTATAGCAACCAAACTGATGGGCCGATTTTCATAAAAAACATAATTTTTCAACCCCCCCCCCCCCCCCCCAGCCCAAGGATGCCACAGATGAAATCTGGGCCTTATTGGCCCTGTGGCTTAAGAGAAGATATTTTTTGAAATATTTTTTCCATTTTTTTTTACATTTCGATTTCCATGGCAACCAATTAAAGAAGCAGTGGGCCAAAAATCATATAGCTGATAGTAGACATCTCAAGGAACATTTCTATAAAACTTTCAATCCCCCATCCTGAGGATGCCACAGATGACATTTGGGTCCAATCAGCCTAGTGGCTTCAGAGGAGATGTCGTTTAAAAGTGTTGACGGACGACAGACGACGACAGACGACATACGACGACGACATACGACGATGGACCACTGCCTATCCTATAAGCTTCCCCGGAGCCTTCGGCTCTGGTGAGCTAAAAACCTATAAATTTTCAATCATCCTGCCTAAGGATACTACAGATGAAATCTGAGCCTTATCGGCCCAGTGGCTTCTGAGCAGATAATTTTTTTAAGGGTTTTTTCCATTTTTTGGAATTTGGTTTCCATGGCAACCAATAAAAGGAGCAGTGGGCAAAAGAAACACATAGCTAATAAGAGACTTCTCAAGGAACAATTAATAAAAGTTTTGTCAACAGATATGCAATGGCTTGGCAGTAAATGCCATTTTACAATTTTCCCCATTATAAGTCAATGCAGCTCTAAGTTGCTATAGCAACCAAAATAAAGGGCCGATTTTCATAAAAAAAAAAACATAAATTTTCAACCCCAGCCCAAGGAAATCTGGGCCTTATTGGCCTTGTGGCTTAAGAGAAGATATTTTTTTTCCATTTGTTTTTTACATTTAGGTTTCCATGGCAACCAATAAAAGGAGCAGTGGGCCAAAAAACATATAGCTGATAGAAGACATCTGAAGGAACATTTTTATAAAAGTTTTATCAACATATCTGCAATGGCTTAGCAGAAAATGCCATTTTTCAATTTTCCCCATTATAAGTCAATGGGAACTCTAAGTTGCCATAGCAACCAAACTAAAGGGCCCATGATCATAAAAAAAACAATCTTTCAATCCCTAAGCCCAAGGATGCCACAGATGAAATATAGGCCTTTTCGGCCCAGTGGCTTCAGAGGAGATATAGATTAAGTATTTTTCCATTTTTTTTGCATTTCGGTTTCCATGGCAACCAATAAAAGGAGCAGTGGGCCAAAAAACATATAGCTGATAGAAGACCTCTCAAGGAACATTTCTATAAAAGTTTTATCAATATATATGCAATGGCTTGGCAGAAAATGCCATTTTACAATTTTCCCCATTATAAGTCAATGGGAACTCTAAGTTGCCATAACAACCAAACTAAAAGGCCAATTCTCATAAAAACACAAACTTTCAATCCCCCATCCTAAGGATGCCACAGATGACATTTGGGTCCAATCAGCATAGTGGCTTCAGAGAAGATGTCATTTAAAAGTGTTGAGGGACGATAGACGACGACAGACGACATACGACGACGGACCACTGCCTATCATATAAGCTCCCCCGGAGCCTTTGGCTCTTGTGAGCTAAAAAGTAACGTATCTCCCTGAAAGTTTGCAGACTTCTTATTTTTTGTTTCTTCTTTACAGTTTAGAATACAAAACAGACGTACATGCTGATTAAAAAATGTTTTTATAAGGAAAGATCAAAGGGTAATTTTCTGCAAATAAATCTGAAAAATAATATCGTTTTTGAAAATTTGCGTAGTGCTGAAGGTGCATTATTGCATATTCTAACACAGTGCGCCTATAGAAGCAATGGGAAGATACCGTGTTTTATTCTGCAACAATTCACTGTTCCGGAGCGCGTGAGTCTAATTGCTGACGTCACTGCAATTTCTGACGTAATTTTGTGACGTTTTGAGACGTTAGACGGTGTAACGTCTCTTTTTCTTTCTAAAATCGCCAGAAAAACAAACATTTGCCTTAGATACAGTTAAGAATATTGGCGGGAGCATGAACGCGCTGGCAAGAAGGTTGGGAGAGTTTGAATGAAAAGAATAGTTTTTCGGCGTTTTTGAGTGTTAGAATCGAAATAGTTAAGCTCTAGCATTGAATTGTTGAGTAATAATCCACTGTTTGTCGGTCAGTTGTAAGTAGATATATCACTCGCGCTCCGCGCTCGTGATATGATCTACTTTACAACTGACCTCCAAACAGTGAATTATTACTCAACAATTCACTGCTAGAGCTGATCTATTTCTTAAATGAAGAGCGTCCTAGCAATTATTTATTCCAACTCTTTTTCAAATTGTTATGTAGACCAGATTAAAACGGTAGCTTTTTCTCAAATGTTCAACCATGTACAAAGTAAAAGTACACTGGACGCATGTATTAAATGTAGGGTAGGCAAGCATACCTATGTTAACACCTACAATATAAATAATACATTACTGACATGATCAGTTGTGTGTAGATGAAATTGTTCAACCTTGTTATAATAGTATCACCTGTCTCACCTGTGTGTTTTGACAATAAAATTTGGACACAGACTGCATATTTTTTCATCTGCTCAGCCTGATAATGTGTGAAAGAGTTTGAAAAAATAAATGCTAGGACGCTCTCCATTATGCAACAAGGTATTCTAATCACTAAGTATATTTTCAATAATGATTTTATTTTTTCAGATTTATTTGCAGAAAATTACCCTTTGATCTTCTCTTATAAAAACTATTTTTAACATTAACAAATGCTGCATTTTGGGATTCTAATTTATGAGAAACAACATAAAGAAGGCATCTGCTAAGTTTTGGAAAGATCAATGTTATTTTGAGTATTTTATGCAGGTTTTTGTCTTTGTCCTTAATCAGTGATTATCACCACCTTAAGTAGTTATGCCCCTTTGTAATTTTCATTTCGGAAATCGTGTGCGCTAATTATCATGAAGGATATAGAATGTTTATAGGCCTCGCCAGTCATAGTCTGCAGAGGCCCTATCGCTATTACCTTGTCTGATTATATTTTATATTTGTACCAAGTTTGTCAAAAGACCTCTAAAGGTTTCAGAGTTCTGAAGCGAACAAGAATCCTGATGAACAGATGGACGGACGGGCGGACAGGCGAACGAACAAGGTAAAAGCGATACAGCCTCTGCAGACTATGTCTGGCGAGGCTTAAAACATCATATATCCTTTATGATTATTAGCTGTAGTTACAAAATGTGTTATGGTTAACGTTTTGTCCTTTCTTGCTGCACCTTTATAATCTTGGTAAAAATCTCATCTAGCGCACAAAATTGGTCCAAATAGTTGAGTACCTTTGTATTTGTTACCAGTCAAAACACTAATGAATATATATCACATTTCTAGATTATGTTTCATTTGTGCCACGTCTCCTGATAAGGGACCTTTTGAGATGCGCAAACATCGAAATTTCAGATGAACCTTGGCATTTGTGTAGTCTGATCAAAAACTGCTTTGTTCGCAGTCAACAAACTATTGATCCTCAGGAATCATTGTGGCTCGCAGCCAAGGCTCTAATCCGGTTGCAGAAACCCGCTGATTCATTTGCGACTATGTACCAGTTGAAAGACACTCATAAAGCCCCTTTGCTGACCATGTATCGGCACAGTTTAAAATATGGTATGTAATGGAGTGTAATGGAATGGACTGACAGGGATAATTTCTTTCACTTCTTTCCATAGATTTGGCATGGCACTCTTACAGGAAAACAAGTGCTTTCTCCTCCGTGGGAGCGACATTTTCGCTGTATTTGTAAAATCCTAGGCTCTGGGAACAAACTTTAGCCAATGGAACATAGATTATCTCATCTATTCCACTCTACTCTATTCGAGGTTTAATCCTATGCCTCATGTATCAGGCTACTGCATCATGTACTATAACGTATTGCGCCACATGACGTGTCATAGCTCAAATGTCTGAGCGTCCTATAAATAGTGCAGTATCGACATGCTTACGAAGATCAAATACCGTGCGGTGTCCTGCAGCGTTTGCACTGAATACAGGACTTCTGACAAAATAAAATAAATAAATAAATAAAATAAAAAAAACACCCCTGATATTGAAACGGTCCTGTCCAAGGTGCGAAATAGAAGAGTCCACTACTGGCAGTTATTGTGTTAAAAGACGTGCCAGTTATCGCAAGTTGCATCTTCGCAAGTCAAGGGTACTAAGTCCACTTTGTTCCATACGCATCCTTGTTTGACAGCCAATTCGTATATATCCGATTTTCTGCAGCGCCGACTTTGGCTGCAGCGAGTTTTTTTGCTTGGCTCGTGTTATTTTTTGACCAATCAGAAGATCCTTTGCAAAACACAGTTGCCCCACAACTTTTCATAATTTTTCAAAACCACTCATGAGTTGGTTAAATATTGACCGTGTACTCTTTTTTATGGTAGCTGTTTGCGGTAAACACGATATTTTTCTGTCGACAAGGGCGCCTGCGTAAAATGTCTTGTTATGGATGATAAGATTGGATGCGATGGAAGTGGCTCGCAGCCAATGAAATGGCGCAGTGGGAAATTCGGTTAACGAATAGACCGTCCGCCTAGTGTACGTAAGGAACAAAGTGGACTTAGTACCCTTGGCTCGCGAAGATGCGCACCCTGATATCATCTGATAATCTTTGAATGCCAAAAAGTTAAATTTGTGTAACGAAACAAAAAAATTGCGAACATCAAAATACGAGGTCAGCCTGCACATCCACGAGGTTCGTATACAGGATTCCGTATTCGCACCAACAACTACCTATGCGTCTCATGAAATTACACACAGGAAGATCAGACTACTCGGGAGTGCAGTCTGATCTCAGCCTTGGCTGTTCGCATGCGTCGTAAGGTCTTTGTTCGCTGAACAACCTCTTGACATTAATTAAAAGTAACTAGACACGCTCTGCACTGCCACTAACGGTTTCAGAAATTGAAAATAGGTAAAAAATTGATGTTTGATGTTTTACATTACGCATAATTTGTTCTTATTGTCAGGGTTGATGCTTTATGTATTTATTAAAGACTGTTGTGTGGGAGATGGTTGTTTTTGTTGGGTTGAACGACTAAGTATCTGATGAACCAAGACAGAACAAAGGAGATGGGTTGTCGACCACAAACCGGTTAAGCCCCTTAGTAATTTCATTATTGGCCGTCCCAAGGTGGCAGTTCTGTTTTGGTTCTTCTTGGTTGTTTTTTATGTGTCGTGAGTTGCAATGTCTGTTACTCTTATATTGTTTGTGATGTTCAGGCTAGCCCGTTGACCACCTACATGGGAAATGGCTGTTCACATGGCTGTCACTGGTGTTGTCTTTGGTGATGACTAGTTTTGTGTTGTCTCTTTCACACATGGTATCTTGGTTTGGATCTGGAATAGAATTGTTTCAGTTCGTGAGAATTTTCCTCCTTACTGTTTTTTCAAACTTCAGATCGAAATCGGAGGTTCTGTGAAGGTAAAAAAATCGAATCAACAATTTTCATGAATATATATGAAATAAAAAATCGATGTTTGGCCAGCTATAACTCGATTTTCGGATAATCATAAATCAGGCTGATTTCTGGATATAAGCAAGAACTTCGCGGAATGCTATGTCGCACCTGCTATGAGCCTTCACTTTAAGAACCCAATGAAAGCAGCAGTTTGGTACATATTGGTCAAAATCCATTTAAAAGTTCATGAGATATTGTCCGTTTGATATTGTTCCTGTTTTTAGTAACATCCAATGGCAGCCGTTTTTGTTGATCGATTTGCAAGAAAAAAAAGGAAATAGCTTTATTTGAGGATCATTCTGACACACAGTTGCTCCAAATTCATTCAGAGGCTCTATAAAATAGTTATTTTCATGTTTTTGGTATTTTCAGAAACAGCAGCCGATGGCTATAATGGACTGCCCAGTCAGATAAAGTTAAAAGAACTCCATTTGTGGATCAATCTGATTGAATTTGTCTGATATCTGTTCAGCATTTTCTTGGATATTGGCATTTTAGCAAAACTGGACTCGTAAACTGAAAGTAGGTCACTGGGACCTAACTCTGCTACAACTTTTGTTCATTTTAAAAATTCTGAAAACCAAGGTCCCACCGATGCTTTATGCCAAATTGCAGCCAAATATACCAATTGGTTCTAAAAAAAAGTTTATTTTATTGTTTTTGCTATTTTTAGTCACTGCGGCCGTCTTGGACTCTCGACCTGGCTGAGTTTTACCGTTCTGAAGTCCTGCAATCTGATCATGTTGCATATGAAAACTGAGAACCATGGATGCATTGATTTCAGAGAATAAGCCTTTTGAAACGACATAAAAAAAAGTGTCGACTTAATAAGGCTAGGGTCCACGTAAGGTCACTGTGACCTAATTCCGCTATAGATTTTTTTTTCATTTTAATAATTCTAAATACAAAGGTACCACTTATGCTTCACACAAAATATCAGCCAAATATACTAAGTGGTTCTGGAGAAAAAGTAAATTTTATTGGTTTTGCTATTGTTAGTAACTGCGGCCATCTTGGATTCTCGACCTGGCTGAACTTTATCATTCTGAAGCCCTGCAGCCTGATCATGCTGCATGTGAAATTTGAGGATCATGGACATAGTGGTTTTAGAGAATAAGAGGTTTGAATGGACTCAAATATGTCGACGTAAAATTATGCTAGGGTAAACGTAAGGTCACAGTGACCTAATTCCGCTATTGATTGTTTTTCATTTTGATGGTCCCACTTATGCTTCACACGAAATTTCAGCCAAATATACCAAAGTAGTTCTGGAAAAAAGTTGATTTTGTTGTTTTTGCTGTTTTAGTAACTGCGGTCATGTTGGATTTTCGACCTGGCTGAGTTTTACCATTCTGGAGTTCTGTAGTCTGATTATGGCGCATGTGAAATTTGAGAACCATGGATGCAGTGGTTTCAGAGAATAAGTCTTTTGAATGGACTTAAATGCTAGGCTCGACGTACGGACGGGCTGACGGTCGGACGGAAAACCGGACGCCTATATCGCACCGTGCTAAGGCAGGTGCGGCAAAACGAATTTTGGATATCCATAGATCGAAAATAAATAGTATATCGGCACCACGTACTCAAATAGCTGCTGATCTCACGATCTGGCCTCGCGTTAGGAGATCTATTTCGGTGATACTGATTGAAGCTTGTCAATGTTTATGATACGGTGTATGGGTCTACCCTCATGTTTTTGTGCCATTTGTACGAAGGGGAACAATTCTGTGAGTTCCTGTTTGCTTCCCAAAATGATGTTAACCTTTAAGTATTGGGTCTTATGAGAGCAAATACTTTCCTTTATCCGTTTACCCCTTTACTAAGAACGAAGACAGAAATGAATATGAGTTGTTACCCCTGAAAATGTACCCAGTCTCCTAAAACTTGAAACTTTCTGATTTTTCTTTGGTAGATGTGTCAGCCTAACCAAAATAGTCCTCTGTTTATATTGTTTCGTGACGTTTGAAACTGCTGAATAATTATCTCGAGGTCAATATCTTCACCTTTAATCCAGACGCGTCTGTTTACAAAAAATGAGGTTTTACTGAAAGTAACCAATACTTCAAGTAATTAAAAATCAGTTATAGTCATTTGATGCGCACTCACCTGTACTTATTTTTAACCACACATTCCGAAAATATGCACTGTATTAGGTATTTCTGTGTGTTTTTTTAATATTCCCAGTGGACAAATGTTGTTAGTAGCACGTCTACCCAATATTGATGCAACGTCATACAGGTATTGTCAATATAGGGATCAAACATGGTTTTTCCAGTGGGGTTGTTTGGCAGGACAGGGAACTCCACCTGTCAGACGGCCCGTTGTATCTGTTGAGTCCCCGTCTTTGCTTTTTCATGGTGTTGAAATTTGATTTATGTGTTTACCGTGATGATTCATTGACGAGTTAGAGGGTTATCATGCGAACCGAACAACCAACTAAATGTTTTGTACCACTTCAGAAACTGAGGGTGAGGTTGGGCCTGTAAAATCGATTTAAGCCCCCCCCCCCCCAGTTATTCATTACTGACCGTTCCAAGGCGGTAGTTCTGTTGTGGTTCTCTGTTGCCTGTTTTTGGTGTCAGAGTTTCTGTGATGTTTTACCTTATGTATGTTCTTATTATTTTTGGTTCGGTTTGGGTTGCTGAGTGGCCACCTTTTGGGAACAAGCTGCTCACTCGGTTGGCCATATGTTCTCTGTATCTTGATTATTTGTAATCTTAGTTGTTTCCAACTATGGTTTGAGGGCTGGATTTGGATTTTGATTGTTTCAGTTCCTGGTCTTTGCATACTTTTTACTTTCATGCATTAACGTTTGCCAGGTCACGGGGGGAGATGTTGGAAACCGAGGCCGAAGGCCAAGGTTATCAACATCTTCCGAGGGACCTGGCAGATGTTAATGCATTGGAATCAAATGTTTGATCGCTGTTATTGCATAAATTCAACGAACTATTCATTAAAATTTGAGAAAATACTTGGAACTATATTTTGTCACCGTTTGACAGCCAACGTGCTAATGCATCTTTTCATATATGTACTGAAAGTACTACTCTTTTCCCAACAGTTTATTTTCCGTTACGCAAGGTAACACAGATAACATGGGTAACACTACTAAATTAGGTTTAGGGTTAGTATTAGTTTTAGGATTGGGTTAGGGTTAGGCTAGAGTTTGTATTGTGTTACCTGTGTTACCCTGTTACCCAAATATGGTACTCTTATTCTTAGGGTTAGTGTTATAGTTATTTTTTCCGTTACCCAAGGTAACACAGGTAACATGGGTAACACTACTGAATTAGGGTTAGGTTTAGGGTTAGTATTAGGGTTGGGTTATGGTTAGTATTTCGTTACCTGTGTTACCTTGTTACTCAAACATGGTACTCCTATTCTACAGTTCAACCTCTGCTACATGGTGCCCTTCATTTACATTATATATATGTTACCCAAGTAACCCTGTTACCCAAATAGTATGACCGGAATTTACGTATGAATCTACCCATTGTTACTCATCGTTACCTATGTTACCCTGTTACCCAACCATGATCATTGAAAATATGCATTTTAATTAAATGGGCAGCATTTTTCTAAAAGAGGGCCATTGTTACCTGTTATTACCTATATTACCCTGTTACCCAAATAATAGTGTAATATTTTTACAGTTAACACCTACCTGCAATGTAACCTGTTGTTACCTGTGTTATTCTGTTACCTAAACACACTCTTAACATTTAACAACTATAAATTTATATATTCTCTGCATGTGAATATAATTTTCTACAGTGTTACCCCTGTTACCTATGTTACCTTGGGTAACAAAAAATACACTACAGGGAAAAGGAGTTGTACTTTTAGGACATATCTACATCTTTTTACTAATATTCGTCTTCCGGGCCCGAGAGCATTCAGCTATTCAAAATGGCTGCCATCATCTTCAACCTCAATATTTCGGAAAAGTGTCCAAGATGGTCGTTGTAGTTGATGCAAAATAGATTTCAAATTCATGAACAAAAAGCAGATACCTGGAGCAATAATATCCATGCAGAACAAGCCTGATCCATTCATATACCATCCTGCAGTTCTTGATTGCTGAAAGGTTGAGATGCATGTTTTCTTTACTCTTATTTACTGTCCATTTGGCATCGTAAGAATGTAAACAAGATCGCTTTAAACCTGAGTCACGCTGATGACGTCAGATTACAAAGGACTGATGACGTCATATAGGCATACTTAGGTAGCACACCACCAATTTTTGTAATTCGACCGAAACGGGAGACAAAGTTGCATGGAGATTTTTTAAGTGGCCCGGCACAAGCATAATGAAAGCTCTGTCATCGTGCATCAACATCGCGTGAAAACCATTGTTGAAACACGGGTTTTCGCCTGTTAATTCACGGCTGTTAATACCTCTCGGCACTGCTTTTTATGCAATAACGTTGATTATTGCATAAAAAGCAGTGCCGGGAGGTATTAACAGCCGTGCATCAACAGGCGAAAAGCCGTGTTTCAACAATGGTTTTCACGCGCTGTTGAAACACGATGACAGAAGTTTCGTTATGCTTGTGCCGGGAACTAAAAACCGCCATGCACCTTTGTCTCTCCCGTTTGATTCGAATTACAAAAAATGGTGGTGCGCCTCTCCCCTTTCGGTTAATTAACAATATAATTGGTAGCGTTCTACCTATATATTCTTGTGACGCCATCATACTTTGTACTCTTATTACGTCATAAAATACTGATACGGATTTCAAAGCCATGTTGTCTTCATTTTCACGATGCCAAATGGAGAGTAAGTAAGTGTTAAAGAAAACATGCATCCTAAGCTCTCAGCAATCAAGAACTGCAGGAATATCACTTATGCAGTTTGTTACACATATAGTTATCACTCAAAATTGACAATTTTCGTTTTATACTAAGTTGTGAAGATTTTCGGATGACCCCGACCCTGTTTGATTGAGATTCATTCAGGCATATGAAACACTACAATTAAAGATCCTGTTTTTTTGTGCATTTTGAATGGGCTTCCTCATGTAATATTTTTTTATATTAGGGAGGTTAAGATTTAGAACTTGTACGCGTACGGCTACTGGTAGCTACACGTACACGTACAAGTTCTAATCATAGTTATTAAATGTTAAGATAAATGTAACTTGTACGTGTACGTGTAACCAGAATAAATGCGGCGAATTATTTTAGATGGTCGAAGTAATTATAGAAAAAGCTTTCTGCATGACTTTTCGTCCGTGTGTAGGTTTGTGGGTTAACATTATCTGCTCTTTCGAAATTGTTTCGGTCGATTTTTGTCGAAACCTAACGTTCTCATTATTTCGGTATCAAAAAGAAAGCGAACAAGCCCGTCGACCAATATCACACCCGGCGACTATCTTATAAACACCTCATTTTTTTTGTAATAATTGCTGTTACAAAGTTCCATAGGTTTTACGGGAAAAGACCTGTCATCTGGCTGTTAGGCCTTTCACCGTAAAAACTATGGGATATTACTTTAAGTTTTTGATATGGAACGCGACTGCATTGTGTAAAAACCTTGCTTTAAATCCGCATTTAATTTCTTTATAATCAATATACAACCAAACGCAGAATTAAAACCGCTTTTTTACACGGTGCAGTCAGTTTTCATCTTAAAAAGTGATGGTACTATCCTTTATTTTTACAGCAAAGGAAATCCCTTACTATTGTCAGATCACTACCTGCGTCCACTCACTTCTCCACCGTCACCGATTTTTTTGCGACAGCTTTCATTGATTACTACGACCAACAGAATCCCCTGTGTCTTATCCTCTTTTATTGTTTTATATTTGTAATGTAGCCCATACCCACCCAACTTACAGTCTGATTTCCCCCATTTTGATTGGGATACAAATTATCCCGACCAGCTTTCCCGCCTCAAATGGATGGACGCACGGCGCCCCGTTTCTGCGGCCATGGTTTCGTACCGCTGTAGTGCGTGCCGGGGGGGGGGGTCGTTACGAGAATTTAAATACACACACTTCCCAACTCAGTCCCATTTTTGATGCTGACATGTGACCACATGATTTTTTTAACTGGTGGCTGGGAGGTTGATGTGCTAGACTCATGATCACGAGGTCGTGGGTTCGATTCCAGTTAAGGTCACGTTTCTTTTCTGCATTTTGTTTATTTCAGCGACGTTCATATGTCTTATATTTTCTAATATGCCCAACATGACTAAAATACTGTTGAAAGGGTCGTATAACCCGAAATCATTCATCCATCTATCTTTACAACTGCGGAGATATCTACAACAAAAACTGGCTGATGCCTCGCATGTGCCACCCTCACTGTAAATATTGGTGTATCTTATTTACGCTTCACTGATTTTCAAGTGAACGCTTTAAATCATTTCTCAGATATATGCTCTATACTTTGATACCTTAAAATAAGAGTACATTTACGAATTCCATCCGAAAAATGAATTTAAAGTACACGTTTATTAAGCTACGTGTAAACGGCATCCTAGAAGCAGTCTACGTCTAGAATTTACTTCTAACTGGTAGAGAGTATGCACCTTTTGATGACGTATGCACACAAATCATTGCTAGACGTACACGTACACGTACAAGTTTAAAATCTAAACCTCCCTATTATCTATTCAGACGGGTTATAGACCTAACATAACCCAAAAATCCCTAACCTTTTTGACGCGCAGTACTCAGCGCTGTTAGCATTCAGGCAGCGGTTGGAAAAGAAAATTGTAGTTTCTGCTAGAGAAGTCTCAAGAATGTGTTGGACAGTGGAATTCTCATTGATTGAAACATTGAGAGGTGCCATATACATGTACTCTACAACTGATATACTGCTGCATGTTTCAATGTCAGTCATTGAAAGCCAGCCTGAGTATGAAGGCACAGTCTGTTGCTGAAAAGCACTACCTATTTCTCTATATAAGATCCAAGTGAAATTCTGGAAGTTATTTTGGTCAAAGTTGTAGTCTGGTTTATTGGTAGCTACAACTAACTTCGGCTCCACTTTTGCTTTAGCATAGCATATCATGGTTTGATTACAACTTCCTGTGGCTTAATTGTTCTCTGTTTACTTGGCACAGTGGACTGAGCCTCAACACTTGGAATTACTACACCAGAGGCAGCATCTGGTGACGTTACTTCTTGAATAGCTATTCCATGTGTTGAGTGAGTTGTGCCAGAGCCTGAAGGCGTCTTCTCGTTAAAATCAAAGTTGTCCCAGCACATATGTAAAACAACATTTTTATCAGCGGATATATGTACAGGCAAAACAGACTCAGACATCAGTACAGAGTTGCACAAGGCTGTCTCAAGCTCCAAAGAGTTAGTGTAAGACTGGCCATGCCCATACCTGTTTATAATAGTAATTACTTCAGCACTTTCTGTCAGATGTCTGATTGTCATTGGCAGTAGAATGTGTTTTGGCATCATCCATTCACCATTTGTTACCGCCTAACAGAGATCTTCAGCTAGAGATGTTGAGAGTCGGTCAGTCTTAGTTGACATTTCTTTGGGTGATTTACCAGAAACGGCATGTCAGAAAAGCTTTTCACAATGTCTGGGGGCTTGCGTTGGCCAGAAAGGAGCCATGGTGATGTTGGGGGCCATGGCATAGCTTCGAATTGCCTTTTACCATTGATAACATGTCTTCTCATAATCATCGCTGATTTTTGAAGCCGCTTTTCTTCTGATGCTGCTAATTCAAAAGCCATTTCAACAGCTTGACCTTCAGTATCTGCAGCATATACAAGTTCACTTTTATATGAAGGCTGCCAAAAGCGTAACTTTCCAGCAAAATGCTTGATGAGTTTAACCTTAAGTTTGCAGGTTTTGTAACTTTCATTGTATACAGCTGGATGATTGTCAAGCAGATATGCTAAATAACGTTCTCTTAACATGGTCATCCTTTCATCACTCTGGCCTGCAAGTATGTGTTCTTCAATATAATTACACAGATATTAGAACGTATCACTGTGTGCTTTGTATGATTTAGAACTCTCGGTCTTCATGCAGCACATTTCGAGACTGAGTTCTTGTGTATTTTCATATGCAATGATTATGATAATGTGCTTCTTTGGCAAGTAAGTCTTTGTTTCCAATTTTTCGCAGAAGCACTTCATCATTAGTTGCTATTGCAGCTGCTCTTATTGACTCTTTTGCACATTTAGTGACACATTTTACAAGAGTCTGTTTTACTCTTCTTACTGTTACTATGTCTTTTTCACAAAATAAACACTGGTTTGATGGAAACAGGACTGTGCTGCAGGACGGGTCTGTTGAACTCTGTCTACGTTTAGATGAACTAGGTAAACTTACTGATTCTGAATTATGATCTTTTGAAGAGTCATGTTTTCTTTATTTTGAAATATTGGTAAACAGCCTGTAGCGTCTGGTATGGCTGCCATGTATTTCAGAGTTTAATTCACTTGGTATATGATTTGATATTGCTTCAAGTCTGTGATCTTGATATGTGCATTTCAATCTTTCTGCAGCTAATTCTTTGATTTTGGCAAATGTTTGTACATTCAAAGGTGTAACTTTATTATCTGTGGTACTTTTATAATGTATGATACATATTCTGTGATCATCTCCTTTTGAAGACGGTTTAGAGGGCTTTCTGGGCTTAAGAGAAATAGGATGCTCCGTGTTTTATTACCCCTCAGTCACCCGATATATCAGTAAACAATTTTAGAGCTAGGGGAGAAAACATGCATTTCGCACAAGTAACTATCATTTAGTTATTTGTAGCGCTGAGTTTATTGACTGATGTCATCATTATAGGTGAATGTTAGCAGTTCATTGATTGATTGATTGTTTTGGGATTAATGGCCCTTTGAGACAGTATTCCAGTCTATATCGGGCCGTCTCCCAATGAGAGGGAGAAAGACGAGAACTGATAGACGAGAGACAAATGTCCAAACAACCCCCTTCCGCACCTACTGCAAGCACAGTAGGCCATTGCCCTACTTTTATCCAAATTAGTAGGATGCCCCGGCACTGGAACTAATACACAGCACTTCTCATCACAGAAACAGCCGTTTAATGCCACAAAATGTAGATATTAGGAAACTGTATGTCTTATTTCCTGATTGTAAATATGTTTTTCTACTATGTTTGTATTCGAAAGGGGGAAGCGCACGTAGGTGAAACAATCTTTTGCACCAATATTATAATACTAATGCTGAAGGATCGGCTTATTTTTACCCTTTACTATCGTGTTTATATATATTGGACCAATCCATTTTTCATTTAAGGAGTATCTGGCCTAATTTTTAGCTCGCCTGAACATAGTTCAGGAAGAGCTACTGTACTACCCCCGGTGTTCGCGTTGGCATTGGCGGCGGCGGCCTTAGCAAAATGTTAAAGTTTTACGTTAAAGGTTTTTATGTGATGGGCAAGGCGCTGTCAGGCGAGTTATCCTGTCCCTGTGACAGGTCTTGTTCATTTTCTTTTTATTTTTTGGAAAGAAAAATTCCTGTTAGCAAACAGTGTAGACCCTGATTAGACACTGCATTTTGCGGCGTCTTATCTGGGTCTGCACTGTTTGCCTATATGTCCCATTAGTACCAAGGTAAGATCAAATGGACATAATTGATGCAAAATATCAAGGTCTATCCCAACAAGCTCAGTTAAAGTAATAAAAGTACTGCATATGCTATCAAATTGAAAATTGTGGATTAAATGAATATTTATGAATATGCAAATGAGCGAATTAGCATATTTACATAGTTATATCAACCTATAATATGATTAATTTCTGAGTTTCATGGTTTATTCCATACATGTTTTAGACACTTGTGAGGTTTTACATCAAGATTCAGTCTCCAAGGGCTTAGATTTTGTCTTTAGATTTGTATGATTTCAAAAATATGCCTGATTTGTTTTATAAAAATGTTTCATTGAATATTCATGAATATGCAAATATTCTATATTACAATAAAGGCCAATGTCTTGAGCTTTTTCTTGATACAAATTTTGTTGATCTGTGATGAACACAAGCTGAGAAATAGTCTTTTTTCTATGTGTACCACCACTTTTAATATATATCAAAAAATTCTTAGTGTATCATGTAACATGCAAATGCTTCCACTTTCAGGTGGCAGAAAACAGGATTTGATAGCTTTTTCAATATACTTTTGAAAAATTATGATTCAGAATATTCCCTTTTGGTGGGGAGGGGGGGGTCTGGGTAGCTTAATGACTATAAGGGCTAGAGTAATGAAACTTAATTTGGTACACACTTACATCAGCATATGATCACCTGAATGTTAGCACCATGTATGACATTGACCTACTGGTCATGGTCTGCTGACTTTGAAAAAATTTAGGTTAACGTATGTCAAGCATTTGTGTTCAAGTCAGTTTCAAAGTAATTTTAAGGGTTAGAGTCATGATATTTGGTCATTACTTGCATCTGGAAGAGGGCCTGTGAGTGTAACCGACCATGTAGGACAGTGACCTACATTTTTACACTTCACTGACTTTATGATATTTCTCAGTCCCTATATGGGTTATAGTTATGATACATTGCACACACCTACACATGGACAAGATCATTTCAGCAGCATCCTCTACATATGATTTGATGTATATTTTATGTTCATTGACTTTATGATACGCTTCACTGACTTTGTAATATTTCTCAGTCCCTGTATGGGTTAGGGCCATGACACTTGGCACATACCTACATATGGACAGGACCGTTTTAATATAATCAACTTTGTACTGATTCAACTTATATTTTTGCTCCACTGACTTTATGAGTCAAATTCCTGTAAGGCATGCTCTGACAGCTCTTGTTTATTTATATTTCAGGGATAGCCTTAGTGAGAAAATATGTATTGGCTGGTTGTTATAAAATGGTGTTTGGCTGTGGTTATCTCAGCAATCATCAGTTTTGTACCGTTTTGATTCAGCTTGCCATGCATTATTTCATCAGATTCAGACAGTATTGGATTAAGTGGACAATAAGACTGGAGATATGAAAAAAAGTTCATCAGTGTAATGTGGAATATGTGATGAACATATAACGATACTGAATTTTTGGAAAGACAGATTTTGAGCAGATTATGTTGACCCAGATCATACTAAAGACAACGATATGAGCACCAGTATATTAATCAGTTTGTGAGTATACATGTATCAGATTTACAAATTTACTACATCAAATTTTATAAGTAATTTGCAATAAAATAGACACGAGAATTATTTTATTGATTCAGAAAAATATCCTGAAGTAGTGCAGAATTGAGATCCACAATTTAGTTTCCCAGTCAAGCCATTCCATCTCCATATGATTTTAGCTGCTTTTTGTCTGTAGTGTACCAGAAGCATGTCTTTGAAACGTAGCTTAAATACACGTTTGCAAAGGACATGAACCAAATGCATTCCATATTCGATAATTTACACTGAGTCAAAATTAAAGATATGTAATCATTGTAAGAAAGAAAATCAAACATAATAGAAAGATGTGCTTTCGATAACATACAATAATTGTTTTTTGATAAAATTGGGTCTATGGCAAATCAACAATTTTAAAATATGAGGTTATCTATCTATCTATCTATCTATCTATCTATCTATCTATCTATCTATCTTTTTACCCGATAGCGAGTTATTTCTGCGGGTGTAAAATTTTGCTGTTTTCGCTTCAAATGGTGTACGAAAACATTCTGCGGTTTTATTTTCTTCAGATTTAAATTACCCTGTAATTTTCAAATACATATAAAATGAGACAAAGAAATGACTAAGATTAAGAAAACATATTATTACTTTGAGCTGGGAGTGAGAAGGTAAGTCTTATGATAGTGGGCGAATTAATTATCAGCCACGGACTCACTAATTACTGATCATAGACAAATATTCACTATATTTCCTATTGTAAGTGGTACCAAAATTAAAGATACATATAATCATAAGCAGTCCAGATATTCTGAGGTTTTAATTCTGCAGTTTTTACAAAACCACAGAAATATGTAGAAATTAAATAGAAATATGCAGAAATTAAACACCCACAGATATAACCCACTATACGGTATCTATCTATCTATCTATCTACGAAGGGTTGGGAGACATATTGTTTTTGTTCTGGTCGTCCGTCTGTCCATCTATCCATCCATCTGTCTGTCTGTCCGTCCATCTATCCCTCTGTATGTCTTTCTCAAATCTGTCGGTTCTGTTATTCAAAAACGGTTTGAGATATGAAACTTTACATAAAAGTAAAGCATTATGCAGAGAACAAGAACCATAACTCCACCTTCATTTTTTATGGAATTATGGCCCTTTGTAATTTCTAGTATGGAAATTGTGTCCGCTCTAAAACTATAAATCTTTTTGAGATATTTTCGCGAAACTTGGTACAAATATAAAACATCATCAGATGATGTGCACAGCAAAAGAACCGTAACTGCACCTTCATTTTATGGAATTATGCCCCTTTGTAATTTTCAGTATGGAAATCTTGTCAGCTGCATAAATCTGAAACTGTTTGAGATATTTTCCCGAAACTGGTACAATTTAAAGGATCATTAGAAGATGCCCAAGAAACAAGATCCATGACTCCATCTACAGTTTTGTCCCTTGATATTTTCAGTTGAGAAATTGATTCCTTGCAATAACTTCAAAAGCGTTGAAGATATTTATACATCCGCAAGCAAACTGTGTTTGTGTGGGGGGTATACTGTTTTGACGTTGTCCTTCCGTCCTTCCTTCCGTCCGTCCGTCCGTCCGCACCACATTAAATTTGCTCCGATTTGTTTCAAATTTTGTCCATGGATGCAGCATAAGAAACTAATGGATATGTATTTTTCAATTTTTCCTGGAAGGTTTTTATTGCGGAATTATGCCCCTTTGTATTTTTCGTGAAATAAGTTTGTTATCGCAACTCCTCCTAGATGGTTTGACGGATTTTCTTGAAATAAAGTATGTGAACAGATATTGGTATGAAGATGTGCATTAGGGTTTTGATTTTAAATTCTGCCCCTTTTTGCCTGAGTTATGCCCCTTTTTGATATTTTTTGCCCTATTTTATCTGTTTTTTTTTGCCCTTTTTGCTTCCATTTTATTCAAATTGGGTTACTAGATGCAGCATATGTAAAGAGCTTATACATATTGTTCAGTTTTTCCGGAAAGGTTTTCCTACTGAGTTATGTCCCTTTGTAGTTTTCGGTAGAAAAGTTTGTTATCGCTACTACTCCAAGACCATTTGACAGATTTTCTTGAAATTAAGTATGCGAACACATATTGGTATGAAGATGTGCATTAACCCTTTTTGCACGAGTTATGTCCCTTTTTTATATGTTTTGCCCTAGTTTGAAGTTTTTATATGCCATTTTTACTTCCATTATAGTCAGATTTGGTGCACAGATACAGTAGAAGAAAGAGTTGGCACGTATTGCTCTGTTTTTCTCATAAGGGTTTTCCAGCTTTGTTGTGCCCCTTTGTAGTTTTGGAAAACAGAGTTTGTTGTGGCTACTTCTCCTAAACCGTTTGACTGATATTAAATATGTGAACAGATATTGGTATATAGATGTGCACTTGTAGTTGTCATATCATGTATGCTGTTTAAATGTAAAACTTAAATGACAAAGCTGCATGCCTAACTGTTAAAGCCGGGGGTATTTAGAAAGCTATGCTTACTGCCACCTCTAGTTTCACAAAACTTTGTACAAATATATAAAGCATAAGCAGGTAATAAGCAGGAAACAAGAAATGTAACTCCAGCTTTATTTGTTGCAGTTTTGTGCCCATTTGTGAATTGTTTATTAAATTCTTATTCTCTCTATAATTTGAAGACTTTCAATGATATTTTTATGAAATTTCCTTCAAATATGAAGCATAATCAGATGATGTGTAGAAAACAACAGTAACTGTTGTAACTACACCTTCATTCTTTATGAAGTTATGCCCCTGTGTATTTTTTTGTATAGGAGTAACATCCACTCTATACTATTTTTACGTTGTCCTTCCTTCCGTCTGTCTGTCCATTCATCCGTCTGAAAAACATTAAGCTTGTTCCGATTTGTTTCAAATTTTGTACTGTGTTTGAGGGGGGTATACAGTTTTCACGTCCTTCCTTCCGTCACCCGTCCGTTCGTCCATCCGCAACATATTAAACTTGCTCCGATTTGCTTCAAATTTTGAACATGAATGCAGCATATGAAAAGAGTTGATACATATTTTTCAGTTTTTTGCAGATGGGTTTTAATGCTGAGCTCTGCCCCTTTATATTTTATGTAAAAAAAGTTTGTTATCGCAACTCCTCCTAGACCGCTGGACCGATTTTCTTGAAATTAAGTATGTGAACACATATTGGTATGAAGATGTGCATTAAGGTGTCCCCAAAATATGACCCCTCTTTCATGAGTTATGCCCCTTTTTGATATTTTTGGCCCGAATTTAGGGGGGGGGGGGTGGTTATAGTCCTTTTTGCTTTGATTTTATTCAAACTTAGTTCATACATGCATCATAAGAAAACAGTTGACACGTGTTTTCCAGTTTTTCTGGAAGTGTTTTCCTGCTGAGTTATGCCCCTTAATAGTTTTCATAAAAAAAGATTGTTATCGCAACTCCTCCTAGATTGCTTGACAGATTTTCTTGTAATTAAGTATGTGAACACATATTGGTATGAAATTGTGCATTAAGTTTTCATTTTGAAATATGACCCCTCTTGCCTGAGTTATGACCCTTTTTATATGCCCGTTGAAGACGGGTCATATTATGACGTGACCTCCGTCCATCCTTCTGTCTGTCCATCCATCTGTCTGTCCATCCGTCTGCCTATCTGTTAACTTGTCATGTCTGCTCCATATCTCCTTAACCCTTGAAAGATTTATTTGAAACTTAGGTCAAACGTTCTCCTTATCGAGACGATGTGCAGAACTCATACTTCAATGATGTCCGACAAAGATCAAGGTCACACTTAGTGGTCAACGGTCAAACGGTAAAATTTCAGGTCCACTCCATATCTTGAAAACCGTTTAAGATTTTTTGATGAAAAATTGCACAAAGAAAAAGCACCGTCAGATGATGTGCAGAGAAAAAGAACTATAACCCTATTTCCATTTTTGGTGGAATTATGTCCCTTTGTATTTTTCATATAGTAATTTCATACAAGCTTTGTGTTCGCTCCATATCTCGAAAACTGTTAAAGATTTCTTCATGAAAGTTTGTATAATTATAAAGCACCATCAGAAGATGCGCAGAGAAAAAGGACCATAACCCTACTTTCACATCTAACAAAATAATGCCCCTTTGTATTTTTAAACGCCCGTCGAAGACGGGTCATATTATGTCGTGGCCTCCGTCCGTCCTTCCGTCTGTCCGTCCGTCCGTCCGTCTACCTATCTATCTATCTTTCTATCTACCTATCTATCTACAGGTCCGTTTCAAAAATAATATAACCCTGCAATATTGCACAATAAATTGCACCCTTTTCCTGCATTGTATGTGTTAGTGTCGAATGGTTATTGAACTGGCTGACATGAGACTTCTAAAAATTGTTAATATGTATATGTGTAATAAAATGGTAGTTGGTTTATTCAGATCATGAGGATCCTGGCCGAATAGAAGGCTGCCTTTGAAGTATACCGAATTTTAAGCAGATTTTAACTCCATTTTTCAAGTTATTCCGATTAGTGCGTTGTATGTAATGTGAAAAATGCCAATATCTGGCATGACTGTTATGCAATGTCAACTTCTAAAGAGACATACAAAAGTTCATTTGAATCGCAAAAAAAATCTAAAGTATAGAAAGAATGTTTAAATTCACCCATTGTCTAATGGATTTGAAAATGAATCTAGCTTATAAGGGAGTAAAAGTTTAAGATTGACCTCGAAATTCCAAGGACTTAAATCCAATTGAAGAAAGGAGGACATTATTAAAGAAAACATGAAAAAAAGCCAAATTGTAAAAGAAATTTATGGACACGCATATTCTCTGTGTGGTATTCTTTTAACAGGAATATATTAATGCAACTGTACAATTTAATACAATACGTGTGCAAGCAACATTTAACAGTTTAAGGCTAAAGGCGACCTACCCAATACTAACACGTGATACACGAACAGTCAAATGAAACGAATGACACAAGTCTGACAGACAAATAAGGTGTACACAATTTTTATATCCTCTCTCTCTTTTGATGTCTGAAAGTTCAAATCGAATATATAAAAGTGAGTTCCTTTAAGAGCAGTGAAAACTTTCAAAAGAAAGGGTGTGGGCCAGACTGTATAATCATGAATAATAAATTCTCCTCACTGACCCTAAATAAACTGGCAATTGCAATGAATGCCAGAGAAAGCACACTGTAATTTCGAGGTACAAGGCAGTCAATCTAAAGACTGTTTACTTTTACAAGTTTATTTTTCATTTTCATATCCATTAGACAGTCGGTGTAATTCATGCATTTTCTATTCAGATATTTTGCGAATAAAATAAATTTTTGCATGCCTCTCGCAAGTATCATTAGGATTGGATCAATAACAACCAAGACAAAGTGGAGTCCCTTTCCCCATTGTAAGTCTACGGGGGTATTTTTGCACGTTCAGAGGCAGATAAGTCCATAGTCAGTGGTCTGTTCTGGCCAAAATTTGAACTACTCCTAGATATTATGCATGTCTTGGATACATACAAATTTAAAATTCATCGGGTAAATAGCAACCGAGAAAAAATGGCAACCTCGATATTTTTTAAATGCACAAGGGCAGCTAATTCTGTAGTTCGTTGTCATATCTGGCCGAATTTCGAACTCATTCAAGCTCTATGTTATCGTTACCTGCAAGTATGAAAATGATTTGATCAAAAACCGCCAAAAAATAGTGGCAACGCTGTTTTCCCCATTTCAAATCTATGGGGATTTTTTTCTCAAGCTCAAGGGCAACTAACTCCATAGTCAGTGGTCGGATCTGGTCGTATTTCGAACTCATACAAGCTCTTATGTATGACATTGTTATCTGCAATTATGAAGAGGATCCGATCATAAATAACCGAGAAAAAAATGGCAACGCCGTTTTCCCGATTATAAATCTAAGGGGATTTCTTTCTGAAGCTCAGTAGTCGGATCTGGCCGAATTTCGAACTCATCCAAGCTCTTATGTATGCCCTTGTTACCTGCAAGTATGAAGAGGGTCCGTTCATAAATAGCCGATAAAAAGTGACAATACCTTTTTCCCCATTATAGCCCTATGGGAGCTATCTGTTGCCATGGAAACCAGGGTTCTAGGCTGATCTGCCTCAATACCTATTGCAGCATTTCCCTCACCCCAATGATGCTTAAGATAAAAGTTGATTGAGATTGACCCACTGGTCTCAGAGATGATATTGTTTGAAAGTTTGGGCGGAGGCACGGACGCACTAACGGACGGACTCCCATCCATAAGCTCACCTTGTGAGCCTTCGGCTCAGGTGAGCTAAAATAACTAAGCACAGTGCGCTTAATAGAGCTATAACTGTATATAAAAGTGGGGTGTAAGGGGGTCTACATTACATGAACCTGTTACCATGAGGTTTAGAATTGATGTTGATACCAGCAGTTTCTGGCAGGTTGTTCGAAAGTAATGACGTTGTTAGTTGACCTTTTGGTAAAGTTATACGAGGGGCGGTCAACAAATTAACTTTATTTATAAAATTTATTGCCTCGAAACCATTATTTTATGTGCTGTATTAAATGTAAAGCCTACTAGCTATTATTTATGAAAGAGTTTATTTCTTACCTCTTCTAATATTTTGTCATTACAGTAGCACAGTTGTCATCTTTAAAATGTCATGTTTTAGCACGTGCTAGGTGTTCTTTCAGACCTCTAAACGTATTGAAGACGAAATAAAACGTACTGGACGTCTTTGTTTTGGGTTGCGGACACCTTATAACCACAAGTCACTGATACGTTTAGCTAACGTAGAATCATTCACTAATTCGCGTTGTTGGAACGTGATCTTAACGGCTTTGTCACGTTTCGTTGTAGTTTTCTATAAGTTTGGAAAATAAATTGAAGACGATGAGATTTCAGATAACCCTAACACGTCTTTAACACGTGTCAAAACATTATCAGACCATACCCATTCAAGGTGTTTCTTCAGTATTCCAAAAGTCTCGAATTGATTGATTGATTTTTTGGATTTAACGTCCCTTTGAGACAGTATTTCAGTCTATATCGGGCCGTCTCCCAGAGAGGGAGAAAGATGAGAAATGATAGACGAGAGAAAAAATGTCCAAACAACCCCAACCCGCACCTATTGCAAGCACAGTATGCCCTTGCCCTACAATGTTCCAAATAAGTAGGACGCCCCGGCACTGGAAGTTACACACAGCGCCTTCACACCACCCGACCGCCCCAAAAGTCTCGAAGACGTAATGTATCAGTAAGTGCCCATTCGAGGTGTTTCTTCAGTTTTTCAAACGACAGAAAGACGTAATGTGAACGTACTGGACTTTTCCGTAATTCAAAGGTGCTGGAGGTCTCCTATTTGTAACGCTTTTTGGGTGACGGACACGTCCTCAACAGCACGTCTTCAACACGTGCCATGTGGAAACGTATTTTAAACGAGTCAAAACGTTATCAGAACGTGCCCAAGGCGTAATGTAAACGTTCTGGACTTTTCCGATTTGTAACGCTTTTGGGATGACGGAAACGTCTTCAAAACGAGTTAGGTGGACACGTCGCCGTCACGTTCTGATGCCGTCGCATAGTTCACTGGGTAAGGTACACATCAGCCTGCACAAAAGCTTTTCTCCGATGATCACAAGATCGTTTAGAAAACGATTAGAGAGTAGAAAGTCGACATAGACATAACAAGAAACATCTTTAAAAAAGATAAATGTCGAAGATGAAATTCGTTTTTAAACAACAACTTTAAGCGAATGATTGTAATGTATACGCCATGAATAACTGATAGAAAAAAAATGCAAGATTTCTCTGGAAATATGTACAACCATCGTAAACTTTATACCCGAAGTTACCAAAGATAAAAATAAAGTAGTCCGAAAGCAAAGCGAAAGAATATATTATCGTGATCAGCCTTGGTCGAGTCCGATTACAACTATTGTCTAGCGATAGTATGTCATGGCAGAAGCGGGTCAACCCGGCCTGCTTTCTGTAAGCCTGTGGTCTTCACGGCTCCTGGGTCAACTCGGCCTCTATTCAACTCGTCCGGGTCAATTCGCCTGCTGTCATTTGCATCCTCGCCCACACCTACGAAGATGGGCTGCGCCAGGAATGAACGGAAACACAAGAAACGAATAGAGTTTGTTGGGTTGTTGATTTAATAAGAAGTCGTTCAAAATGGTGGACAAAACATGAATTAATATAAAGGGCAACCCAATAATCCCTCAACGGATAACTGCAACTGCAGCTAAACTATGGTAACGGGACGTTCCGGGCCTACAATAATACAATGGCGCTGGGATAGCCGGACCAAGGTGCAGGGCAATTATATTTATTGTTTCCATAGTGCCGGAGTTTTAAGATTGGGTTCCTTTACCCTGTGAGATTTTCTGTAGTATAGGGTCGAAATAAGAGCAAGGTTGTTACCATCAGCTAATCAACACAGGTCTCTGAAATGTAAAAATTCCATTTCTGTAGGTGGTGGTTGTGGATACAAATGACTGGCGCATAGATATATAACCATGCGGCACCATGGCCAAAACTGATGTTTTCCTTACTCATTTTCATACAACTTCGATATCCTAATTTATTTGCCACCAGTAAGATTTAATGGCATGACTGAACTGCAAAAATACTGATACCTAATCAGGAGCTAGCTGTAACCGGGGGAACACTTATTAAAAGTCTATTTCTTAGCTTTTTCTGCCTCATATTTTCATGATTTTCCCTGACTTCGTTTGGCCCAATTGCTAAGGGAGTGAATTCGTGAGTTTGTGAGTGAGTGAGCGTGTGTGCAATTGAGCGAATGAGTATCTGGCGCGACAGGTCGGAAGCGCGGTGCGGTTATGGCTTTCATACTAGACCTTTAAATACACGATTGGAAAACTCGAGTGCGCCTGATCTACGGCTGCTCAAACGGGTCATGAAATTTGCAAATACACTTTTCGTCATTCGTTATTATTGAATAAAACACGTCTATCCGTAAATAACGGCGATTAAATTAAAAAGGAAACGAAGCCAAAACAAAGTTTATATTCATAAAACGTCATTTTAAAACTGTTTCTTTTCACAAATGGTAGATTGTGTTTATTATCCCCCATACAATAAAAACCCGAATGCAGGTCATGCATGCTCTAATATGTCTTCGACAAATTACAGGCCTGAGTCAGTTACAGAAATATAATGCAGCTATTGAAGACATTCGTACAAGTGCATTGTTGTATCCTGAAATCCATTTTAACTTTCGTTTTTAAAGATATGATTATGTTTGTTGAAAGTGATGCCTTATGAACTGCCGGACGAAAGTTCTGGAATATATATATATATTATGTACATAACATGAAAGAAGTTAGTTTTGATTCTTAGCACTAATTTAGATTATTCGTAGTTATGACCGCAGTGCTGGTTGTAATGGTTATTTTACCTTTTAAGCGAGTAGGTACACTTCAGCTTTTAGGTTACGGTATTATGGCAATCACGCCATATAATCGTATGGTTTAGGTGTATTTGATTTCTATATTTATAGAGTGAACAGTTACCGGTACAATGGACTCGACAGTATCGGATCAAGTTCCATTAAACTCCTGTTTTGATGACTGTGAATGCTAAAAGTATGTATGTTATGACACATAACAATTGCAAAATATCCTTTCTATCTCTCCATGTCAAAATATTTACGAAATTCATTCCTTTAAGGGCAGATAACCTATGGAGACTTACAGGGGGGTCTTACGATAGTATCGAATCAGGTGCGACAGTATCGGATCATACGATACTATTTATACGAGAGTTTCTCGGAGGCATTCCGCCAACCTTCTTAGCTTCAATAATTTTGCTACGTAATCAGTTGGTTGGTTGGTTGGTTAATTTGATGCTTAACGTCCTCGGTAAACAGCTAAGGTCATGTCGGGACGGCCAGTTAACCTAACCACACTATTCCTGGGCAGGCTTAGACCTCCTAAGCGGTTAACCAGTACTAAGTGCACATACTTTCGCCAGTAACTGACAACTGCCCTTCTTGAATCAGCGGAAGAAGAAACGAAAGTATAATCAGTTGGACCTATTAAACTCTCAGAGAAAACTTTTACGGCCTTTCAACGATATTTTTCATGTGGTCCTTCACCAGCAAGGGTTATGTCTGTTAAATAAAAGTTAAATGTATACAAAAGTACAAGCATGCCAAAAATTCTTAACTTAGTAATCCCCTGCACCCCATAGCATGGAACTACTCAAACAGTAAAGATCATAACATGCCTTTGCAAAGTGTAGACCCTGATAAGACCGTAGTGTCTGATCAGGATCAACAAATTTACGGTGATTTTCCGCCCTAATGATATTTCAGTGCAGTCAGTTATAAACACTACATGGTCATTCAACAAGTTCTCCGGCATTAATCTGAGTCTACACAGTGTACAGCTGTCCATCCGATGAACGCCACAACACACATGCGAGCTTGTCTCGAATGTTTCTTCAGAATGTTTAGCAGAAGCTTAGTTCTGCTACGCATAACCTTCATTATCATATGCTAGCATGGGGCGTGGGATGGGTGTGTTTTACAAAAAGGATGCTGTCTTAGTTTTATACTCTCCTTTGAAAGAAGACACAGCAGCCACTCAGATAGTTGATTTATGACTTGTTTTGACACAGCAGCCACTCAGATAGTTGATTTATGACTTGTTTTCAGCATCAGACCATACATCCAACATGCAGTTTTCTAGCTAAGGCCTGCATTTCAGTTCATATTATATAATGATCCGTTACTGTCGCACATTAGTGTCCCACTTTTCAAGTCTGCAGTTTCATCAAATACTGGGATGTCACAAAAATAATGACTGCCTGCAATTTAAGGGATGCTAGGACACATTACAAAACAAAATTGGTTTCAATCGCCTAATGATAAAATAGTTTAAATAACCGAAATCTATTTTGGGGTTAACGAACAACAGGCAAAATGCAAGCGCCGCTGAAGAGGGGCCAAGCTTTTCAACAACTCTGATTTGTTTTACAGCCGCAGATTTCGATCGAATGTTTTACCCTGCTCTTTTCTATTGGTCTAACTTGATGACTGTAATATAATGGTAACAAATATTTGCTTCATTTGTGAGAAAAATGGGTGATAGCTTACGAGTGATCCGATACTGTTGATGATCCGATACTGTCGAGTCCACTGTATATATGTGATCCGGGAGAACTTAGGTTCGATGATTAATATCTTCGCTGTTCAATAATAAATATTGGTCTCAAGGCAATCGTTTGATTGAGGAGACTATTTTCTTTTTGTAATTTTATACTTTAGTGGCATTTTTTTAAAATGTTGTTCCTTGTATCATATTTTTGATAGTGTATTTGCGAGATTTGACGTTTTACTGCTAATCGAACAAGTCATTTAATCTTGAGTTGCACGGATGTCTGGCAGTCACGTTTAATTTAACGTGTCTAGCCTTATAATACTTCTCGTTTCTGTAGATCAGCACACACTAACAATATTTGATTTGAAGGAATTATGTAGTGCTATTCTCCGGAGATCAGACCATGGTAAGTCCATAATTTATTTAATTTTATTATTAAAATATTCTGTCTTTGCTAGCCATTGTTGCATCTGAAATTCTGATAGTTCTATTTAATGTATTATAAAGTCTACGATTTTGCAATTCATATATCGTCTTTACTAACTAGCCTGGCGTGGTGTGTAGCCCCTGATCAGTGGCTGCAACTTAGTATGTGTAATCTGATCAGGTATGCACAACCTGGCTGTGTGTATGCCTTGATCAGTCGACTAAGCCATATCGACTGTTACGACCTGGCGGAGGTAAATATTTAAATTCCAGTATAACTTATTTAACTATAGACTGATGAAAGCTTACAAAGATGACTTTAAATGAAAATCTGTGCTCTTTATATACTATCTAGGAACATTCAGGAATTAACCAGAAATAGATTTTACCAAAAAGTACTCAATTCTTACATAATTTTCCCAGAAGATTTTTATAGTTTACATCAGAAAGTTCTAATATTTTCTCAGTACTAAAAATAGTTATTCCAGAATGTTCTAAAGTATAATGTAAACAACTTGTTTATTTCAAACCAAGTAAACATCTAAAATCTGCAAAATCATGGTAAAAGAAAATATTTACACCAAATTAAACACCATATTCATAACACTTCCCCTCTTCAAGGAAAAGAAAGTTTTATAAAATAAAGCTGTCGTTTGCCATGTGACCAATTATAATGAAACAAAATTAAGTTTAATACTTATACACTGTATATATACCAGTATTAATCCAGACATCATGTTATAATAGCCAAATTTAGGCTCTTGAAAGTGCATCTGGGATAATATTATCTTTTCTTCTGATATGTCTGATGTCAAGATTGTACTCCTGCAACATGAGACTCCACCTGAGTAACCGCTGATATTTTTTCTTCATTTTATGAATGAAGGTCAGTGGATTGTGGTCACTGACAACAATTGGTGTGGCTGAAGAAGATAAGTACACTTCAAATTGCTGAAGAGTAAGGATGAGAGATAAACACTCTTTTTCAATAGTAGAGTAATTTCTCTGATGTTTGTTAAACTTCTTGGAAAAGTAACAAACAGGGTGATCCACACCATCATTATCTCCTTGAAATAAAACACTGCCTGCACCAACGTCACTAGCATCTACCGCCATTTTAAATGCTTTGTTGAAGTCTAGTGCTAAGAGAACTAGAGCACTCTTAAGTACTGCCTTAAGCTTATCAAAGGACTTTTGACAGTCTTCATTCCAAATATATTTCTTTCCTTTACCTAGCAAATTTGTCAAGGGCTCTGCAATTACAGAGAAGTTATTACAGAACTTTCTCTATAATATCCTGCCATACCAAGAAAGCGCATCAGTTGTCTTATGCATGTAGGTACAGGAAAATCCGAGATAGCCTCTACTTTAGCTTCTACAGGTTTTACCTGATCTTGACCCACAACATGTCCTAGAAATGTCAAATTTGCATTGCAGATTTCACTTTTTGCTAAATTGATTGTCCATTTTGCATCACTAACTCTTTGAAATAACTCTCTGATAGTCTGTAGATGTAGTTTCCATTCATCGTTGAAGATGATGGCATCATCGATGTATGCTTTACAGCCACCCAGATCAGATGTCAAGCTTTTTATAAGTCTTTGAAACGTTGTTGGAGAGTTTTTCATACCAAAAGGCATAATACTGATAAAGTCCATCTTGTGTAACAAATGCTGAAATCTCCTTGGCTCTGTCTGTCAAAGGAATTTGCCAAAATCCTTTCAGTAGATCAAATTTAGTAACATATTTTGCTTGTCCAATTTTATCAATGCCGTCATCAATACGTGGGATTGGAAATGTATCTGTTTTTGTCACAGAATTTACTTTTCGATAGTCTGTTTACATGCGAAAAGTTCCATCAGGTTTTGGCACAAGAGTACAAGGAGAACTCCAGTCACTTTGACTTGGTTCAATAAAGTCATTGGTCCGCAAATATTGAATCTCTTCCTTGATATACTGTTGTTTCACAGTGTTCATTCGATATGGATGTTGCTTCACAGGCTTTGCGCCATCAATGTCAACATCATGAAAGATTTTGTCAGTACTGGTTGGAATGTCCGGAAATAAGTGCTCATATTCAAGAATTAACTGTTTCAGTTCAAGTCTCTTGACTGGATCCAGGTGTGATAGTTTCTGGTCGAGATCCTTTAAGATGTCAGAATTCTGGAGTTTTGATGATGAGGGATCAGATTTTATAAAGTTCATATCCTCAGAGTTCTTTTCAGGTTGCTCTTGATGGACACAATTAACTACACTTATTGGTGAAACAACTGAATTATCCCTACCAATGTACTTTTTCAACATATTAATACGACTTAATGTTTTTGCTTGCGCCTCCCAGGTTTGTTGATAATATAATTTACATCACTTAGCTTTTTGTCAACAGTGTAAGGGCCGTAATATCTGGCCTGCAAAGGTCTGCCAGGAATTGGCAAAAGAGCAAGTACCTTCTCTCCAGGTTTAAAATTTCTTTCCCTGGCATTTTCATCATAATAAAATTTCATTTTGTTTTCAGCTGATTTGAGATTGGACCGAGCAGCTTCACAGGCTTTTGACAATCTGTTATTGAAGTCCGAGACATAATGAAGCAAAAACAAAGAACTGTTATCATCAGAAAGAAATTTCTCTTTCAAAAGTTTCAGTGGTCCACGAACTGTTGAAACCAAGAGATTCTTGTACAGATTCCCTAGCAGCAAATAACAGTTAATGAATGCCTTCATCCCAATCCTTTTCAGTGTCAAAGCAGTAAGGTCTGATCATGTTTTTCAGTGTTTGATGAAATCCTTCTAAGGCACCTTGACTTTCAGGATGATATGCTGATGACCGGTATTGCTTAAAGACTAATTCATGCATCACTTGCTGAAATATACCTGACATAAAATTAGAGCCTTGATCTGACTTAACAGATTTAGGGAGGCCTACAAATGTGAAAAACTTCAGAAGAGCCTTAACTATGGTCTTTGCCTTGATATTCCTAAGTGGAATAGCTTCTGGGAAACGTGTGGAGGCACACATTATGGTCAAAAGATATTCAGAACGTGACTTTGTTTTGGGTAAAGGACCTACGCAATCGATAATTATTCTACTAAAAGGTTCCTCAAATGCAGGAATTGGCTGCAAATGGGCTTTAGGGATAGTTTGATTAGGGTTTCCTACCATTTTACATGTATGGCAAGATTTGCAATGTTTAGAAACATCAGATCTTAACCCTTGCCAGTAGAAATGGTTAAGAATCTTGTGGTAGGTCTTGTTTACACATAAATGACCTGACAAGGGAGTTTTTTGAGCTACGTTTAAAATTTAAGGGCGATAAACCCTTGGAACCACAATTTGCTGATTAACAGTCCACTCGTCTTCTGCTGAGACATCAGGAGGACGCCATTTTCTCATCAAAATGTCATTTTTGACATAATAGCAAACAGGAACCTTGGACATGTCATTTTCATCTAAAACCCTTTCAAATAAAGGCAAAATCTCAGGATCACTGTGCTCTTCTTTGCAAAGCTGTGACCTTGACAGCAAGTCATGACCTTGGTCATTTGAAAATGAAGGAGAGTGGTCCGTGTTGGAAGCTGATGAGTTGGGAGTAAAGTCTGTCTGCATGTCAGACAGGCTGGGTGAAAGAGATTTTGAAATCTCATCATTAAAAGACTGACCTATAAAAGTATCAGTTAAATCAATGTCCTGCTTCCCCTCATTCAACATGGCTTTCTTTGCCATAGCCCTAGTGACAGCACATGAAGGGTAAAGGTCAGGAATTTCCTGCTCAGTGGGATCAGGTGGTTGATCAACACAAGGTGTGTTGGTCAAAAGTGGGTAAACCACAACCTTATCTCCTGCTAGGTCATTGCCTAACAATAAGTGAACATCTTTAAAAGGTAATGAATGTCTAATACCAACAGCCACTGGACCGGAAATTAAGTTTGAGGACAAATAAATGTTACGAAGCGGTACATTAACAAATCCACATTCTACTCCCTGAATAAGGACACTTGTTCCAGAAGAAGTCTTCTCGGAAAATGGCAGGGTATCTGCCAAAATAAGGGATTGAGAAGCTCCATTATCTCGTAAGATAGTAATAGGGGTAGACGGGCAAAGTCACTATTTAGTGACACAAAACCTTCTGATAAGAATGGTTCATAAATCTCCATAACAGAATCAGTCTCAGAAATTTTGGCCTGAATAGGAATTTGATCCTGAACACAAGACTGTGGTGTTGACCGTAAAGAGGTAAGACCTGTGGGTTTTGGGCCGTCTTGTTTTTCTCTCTTCCTCTTTAAAAGTAAACATTCAGAAATTATATGTCCTGTTTGCTTACAATAATTACAAATAGGCTGAGATAAGGGATTTTGACCTTTGTTTTCACCAGGGGGTTTTGGTTTTGTAGTATATGAGGGACTGGAATTGCCAGATGGATTACTGGGACTGAATTTTGGACCTGACTGAGGGGAAAATGTCTTTTAAGGAAAAGGCTTGTGCACAAAAGAAGTCTTATGAGTTAAAGCATAATCATCAGCCAAACGAGCTGCTGCCTCTAACGTTTCAACTTGTTTTTCATCTAAGAAAGATTTGATATCAGAGTTAATGCACCTTTTAAATTCTTCAACAAGCATGAGGTGTCTAAGTTTACCATGATCAGAGGCTACTTTCTTTGACGAGCTCCACCTATCAAATAACTGCTCTTTTGTTCTAGCAAATTCAACATAAGTTTGGTCATTTTATTTTCTGCAGTTCCTAAATTTCTGCCTGAAAGCCTCAGGGACCAACTCATAAGCCTTAAAAATAAGCTCTTTTACTTTATCATAATCTGAGCTCTGCTCAAGAGAAAGTTGAGTATAAATTTACCGAGCCTTGCCGATCACAACGCTCTGAAGAAGCAAAGTCCAATGCTCTTTTGGCCATTTCAAATTTTCAGCAACTTTTTCAAAGTGAAGAAAATATTTGTCAACTTCTTTTTCTTGAAATGGAGTAACGAGTCTGATATGTTTGGTAACATCAAAAACTTTTTTTAAGAGTCTGAAGGTTAAGATTTTGATGGGGTCTTTTCTTGCATTTCCATTTCTTTCATTCTAATTTGAAATTGTCTTTCTCTTTCTTTTTCTTCTTTTTCAAATTTTAGTTTCTCCGTTTCTATTTCAATTCTTTCTTCTTTTTCTATTTTTTTTTTTGCATTTCTCTTTCTTTTTCTTTTTCTCGTTCTTCCATTTCTAGCCTTAATTTTTCATGTTCTAGTCTTTTTTTTTTTTTTTTTGCTCTAGTTTTTTGCCTCTGCAACTTTTCTTCTCTTTCTAATGTTTCAAGCCTAATTCTTTCCTCACGCTCAGCATTTGCAAGCCTAATTCTTTCCTCACGCTCAGCATTCTCAAGCCTAACTCTCTCTTCATGCTCTAATCCTAACTTTTCCATTTCAATTTGTCTTTGAATTTCTAATTTTCTCATCTGCAAATCAGTTTGAGTGACGAGAATGTGAGAGGTTGCAGAGGAATCAAGAATTTCCTCATCAACGAAGAACTGAATCAAAAGATTTTTAATTTCATGCTTTAGCATGGACTTCTTGACTAAGGTCAATTCATAATGTGCTGCAATATCCAATAAATCTGTCTTTTTGGCCAAGTTCAACAGCTCCTGAGAAGGCGCAGCAATGAATTTATTGAGATCAGAAGACATGATAGCTTTTTGCTGGCTTTACTTATTTGAATAGCAAACAGTGAAAACTTATTTTTTTTAAATTCGAAATTGTTTGGTGCACAAGAAATTTCTATCTCGGACGAGACACCAATTTGTTACGACCTGGCGGAGGTAACAAAAAAGATGGAAGTAAACCAGCAACAAGCCTGTTTTAAAACTTAACAAAATTTATTTACATGTACATCAAAATTAAAAACAGTCATGAATCAATCAAGAAAAAAATACCTTATTTTAGTCTGAATGTCCCTCAAAATTTAAAGCACAAGTCCTTTAATAATTTCTGATCCAAGAAAATAAAGTCTGTATGAGTACATGAATATTCCCAATCATCCCAGAATGAAAGTCACAAAATTAATTTAATATATTTAAATTCCAGTATAATTTATTTGACTATAGACTGGTGAAAGCTTACAAAGATGATTTTAAATGAAAATCTGTGCTCTTTATATACTATCAAGGAACATTCAGGAATTAACCAGAAATAGATTTTACCAAAAAGTACTCAATTCTTACATAATTTTATACCAGAAGATTCTTAATGTTTACAACAGAAAGTTCTAATATTTTCTCAGTACTAAAAATAGTTATTCCAGAATGTTCTAAAGTACAATGTAAACAACTTGTTTATTTCAAACCAAGTAAACATCCAAAAACTGCAAAATCATGGTAAAAGAAAATATTTACACCAAATTAAACACCATGTTCATAACACAACTGTGTAGAACCTGATAAGTTAGTTTAATCTGGTTTTGTAGATCATGATCAGCATACAGGTGTAAATACTTCTATACTGATAAGATATGGGGATATTCATGTATAGAAATAAAACTTGGTCAGCTCTGTAGAACCTGATCAGCTGGGTTAATCTGATTGGTTCTATAGACCCTTATCCGTATACAGGTGTTATAATTAATCTTTGTACAGTTATATGCATGACAAATACTTTTAAAAACATAGTCATTTACTTTATATAATTACATGCAAGTCTGTTTTCTCGAATATTATAGTGTGAAATGGCGCAAACAGCGGGACTCAATTTTTGAAGGCCCGGTTTGATGGCTATGACGGTGATATGTTACTATTGTAACCAATGATAACGTAGATTGTAATCATTGTGGTGTACTGGCAGTTATATTTCATTGTAACATTTAGGTTATAGGGTTCTTACAATAGAAGACGCATGGGTTCTTCCTGTAAGAAGGGTTATCGTTGAGTAGATCGTATCTCCGATAAGGGACATAATATTTTAGAGACAGTCACTTGTGTTTTGACTGTGTGTGTGCCAACGTTTGGGATGTGCGGGTGGGAGAACGAAAATTTGTTCAAACGGTCGTTGTCACTTGGCCAACGTGGCACCCACGCCCATATATGGTAAAATCTTTAATCTTCTTCTCCAGAACCAGTAGGCCGATGGCCTTTCACTTTGGTATGTAGTTTGTTCAATTATGACATTGGGTTGACCTTGACCTTTTTTACGGTAAGGTCAAATTTGCTTTCTGTAGCTTTTATATGGGAAAATGCGAAAACATAAGATTTCATGGAAACTATTAAGATTTTGACCTGAAAATTGGTATATACAGTTTGACCCTTGGCCCTTATCTCTCATATTGTGACGATTTCACACATCTCCTGAAAAGCCACAGGGCCAATTGTAACCAAATTTCATAAAGAGCCTCTTGGGGCTGAGGGAACAAAAATTTGATCAAATGGTCTGGGTCACATGATCAACATGGCCGCCATGCCCATATATGGCACAAACCTTTAGAATCTCTTCCGAAGAACCAAATGCTTGATGGCCTTGAAACTTGATATGTAGCATCAGGTACACGAGTACTATCAAGATCGTTCAAATGATGACATTTTGCTGACCTTGAACTTTTGTAAGGCAATGTCAAGTATGGGAAAATGCTAGAACATAAGATTTGGCAAGTTTAGAAGATTTTGGCCTTAAAATTGGTATATACAGTCGTCTTAGTTAGTACATGGAAGATTTGTGGGTACAAGATGTCAAGGTCATTCATTGACCTCTGACCATTTCTCTCATATTTTGAAAATTTAAGACACCTTCTCAAACGTCAATGGGCTAATTGTAACCAAATTCCATACACAGCCTCCAGTGGTGGAGGGAACGAAAGTTTACTCAAGCGATCTAGGTCACAAGACCTACATGGCCACCACACTCAGGTGAGCAAATCAGGGCACTATGACCCTCTTGTTATTTGTCTGTTTTCCCATTTTGTGTTTCGGCAGGATGTGGGATTTGATTGTAGTAGTAGGACTGGTAGTAGTATCAGTTATTTCTGTCTCACCAGTGTAAGTATAAAGGTTATGGTCCAGAAATAGAAGCCAATCAATGACCGTTAAGTACGTTCCCGGTTCCTGGTTCCCGGTTCCTGGTTCCCGGTTCCTGGTTTCAGGTTCCTGGTTCCGGGTTCCCGATGCCTGGTTCCTGGTTCCCGGTTCCCGGTTCCTGGTTCCCGGTTCCCGGTTATCAATGGAATGTGGACCCAGCAGTGACATAGTTTTTAAACATTGCCAGCTTTTGAATGGCTATACTTATTGACATAAGTAATTAAGCTATTACTGTTTTATATTTTTTGTAAGCTGCAGTGAGCATACTTGAAAGGTCTATAAAATAAACTGTTCACCGTAATGAGATTTTGGCAGTAGTAATTTTATCTATACATAATTTACCACTGATTTGAGCTAGAAAAAGTATATTTTTAGATGACTCCCTTGAACTGCATTTGAGGTAAGAGAAATATCTAAATAATTACAATGGCAAAGAATGTGTGATATTTTTGTTTTGGGGCATATGGAAAGCAAATGCAGGATCTTTAGCTAAAAATATCAAAGGAATAAATTAAAAAAAGATAGGCAATTATCAAGAATCAATACAATCAAATCCAACATCCCGGCCTCAACACCAAAAGGGAGAAATACTTACACACAAATCCTCAAAAGTTCATCAAAGACATGCACGGTTAACCAAATGAACAACTATTTCCCCTAAGGTTGGTCATTCAGCTTCTCCATTTGAAAACAGCAGTAACATGTATCAATACTTATAATCACATTGATTTTTGCCGGCGCATCTGAACCTAAATCATACGCACCCCACACATGCAAAACCTCAAAACTTATTATAGGAAATTAAGGCACTGCTTTTTAAGCATCACGAAATCCTCCATGTATATAAAAGGCAGTACACCTTAATACCGCTGCAAGTGTACATGATATCATTAATAGACGGAGATTGTACATGTCTGTTTGCTTTTTTTAATTTGATTTGTACAGCCCGTCAAGATTATTTCTGTCATTTGGAGACAAATCAATCGTATGATGTGGTCAAAACATGTGATCCACAAGAAACACACATGACCACCTGCCAAGAGCTTGACTTGTCAAAAAATTTGCTTAGTTTGAACTTACAGCGGTGAGAAAACAGCTATCTAGACGGAAGTCAAGGGAGAAGCCTCCGCCAAAACTGATAAAGTGCCAGTATCCTGCACTTCGATGATGTAAATTTTATTTAGGTTGCTGAAAATCATAGGGTTTGTGGTCACAAAGTTTTGATAACAATCAAATCAGGCTTCACCTTACAAGTCAAAGATGATCAAGGATGCCATAATTAGTTTACAAAAGCTCATCTTGGCCACTTAGAAAACGTATTCAAATCTTGAACTCTGGGTTTGGGTGAATCGCAAATCATTTGTTATTCCTGAAGTTGTAAAAATAAAAGGAACAGGTTCTCAAAATACTGTACATTCAATTTTGGTCATAAAGTCTTTCAGTACACAAGATATAAACAAGAAAGACCGTCGATAGAGGTTTGCGACCGGATAACTTAAACTGTCCTGTTTGATATTGCGTTTACCCTTGGTCTCAACAGTTTCTCGCCGGGATGTTAAATAGACGTCCCGCATCCGGGCTAACCTTACTGTGACCCACTGATAGCCTAGGTATAATTTTAAGAGTAACTACACTTCAGGACTGAATCAGATCTCAAACCCTTTCCCCAACATCAAAGGGAAAGATTGACAAAGGCATCCCAACAAACAATAAGTTACAAGTGATAAGCCGAGTCAGCAGCTCTTTCCCAAATAGGTGGCAACTCAGCTATCTTTATTGAACTAAATAATTTAGACCAACAGAAGAGTTACAACAGACTAAGCAAATTATACGAAAAACATTTAACAATTATTTTTACCTATTTTCTATTTTTATTATAGAAGGGTTAAAATGAGAACACAATAAATTAAACAGCACCGAACATAAAACAAATGCAACCGCAACGAAAGTACCGCCTTGGGACGGTCAGTAATAACTACTGGGGGGTTTAAACCGGTTTTACTTGGCCCAAACCTTCACCCTCACCCTCCGCCGCGGTGCACACAATTAGTTGGTAGTTCGGTTCGTATGGAGGTCCCCTAACTCATTAGAAAGTCGTCACGGTCAACAATTAAAATCAAGAAAAGACCGTGATGAAGCAAGGATGAGGACCCGACAGCCGAAATGTGTTGAGACACCTGGAAATCCCTGGGGCGTCAGCAACACCACTGGAGCACTGGAGCAAAAGAAGACCACCAGTTGAACCCCGGTGGGCCAAGAAAGAGACAAACATCCGGCCCCAACCAACTAATATATAGCTTTATGTAGGGGCTATCATAGAGTCTGAACCCCGATCCACCGGCGTGCAATTAAAGAGGACGGCAAAGTTGTCAACCGTGATTGGGTTAACCACTAAGCATGCAGACTGTCGCATTACATCTATGTTATAGCCAATGCATTTTAAATCGTATGATAATTTTCTTAAATTGATCAGGAAATTCTGTTTTCCCTACGATTTTGCGTAATTTATATACTAAGTAACCATAAAATTCAGGTTCCGATAGGCCTTGTTGCAAAAGTGACCTTAACCCTGTATCATATTTAGAAACCAATTCAAAGTGTCTACGATAAAATTTAGAAAAAAAACTTTCCGAAGTTTATGATACCGATACCCCTGCTGTAAAAGCTTGGCGGACAAACTTTTATTACGAGCATTGAAATCAGCCATATGACTAGACACCCTAGCGAAGCGAATAAGCTGAGAAATGTAAACACCATAAGAAGTGGTGCGGGGAACATCACCATCCAAAAACGGAAAATTAACAATGTCGAAATCAAAATCATCGCGTTTGTCATAAATTTAGATGAAACAAATCCATCTAAAACTGATGAATGAAATCCAAAAATGGGGCCTCGGTATCAGAAATATTTGCTTTGTTTAACTGCAATTCAGCAGGATAAATTTGACTAACCATTCCTTCAAAATAAGGATTGTCAATATTTAAAAGGTCGTCCAAGTATCTAGACGTTGAGTTGAATGCTTCAATGACATGAGCTTGAGTATCATCAAAAAGATACATCATAAAGTCTCTTTCATAGCAAAATAGAAACAAATCTGCTACAAGAGGAGCGCAGTTAGTACCCATCGGAATCCCTATAATTTGTCTGTGTAACTTAGTACCGAATCTGATGAAAATGTTATCTAGAAGATATACTAAAGCATCACAAACATTTTGGCAAGACCACATTTTAAACCATTTTTGGTCATCGGAAGTAAAAACAACATGGTTATCATTGCAAGCAAGATAAAGAGCACCCTCTCTCTGAAAATTAGTCTCAATTAAATTTGTTAGTTTCGTTTTTATTAAATTATGGGGCAAAGTTGTATAGAGTGTAGAAAAATTGTGTGTAGACAAACTAGACGCGCGATATCCTCTAGACTTCAGTTTATGAAGAACCTCGGTAGAATTTTCAATCGACCAAAACAAACTTTTTCACAGTACCTAATAACATGAATTTTGATAACGGTAAGGCAAGAAGTTAATAATTTGGAAAGTTCAGTAGTGGTACAAGCACTAGAATTAGCAATAAACCTGGCTTTATATGGTCGTTTATGAAGCTTAGGTAACCAGTACATCGTAGGAAGCTTGTCCTGCCATTCCTCTACATTTACAGAAAACTTGAGGGCTATATCATTATAGTGCCTAAAGACAACAGACTTTTCGTCTTCTGAAGTCTATTCATAGGCCTTAGTGCCGCCAAGTTCTTGTTTTAATGTGTTAATATAGTGTAACCGTCAAACAACGACAACGTTATTTGCAGCCTTGTCTGCTGGAACCAGAACATACTTACTATGAAACTGCTGGATACCCAACTTCAGGTGACGGAATGTTAATTTAGGTTTAGGCGGCATAAAATTTACGTTTTGGAAATAGAATTCAATACGTTTATCCATTACATTAAAAATGTTCAACTTCCATTCCTTTAAGGCATCAGACTCAACATGCTCCCGCTTGCACCATCGATTTCCAAAATCAGTTAAAGAACAGGCTATATCTTCCCTACATTTTCTGAAATCAATACGGTTAGGAAATCTATATTTTGGTCCCTTCGAAATAATGTTACGAATTCTTGAATCAGAAATAATATTAAGATTCCCTGTAATGACATGGCCAGCGGCAGGATAGATAAATTTGGAGTCTATACAATCTCATGTGTCGGGGGTATTTGTGTGAACATCAAGATCTGAGACCAGTTTATTAAAGTTAAATATAGTGTTTCTAATTGGTTTGTTATATTTATAACATATGATAGGTGACTCTTTATTGACGAAATAATCCGGGATCGATGCAGTTACAGACCGATCCTTAATAATACTTTGTAGGTCAATAAAATCAATTCCTTTATTTATAAAAGGAATTTTGAGAAAATGTCTTTTATGGTTGATCTCAGATTCGATTAGTGGACGAAGAGCATGTTGAGTATAACATCTTGTCAGGAGTATAAGCCTCCAAATGTTACACCTCTTCTACATCTATGTCATCCCTGGTATTTCCAGTTTCTTCCAAGTGTTACACAAATGCATCCTAGGCATCACATATGGATACTCCTAGTATCACCTTAGTTGTAGGGATTAGGGAAGGTACAATCACAGTGTCAGAGACTAGGAGGGAGCCCCTGAAGCTCAGTGGGTAAAGCGTTGGCATGCTGACCCAGTAATTCCGGGTCCGATTCCCGCTGGAGGCGGAAATCTTTCCAACCGTAAACGGGGTTCCATTGCGCATAGTCTCGCCTTCCATTACCACCCTTCCGTCGTCATAAAATAACTAAAGCACTGTATTGGATGACGTAGAATTGCAAGTCACTATCCAGATCAAAATATGAACAGGCCTAAAATTAAATAGAACAGGAACAGAGTATAAAACAAAGCAGCCATGTTGTCTTTATCATAAAGCATTATACAAGTTATCATTTCGGAAATTGTCGACCAACAGAAATCCAAATCTGTCTGCACATGCACACAGTCTAATCCAGATCAATTGTTTTTTGGCTCTGAGCCATAGTAGGCTTGAGGGTAGTATTGTGCAGAGAGCAAACCTTTATCAAACTTAGTCTGGAACAGCTTTGACTAGTTGGGCGGTTTTTGATGTTATATCGAGCACACCAAGGCTCGGCTACTGGTTTCCGTTAGGTCTGGCAGTCATTGTTGCCATATTTGTCATGAGACTTCATGTTTGTGTCAACGCAGTGAATTAATTTGCTCTGCATGTTTTGTTTTTTTTGTTGGTTTTTTTTTTGCTTTTCTGTTACAAGGAAACGTCCTTGTTCTATGTCCCTCAGTGAATAAAAAGCAAAAACTCTTCTTCACGAAACGAAATAGAAACAGAGAAGGAGGGATATTGCATGGACGCCATTTCACGTCATATGTTATTATTTTTGAATTTAAACTGGAATGCATGTAAATCTGATTAATAATTTTAAATCTAAACAGGAATGCATGTAGATCAGATTCAAACTAGTTAATTAAAATGATTGTGAACAAAAAAAAAAGAGAAAAAACAGAGATTAATGCATATTTACTTTTTAGGGTTAAGACTAACTAATTGATAAGATTCCAACATTTGCTCAATAGACAGGATAAATAGTTTGTAATGAACAGCGTAGAAGAAAAAAAAACTTGCCACGTTTATTTACACAATAGAATTTTCAGTTTGCAATGAGGAGCTGTGTAAAGAATTTTGCCTCATTTGTAAACAAAAGCGACTTGGATTTATTCATTTCAAGTAGTGAAGAGCCATAAAATAAACCTGTTGTGTTTGTTACAAAACAAGGTTTCAGTTTATAATTTGGAGATTTTAAAAATAATTTATATCATCTGTTACACGAAAAGTTATAGTCAGTTATAGTTTATTTTGAGTTATTGTGTGCCATTCATGCTGACGTTAGCCTTCCACAACTCCCAATTATGGGCTTGGAAAAAAGAAGAGAAAATAAAACACTTGGATTTATACTTTTCTTCAATGATTTCCAAATGACAATACGACGAAGGACAGTTGTGGAGACGCAACACACAGCAACGAGAAAAATTTGTCACATTACGGTTTCACAATCAAGGGTTCAAATTACAATTTATATTGAATTCTTATTGTGTGCTGAATACGCTGACAAAAAACCTGCACCTGTTGTTAACTACCAGTCTACCCAGCAGAAACCAGGCTCTTTCAATTATACCAAGGAGTTCAGTTTAAGGTAAGACAATGGTTGGCTCACTAAATACCAAGAAAACAACTACATATAATAACTTCATTAGCATGTTAACTGTATTCATAACAATTTCTGTCATATTTCTACATATAATAACTTCATTAACATGTTAACTGTATTCATATTATATTTCCGTCAAACATTACATATTCTGTCATGTTTCAGCCCACTAGACACCTAGATGTTCATATCAAGGGATGTATCATTTTGAGTCTAGAAACAGTATCAAGTAGAGAAAGTTTGTGAAAAGGAACCTGTATATTACTCCGCAGCCCCCAAAGTAAGGTAAGACAATGGTTGGTCACCAGTTATTGAGAAAACACTCAATAACATCATTTGTATTTTTAGTGTTTTCATATATATTCTGCCATTTTTTCAGCTCACTAAACATCAAGATGTTAATGTCAAATGATGGATCATTTTGGATCCAGTATCGATACACAGCAAAGAAAATATGTGAAAGCAAAATGTTTATGTCTTTATATGCATTGTAAGTTACTTTATGACCTAAAATTAATGTTCTATATGTGATGTATATGTCAAACTTCATAGATTTAAAAATTGTTTCTATTTTTTATATAATTTTTTTAACCTTGGACAGGCTATAAGCATATGATGATAATTTTCAATACACTGACAACCAAATCTACATTTATTATTGTTGGAAATTTTCCAACGAAACAAATTTTCTTGGAATGGTAATATTTTATGAAGGAGCTTAAAATGGAAGTCAGCTATTTTTTTATTTGTTTGATTTTTAACTCTGCTTTTTCATGTATCTGTCCAAAAGGGCCTATCAGGAAAAAGAGTTGTCCAGGATCTTTCAGTGTAAGTCCTTTGTTTGATATTGTCGATTAAGATTTGGTAATACTCTTTTGATTTTATAGATAGCTTGTATGTTAGCTTATTTTTGATTGAGAGGAAGGGCCTGAAATGTTTATTAATTTTTATATTCATATTGCACTCTTTTATTTTCTCTTTCCATATTTTGGGATGGATTTTAATATCATTTTATATTCTATTAACCAATTTGTTTTATTTTTAAGCTGATTGAATGTTTCTTCACCAAATTTAAACTGTCCATTTTCATTTAGAAGATCATCCACATAGTTCAGATTACACTCATGTCAGTTTGGGAAAAACAAAGTTTTACCTTTACATTGTATATGCTTGTTTCCCCATATTATTTCTTGCCTAATATCTATTGCATTTTGTGGTGCTTTATTGCCTCCACCACATAAATGCCATGCATTAATTACTTCTTTATAAAATTGTGGGAGTTTAATTGGCAATTGTTTTTCAGTTCTAGAATTCATACACATTAACATTTCAATGCCACAGTTTTCTAAATATTTCTTCGGAATAATGCTCCAACTTTCACCATCACTTTTATATAATTTAACTGCCCATACAGCTTTCATTGATAAACAAAAGGATCTAAAATCAACCATGTTTAAACCTCCGCTTTCGATTTCATTAATCATCATTTTCTTGCAATTTTGTCTCGCTTATAACGCCAAACAAACTGAAAAAAAATCCTTATTAATTTCATTTACGGCCCAAGAAGGGATACTAATTGATGAAATTAGATAGACAACTTTAGCAAGCGCTATTGCCTTTAAGATAAGTATTCGACCTTGAAAGCTTAAAACTCTCTGACTCCATCTATTTAAAGTGTTTTTGATATTTTCTATTTTTGAGGACCAGTTTTTAATTTCCACCTCTTTTTTTTCGTAGCCAAAATAAACCCCTAAGGCTTTAGTACAGTTTTTATCCCAGTTAATTCCAGCAAACTTATCATTTCTGTTTGAACCCCTACCTAACCATAGGCCTTCAGTTTTGTCTTTATTTAGTGCTAGACCCGAAACAGTTCCAAATCTTTCTACTTTACGCAGACAGTTTATTACAGCATTTTCATTTTTAAGAAATAGTGTAGTATCATCAGCCAGTTGTGAGACATTTATGTACTCATATTTGTTTTTAAAGTTTATTTGTAGGCGTTCTATTTTATCTTTTCTTATGTTTGTGGCCAAAACCTCCACTACTAAAAGGAACAGCAGGGCACTTAAATGGCAACCCTGTCTTATGCCTTTTTCTATTTGAAGGGGCTTTGAGGTCCACCCATTATTACTAACACAGGATTTGGCTTTATTATATATCGTTTTCACCCACTGAATAAATGATTGGCCAAAATTAAGCTTTTCTAACACCGTCATCAAAATATTATGGTTAACCGTATCGAAGGCTTTTCGAAAATCTAGAAATATGATTGCACCTTCTGTATTATCATTTTCGAAATAGTCAATAACATCTTGTATTAATCTTATATTTTGACCTATGCTTCTTCCTTTTAAATATCCTGTTTGATCTGTGTGTATTAGTTTATTTATGACTTTTTTAAGTCGGTTAGCAAGAACATGAGCTAAGATTTTGTAATCTGTGTTTAATAAACTTATTGGCCGCCAGTTAGCTAATTTCGACTTGTCGTATTTTTTATACAGTAAGCTTAATAGGCCCCTTTTTTGAGAGCTAGTTAATTCTCCCAACTGATACGATGAATTCAAAGAGAGAACTAATAATTCCTTCAAATCATTCCAGAATACTTGGTAAAACTCAACAGGAAGACCATCACTTCCCGGAGATTTATTTAGTTTCATTTTATTAACTGCTTCTTTACATTCTACATCAGTTATTTCACCTTCTAGGACATTTTTATCACTTTCATTTAAGCCCTTCAAGTTCAAATCATCATTTAGATAATTATTTATGTCTTCTTTAGATATATTATCATCTTTGTATAAATTTTGGTAGTACTTATATTCTTCTTCTAAACTTTCTGCATCTGTATTTGTATAAGACCCATCTTCCCTTTGTAATTTCCTTATTGTATTAATATTGTTGTTATGTTTTTCTAAATTGAAGAAGTACTTTGTACTTGTTTCCCCTTCTTCTACCCATTTAGCCCTGCTTCTAATCTTTGCCCCATTTGCTTGTTCTTGAACTATAGTATGTAAATTACTTACTAGAGAATCTCTTTCTTGTTTTACCTTGTAATTGTAATTTGATGCAATAAGTTCTTCTTCTTTTAAATTAACTTTCCTTTCTAGATCAGATAATAAATATTTTTTAACTTTTTGTTTATATTTAGAGTAAGAGATTGTATACTCTTTTACTTTGATTTTTGTAATTTCCCATTGAAGTTACACGGAATATGATTTATAATCTTCCCTGGTCTTTTTTACCAAAAATTTAATTTTCTGTTTATATAAATTATTATTTATTACACTTGTATTTAATTTCCATCGCCCTGGCCCTTTATTACCTTCACTAAAATTTAATTGCAATGTTATACATTTATGATCTGATTGCACACCAGCTGTTAGTATACTTGATTTTTGTACGTTATCATATGTCATAGGAAAGGAGGAATTTGTCGAGTCTACTAATTTTTTTGAAAGTGAATTGTTTCTTGTTTGGATGCATCAACCGCCATATATCTTGTAAATTATAAGCCTTAAGAAGAGTTTTATATGCTGTATTACTCACATCAACAGGACCTAGACGTGAATTAATTCGGTCCAGTTCCTGTATTTCTGTATTGTTAAAGTCTCCCCCCAGTATGATATTTTGTTGATTTACAGCATACTTTTTTATCCAGTTTTGTAGTTTATTGAAAAACGTTTTTCTATCTCTTGGTGCATTTGGTGCATATATATTTATTAATGTTAGATCTTTATTCATGGTTTTGATATTGATAAGTAAAATTCTCCCATCATCTGATTTATGAATATTAATTAATTCATATTTTAGCATTTTATCAAGTAGAATAGCAGTGCCCTTACTGTGCTTAGAGCCTGGATTAAGAAAAAAAATTCCATCCGATTCTTTTTATATCTGATGAAACAGATCATCAGTCCAATAAGTTTCTTGCAAAAAAACAATATCTTGTTTCTTTTTCACCCAGTAGAAAAAATTATTTCTTTTCTTATGGTCCCTCAAACCCCTAACATTTAAAGATAAAACAGACAATGACTGAGATGCCATGGTGTCTGCTAAAGCTCAAGATGTGTTCCAAGTTACACTAGAGTCAACTGGTCATGTATGTTTCTTAGGCTTTTTTTCCTTTCTTTTTTGCTTTTGTTCAAGGTCTTCAGGACTTCTATCATCAACTTTCCTGACTCTTGTTGGACTAGAAGAAGGACTCCCCCTGGGGCTATGCTCAGAACTAGCTTTCCATAAGCTAGTCAGAAGCTTTTGCTCCCCCTTATTTGAACCTACAGGTTTTTTACTTACTGAACTTGTTGACTTTTCTTTAAGCTCAGTCAGTTTTTCTGCAACAGCAGATTTTACATTTGGGTTTTCAGTAAGCTTTGTAGTGGTACCCTCTTCATCCCTTTCACTCTCACCACCCTCTTTATCCTCCCTTACATTTTCGTTATCATCCTCATCGTCATCAGTATAATCAGTGCCATTCCCAGCATCTACAAAAGCATCTTCTTCATCTTCATCTTTCTGGCTAATGCTCTGGCTGTCAAACTCCTTTAGCACTTTTGGGCATATCTCATTACCCTTTTTATGTCCAGTTTGTAAGCAGTCATAGCAGACGGGTTCGTTTTTACAATCCCTTCTCATATGACCTCTTTGCCTACAGTTGCCACATTCAACCTCATCTTTACTTTGAGTTTGCTCTTTGTGATATAGAGACGCCGTAAAGACACCAATTGCCTGTTTTTTAGGCAATGGATCCTTAGGCAGCTCTATATCGACAAATCTATCACCTGTTTTGAAGTTTGTTAGCTTCCCTGCTGGTGTACGTGCTCTTACATACTTCAGAGACCCCAACATTTGTACTCCTTTATCTCTCAGAGCCTTTTCTATTTCCCTATTGTCGTATGAGAGAGGAATATTTCTAACATACAGCCTTGTTGTTTCAATGTTCTCAAAACCTGGATTCAAAAAAGGATTTCTATCCTTTAAAGTTACCTGATTACCTCCAAGGTTTATTCCAGTGGACAGCAAGTTTACCCTTGTCGCCCCGTCTGTGATGTACACCCCCCATAGACCCCCGTTTCGCTGAGCCCCCTCAACGAAATTTTCATTTGAGACCACATCATAGACGGACAAACACACTTCTAAAGTATTAAGCCACTTACCATCCAGCTGCTCTACTTCATTATTCAGGAAGAACACCGGCTCAACCCGCTTGACAGTCTCTTCTGTCATTGTGGCTGTACCCCACCCACTTGGAAAACTACGGTGCTCCTCGTAAACAAAGAAATAGACCAGCACAAAAATACAAAAATACTCCCAAACTCTCATGAAAACACAAAAAGACACCTAGCACTCCTTCTTATACCTACCTCAGCCTTCCTCACCGCAAAACTACCGAAAAAACGCGACAGAATCAGACGAGACTAAAAAATGACAACCGCCATTTACACCCGCCACATGCTCTACATGTTGTTTTTCTATTGTAATGTTCCAATTGTTCAGCTTTTGCTAGCTGAATCATTCTTAGTGCGACTTTGTAAACAAAGTAGTGCTTAAGCAATATCCTATCGTGTGCGCGTGTGCCTGCAAATGTGCATGCGCTTTTGTGCGCGTGAACTAAAAACTCATCTGTTGCGTTTAGCTTAGTTTTTAAAACGGATAGGGTCTTCAAACATGCTCTCAAAAAGTTCTACTGAAAGCAGCGATGCATATTGGACACAGCCTATATTTCACGGATGATCCAATATGGAATTAATATTCACCTGTAGCGTTTCTAAGTTTCTAGGTAACCACAAGGGTTAGAGTCTTCATACTTGCTCCTTAAATACACCTGGGAAAGATACTGAAAACAGCAATTCATATTTAGCTGTGACCTATAATTAAGGGTTGATTGAACATAGAGAAAATAGATATACCTGTTGCATTTACCTTCTAAATAACCAATAGGGATAAAGTCTTCAAACCTGCACTATATATACATATGGGAAAGATCTACTGAAAATAGCGATGCGTTTTGGGCCATGACTCGTATTTAACGGTTGAATGAACATAGAAAACAATAATCACCGGTTGCGTTTAGCTTAGTTTCTAAGTATCCAAAAGTAATAGAGTCTTCACACTTGCTACACAGGGACATCTAAGAAAGATATGATGTAGGCAGCAATGCATATAGGACCATATGCTATATTTTAATGTCCAGTGATTTTTGTTTTATTTCCAGACGACTAGTCAATGTATTAACATGACAGCTTGAGATATTACGTCTGGACTACTAAAAGTAGGCCACAATGATCTACAATTGAAGGTCCAGTGTTTTTGCCGTATCAATTTAAGACTATTTAATGCATGAACATGATTACTTGGGATAATGACTCATTTTGACCCGACATTTGACCTCAGAAAAAAAGTAAGTAACAAAGATCTATGCTTATGGTCCAGTGATTTTGCTACATAGCTTAACGTTATTTCATGGAATAACCTTTTCGTAATCGGCTTGTATTAACACTGCGCTGCGATAGACCTCATACTAATTACTTGTCAATGCGACCTATATTTCATGGCCCAGTGATTTTGCTCATATATCTATCATCTTTCAATGGATTTGACTCATACATGTGTTAATGGCTGGCCGACACTGTAAATGAAATCATGCTACTTGTATGTCAGTGTGGCCTAAATTTCGTGGTCCAGTGATTTTTCGTCATATCCGTAAAACATTATCATGGCTTTGCATTATACTTGGGTTAATGGTTAGGGTGACACTATGAGTGGCATAAAAGTGATTGTAGGTCCGTATGACCTATATTTCATGGCCAAGAGATTTAAGAAAATATCCCTAACAGTATTACATCGATTTGTTATATACTTGGTGTAATGGTTTAAATACAGTGATTGGCATGATGTCACTTCTGTATGGTGGCTGGTTTGTGCCATTTCGTCTTTTCGTCTTTTCGCCGCGAAAAGACGCCACGCGAAAAGACGAAAAGACGAAAAGACGCCATGCGAAAAGACGAAAAGACGAAAAAACGCCAGGCGAAAAGACGAAAAGACGAAATAACGCCAGGCGAAAAGACAAGAGACGAAACCCGCCACGCGAAAAGACGAAATTGCAGCGCGAAAAGACGAAAAAACGCCATGCGAAAAGACGCCATTTGAAACTCTTAAATTGTCGTCTTTTCGCGTGGCGTCTTTTCGTCTTTTCGCGTGGCGTCTTTTCGTCTTTTCGCATGGCGTTATTTCGTCTTTTCGCATGGCGTTATTTCGTCTTTTCGTCTTTTCGCGTGGCGTTATTTCGTCTTTTCGTCTTTTCGCGTGGCGTTATTTCGTCTTTTCGTCTTTTCGCATGGCGTCTTTTCGTCTTTTCGCGCCGAAAAAACGAAAAGACGCCATGCGAAAAGACGAAAAGACGAAATAACGCCACGCGAAAAGACGAAATAACGCCATGCGAAAAGACGAAAAGACGAAAAGACGCCAGGCGAAAAGACGAAAAGACGAAATAACGACACACAAATACCCTTTCATTGATAACTGTATTGATTCCTAATACTTAGACAGATTTGTCTGAGTTAACAATATAGACTCATATCAGACTACTGCAAACGCAGCTACAGAAGCAGTCTGGTCACAGAATTTGCCACTGAAATGCTTTTTTATATATCTTTTTGACAGCTAAAAATTGTAACGATAGACTATAAAATTAACGTGGGGTCGGCAACATTTTGGGTCACTATGGTACCGTTTAGATTGAATAACAAATTTGTACCTTGTTGACTGAGATCAAACACAGATTTAATCAAGATAATCAGTATCTAGCAGCAGTCTTATGAAAATTAGGATGGATTTATTTTATCCGACAGAAAAATAAAAGTTGTTAAAAGTGAAAAGGACAGCTAAAAGTATTAGTATGGGGTCGGCAATAATTACAGTTATTGATTAAAATAATCTGGGTCATGTTGACTTAAAAATTAGCAGACGCAAATTTACTCATTCAGGAGCGTAGGCAGACCTATTACGTTGTTGTAGCAAGCATTTTTGAGAAATACAGTCAAACCTGTCTTAAGGGGTCACCCAAGGGAAGGACAAAAAGTGGCTACTTAAGACAGATGACCCCATAATACATTTCATTTACACTGTATTTTGGTTCAAAGGACCAAGGTGGCTGCTCAAGACAGGTGATCCCTTAATAGTGGTAACCACATAAGCAGGTTTGACTGTATAGCTGAATGTATACACCTCCAAGAAAGATCTCTCTAATATTGAACATTGTGTCCCCTTCTGTCATATTTACAAAGGGGGTCAACTTTTGTGACATTCTATTTGCTTTCCAAGATAGGGAAGTGAAGCAAACAGAAAAAATAGATTCTTAAATAGGTCTACTTTTAAAGGAAAGAATTTGCTCCTAGAGGACCAAATTCTACTTTCAAGAGCTGACCCTCCTTAAGAAAGGATGCAAAAATGCAAAATTGCTTCCCCTGAGAGTGGTTCCGTTCACCTTAAGCACAGATGCAAATATGTTGAAACCTGTGTCTCCATGCATCCTACGTAAAAATAACCGTTTTTTTTATTAAGTTTGAACAAGTAGATTTTCATATCTCGAGCTGTATCATAACATACGCAGAATGGTTACCAATGCAGAGCCTGACCAGACCACTCTTTTCCCAGGACACATATGTCCTAGGATTTAGGATCATAATGGTAACATGGTCCAAATTTATTACTTAATGCTAGCACCTAATCTACTATTTGCTTGTAATGTATTTTTTTAGTAAACTGTGTTACAATATTATTGTTCAAACTGAGAGATCGAGAGAATTGGGCAAAACGTCCCACCAATGCTAAGGTCATATGAAGACAGGACCACGCGGTTTAGAGTCACATCTGAAGGACCACTGAGGCGAGGGTGTGTGTGTGTGTGTGTGTGTGTGGAGGGGTGGGGGGGCGGTCGAACTGACTGCAACCGCTGGTCTAGTCTAGCCTATCCCATAATCTTGTGCGGTCGTTGGGGCACCACAGATGACTCTAAAACACTCCTTTTCCACCTAGTCCTGTCTTCAGCTGCCCTATTTGAGCTAGCAAAATCCATCCCTGCCGTTTAAAGAAGACTTGAAGAGGAAGTAACAGTAGTTGTGCCCCTTTGTAAAAAAGGCGGAAGGAGGCACATTTTCAATTTAAAATGGATCTCTCACAGAGGTGCATTCAGATTAAAAATACTTCCTATAAGAAAGTGTTATAGCTTGAGCTGCAGCTAAATGATACCATAATATTCTTAAATATTGGGACACATAAGCCAACGAGAAGTCTAATCAGGCTCTGCTCTGCGATTGGCACGTCTTTAGAAAACTATAAACTTGTCCAAATTTTGGGTTAGCTGCAGTTAATTGTATGTCAAATTAGGGAAAATACCGTATCATTATTTTTTCATACAGCGAAGTACAACAATGTTTCAATGTTTGTATTCCATAGTTTGAGAGAGATTACATGGTCAACAAGTGGTTAATCTTTTAGGCAGTTTAAGATCAAAATTAAGATAGGATGAAATTTGTTTGGAGTGTTTTACTCCAAAACATTAGGACGGCTCATTTTCTTTTCTGTCCGTTCAGTAGAAATACCATAATGACTTCTTTCCTCACATGGTAATGTTTTTAAAAGAAGAGTTTAGCGACAAAAACTGCAAACCGTGATTAGTACATTTCTTTACAGATTGCATTCTGATCAGGGTCTATACAGTTTAAAAAAGAAACACCTGTCTAAGTATTCAGAGTATTAACTGCATTTAGAATAGGATATATTGATATATCTTAATGCAAAACACGTGATGCGAAAAGACGAAAAGACGAAAAGACGCCACGCGAAAAGACGAAAAGACGAAATAACGCCACGCGAAAAGACGAAAAGACGAAATAACGCCACGCGAAAAGACGAAAAGACGAAATAACGCCATGCGAAAAGACGAAAAGACGAAAAGACGCCAGGCGAAAAGACGAAAAGACGAAAATACGCCACGCGAAAAGACGACAATTTAAGAGTTTCAAATGGCGTCTTTTCGCATGGCGTTTTTCGTCTTTTCGCGCTGCAATTTCGTCTTTTCGCGTGGCGGGTTTCGTCTTTTCGTCTTTTCGCCTGGCGTTATTTCGTCTTTTTGCTTTCGCCTGGCGTTTTTTCGTCTTTTCGTCTTTTCGCATGGCGTCTTTTCGTCTTTTCGTCTTTTCGCGTGGCGTCTTTTCGCGGCGAAAAGACGAAAAGACGAAATGGCACAAACCAGCCACCATACTTCTGGGCAACTGTGATCTATATGTCACAATTCAGTGATACTGTCATATCTCTGGCAATATTTTAGAGGTTTGAACAATTCTTAGGATAACTGTTTATACGGACGCTGCAGTTGATCACATTTCACTTGGCCGGTATTGTTTATGTTAAACTTGACCTTGTTAAAGTCAAGCTATTGTCTTTTGCCACTTCTTGAATGTATTTTGAATATATCGGATGGTGATGATAGAGATTCTGTAAAATTGGATTTAAAACAGCGAGTTTTGCTTCTATTTATTCTAAGGTGGTGGTTCTTAAGTTGTGTGATCTTCATATAGATTTGTGGTCACTTGTTTCAGGGCGTTACGCATCATGTGCTGTTAGTGCCTTGTACTTTTACGTCTGTAAGGTCTTTCTAGCATTTTGATCGCATCGATCGGGAAGAGAGAGATGGTTTCTTTGTCTGCAATTCTTTTTTCTGTAATCACTGAGTATGCGCATGAATATTTACACTTAGCGTAAACCACAATAGATATATTGCCTTGGATTTTTCAGTAATAAATTACTGGGAGTTTAAACCAGTTTCACACCGCAGACCCTCACCCAAGGTTACCCTTGTGAGCCGACGTCTGGTTCCATTAAACCAAATGATATGTTCGAAATACAAATTTAAACAATATGGAGCGTCCGATTGTGATGATATGTTCGAAATGGCGCAAAACTTATGTTCAAGAAAGATATAATAGCTTTAAAATTTGCTGACTGTTATCGGAAACCCACTGAATATTAAAATTCGCAAGAATGGAAGAAATCAGCATGGGTTTGTTAACGTGATGGAATGTGTTTTTCATATTCCCAATCAAACGAATCATTTAGAGTGACATTTTCACTGCTAAGTTCAAAGTTTTGAGACTTTGTATAAAGTTCAAAATAAGGTGTTGATTTAGTAAAATCTTTTTTTTTTCATAAGTGAAGTATAATGGCAGACTACAAAATCAACATGCTGAGTGACAAAAGCTAGCTAAAGTGAAATGTGCCATACTAAGTAGGTCAGAAATCCTGTAGACATGCTTTTGGAACTAACCTGAATTTTCCGCCCCAATCCCATCCTCTTCATCTCAGCGGGGAGGGTTCTGCGGTTCCAACAAAATCTAAGCCGCCGAACGACAATACCAACAAAAGGGGCTGTGGACCCAGTGCAATCTCAGATCAGACTGGGTATAAAGCTTCCCATAGAGTGCACGGCGAAGACTGTGATCAGACTTGGCGAATGCCCAGGCTGATCTGAAGCTTCGCCGGGCGCATGTTTGATACCTTTTGTCATGGGTTGAAATAGGTCTATAATCAGTTGCACCCAGCTATTAAAAGTTTTACTTGGAAGGAACATCCCTGATGCAGTGGTTTGATTCTGATGATGGTATAAGTTTCAAGGCAGCAAGACACCCATCACACATAGAAGCTACACGCGGGTTTACCCTTTGCACACATCCAGGACTGATTTAGCTGGTTTGCAAAGCAGACCTCCGTTTTATGCAGGAAAATTTTGCAATATACTTTTCCCTCAGTATCATTTTCATTGGATATCTAGTACACCGCTTGAAACTGAGCCATGTCATGAGAAAACATAATTATGCCATATGCGAAAAACAGTATGCGTATCCGCGCAGTCTGATCAGGAATGTTGATGCTAGCCACATAGAAAGAAATTATCTCTGTAGTTTCAATATTTTTTGTTTGTTTGCAATTTAATGACCATAAACTACAACAGTAATTGATCAAGCTGGCCCAAGTCTTTGGAAAATCCGAAAACACGGTTTCTCTTAATGTGGTTTATTTTCCCTAATATTTTATGCTGCTGCTGCTGATGATGATGATGATTATTGGGAAGCGGAGGATCCAAATTAAAAACTTGATTATTTTGCATGCTACCACGAGATCTCTATTCAAAATAGGTAAAATGATTAAATATATGACTAATCATATATTCATTTACTCATCGCTGACTTCAAATTTAAAAATCTGCATTTGGTGCACTTTCTATTTTTCATGGAAATTTATTTATAAAGTTAATCGTCATCGTTCAAATTTTGCCTCTTTTCCTCGAAATGGCAAAGTCTGCGGCTTTGAAATAGCGCGCATGCCTCATCGCGTGTCATACCCGCCATTGACTGTATTGTCAAGTGAGGATAACAATAAGAAAGGTAAGTATATTAAAAAGCAATATATACTTCCACTTGTTTTCTAAAATCAGTCTGTTAAAAAAGAATATACATGTAAAATATTTCAGCGGGCATTATTCTTTAATGTAACTTATTATTTATAGAATAATACCTTCGAGTGATTTGTTCTGGTGAAATTAAAAGTGGTACCTTAAGTGGTACCTTAAAATTTTTGATATCCTGAGAGGCAATAAAATTATATGTTTTTTTTTTTTTTATATTTGGAATATTGGATCTCATGTAAATGACTGCTATGAGATACTAATAATGTCATTTTGTCAAACGTCTAGCTCTGCAAAGCGCAAACACAAATTGTTTTGCAATCATTAATAGAAGATAAAATGTTCTTCATAAATTCAGCCTTGCCAGTCAAAACTCGCTTTAGACATTGTTACGTCTTGGCAGTGTGCCAACAAGAAAGACGGAAGTTAAGCAGCAACAAGCCTGTTTTAAAACCTAACAAAATTTATTTACATATACTTCAAAATAAAACAGTCAATAATCAAGAAAAATCTAATTACTATCCTGACTGTCCCTCGAACTTCTTTAAACACAAGTCATACATATATATTGTATATATATATATATGAGCCAGTCTCTATGAAAACCGGGCTTAATGACATAGAAATAAAAAATGAAGTAATTGCACCACTGAAAAGTATTAGATTTTCTACACATTTCTTGAAAATTTGAGATGGTTACCATTATTAATTACTGAGATATAGACTTTAGAAGTACACATGTAGTGCAGTTTCTTTATATGACGTTATTAACGTCATGCTAGTATGTTTTGACGTCAACGTCATTACGTTTGTTTGAACGACCTTTTGGTTCTTGTTATACAAAATAACGCGTACAAAAAGTGTGTTTGCTCATTTTCAATGTGTATTTCATAGCACACACATGACAATTTGCATGATTTAACATTCTTTCTCAAATGATCTGTCTTTGTGATGGTATACCATATGTTTTCAAGCTTTTGGGGATACCGTGGAATAAGCGTTGTCATGACAACTTATTTCATATTTATAACTGGATTTTGTCTGAATTCATAGGCTTACAGTTATATCTCAACGCCTAAGGTATTTTCATAGAAATAAAAAGAGGTCCGAATCATTAATTTTGGTGTTTTTCATCCGTTCACAACGTAATTATTACGTAATGTCATTAAGCCCGGTTTTCACAGATAACGGCTCATATATATATATATATATATATATATATATATATATATATATATATATATATATATATATATATATATATATATATATATATATATATATATATATATATAAACAATTGAGTCCGATTTCACAGTAACGTATGATTTATTTTGCTGTTTTCTACCGGTTTCACTGTTACAGTACAGATCATCAGGAACAAATATATTTATAGTTGAGAAATGAAGAAGTACCCACTGGGACTCGAACCCACGCCGACTACGACAACTCCGCCTAGCCATTCAGAGACATGAGCTTAACCGATTGCGCCACTACGCTCCCCAAAAAAAGGAGTTTCATGGAACAATGTTAAGCTTTATTTCTCTGAATGACCCATCGGATAGGGCTATTTTATTAAGTTGTGCTAACACAATCAGGTATATACATGGAATATCTGGATCATGCGATACAGAAGCTTGGAAATATTATATGATTAAATTTGAGATTTAACAAACTTCAACAGATATTCCGGCCCAGGATCATTTTACTGATGCAAGTACATCCGAAAAAAAATTGTATATTTGAGAAATGAAGAAGTACCCACTGGGACTCGAACCCAAGCCGACTGTTGAAGTTTGTTTGTTCTTTACATCACATGAAATGTTAGTTACTACTTTCAAAATTCTACCGCATTTAAATTTGAATTCCTCACCTTCATTTAAATGAATACAAAGTTTGCAATTCGATCTATTGCAACGTGATACTTTTTGACTGTCAGGAATTTCTGTAAATTTAGCTCTTGTCAGTAACTTTTTAAAGTTCTTTAGTTGACGTTTGCTTTTTATGATTTTATATGGTTCCAAAACCGCTTTCATATGTTCATCTCTCGTTAGAACCTGTAAATCGTTCCGAATATCGCCAAAATCTTTGTATGTTTGGGATTGTGTGTGCTGACGTAAGTATTTAAGTCTTGTTCGTTTTTACTTTTAACTGTTCGAACAGTTTTTAAATCTAAGGCTTTTGCTTTTTCAATGCCAGCTGTAATTAATTGTTCTGGGTACTTTTGTCTGGTCAAAAAGGAATTTAGTTCAATGAAGCGATCATTTGAAACATTTTTGTTGGAAACAATACAACGTAAACGTCTTGCTAAATATATATATATATCGTTCTAAAGAGATGAGCCACAACAGCGGCAGTATAAAGAAAAAAGAACGAAAATGAGGAATAGCCTTTGATCACATTTTTATTCTCAACGCGTTTCACTACTGCCTGTAGATCTTCAAGAGACTGAAAAATAACGTTAACGTCATAGCAACAACGTACAATAAAGGAACGTAAGAAATAACGTTACAAACACCTTTTAACATACAGAAACTATACAATCGTTAGAGTGCACGATTTAACTTTGGTCTGAATAATTCAATTAAATATGATTCTTTGAGTTTACGTGCTGTAATACTGTCCGTTTTCATTTTATATAGGGCAAACACTTTGAATTGTATTTCAAGTTGCCTTGAACAAACACTTATATGTCCACTAACATATAACATACGGACGTTGGGATTTCGAATTTGCTGTCTCACACCGTACATTCGATCTTTAACATTTTGGTAGAACGCGGTCGGGTACGGAAAATACAGATGTTTATCCAAGCGCGCGCTTTTTCGCGGGTAAGTCCTTTTCTTAGTTTCTGGTGAGCTGGCTGGATTGTTTCTTCAATTTTTATAGCGAGAGGACATATTTTGTCCCTTTCTCTGAAACGGTGCAAATAGATGGAAATAATTCAGGACCATTATCTTTTTATTCGGTTGCTAGGTGACGCTAAATATTCGGGAAATGGCAGTCGGTATATTTTGATTTGGTAAGGAATATAACGGACGGCGATTACGGAAGATACGGTCGTTTTTATTCATTTTTATGGTACGGGTCTATCACAGACGGCACTAAGTACACCATTCTAATTGCAAATTCATATGTTATGCCACTTTTATTCCTAATTTTATATCTTGTACTAAATTGGCCATACATTTGTCGTTGTTAGGATTGTATTGAGAATTTTTATGCTGCCATTGCAAAAGATTTACTCCAGATGAAAACGACAGAGGCGTGGTGTTTCCCTTGGAAGTGTATACCCATCCACCTGAAGCTCCGCTTGCCGAACTATTAGCGAGCAGTCGCTTGCAGGCGCAAAGGAGCTTTGAAAGAGTGGGAGCTCTATTGTAGAAGATTGATAAGGCATATTTTTACCTGTAAGATACATTACTTTCAATGAAATTTCTTTCATAACGACACCAAACGGAAGATAGAATTAGACTGGTTCGAATGGAAATCGACGAAAAACTTACAGCGTACAGTCGTTCTGTCGCTACGTTACGTAATGACGTCAAAAGTTCCGTTTGAGAAAAACAAGATGGCGTCAACGTTAACCGCTTCAATGCGAGGAGGCTGAACGTTAGATGAAATAATTCAAAGGAAATAAAGCAACGTAGAGAAGGAACTGAAAAAGTATAGCCCGTTTTTCGAGGGAATAGGTTACTAGGGGTAAATCTGTTTTCTGACAGTTTCTCATCAGTTTGTAGACGGAGTTCGCAGCTGTGGAGTTGCAAAGCTTTTAATACAAATTAGATACTACAAAAAAAAAGATAAAGAGCGGTGTGCTCGCCCTAAGGCAGTGCCCATTTTCATATTATGCTCTGAATGGAGAACGTGTGCATGCTGTTACTTCATGCGCAGTTCCTTTCTGCTACTTGACAACGGCATAATATGTTCTGCATGAAGTGAGCGGATATCGCACAACAATCTTCATTTTTCTTCTTTTAACTTGTATGCAAACAGCGTAAGACTAAAAAAACGTTGTGACAACGTCGATGCAACGTTATGACATCGCAACAACCTTGTATAGATGTCAGTGAAACGTCGTAACATTGGGTCGACATTGTTACAACGTTGTTTCGACGCAGTATGCCAGTATGAATTGTCGCATTATTTCTGATGATCAACCGGTTTACTAGGCATTTCTAATCTCCCAAGTATGCGTAACAACTCACGCGCATGCTACTTTACCGATCTATTATTTGTGCACTGCTCGGTTTTGACATTAAATGGCAAGCCTGAAACATCTCCGCACTGTCTTCAAAAGGTTAAAAGACTATCATGTAATTCATACACAGAGTCCACTCATCAGATTGAATGTCTTCGATGTTTTGCATGTACCCAGCTCAGGACATTTACCAACCAAAGCACTGAGCATACAACGTTGAAATCAACATAGACAACGTTGATTCAACGGAATGACATTGGATCAACGATGTTTCAATGTGGAGCGAATGCTGTGTGACTGCTGGGTAAGGTTTCTAAGAGGAGTTGGTACATGACTTTGCTCATGTACTGTCAATTCAAGGCAATGGGCAGAAATACGGCAACGTGTGACGTCATCCTGCATGTTTTGGTCACAGCCATTTCGATTTCGAGGTTTTATTGATTTCTCTGTGTAATACTAGTTTAGAAGTTTTTGTGCATTATGAGCTGTACATGTATTTCAGTAACCAATTCATATTATGAAATTGCAAACTCTTCGACACTCACAAGTAGGCTAATGCATGACATCTTAGAGTGTGATCTTTCAAAGGGGCAATTGCAATCGGACATCCTCGCAGATATCTTCGATATTGCGGATACGGAATTGGCCGAAGTGTTACGATTGGGACAATTGGTGTCAAAGTAAGAGAACCACAGAGGCTTGGCCATATGCTTTGTTTCTTCGAGCCCAATGAAAAATAAGAATCCGCTTGTACAGGGTGGTGTATATGAAGTACTTCATGTACAAACGGATCATTTGTCATTGGGATCGAAGGAACAAACCATATGACCCGAGTCCCTGTGTCAAGCAATGATCAGGTATTAATAGGCTACAATCAAATCCCATATCCTGCCCTCAAAACCTGAGAAAATTTGCTCGATAACAAGTTTTTTTTGTTGTTAGATTATGAAAACTTGTTACAGCTAATGCGCGATTTAGCTTTGTATGAAACTGAACCTTTTACAGGAAAAAAAGGTAAAAGGTTTCCCATAGCCCTAAAAGCCGTAGGGGCAACGGGGGTTACAGACTCACTGTATCTTGGGCATAGCTGATGAAAGGCGGAGCCCATCTCTCTCCTTTCGTTGCCTTACTCTTCCCTGATTCGAAAAAGGTACCCATATTTACTGCCAGGTTGACATGCAGAGAGTTTTCCAGTCGTCGGATGGCGACGGTGAGCTGCGAAACACGACCTTCCGGTGATCCGAAACACTCTAACCACTCGACTACGGCGCCTCCCTTTATAGGAAAAGGGATAAAAAATCATATCAAACTATCAACCAAAAACGGCTGCCTCGTTGGTCATGAAAAAAAATGGCGTCGTGGCCAGGTGTTACATTTTTCATAATTATTCTTAATTATAAGATCGGGTTCCAGTGAGCACATGACGTCGAAATGACGTCGTACTGTCGAAATGACGTCGTACTGACGTCAATGTTACATCATTACGTCATTATGACGTCATTACGACGTCATGTGCCTGCAGGGTTATAAATAACGTACGGTAATAGTAAATTATTCAGGCATCTTTTCATTCACTCAGGCACTTAAATGAATTTGTTGTTTCCATGTATAAATTGAATTGCGCCTTCAGTCGTAAGTTCGAGCATGTACGGGGAATAATACAAAAACATCAGCGGACAAATTTATCATACTTTCACTTTCGTATTCGATGGATGATTTCCGATTCAAGGGACTTTCAAACAATATTTCTGTCATACCCAGGAAGATTGAAGAATCCGGGAGCGCGATTACTTGCCCAAACGCTAGTCACTGCTTTATTACTTCATATGTCCATACTGGCTCACATCGGGAACGACCCTTGTAAAAAATCTGTCTTTAGGTAAATAGGTACACTTTCGGAGTTTCCGGGGAAGCAACACCGACATTTTCCTTTTTATATCCCTTTACATCTTTGAAAGAGTTGATCCCATTTTGGAAGGCTTTATCCTCCATTGAATCAAATAGGAATTCTTAAAAATTGTTTCCCTTGTAAAATGGCTGAAAACCTGTATCCAATTACCTTAGATTCCGCATGTGAACCAGCTGGTTTGTATGTCACATACATCTTCGAACTCAGAAGTGGCGTTAATCTTACGCGGCTCAAAATCTAATTAAAACAGATATTCGGTCTACCAAGTATTTGCCACCAGAGACATATCAGCCGGCGCATCCGTGTCTAACCAGCTTCCACAGCGACTGCTGAAATCACTCCCCAATTTGAGAACATTGTGTGTTTATCGGGCATGTGTGTCCGTGTCCGTCGAGGACTCAGATCAGTCTGGGTATCCACATGCTCAGCTGAGTTGAGCATCAAAAAAGTTTCATAACCATGGGGCCTGGTTGAATCTTAAAGACTGTAACCGACTTGAAAGACTTAGAGCTGTTGCTCTAGCTTAAACCTATCTGCTCACCTGCTTATTATCAACGTTTCCCGCCGTTTTTACAGGAGTTTTATTTTTTTGAGAATTTTATGCTCCCCAGAGAAAGAAATCCTTCCAAAAGATTTACTCCAAATGAAAAGTACAGAGGGGATTCCCTTGGAAGTGTATACCCATCCACCTGAAGCTCTACTTGCCGAACTATTATGCCCTGAATGGAGAATGTGCATGCTGTTACGTCATGCGCATTCTCTTCTGCTACTTGACAACGGCATAATATGTTCTGCATGAAAAGATCGAATATTGCACAACAATCTTCTTTTTTGTTCTTTTAACTTAGCATGCATACAGCTTCTAAAAAACCTTGTGACGACGTCAATGCAACGTTATGACATCACAACAACCTTGTATAGATAATAATACTGGCAGGCTACCAGTGGTGGCCGTTTTTTATTACACCTTTTTATCTTGTAACCGACATATTGTGTTACTAGGCACACGCTACGTATTACATCGAAAACATACATAAATAATTGTTACACGTGTGCTGTAATTTACAAGAATTTAGATGCTTTCTTGAAGGTTGGTTGCAGGTTATACCTTTTTCCTGATAAATGAACATTAATCAGTATTTTGTACATGTTTATTTCTGTATTTATTTATGTACGTGTTAAGTGTTGTAGTTCCCCGGAAAGGCAATGATGTTGATACGAGGGTAGCCTGGTGACATTGTTTACCTTTTGCCTCCCAGGCAGAGAATTTACCCAGCTTCTTCGCGGGCGTATGTTTTGTTACCTTGTACAAAATGGCCGAATCTGAGACACAACAAATGCGTTACTGCGAGTGCAGAACGCAAATGGCCACCACTGGTACGCGGCCACCAGTGGTCGCACGCCAGTATAGCGTCATAATCTTGCATCCAGGTCGTTATGTACAACGTTGTTTTGACGTTGTGTGTCAGAATGGAATGTCTCATTATTTGTGATGACCAATAGGCTAGGCATTTTCAATCTTACAAGTATGCATAACAACTCACGCACATGCTACTTTACCGATTTTTCATGTGAACAGCTCGGTTTTGACACTGAATGGCAAGCATCTAATATCTTCGCATCGTCTTCTAAAAGGTAAAAGGACGATATGATCATGTGGTTGATACACAGCCGATCTGAGCAAAGCCTGAACAATCTGATTATGTCCACATGATGCTCTGGATATGCATAACTCGGAGTTCCTTTCATGTGTTAAGAAATCACATATATGACAACCCGGTATAACTAAAATACTGATGATGCTTAAGCTGATATGAACATGAGCTGGTCTAGTCTAGAATCTATCCCATAACCTTGCAAGGTCGTTGGTGCACCACAGATGACTTTACAACAATCCCTTTCCACCTAGTCTCGTCTTCAGCTGCCCTAGCTGAGCTAGCAAAGTCCATTTCTTAATATTGTCTTCCCATCTCCTTCTTCTTTTTCCTTTCACTGTGCCCTGTAGAATTGTATTTGCTAAGCCAGAGGACCTTGAGTTGCGACCAAACCACCTCAGTTTTCGTTTCTTGACATGAGTGTTTACGTTTAATAGCAAACCTTTTGATTTAAAATTGCAATCCATCCATCTATCCATCCGTCCGTCCGTCCGTCCGTCCATGTTTACATCAAGTCAGAAAAAAAAGCTGAGAGTGCCAAGACCAGTCTGCAGTAACCAAGCACACACGGTTTTTAAATTTAGTCGTATATGTCAGAACAATACTATATTCTTGCTGAACATGAAGCTATACATGTATACCTAACTGCATTTTTGGGTGTGGAGTCAGACCTGTCTGCACAACCGCTCATGTCTGGAAGTCACTGTTCGTTTGACACACCGGGGAGCAGTAAAGACTTCACCAAGGACGCCCAGCTGCACTGGCAGGTAATTTTTCCTACTTGAAGTACTGTTATCGCAAAAGAAAAAAAGTATGCCTCTAGCCCAGACCAGCCTGCTCAATTATGGTCTTCAGCATTCAAGACTTCAGGATGGCCCACAGAACAGTTCCCGATCAGTTCGTGGTCAGAATGCATTAGAGTCCACTCATCAGATTGAACGTCTTCGGTGTTTTGCATATAGCCAGTTTAGGTTATTTACAACCATTTACGAACCAATGCACTGGGCACCCAAGGTTGAATCAACATAGAATCAACGTAGATTTGACGGAATGACTTTGACTCAACAATGATTAATTTTGAGTGAATGATGCTGTGTGCCTGCTGGGTAAGTTTTCTAACAGGAGTTGGTTTTTTGTAGTTTTGAGGAAAATACAATATTCATTCATTCATAATCATCTCATACTTATTAGTTTAAATGATTCTTTAAATCAGTCAGTTGATTAGTACATAGTAGGAGTCAGTTTTAACTTTGTTATATATCACCCAGCAGGCCTAAAACGCCGAAAGGCGCCTACAGACGTGGATGCGACGTTATTACGTTGTACATATCGACGTCAGCTTGACGTAGGTAAGACGTCATGTGCCTGCCTGCTGGACACGTGGAAATAGAAGAAAAGACTAAGCACGACGTAAATTCCTGGCACTATGAGCGGTAGCTTTATTTGTTGTACTAAACGCCTATATTCGGTCTCGACACAAAAATAAAATATGCAATGTTAATTTTCATCTGCCATCATCTCAGTGCGCTCGCACTAAGTCTTACAATAATCGTTGAAAGATCAAGAGATCGCCGAATCCACCTTGTAGTATGTGAAAGGTAGCCTTGTTGGTTGGTTGGTTGATTTGATGCTTAACGTCCACGGTAAACAACTAAGGTCATGTCGGGACGGTCAGTTAACCTAACCACACTATTCCTGGGCAGGCTTAGACCTCCTAAGCGGTTAACCAGTACTAAGTGCACATACTTTCGCCAGTAACTGACAACTGCCCTTCTTGAATCAGCGAAAGGAGAAACGAAAGTATGTGGCCAGACCGGGATTCGAACCCAGGACCTCTGACTTACGAGTCAGGTGCCCTACCGATTGCGCTACCCGGCCCGTCGAAAGGTAGCCTATCGAGTCGAGTACCTTTCACACCCCTGGTTAACTATGTATATACAAGGGCTGTTACGATACGAAAAAGAGCTGTTACGAAACGAAGAAGTCATAGTTACCAAACGACCTGAAGATCGCGTCGTTTGGTAACTATGATTTTTACGTTTCGTAATGTTCAGCTCCTTTTAGTTTCATAACATCCTTGAAAACAAAGTTAATCAGGTGTGTTTGAGGTGCTAGAAGGTGGAATTCTCTCAAATGTTATTATAAGACTATACAAATTTAGTACGTGCGCACTGAGATGACGGCAGATGAAAGTTAACATTGCAGCTCAAATCCAAGATAAAAGGCAATTGTTGGACTATACATAAGCCTTCCCAGCGGGCTCAGGATGTCGAAATGACGTCGAACTGACGTCGATGCGACGTCAAAATGTCTCATCAAAGTAAATACGACGCCAGTTTGACGTTCTGTGCCTGCGGGATTAGTTCAACGCTCCTAAAGACAGAATACCAACAAAGTGGTATGTGCCTCTAGCGTAGACTCAGATCATCCATGGCATCTTCCCAGTCTGATCAGAGTCTTTGCTCTGCACTGAAAGGGTAGCTTAGGGTCTCGTCTAGCTCCGGCGGACAGCGAACACTCTGATCAAACTGGGCCGATGAAATACCCTGCAACGTGCAAGGTCTACACTTGGTCTCGCTAAAACTCTTGGCAGGAGGGTAATCTTGAGTTTACAAAAATCCTAGCAATAATCAAGGAGACGTGGAGCGGACATGAAAGTTAAAGTGACAGACGGACGAACTACAACTAGGCGGAGGGATATCGCCACGACATAATACGACACATCTTTCGAAGGGGGCATAAAATGATCATTGCTGATACCAACCAGTGATGCGATACCTAAACGCATCATCAACAACAAATTTCTCTTGATATATACAGGAAAACTCCGCTATGATCATTTTTGCTAGCCAGGGGTACTAAGTTCACTTTGTTCCTTACAATTTGCCGACGACCTATTCGCTAGTCAGATTGCCCACAGCGCCGCCCTTTGGCTGCAGCGAGTTGCTCCCCCGGCGTGTTAGTTTTAGATCAGAAGATCTGTTTCAAAACACAGTTTTTGCACAACTTCGCATGATCGTTCAAAAACACTGATGAACTGGTTAATCTTGACCGTCTACTCCTGTTTGGTTGTTGATTGGTTGTTTTGGGTTTAACAGCTCTATCGAGCCGTCCTGCTAAGTAACTGTTAACGGTATCCACGATGTTTTCTGTTCTGTTCTGTTTCAATTTTCGTAACGACGTTCCCCAAATGGCTCAGCGGTGCGTAACTATAGTTGCACACATCTGGCGCCGAGTGTCCGTCTATCACGATATTTTCTATCGACAAAGCGCCTATTATGCGGAAAATATTTTGGTACGGATAATTTGATTGGCTGTGATGGATGTTGTTCGCACCCAAGAAATGGCGCGGTGGGAAACTCGATTTACGAATATGCCTTTGGCCAAGGGTACGTAAAGCCTCATTCACACGATCAAAGTTTCTTTGTCACAGAAACTTTAACAAAGAAAGTTTAAATTGGCATATTTTTTTCATTCACACGAGCACATTTTTCTATGACAAACCTACGTGGTCACAAGAATTTTGCCCGTGTAAACGAGGCTTATTAAGGCGTCCTTGGCTTGCAAAGATGTGCTATGACAAAATAGTGCTTTAACAATTCAAAATGTTGAAGAAAACAAGTACACTGCAGAAATAGTAGCGAACTGTGCAACACCTGCGGCCAACACTGCAAAACGTTTTACTTCAATATGACTGCTATACCCCGTATCGAAATATATTTCATCCGTCCGTTTTCTTCCGTAGAAAGCGACTGCCATGACCCGTATACGTGAAAATTCCATATGGTATGAAAGACGCCGCTTTTGCTCAAGTGTTATCAATCAACGTGATCTTACTTATGAATTTATATTTGCTTTAGATATCTGGCTACCAAAAAACATCAAAATATTTTTATAAATCATTTACTTCTAGGAGAAATTAAGATTACAAAGACAAAATTCGATGGCAAAATCCATCCTTTTCATATTCTTGTGAAATTTCTCGTCAGTAACGCAGATAAAAACGAGAACGATGGCATGCAAATATATACATGATTCCATACAAAAACGACAACTATCTATCTGCCACAAAATACATGCATAAAGTAGAAAAAATAAAGAAAATAACTCACCCGCGAAAAGGCACGTGCCTCGGTAAACATCTGTATTTTCCGTACCCGACCGGATTCTACCAAAATGTTAAAGGTCGAATGTACGGTGTGTGTCTGTGTACAGTTAGTCTATGTCTTAAGGTGTCACCAGTCTCGCCAATATAGTCCTCCTGGCACCCCCCCCCCCCCCACACACACACACACTGGATGACATAAATTAAGTTTCTCACATTGCATGACATGTCTGTTTTAACTGTGAAGCTTTTACCACATTTAAAATGGTATATCTTTTCTTTAATGAGATGGTGACAGAGGCCGCAGTTAGGTCTGCCACATTCAGTTATAGAAGCCTCTTGTGCATTTTCGTCAAATCGGGCCTTTGTAAGTATTCTTTTTAAATTTTGCGGTTGGCGTTTGCTTTTGATTATTTCATGGCAATTCAAGATGTCTGCCATGATTTCATCTTCATATAATATGTCGAAATTATGTCTGATTATCTGAAATATTTCCGGATTTTTTGGATTGAATGTAGAGACGTAAGTAACTATATTTTCATCTGATTTTTGTTTTACTCTCATTAAATCTGCCCTATCTAGTTGCAGTGCTCTTTCTATTCCATTTTCGATGACAAGTATCGGATAATGCTGAGACAGAATGCATCTTTTAGTTCTGAGATCCGTTTGTGAAGTACCGTATCTTCAGAAATAATCATTCTTAACCTTCGTGCCAATGAATATGGTATGCCTGTTCTGATATGCTTTGGATGGCACGAGTTAAATATAAGATACTGTATATTTAACTCGTGCCATCCATACAAGTCAGTGGAAACTATAAGTTGCCATAGCAACAAAAGTTCTGAAGCGATTTGGATAAAAACAGTATTATTGGTTCCCCCTGCCTATAGATGCTATACATGAAATTTGGTAACGATGGGCCTTGTTGTTTCGGAAGAGATGTCGTTTGAAAATATTGACGGACGACGGACGGACGGACGGACGACGGACGACAGATGCCTGCCTATACTATAAGCTCACCTGTGAGCCTTCGGCTCAGGTGAGCTAAAATGCAAATATATGTGGTGAACAGACAGAAGAAGGAGCTTTGCTGATGTCACTGACCTAGATCTGGTTCAGTCTAAAGAAAACTCAAAATAAGAAATAAGTGCATCTGAATGTCCACCTGGTTGGACTTACAATGCCAAAAACAACACCTATCTGATAAAGTATTTGAAATTTATGAATTCCAGACAGATGACAAACATGAAGCATGCAGCTTGGCAACAAAAGATAACATCACAGACATTTACTGATTTAGTTAGTACGGACTAAAACCACATTTCTCTCCGTCTTTAAAAAAGTTTGCCTTCGCTAAATATAATTCCAATATATTGTTTTTAATCAAAAATTCTTAAAAAACAAGAATTCCGCGGAACGCTATGTTGCACCTGCATTGCACATCCACAGTAGCAGAGGTCATTGCCCACTGATGTTCCATGCAATATTTCAACCAAATATACCAAGTGGTTCTGAAATAGAAGCTGATTTTGTTGTTTTTGCCATTTTTAGTAAAGGCAGCCATCTTGGATTCTCCACCTGAATTTTACTATTCTAGAGTGTTGCAGTCTGTTCATGCTTTATATAAAATTTGAAAACTATGGGTGCAATGGTTTTGGGGAAATTAATTGAACAGACTTTAACACCAGGGTTAATGTAAATGAGAACGTTTTTTGTTGCAATGGCAAACATCTTGGATTCTCGACCTAGCTGAATTTTATCTTTCTGAAGCATTGCAGTCTGGTCATGCTCCATATGAAATTTAAGAATCATGGGTGCAGTGGTTTTGGAGAAGTTAATTAAATATAGACTTTAACGCCAGCACTGTGTCCATTCGTGTACGCCTATAAATGCGAGTTGGAGCAGTGTACGCCGAGTTAGAAGAAAACAAAGCTCGGAGATGTCATCATGGGTTTAAAGTAAGTTAATTTATCAAGGCTTTTCATCATCTAATTCTAATAAACTAGTATGAGTGTATCTGTAACTGAATAAGCTTTCAGACTGATATAGTTTCACGTGAATGCAATGTTCGATTTACATAATATTTAGCCAAATCAGTAGATCCTTTCAAGTGAGAGTGCCTTTACTGAAAAAAGAATTCAGTATTTCTTTACAAATACTTGTATCTTTTGATTGATGGGTCCCCTATTTGTTAGGCAGATACATATTGAAGCTATTGTAATTGATGAATCGGTCAAAACCTTTCCGCTTTGAATATAGAAATCATTTGTAGGCAGGCTGTAATGCTTTGAAGTGCACGCCGAGTTGCAATTACATATTTAACGAAAATACGGCGAGTTGGAGAACCCATGTACGCCGAGTTTAAGCTGTTTTGTCAAAAATGGTGTACGCCTAGTTGGAATAAAGTACTGCTCTGTGTGTAGTTTTAAAAATAAAGATGACACTAAATTTAGTTGCAGCGGTCTAGGTTAGCATTTATTGACATTGCTTTGTACTGATAGTATCTAAAATACCAAAGTCAGTCAGTTGTTGACGGCTGTCCGACTGAAAAATGATGGCGCAATTTGTGGATCCATGTAGTACGTTCAGAGTCTGCTCCCTTTATATACAAACTATACAATGTACATGTATTTGAAGTGCAAAGTAGTGATTCTGATTATCTTTCTGCTGCGCGTATGTCAACAGCTTAATGCAACTGGACACTAAGGCGTCTGGTTACACCTCTATGTTTTCCCGTCGCTTTAATATAGGGAAGTTACTTTCGCGACTTCCTGTTTATTTTCCCAGATGAGGAAGCATTTCTAAAAGGTGTTCTATTCTTAAAATACAGAAAAAAAAGCTTCGAGCTGAGCAAATTCTTTCTTTTAAAAGTTGACCCATGTTGAAAAGGGGGCATGGTTCCTTCCCCTGAAATGGTTGTTTTTATCGTTGTACAAAGGGAAACATCTGTTGTGACTTCCTTATAAAAACTTCCAAAATGGGGCTCTACTCTTTAAGGAAGGAAGGACTTCTATGTTTAAGGTGTCAATTTTCCCCATAATTAAAAATTTATACAGATCACTGACTTTTGCTTTGCATTTATGACTATGACATGTATCTTGCATGACAAATGAATTTTCAAGTATTTGTGTCTCTGTAAGTACGTTAAACATACGCTGACGTTGACGTCATTGTTGAGACTAATTCTAAATTATCCTCAAACTGATGTTTGAAATAATGATTTATTGTATACATTTCACATTTTTACTTACATTACTTACATAACAGACACCACTGAATAGTTTTGACTTTATGTATGTGACCTTGACCGCATTTCAAGGTCATTGTAAACAGATTTCAAGGTCATTGTAAACAGTTTAATTCTTCAAGATCACAGTGCTCTTAACCATCCTTCTTCTTTGGCTCACTGAGTATCCCCCCGTGACCCAGCTTCCCACTCATACATATTGCGTACTTGCCATACATAAGTCGCTGCATAAAAGAAATGCTGGGTCACGGGGGGAAAGTACTTGTATTTTAATCATAGTGAAGCGGTCCCTTTTGGCCGTTTTAACCGGAAGTATAACTATGGTTTTGCAAGTTTAAATGCTAATCAGGCGTAACAAGAAGAATATCATTGCTTTGTATGGTGATATGCATGTATTTAGCATGCATTTATGACACAAATTTATGGAATGAATGACTGATTTCAATATTTGTATTCCGTCAAAAAATGAGGTATGAGAAAACCTTGAATTTAGGGTAGGTAAGGTCAACCTGGATTATCTCCCCATGTCTTTGGGTCTGAATCACAAATGATCTGATTTCATACGGTTTATACTTTTCAAAATTCGAACCTGTCGTGCCGGTCTAATGGGGAAAATCCTCGCCTTAAGCCTTCTTTGCTGCTTGGGCAGCAATTTTTCTCTTCAAGAATTTAGAAAGACGGAAAGAATGAAAATGACAGAGTTGCTTCCCCCGAAAGTGCATTCATTCGCCTAAGCAAAGCATCATTTTCTAAAGAAAATGAAAGTTACTTTTATGCTAAGGACAGTGATTTATTGACTCTTTTGCAAATTTAAAGAGTAACTACACTTCAGGAACTGACTGAATCTGATCCCAAACCCTATCCCCAACATCAAAGGGAAAGATTGACAAAGACGTCCCCACAAACAATAAATCACAAGTGATAAGCCGAGTCAGCAGCTCTTTCCCAAATAGATGGCAACTCAGCTATCTTTATTGAACTAAATAATTTAGACCAACAAACGGGTTACAACGGACAAAGCAAATTATATAAAAAACATTTAACAATTATTTTTACCTATTTTCTATTTTTATGATAGAAGGATTAAACTGAGAACACAATAAATTAAACAGCACCGAACATAAAACAAATGCAACCGCAACAAAAGTACCGCCTTGGGACGGTCAGTAATAACTACTGGGGGGTTTAAACCGGTTTTACTGGGCCCAAACCTGCACCCTCACCCTCCGCTGCGGTGCACACAATTAGTTGGTAGTTCGGTTCGTATGGAGGTCCCCTAACTCATCAGAGAGTCATCACGGTCAACAATTAAGATCAAGAAAAGACCGTGATGAAGCAAGGATGAGGACTCGACAGCCAAAACGTGTTGAGACACCCGGAGATCCCTGGGCAAGACTCTTTTCTGATTGAAATAGCTTTGAACTCATTCTCTCTCAGGCGCTCTTTATTGGCAGACGCTTCTCTAAATCAGATTGATGGATACGCGAATAGTTCCACGTTTACTTTGCTTTACTCCAGGTCGGGCCACTCTGATCCCTCATTTTTACAAATGCAACCCTAGAAAGAAAATCTGGTTGCCTTTTTCTGTTATTTTCGTGTCCGTCCCAATTTTCGTCTATCCGCATATTTTCATAGAATGTATTGTCCGTACGTCTGCATAAATATGTTAACTGGGAGACGGTTTCGCAGACAGAATTATGTTGCAGGCATGTGGAGGGGTGTTAACATTGTTTCCGAATATACATGCGCAGAAGGGCGGCAAAGCCTTTAAAGTAGCGACTACCTTCGCTTAAACTTTGTGCTTATTACTAGGCTTGAAGGGATGATCACGTTGTTTGTTGTTTGCCCATTCGTTCATGTTTTAAGGAGACCACAGTGCCTGGTTACGAAACCATATCAGGCACACTGACTCAGTGTGTGTTGTGTTGTGCGTACACATGTACAGTTTTGCCGGTTTTACAAGGCGGACGCTATCACCGGCATTCATTGACGCTGTAATCACCATCTGCGACTCTGATGCCACTTATTTCAGCTCAGAACACACTGGCTATGGTTGTGTATTTTCTGGTCCATTGAAAAAGGTATCAGACATGTGCCGTCCGTGGGAGTCGAACCTGCCACACTTTGCGTGAAAGGCGAATATTATCCACTAGAAAAGGCGCTCCACAGGGTGGGGCGGCGGGGTGGGGGTACTTAGGTGTTAGATACCGATATTTCTATTGCAGCTTATAACATACTTATCAGCTTGTGCGTGTGGTTAAGGGTATAAAGCTTATAAACATGGGCAGACTGCTTTTGCACTATGTGATACGCAACATTTTTACTCGCAGCTCAGTCAGGTTAATGGTTGGTGCTTGCTTGTTTTAGCTAGGATGCTTCGAAATTTTCTTCTTGAACAGTTTTTTTTTTCGTATTATCACTGTACTTCAACGCAAAGTGTAGCTTCATAATAGTGAAAGAGCGTTCAGATACACGATTTTCTTTCAACAAATACAAAATCTGTTATTTATGTCAGGTCTGTATCAAATAAGGCTCATAAATGCAGAGGATGGTACATGTTTGGTCACTAGTCTTTGAGCTTGACGTTTAATGTACTCCAACTCGCGGTACACTCTTATGTCAATAATGATTCAACTCGGCGTGCACAGGTACTGCAACTCGGCGTGTACTTTGGCAACACCCCTTGTGCAAACAAATACAAACAGCTCTCTCAGTTTTAAGATCTGCATTTTGTGACTTCGCTCTGATGGTCACAACAGTGTCATTTCTTATTACACTTTATAATTTGGGTAAATGAAGACAGTGTTTTCGTATATTTAGTACAAATTCAGACCAGTGGTAAATATTTTGACATGTTTTGCAAGGATTTGCGATGTTTCTTGTGTTATTACAAGAGGTGGTGCTTTGAAAATTACCTGCGGTTGTAGATGATGTCTAAGAAGAAAACTGTCAAGAAGAGAGGGATATAAATCTTAGTAAGCTGTTAAAACACATGGCAAACACTTACCTCTCGGTCGCGAGCATTCTCTGAAGGTGTTCTAACTCGGCGTACACTGCTCCAACTCGCATTTACAGGCGTACACGAATGGACACAGTGGCCAGGATTAAAGTAAATGTGAGTGTTTTTTTGTTGCAATGGTGGCCATCTTGAATTTTCGACCTGGCTGAATTTTACCATTCTAAAGTCTTGCAGTCTGGTTATGCTCCATATGAAATTTGAGAACAATGACAGTAGTGGTTATTAACTAAATAGAATTTAAGTCCGGGGTTTACGTAAAATTAATGTCAACAGAAATTTGTTGCAATGACGGCCATCTTGGATTCTCGACCTGGCTGATTTTTTACCATTTTGAAGTCTTGCAGTTTGGTCATGCTCCATATGAAATTTGAGAACAATGGGTGCAGTGGTTTTTAATTAGATAGAATTTAAGGCCAGGGTTAACGTAAAGTTAATGTGAACAGAAATTTGTTGCAACGGCGGCCATCTTGGATTCTCGACCTGACTGATTTTTACCATTCTGAAGTCTTGCAGTCTGGTCATGCTCCATATGAAATTTGAGAACAATGGGTGCAGTGGATTTTAATTAAATAGACTTTAACGCCAGGATTAAAGTAAATGTGAGTGTTTTTTTGGTGCAATGGCGGCCATCTTGAATTTTCGACCTGGCTGATTTTTACCATTCTGAAGTCTTGCAGTTTGGTCATGCTCCATATGAAATTTGAGAACAATGGGTGCAGTGGTTTTTAATTAGATAGAATTTAAGGCCAGGGTTAACGTAAAGTTAATGTGAACAGAAATTTGTTGCAACGGCGGCCATCTTGGATTCTCGACCTAGCTGATTTTTACCATTCTGAAGTCTTGCAGTCTGGTCATGCTCCATATGAAATTTGAGATCCATGTGTGCAGTGGAGAAATCAATATTCAACGCCAGGGTTAACGTAAATGTGAAAGGAATGACGGATGGACAGAATGACAGACGGACGGAAAACCGGAACTCTATATCGCACCTTGCTAAAGCAGGTGCGACAAAAACTAAAAAGCTATTATCAAATATACATCACAGTTACACATTCATCTGATCATCATGTGCAAAATAATTTAATTTCTTTCCACCTTGTAAGTTAATTTTCTTCAGGTTTACACTCCATCAATTATTTTTTCTTCAGATTTATCTCTACTGAGCTTCAAAGCGCTCTGATTTGCTGTATATGAGTTCTCCTATGCTTGTTATAGCTCCTCTTTGCTTCAATTTCTCTACATTTCAGCTTCTTTCTTCAGCTTCTTTCTGCTTCAGCTGCAATTTTCTCTGCATCTGATTCTATGTGACTCTGCTTCTGATTGCTTCAGTTTTTATCTGTTACAGCCTCAGTATGATTAATATGAAGATTCCACTTCTGTCCTCAGTTTCTCTCTGCTTCAGCTACTCTATGCTTCAGCTTATCCCTTCTTCAGCTTACCTTATATATAGTCCCATATATGAGACTTCAGGGGTAAAATGTCTGTATGCTATGTTATCATGTTGTTATTTTCATTTTCTAGTTTAGTGACTGTTGTCACTAACATAGAAAATGACAATAACAACATGAAAACAAATGCACCAAAATTTGACCGCAGAAGTATAATATATATAAGGGACTACAGCTTCTCAATTGATGCTTCAGTTTTATGCAGCTTCTCTATTCCTCAGTTGCCACTGCTGGCAATATCCTGTTATTTGACCCGGACGGAATAAACCGCATGTAAAGGGAGGTAATTAAATATGCAAATTAGGTCTAAAATTACAAATTCGCTTTATTCCGTAAGTAAAATTCTATATCTATAAGTCAAACAAACCTAGAGGGTGGGTGGGTTTGATGGGAGGAGGCGGAAATATGGGCGGGTCAAATAACAGGATTATGCCCCCTTGTTATTGTCTGTATTAAACTTTGTCATATAATTTGCATGAAACAAGCACTCTCATGTGGATGAGAATACTCTGGGGCAACTCATATACTCCGAAATATCACACAAAGCCCTGAAGCTGTGATCTGCTTCATGTGCAGTCTCCACATGGTAGCTGTATGCAGACACAAGAATTCCAAGAACACAAGCAACAGCGCTCGTTGCTACTACTGCACGGGAAACTCTGGGAGTGGATTTCATTTTCACACAAAAATCTTGTTGACAATACAATTCAATAACAAAGTTTTGCTAGCTCAGATGTCCTAGTTTTCTGTAACCTTTCCAGCTTATTTTATGAAATGGGAAATCTCACGGATTTTACTGGAACCAACCGGGTGTGAATAATCAGAACCGACGAAAATAGACCGAAACTATTTTCAAACTAAATAAAATATTTGAATGCTGAGAGAATTGTAAAAGCTCAAAATGTAGTCTTGTACAAATTTCATAATTTTGATAAAGGCAGTATGCCGAAACGTCATAAATAAAGAGTGACTGTTCAGAGTATATAAATAAATTGGATTAGACGTGATTTGTAACCCACCAACTGGGCGACGTAGTGGGCGCTCAGAGAATGAAATATGCGTCCTACAGCCACGGACAATTAAATTTGTCGATTAGGGGCAGCAGGATCGGTCATACTAAATACTGCAAGGCAGTACATGGACTGAAATATCTGGAAACAAACTAATGGCGAAAGCCTTCCAACTATCGTCTTAAATCAGTGAAATGTATCTGCTATTAATTCTTAAAGAATTTTGTCTGTAGCAGCACTCAGAGAACAAATATCAGTACTACGCCTAACAAGAGCTGTCGCCTGACAGCATAGCTCGCCTGAATAGGTGCTTGCCCATCACACAGTCGCTATGGTGGTGTGGACTGCTATGTATAAAACTTCAGGCAAGCATGTCCATAATGACAACACATTTATAAACAAAAGCTATCTCAGAAATGTCTTAAAATAAAAAAAAAATCCACATGAAATTTCAAAGTCCATGAGCTTGAGTTCAAAGAACTAAGGGGTAGGGGGGAGGAGGGCAGGGCTAGGATGTATCAAAGCCTTTAACCGTTATCTAACATCAGTCCAAGTATAAGTATCAACTGAGTCCATTGTGGGACTGTGAAATTATGTCTTCATTAATATAAAACTAATCAAAATCTTTAAGACAAAACTCAAAGTCCATGACCTTGACATCAAGGTCATCCAGTCGGGTAAGTATATAGTGTTTTGTAAAAACTCAAAAAAGTGTCTAACATCAGTTCAAGTGTAAACTAAATCTCTGCCAAGCATTATGAATCAGTACGCAATTAGAAAACTTTAATAAAGACCAAATTTCCTAAGTCCCTGACCTTGACATCAAGGTCACCGAGCAGGGCTGGGGTAGTACTCTGTAAAACTTTGGACTAATATCTAACTACAGTGCAAATATAAAAAGAATTCATCTATGGGTTCAGGAGATATGTGTCATTCAAAAACTTTAACCAAAACATCCAATTAATAAAAAGACAATTTTCTAAGTCCATGACCTTGACATCAAGGTCACTGAGGGGAGTGGGGGTGGTACCTTGGAAAACTTCGGACCAATATCTAACTACAGTGCAAGTATCAATGGAATCCATCCATGGGTTAAGGAGATACTGGGCTTTAAAAAACTTTAACCAAAACATCCAGTCCCAAAAAACTCCCAATTTTCTAAGTCCATGACCTTGAAATCAAGGTCAAGGAATGGGGTGGGGGGTGGTACCATGTTAAACTTTGGACCAATATCTAACTACAGTGCAAGTATCAAAAGAATCCATCCATGGGTTAGGGAGATATAGGTGTTTAAAAAACTTTAACCAAAACATCCAATCCGGACGCCGACGCGGACGCGGACGCTGACGCGGACGCCGACGCCGTGGTGACAACAATAGCTCTTCCTGAACTTTCGTTCAGGCGAGCTAAAAAGGACAACATTCTATACCCTTTAGACTGGAAATACCCAGCTGTAAAAACTTAAAGTATGGATCTGTCCAGAACATAGTAAAGCTGGAACGGTAGAGATTTTGTACCCGGGTCCCTATTATCCGCAGGTGCCCATTACCAAAGTATTTTTTGCATGTCCACGGTTAGAAAATATACGTCTAGATCAAACATTCAAATGTGCTTCCATTATATGATCTCAATTTCTGTTTGTTCAAACAAACTTAATTTTTCTATGTGCCAAAATCTTGACTGTTCCCATCACACTATGGACCCCATTGGAAATAAACCTTAGAGCTTACATGGGCTATCCATGGGTTATAAAAAATCATTTTGTAGTAACATTATATCCTGTTTCATATTATATTTTGGTATTCATCTTAACATAATCAAAATTTGTTCAAAATGTTATTTGTAAAAATGTGCTATATACTATTTAAATTGTATATTTTGCTTTTATAATTTGCAACATATTTAATGGTGAAAATGCTCAGAAAAGTGCTGTGATCTCCAGTATTGAACATAATATTTGTGTGCATATGTATGATTTTATAACCTGAAAAACAATAAGTAAGGTATATGCCATTTGCACACGTGTGCATGGAAAGGGTACGTAAAGATAGGAATATCATTGTTAAAGTATGTAATAATGGTTTATTATTGCCCTTTATACAAGACAGTCACACAAAACTTCGCTCGACTTGCTCTGAATTCATTGAAATAGACTATTTATACATTACAGTGACAATAAGCATTCGGATAATGAGTAGTAAATATATGCCATGATAAATGGTCTACCCGACCCAAACTCGGGTACAGGGGTACTAGTCCCAGTCTTACAACATAGCATCTAACAGGCATGCAGGAAGATGCTCAGAATGTTCAGTGTTGTTGTATTTATAGACATTGCTAAGGCCTTTAACAAGGTTGCTCATAACAGCCATTTTACAGACTCATCACGATCAAATGGTGTTAAGGGAAACAGGTTCTTTTCTTGGTAGAGCTTTCCTTGAGAGAGAGAGAGAGAGAGAGAGAGAGAGAGAGAGAGAGATTAAATGACCTGCCAGAATATGTCACAAACAGTACTATGCGACTGTTTGTCAATGATACTTTCCTATACTATAGCATATCACGATTGTGCTCTGTCTGCGTCTCTAGCAACTAGGCTCATACACCGAGGTATGACTATGGTTCACGTGACGTTACACATAAATGACGCCATGAATAAATGATTCAATTAATTGGCGTAGGTAACGTTCGACTGATGTCATGTTATGGAGTTAGCTAGTAAACGTTATGATCAAACACGTCAGTTTGTCAGCCATTTCTTTTATGGACTTTCACGAATAACGATTGGTGCATGTATTTATGTAGCAGCACACTAAAGTTATAATGATTTTGTAATGAAAACAAATGTCTTGGTGTTCAAAATCTTGTCAGGAAGAGCCTTTGCATTGGCCAATTTGAAATTGGCGAAATATTAAAGTAAAAAACGAAGCGGCAAGAATCTTCAAAAAGACGCTGACGTCGCTTTCAATAACTGCGTATTGCTTTGCAAGGAATGAACCGATAACGTTGGCTACCGTTTTAACTTTTAAATGAATATTTTAGACAACGAATGACAAACAGCAGACAAAAAATTATTTTATAGAATTACAACGAGTTTTTGACTTGAATGACACGTTGAAAATAAATTCACATATGAAAGCAGCCTAGTCGTATGACTGGGGCCTAATAAAATGCACTGCAATTCAATAAGAAATGTATCTTTGTACATGTATAGTGTTTGGTATCACTGTAAATGCAAAATGTAGAGCTTACAATTCATATATAACATTTTCCTCAGCATGTTGCTTAACAAAGTTATGCGGCACCGGAGAATCAGAACTTTTTGAACGCCCCTCGTATGTTGTATCAATCAATGTCGATACCACATGTCATGATATATCATAATATGACACAGCATCAACATTGAAAGGATTTGGTTTGGACGTTGGGTGCATGCAGAGCCTTTTGCAATTTTTCTTTGAATGACAAAGTTTGAATTATTATTGAGACAGCAAGGTTGTATCAATTTTCAAATTTAGAGTATAATTCAACATTAATTCAAGATTGAATGACAAAGGTTGAATCAGTATTTACGTCTCTAGATTGAGTCAATATTGAGGTCTCAATACTGAATCAATATTTGGGTCTCACGGTTGAATCAATTTTCAAACTCAAGATGTAATTCAATATTGACTCAAGATTGAGTCTCAAATTTTATTCAATATTGATTCAACATTAATTTTAGTGCCTGCTGTGAGGTGCATAAAGCATAGTAATAGCGAATCCGGTACCTCTAGGCAAAAAATCCAGGAACTATAAATTAAATTAAAAATCTAACATTTCCATTTATATAGTTAGAAAATGTGATAAAATTGCGCTGATGTGTTTCTTGATATAGATTAATGATAACAAAAGCTTTTCCCTATCGTAAAATTGGCAGGAAAATCCCTTGATTTAGTTTCAGTTCAAAACGCAAAACCCTTGTGAATCACCTATTCTGCCTCTATTAAATTCACAAGGAAAAGGCTAAACCGTATAAACGTATAATTTTACTGTCTCAGCTAAATATGTTATCCGTTTACTTTTGTCACACACACACACACACACACACACACACACACACACACACACAAAACATTCCTACCGGGCCTAAACAGCCATCTTTAGTATACATTGTATGATAGAGACATCTGTTAGTAAATTTCCTAACAGGCACACGATGTTGCATCAACATTGAATCAACCTTGATTCAACGTCTTGACGTTGATTCAACGATGTGTGTCTGCTGGAATATGTTGTGTGCAAATGACTGGATTTCATGATATATTCGCAACCCATGTCTGAAACTCAAATTGCTAACATTTTTCAAATTCTTAATTGGGAAATCTGCAAGGTTGGGCGGTCAAAACCACCCCCGGTTTTAACCAGTGGTTTTAACCGCCCTGGTCAATACTCCCCAAAGTGGTCAATACTGGTCAATACTAGTCAGAATGGTCGATTGGAAATTTTAAGTAGTTCTTTGTGTTTTAATGATGGACTGATATATTTGGCCAGGTTTTAATATGTTCTATATATTGAAAAAAGAAAAAAATAACTGTTTTGTCCCTGCGTTCGACTGCTGCATTACAGTCAGGGCACCTAACAATAGTCTTTTTTTCATCATGAAGGACAGAATAGAAGTTCCATATAGGGTCTTTTGGCTTCATTTTGACACTATTATGACACTTTGATTAACTTTATTAACTTCACTGATAACAGCAGATAACAGAATGACCACTCTTTCACACATCTAAATAAACACAGGTGCCACAGAATTACCCTGTGCATTGGATAGTTCTTGTAATCTGGACACACCTTCAGTTTGAGAGACTGGCCCAGTATTCTGACAGTTTTGTTTGTTCTGGGACAATTGAAGTTATTGTTTAACAGTTAGTGTTTTCATTATAATTTTCACACTTTTGTCTTCTTATGTAAGAAGCCAGACCAATTTGCATTTTAGCAAATAGAGCATCACTAATTTGAACAAGATCCTTATCCTCCGAATCATGTGACCGTGACGTACGTTATCCACCCTGAAGATGATCTCTTTGAAGTATTGTTTCATTTTTTGTACTTTCACTCAGTTAACTGCTTCAGTTAAATTAGGTAGTTACTGAGTTAAATATTTTCAATGATTATGAAAAAGCTACTTTTAAAATTTATTAATTTCAATTACTTGCATTTGCTTTCCTATTTATTTTTATTAATGATTACAGAAAATAAGTGAGAGGTCTCTAGTCTGAACTGAAACTGAAAGTTGGGTGGTAATGATTCAGTCTGACTAAGACTGATGAGCTGAAACTATTAACATTCAGATTTTGTATGTTTTACTGCTCTTAAATTTATACAATTCTGAGCAACAGCAACTAATAAAACACATTTTTAATTAAGCCTGTATTATCTTGTAGTGAAACTATTTTAACTTTGTTGATAGACTCCAGTAAAAATGGGATAACAAATGCTAAGTATCTTCAACTGACCATGGTTGTTTCAATCGACCAATCGACCACCAATCGACCACTAATAACTGGTTATAATCAGTAATGACCACCGGTCTGGTCATTACTCATACTGACCGGTCATTTGCCAACCTTGGAAATCTGTAATAAGAGTTCGAATTGTTTATTTGGTAGCAATTTGATTATGTTTGTGTTCATTATCTGTTTTGTTATGTAGTCAGTTTAAAAGATCGTAAATCACGTGGAGACCTACTGTTGGGGATAGAGATGGGGTGAGTAGTGGTGGGGAGTAAATTCTGACAGTTCTTGTGTTTCCTGAGCATATAAGCGTTGTTTTTTTGTATAATTTGCTTAGTCTGTTGTAACCCTTCTGTTGGTCTAAATTATTTAGTTCAATAAGGATAGCTGAGTTGCCACCTATTTGGGAAAGAGCTGCTGACTCGGCTTATCACTTGTAATTTATTGTTTGTTGGGATGTCTTTGTCAATCTTTCCCTTTGATGTTGGGGATAGGGTTTGGGATCTGATTCAGTCAGTTCCTGAAGTGTTGTTACTATTTAAAATTGGTATCAAATTGCTACATGTAACAAAAACATGACTGTTTAGCATACTGATTTTGATCAGCAATTCCATAATTTTAGTACTTCTACATTTTTTTAATTTGTATTTTTAGCTCACCTGAGCCATAGGCTCAGGGTGAACTATTGTGATCACCCAGTGTCCGCGGTCCGTCGTGCGTCGTCAATAATTTGCTTTAAGTGACATCTTATCTGAAACCGCTAGGCCTAGGGCTTTGATATTTGTTATGAAGCATTGTCTAGTGGACCTCTACCAAGTTTGTTCAAATGGTGGCCCCAGAGTCCAAAATGGCCCTGGGGTAGGGGGTCTTGGGTTCGAAACTAAAAAATACTAAAAAATCTACTTCTCCAGAACTGCTTGGCTCAGATGCTTGAACGTTGGTATGTAGCATTGCCTAGTGGTCCTCTACCAATTTTGTTCAAATGGCCCTGGGGCGGGGGGGGGGGGGGGGGGTCTTGTAGGCCATAGGCTCAGGGTGAACTATTGTGATCACCAAGTGTCCGTCGTGCGTCGTGCATGGTCCGTCGTGCGTCGTCCGTTGTCAACAATTTGCTATAAGTAACATCTTATCTGAAACCGCTAGGCCTAGGGCTTTTATATTTGTTATGAAGTATTGTCTAGTGGTCCTCTTCCAAGTTTGTTCAAATGGTGGCCCCAGGGTCCAAAATGGCCCTGGGGGAGGGGGTCTTGGGTTCGAAACAAAAAATACTAAAAAATCTTCTTCTCCACAACTGCTTGGCTCAGATGCTTGAACGTTGGTATGTAGCATTGCCTGCTGGTCCTCTACCAAGTTTGTTCAAATAGTGGCCCTTGGGTCAAAAATGGCCCTGGGGCAGGGGGTCTTGGGTTCGAAACTAAAAATTAATTAAAAATCTTCTTCTCCAGAACTGCTTTGCTCAGATGCTTGAAAGTTGGTATGTAGAATTGCCTAGTGGTGCTCTACCAATTTTATTCAAATGGCCCTCGGGCGGGGGAGAGGGTGGGAGGAGGGACTTGGGTTCGAAACTAAAAACTACTTTAAGACCTTTTACTCCAGAACTGCTTGGCTCAGATGCTTGAAATTTGGTATGAAGCATTGTCTATTGGTCCTCTACCAAGTTCATTCAAATGGTGGCCCCAGGGTTCAAAATGGCCCTGGGGCAGGGGTCTTGGTTTCGAAACTAAAAAATATTTAAAATCTTCTTCTCCAGAACTGTTTGGCTCAGATGCCTGAAAATTGGTATGTAGCATTGCCTTGTGGTCCTATGGCCCTGGGGCAGGGCGTCTTCGGTTCGAAACTAAAAAATACTTAAAAATCTTCTTCTCCAGAACTGCTTGGCTCAGATGCTTGAAATTTGGTATGAAGCATTGTCTATTGGTCCTCTACCAAGTTCATTCAAATGGTGGCCCCAGGGTTCAAAATGGCCCTGGGGCAGTGGTCTTGGTTTCGAAGCTAAAAAATATTTATAATCTTCTTCTCCAGAACTGTTTGGCTCAGATGCCTGAAAATTGGTATGTAGCATTGCCTTGTGGTCCTCTACCAATTTTGTTCAAAAGGTGGCCCCAGGGTCTCAAATGGCCCTTGGACAGGGGGTTTTGTGTTTAAAACTAAAAAATACTTAAAAATCTTCTTCACCAGAACTGCTTGCCTCAGATGCTTGAAATTTGGTATGTAAAATTGCCTAGTGGTCCTCTATCAAGTTTGTTCAAATGGTTGCCCAGGGTCCAAAATGGCTACGGGGCAGGGAGTCCCAGGTTTGAACCATAGAAATACATAGAAAAATATTTTAAAAAAACTTCTTCTTCAGAACCGCAAGGCTCAAATGCTTGAAATTTGGTATGTAGCATTGTCTAGTAGTCCTTAACCAAGTTTGTTCAAAAGGTGGCCCAAGGGTCCAAAATGGCCCCACGACAGGGAATTCTAGGTTTGAACCATAGAAATATATAGAAAAATATTCAAAAATCTTCTTCAGAACCACTTGGCTCAGAGGCTTTATATTTGGTATGTAGCTTTGCCTAGTAGTCTTTTACCAAGTTTGTTCAAATGCTGACCCCAGGGTCCAAAATGGCCCCGCCCCATGGGTCCTGGGTTTGAATCATAGAACTACATAGAAAAATATTCAAAAATCTTCTTCTTCAGAACCCTTGGCTCAGATGCTTGAAAATTGGTATGATGCATTGCCTTGTTGTCCTTTTTCAAGTTTGTTCAAATGATAGCCCCAGGGTCCAAAATGGCCCTGCAGCAGGGGGAGTCCTGGGTTTGAACCATAGAAATACAGAGGAAACTATTACAAAATCTCATACTTCAGAACCACTTTGCTCAGATGCTTGAAATTCGGTTTGATGCACTGCCTGGTGGACTCCTACAAAGTTTGTGTCAATGGTGGCCCTGGGATCCAAAATGGCCCTGGGGCGGATAGTCTTGTGTTCGAAATTAAAATGTACTTAAACACCTTCTTCTCCAGAACCCCTTGGTGCAGATGCTTGAAATTTTGTATGATGTATTGCCTAGTGGTCCCTTACCAATTTTGTTCAAATGATGGTGCCAGGGTCAAAAATGGTCCCGCCCCAGGGGGTCCTGGGTTTGAACCATAGAAATACATAGAAAAATATTCAAAAATCTTCTTCTTCAGAACCACTTGGCTCAGAGGCTTGAACTTTAGCTTTTAGCTTTGCCTAGTGGTCCTTTACCAAGATTATTCAAATGATGGCCCAAGGGTCCAAAATGGCCCGGCTCCAGGGGGTCCAGGGTTTGAACCATAGCAATACATAGAAAACATTAAAAAATCTTCTTCTTCAGAACCATTTGAAAATGGTTGAAAATGGTTGCAAACTATCAGGTTTGTTAAAATTATGACCCTAGTTTGACCTTTAACCTTTTTGCTCAGGTGAGCGATTCAGGGCCTCTTGGCCCTCTTGTTAAGCAATAATGGCAGATCTGCCGATCTGTATTGTACCAGAACCAGTGTGTGACCAGGGATCAGGGATGGATGGTGTGTGTATGATGTGTGGGGGGGAGGGGGAGGGGGGGGGGGAATAAAATTGTTTTTTTTTTGTTTTTTTTTTTCAGAAAACTAGTTTATACTGAAGAATAAATCTGTGTGGGAAAGAGACTATATACCTTCGCACATAAATGACGTTACACAAAAGTTGGCCTAGACTTGGAGGACTTAGAGAAGAAATTTTAGGCCAAGATGTCGAATCGGTTTTCATGAAATCGACCCTATTGTAAAAAATCAAAGTATTGGAACACATAGGTCTAAGCAAACAGTGCAGCTCGAATTTAGACTCGTGCAAAAGAAGCAGTCTGATTAGGGTATACACTGCCGTTCCATCTGGATCTTTTGAAAAAACAAACTGTTCCATATTTAGGACAATTACGGTAATTTTTTTGAGCCGCGTCACGATAAAACAAACAAAGTGGCATGTGCGCCCAGCGAAGACTGTGATCAGCCTGGGCATCCGCCCAGCCTGATCATAGTCTTCGCTGTGCGCTTACAGGGTAGCTGAGAGTCTAAGCTAGATTCAGTCGGACAGCAAAGACTCTGATCAGATTGGAAGGATGCCCAGGCTGATCTGAGTCTTCGCTGAGCGCACATGTCGCTTTGTTATCTGAGAATCGACCCTCATTGATGAAAATGTAATATTGAAATCGGCACATATGTTGGATCTACCTAATTAAGGGAACCAGCCTTAAATGTGTGGGCTAGGTCTAGTTTTGAGCCCCACATTATGTTTACCTTATGGCATGGCCCGTGTTTGGGACCCGGCCTATTCGCGAGCCCTACGTAATGAATAACTTAATATGCCATGTGCAAATGAGAATATATAGGATCGGCCTGCATATCTTCACAGTTGTTACCAGAGTCTTTGACTTTGAAAGCAAGCAAGTCTAAAAGACTTTACGATTCAAGCAGCTGACCATAGACCAGAAATTTATGAAAATTATGTTATTTTATCTTTTAGAAATTGTATATTTCTAACCCACCCCCTCCCGCCCCCAAGAAACACGATTTAATAAAAGGAAAGTCCTCAGTTTTGTCAGATGCCTAACAGTTTCACACAGCAGGGACTTTAGCAAGATACGAAGGCTTTTTTCTTCATTTGACATTATACCCGTCAACTTGAGGTAAAATTACCCACCTACGTATTTCTATAAAAAATAGGAAAAATAAGATATAAATATGAGCCACGACACGAGAAAACCAACAATGTGTTTGTGCATCCAGCGAAGACTAAGATCAGCCTGGGCATTCATACAGTTTGACCAGACTCTTTGTTAAGTGCTCAAATGGTAGCTAAGAGTCTAAGCTACCGCCATGCGGACAGCGAAGATTCTGATCAGGCTGGGCGGATGCCCAGGCTGATCTGAGTCTGCGTTGGGCGCACAACCACATTGTTGGGTTTCGCGTGTCACGGCTCTATTATCTTTCTTTTGTAAATTATACAAAGTGTAATACATCCACCTTATATAAAGTGAATGGATAACTTGTTGAGGAAGAGAAGACAAATTTCAATACGACAGTGTATGAACTATTAGAGACGCTCCTAGTACGAAAAAAAAAACATTTTCCGCAGAGTTTGGTGGACAATGAAAATAGATGAATTTGCAAGCGGCGTAGATCCAGATGAGGTGGCTCATAATGAGCCACTGTTTGCTCTTAAAGCTTTGAATTCTCGATTTAATGTAGCATGTACGAAACATTTTTTTTTTAATATTGCCGACTTAAATTTTATCGTCTGCGTTTTCATTATTTTTAAAGGTTAAAATATCTGCGGGGACAAAAAAACCAACAACAGAAAACGGACAATCGCACATGCGGACGTTACTCGTAAAAACACCGTCACACACGACTTATCACTGACAATCGGTGTACCAGAAACAGATCGAATACAATCCTTAAAATAAGATGAGTGGCACAAATTCAGACAGCGAAGATGTGCAGGCAACAATAAATGTGGACGGTGGTACCGAAAAACATGATGCCATTCCTGTAAGTAAGACTGATGTCGTCGGGAAACCAGAAACTGATGATGGCGTTGCTTGTTCTGAAGAAAAAGAGAAACTCGAGCCTGAAAGAACGGCGGATTCAAATGGAGGACTGAATAAGACTGATATCGATTCTGAAAAGGAGGCCGGGAAAGATGTGACAGTGAAAATTGAAGATGATCTTGATTCCGAAAAGGGGCAACTAAAATCTGTCAGTATAAACGAATCTTCAGGGAGTGAGTCTGACGGAAAGCATCAAGACGGGCAGAAAGATGAAACTTCTGACAAGACTGAAGAAACAATGAATGGTGATTTCTCTCTCTCTCTCTCTCTCTCTCTCTCTCTCAATTTGATTAGATCATAACATTAGTTAGCACGTACATGCTAGTCAAGCTTATGTCTTTTATTGCAATTCACTGTTGCTATTTTGCATTTTGTCACTGGTAATCATTACCTGAAATAAAGATATTGTTTAACCCACTGCATTCTGGGTATTTTTGTCGTCTGCTGAAATTGTCGTCTGCATCCAAAATCAAGAATATTTTGACATTATTGGTCCAACTAACTCTTGTAGAAATGATGTCTAGGCAGCAAACAGTTTGGATCTCAGATCAGGCCCCATTGTGTGGGGCCTGATCTGGATCCAAACTGTTTGCCTTAATACCCCTAAAGGGGTGTCCCGAATGGAATGGGTTAAACCAACAGTGGATGATAAACAGACGACCAACGACGATTCAGTTTAACATAAAACAAGACCTGTCCGCGGTACAGGATAGCTCACCTGACAGCGCTTTGCCCATCACATAAAATTAAAGCGTAAAACTTAAACATTCGTAAAACTTTAACATTTTGCTAACGCCAACGCCGCCGCCGCTGCCGAGGGTAGTGCAATAGCTTTTCCTGAACCTCGTTCAGGCGAGCTAGAAATGAGGAAGAAAAAATATGAACCCTGGCATATAATAATAATAATAATGATATAATAACAATAAATCTTATGTTATATTGACAGAAAAACTAGAAGGGATGCACATATCTGACGATCAAGAGAAGATAACTGAAAAGGGCAACATCACTGCAGACTCGGAAGAAACAGGTAGGCATAACTCCGACCTATCCTCCACGATATCTACGAATCCAGGGCACGGAATCGTTGGCCGAAATGTTACGATTGAACTCCCACTGGGTACACAAGGTTGAGTCAACCTTGAATCAACCTTGATTCAACGTCACGACACAAGGTTGAATCAACATTGAATCGACATTGATTCAGTGTCACCACGTACACGGTTGAATGAATGTTGATTCAATGTTGGTGAAGTTGAATCAATGTTGATTCAAGGTTGATTCAACAATTGCTAGTAGTTCCCCTAATACACTTCCCGTGACAGATGGACTTGTGGAAACCCTACTGACATGACTGGGTGCTGCACACTAAGTAAATAAAGGGACACAACATTCAAAATTGTGTCATGAATGAAATTGAGAAAACCAAATGCACCTTCTTTATACCACGTCAAAGAAATCATCCAAGTATTTTAGCGCACCTAAGCCAGCGGCTCCAGAAGGGGGGGGGGGGGGGTTGCTTATAGGATGGGCAGGCGCCGTCGCCCGTCGTCGTCGTTTTCCGTAATCGTATTCCGTCTACAATTTCAAATGACTTCTCCTCTGAAGTCACTGGGCCGATTGTAACCAACTTTGATATGTAGCCTCCAGGGCCTTCTCACATGACTGCCACGCCCATATAAGGTATCAGGTTCACAAGTACTACTAAGAATTTTCAAATGATGACCTTGGGTTGACCTTGACCTTGGTTACGGCAAGGTCAAATTTGCATTCTGGCGCTTTTGTTTGAGAAAATGCTAGAATATAAGATTTCATGGGAATTGCTAAAGAGGTTAAGGTCATTCTTTCATCTTTGACCCTGGTCTCTCATAACCCGACAATTTCAAACATCTCAAAAGCAACTGGGCCAATTGTAACCAATTTCATAGACAACCTCCAGGGATTGAGCGAATGGCAATTTATTCAAACGGTCCAGATCACCTGACCATTATGGCCGCCACGCCCATATATGATAAAACATTTAAAAACCTTCTTCTCAACAGCCAGTTGACCGATGTGGGAAAAGGCTAGAACACAAGATTTCATAAAAAGTTTGAAAATTTTGGCCTAAATATAGAGAATACCATGTTAGTGTCTTTCGATATCAAGTTTATCAGGCGAGACCAGAAACAGCGTAGAAATGGCGAGGCTTGCCGAGCCATCCGACGTGTTTCTGGTCGAGCATGATAAACTTGATATCAAAAGGCACTTACGTCGTTTTCTATTTATCATGCATCATTAGAAGATTTTAAGGTGTAAAGAGCGGCAAACAAGTGATAAGCAAACGCAGTTTTGTTCGAACTTGCTGACGTCGCGAATGCGTTATGACGTAAGTCGGTGACGTCAATTAACCAATCGAACGCTGATATCACAGCCAATGTCAGTGTGTAGCCAATTGTCTTCAGAGATCGCTTCTAAAGGCATGACCTGATAACATTCGCGCAAGCGCAGTTCTACAGTTCTTAATGAGTACATGAAGATCTGTGAGTACAAGAGGTCAAAGACATTATTTTTCTCCCACCTTTGCATATATAAGATAGGCATTCAGCTCACATAAGAAACTTCTTTCTCCCACCTTTGCCTATATAAGATAGGCTCTCAGCTCATATAAGAAATGTCTATTTTACATCTGGCAACATCTTTCTTATATTAGCAACCAGACTTTTTCGTTTTTTTGACTAATATTTTAAATTTAAATGAACAAAATGGACACGCAAGCATGTCGGATGACGTTTGCTAACAGACCATGGGTTTGTGACGTCACTCAATTTTAATGACGTCACTAAAACCATTTAGAAACGTTGCTAGCAAACTTGACGCGCGTGACGTGAGAGGCTAAGTTGCATTTTGTTTTCGCCCTCTAGAAGATAAAATAGTCCACATATCGTGTTTTCTATCTATTTTTGAGGTGCAAACTATGTTTACATCCATTGTAGGACCCGATAAACACACTTGGCTGCTCAAAATTTACTTCAGATCACTGGTTAAAAAGTTAAAAATTTTCCTGTTCTTATGCCTAATCCGATTTGAGGTTTAAAATCCGCTAACAGTGGGAGAAAAATAATCCATCATGAGCCAGTCCATGTAGGATAGGTAAATCTCACCCTCGGGGTCGGAATTTCAACCACGGACTCGGCAAGCCTCGTCCCTGGTTGAAATTCCGACCCCTCGGGTGAGATTTCCCTATCCTACATGGACACTCATGATGGATTGTTATAATCTTAAACCTGGCAACATCTTTCTTATATTAGCAACCAGGCTTTTTCAATTTTCGACTAATATCTTAATTTTAAACGAACAAAATGGACGCGCATGCATCTCGGACGACGTTTGATAACGGATCATGAGTTTGTGACGTCACTGAGTTTTAATGACGTCACTTAAACCGGTTATCAAACGTCGCTGGCAAACTTGACGCGCGTGACATGAGAGGCTAAGCTGCATTTTGATTCCCTCTGGAAGATAAAATAGTCAACGTATCGTGTTTTCCGTCTATTTTGAAGGTGCAAACTGTGTTTACGCCCATTTAAAGACCCGATAAATACACTGGGCTGCTCAAAATTTAGTGAGTGAGTGAGTGAACTCGGGTTTAACGTCCCACCAACAACGAGGTCATATGGAGACGGGACCTCGGTTTAAAGTCTCATCCGAAAGACCGGAGAAGCGGGGGATCGAACCTGCGACCCCTGGATTGGTAGTCTGGAGTGTTATCCACTACACTACAGCCGCTCCTGCTCAAAATTTACTTCAGACCACTGGTTAAAAAGTTAAAATTTTCCTGTTTTGAAGTCTTATCCGACTTGAGGTTTAAAATCCGCTAAAGGTGGGAGAAAAATAATCCATCATGAGCCAGTCTATGTAGGATAGGGAAATCTCACCCGAGGGGTCGGAATTTCAAGCAGGGACAAGGCTTGAACACTTGTTCTACATGGACACTCATGATGGATTGTTATGTTCCTTTAACCCAGGACTCTCATATTTTGCCATTATAAAACATTTCCTCAAAAGCCACTGGGCCAATTGTAACCAACTATCATATAGAGCCTCCAGGGGCTGAGAGAACAAAAAATTGTATAAACAGTCCAGGTCACAGGTCATATGACCAACATGGCCGCCATACAGATATATGGTCAAAACCTTGAAGAGTTTTTTCTCCAGAACCAATTGACCAACGACCTTGAAACTTGGTATGTAGCATTTGGTACTCAAGTCCTACCAAGTTTGTTCGAACGATGACCTTGGGATGACCGTGACATTTTTACGGCAAGGTCAAATATTGGAAAATGCTAGAACAAAGGATTTCACGGAAAGTTTTGAAGATATTGGCCTAAAACTGGTATATACAGTCATCTTAATGAGTACATGAAGATTTGTGAGAACAAGGGGTCAAGGTCATTCTTGCCACAGGGCAAATTGTAACCAAATTTCATTTAGAGCCTCCAGGGGCTGAGGGAACGAAAAGTTATTCAGATGGTCCAAGTCATATGACCAACATGGCTGCCACGCCCATATATAAAGGTAGAAGCCTTGAAAAAACTTCTTCTCCAGAACCAATTGACCGATGGCCTTTTTAAAATTGGTGTATGCCATCAAGTACTCGAGTACTACCAAGATTGTTTAAAAGATGACCTTGGGTTGACATTATCCTATTTTACAGCAAGGTCAAATACATGTATGGGAAAATGCTAGATCTAAAGATTTCATGGAAAGTTTTGAAGATTTTGGCCCAAGATTGTTCAAATGATGAACTTTGGTTGACCATGATATTTTTACGGCAATGTCAAATCTACCTTTTGGTGTTTAATATGGGTAAATGCTTGAATATAAGAGTTCATGGCATTTATATGAGATTTTGGTGCAAAAATTAATAAATACAGTCAAATAAATCAGTAGACTACACGAACATTTTTCGCAATAGAGGTCAAGGTCATTCTTGATCTTTAAACAATCTCTGTCATATTTTGACGGTTTCATATCAGGTTTGTTCAAATGATAGCCCTAGTTTTACGTTTGACCTTTTTACTCAGTTGAGCGATTCAGTTCCCCATGGCCCTCTTGTTTAATAAGTGAATCGTTTGAAAAGCCAGTGAAAAATTGTACCAACAATAGGCGGGAACACACATATCGGCATACTTTGTAGACACTTTTACTCCAGTGAAAATCCTAGGTTTCTCGTAATATGCATCTTCGCAAGCCAGTGGTGGCTTGCGAAGATTGACTTGCAAAGATGGGTTTATCGTAAAAAGGGCCATCACGATTATTCTTTAGGGACCGACCATCTGATATTCTGAGGGGAAGGGGAGGGCCTGTTATATTTTTTTCAAAAAACAATCCCTGTCTTTGGATATGCAAGAAAAAATAAATTGGCTCATAAGGGGATTTAAAAAAAAATCTGGCCTCAAAAATGAGTGAAAAAGATAACCTGGCTCCACCCAAAATTTCAAAAAAAAGTCTGCAGATAATTCCATTTGAAATGAGTCTTTAAAATGCCGCTGGCTTCTGGGGGCTGCGCCCACAGACCCCCATAGTTATAGTAATGTTTTAATATTATCCACAATTATTGTTTTACACCAGCAGCCCCCTCCCCCTCCACCCCCATGTGCATACATTTACAAACACATCCTATACAACATTCGCATACATGTTTTATTGATCTGCTGCATTACTAAGTAAATGTTTCTACTAAAACTGAATTGCAAAAGAGTCACTAGCTTATGGACACAAAGCCATTATGGCAAAATAAACACCCTAAAAGGCAAAATTTCTTTTAAAAAAAAGGCCCATATTTCTTTTATCATCAACCCTAGTTTTTCTCTATTGTTTCCAGTCTTAAAATTGCCATTAAAATTGGAAAATTGCTTTCTGGGGGGAGGGTGCGTTGCCCCCCTCCAGACTCCCTTTGTTAACTTCTTAGCAAAGAACTTTTAGCCATTTATTAACTTGCATTCATTTATAATGGGACTCTATCAATAAGTATTTATCAAACTTTCAAAACATGTTTTGGCATATGATTGGGCTAGAAAAAATGCTTGAATTCCAAATGTTATAGCCCTAAAACTTAGCCCTAATTTTTTATCAAAATAAACCCAATTTAAGGCCTAATTTTTTGCCAAGCTCATACAGGGATGTTTGCATCTGTACCATAGATGAAGAGAGTAACATACTCCAGGCACTGGTTTACTAAAGCAAGCTAAACCATGCCCTTAGCCTGGTTACAGACAGCACCATGTTCTTTTTGTGAGGAAAAAAAGCGTAAAAATTACTGATGTGGATAAAATAAAGGGATGTTAAGGTCAAATAAATAAGGATCTGGTAGTTCAGCCTTTAAAATTAAAAAGAGAATAAATTGTTCGAGTTAGTTTGTAAAAACAGAAATTAGCTCCCTCAAGGTGAAAAAAAACGATAATTACAGAGCTTTTTTGGATAAACATGTAGTCGAGGAACTTTACAGAACTATAGATCTAGAGTACAAGACGAGATATATGCACGAAAACAACTCTTGCTAAGATGGCTCATGAGTTATTTTCCCTGGTTAATTCTTATGTTGTGGCTAAACCATCACTTACACTGTAATAGAAATCCGTATATTTTACGGTAGAATACCTGGCAACCAGCGACCAGTTCATTTACCGTTATTTTATACAGGCGTCTGCCTGTAGAACAATGTTGGAAACACGATATGGTAGGGTTAAGTTAAATGGCCGCTGTCTAAAATAGCTTCATAATGTTGTAGGGCTATCAGTCCCAAACAATACATATTCTATTCTATCCTACTCTGCGTGGTGATACCTGCAACTTTTACAGGCGCCCGTAAAAATTACGGAAAATGGACCGGCAGCTTGTTCTGCAAATAGTGACATTGGCGATTTTGCCAATGGTCTCATTGGTTGCCAGTGGTACCATTGGTAACCGTCCAACCCTGAACAGTATCGACAGTCAATGGTGCCATTGCCGGTACAATTGGTAGAGCAGATGGCGACAGTGGTACCATTGAGAGAGCAAATGTCACCATTGCAGAGCATTTTTTAACTGTAATAAGAATATTTTTATTTTTCTAATTTGCTTTCATCATTGTGGGTAAAAATGTTTGTTATCCTGTCTCAACTCAAGCGTTTTAGATTGATTCACTAATCGCCATATTGAATGACGCAATTTACCCGCGTTGGTATTTTTCCCAACGTCCTAAGTTGTCTGCGGTATTGGCAGCCAAATTGTCGGCAATATTGGTACCGTTGGCAGTGGCAGAACCCCGAACGCACTCTTAATCAGTCGACAGCAGTTGATCTCATTTCACTTGGCCGGTATTGTCAATATTAAACTTGCGCTTGTTAAAGACAAGCTCCCGTAAGTCACGCTTTATTGTCCTCTGACAATTTTTGTATACAATTCAGTCGATTTCCATATTAAAAACTTGCGGTCTCATCCCGTATTTTTACGGTAAATGGCCTGGCAGCCAGTTGTCAGATCTTTTACCGTAAAATCTACAGGATTTGTTTACAGTGTACAATACCCGCCAAGCCCCCTAGCACCGGCTTAAGCAGAAACCATATTTTCGAATGTGTGTGCGTGAGGCGGTGGGTGGGTGGGGGGAACGTAGAGGGAGAGGGAGAGGGCAATTCGACCATGATAACTTGAAGTGACTTAGTCCCACTATACCAAGCACTCCTAAAATCATTTATTTTTCGATGCGACGTAATGACATCGCATCGACGTCAGCACGACGTCTTTTCATCGCCATGTGCCTGCTGGGATGGGGCTCGTGGCACTGCTCATGTTATTTTAGTTTTATCGACAAATGTCGATGCCGACTCTTGTGCCGACAAGACGGATGCATTTCTTTATACTGCAGACTCAGAGGCAGTTCAGAAGAGAGACGACACCGTTCCACCTGAGTAAGTGTGCATTGTTTATTACCATTGCCTTTATTTGGAGCGCCGGCATTATAAAGTGCACAAACATCTTTAACATCAACATCAAAGCTTCGTTCACATGGGCAAAGTTTCTTTGACAATGTCGGTTTTGTAAAGTATTATATACTCGCGTGAATAATAAATGATATATGGTAAAATTTATTTGACAAACGAAATTTTTTTTCCGGGAGAACAGAAAGTTTGTTACAGAATATGTAGCAAAGAAACTAGCTGCAGAGATGAACTCAGAATTTTTTCTCCTATTCAAATCAGTTTGATTTTGAACAAAGACAATGTGGCATAGTTTGCTGTTCACACGGATAAAATTTATTTGTCCAGGACACTGACGAGAAACCTTTGTGTGACCACTGCTGTAATTATTTCATTGCCAAAGTTTATTTGACAAAGATTCTTTGTTACATTTTTCTGTGACAGATAATTTTCTCCGTGTGAACGCGAAATGTTTGGAAAACTTTCTTTACTATAATTTCTGTGACAAAAAAACTTTGCTCGTGTGAACGAAGCTAAAACCGCTGCTGGAAGCCAGGATCACATCATAGAGGCTATAGGTCACCCCCTTCTACCACCCACTGTTGTTGTTGTCGTTCCAGTCCTCGTAACGATGTTCTCCAAGAGGATCAGCGGAACGAATCCATGACTGCCCTCCTTGCACCGAGTCTGTCCGCTCTTGTTATTCCGATTCTCATATCGATGTTGGCCCAATGGGCTCAGCGGAACGTATCCCATAGCCGCACCCACCGGCACCGCATCCGTCCATACAGAGTCTGTCCTTTTTATGCCCCCGTGACGATAGTCAGGGGGCATTATGTTTTACCCTTGTCCGTCTGTCCGTCTGTCCGCCCGTCCCCTCTAAAAACAGCTTGTATAATCAACTCTTCCCACAGTTTTTGAGCGATCAATCTGAAACTTAACACAGATAATGCAGGCACACTGTAGATGTGCACCTCTCTTTTCAGAAAGAAAAATATCATATTTGACAAAATTACACCCTTTTTAAACTTAGAACTTTTTTGAGAACTGGCTACTACAGGATGTCAAGTTTGTATAATCAACTCCTTCCACAGTTTTGAGCAATCAGTCTGAACTTATCACAGATAATGCGGGTATACTGTAGATGTGCTCTTTTTTTGGAAAGAAAAAAAAATATTTTTGACAAATTATAGCGGTTTCAAACTTAGAAATTTTCGAAAATGGCTGCTACAGGATGTCAAGTTTGCACAGTCAACTCCTTCCACAGTTTTTGAGCAATCAATTTGAAACTTGGCACAGATAATGCAGGCATACTGTAGATGTGCACCTCTCTTTTGGAAAGAAAAAAATACTTTTGACAAAATTAAAGCGTTTTCAAACTTAGAAAATTTTCGAGAAATGGCTTCTACAGGATGTCAAGTTTGTATAATCAATTTCTTCCGCAGTTTTTGACCAATCAATCTAAAACGTAAAGTCACACATGTTACAGATATACTATAGATGTGCACCTGCTATTTTGGAAAGGAAATAATTATTTTTGACAAATTTACAGCCTTGTTAAGCTTAGAAATTTTTCAAGAAACCTCTACTACGGAATGTCAAGTTTGTATATTCAACTCGTTCCACAGTTTTTGACCAATCAGTTTGAAAACGCTTTAATCTTGTCAAAAGTATTTTTTGACAAAATTACAGCCTTGTCAAACTTAGAAATTTTTCGAGAAACCTCTGCTACGGGATGTCAAGTTTGTATAATCAACTCCTTCCACAGTTTATGAGCAATCAATTTGAAACTTTGCATAGATATTAAAGACATACTGTAGATGTGCACCTGCCGTTATGGAAAGAATTTACTTTCTTTTGACCAAATTATGCCTTTCTTTACTTAGAAATTTTTCAGGAAAAGGCTAATAAGATACATTATGGCTAGCTTGTATAATTAACTTCTTTCAAAGTTTTTGAGACATTCAGTGCATTTGATGTAGTAATTCCTTTTTGAAGAGAAGAACATTGGTTGGGGCAAAGGGGAGAATGCAGTTTGTCGGGGGTTGGTTGGTGGGGCCGAAGGGAACAGGCATTACACGACGGCATCATCTGTGTTTTACAGACACAATTTTCTAGTTCCTGCTCTGTTCCCCAGTAGGAACAGCGGAACGAATCCACCTCCTGGCACCGAATCTGTCCATGTTCGCCCTCTTCATTTCTAATCTGTTCTGTTTCGATTCTCGTAAAGACCTCTCCCTGTTTGTCAAACTAATTAATTGTTGGTTATTAAAATACATTTGGTTGCTTTATTTGCATATTATTTTTACGGAATAAATCGCATTTATATATAATATCTAGTTTCCTCCCTTGAAAAACCTAATTACATTACAAATGCGATTTATTCCATCAAATAAACAAACAGTCCAACAAATGTGAAAAATACTAAAGGAAAAAGATAAGAACTGATCAGGCACTGACTCTGTTTCTATACGGAACATCAAAAGAAATGCCCACAATGTATACGCCCAATTTATTTGAAGGTATAGGAATATGCTTTTAGTGCACATCCCGTCAATATTGGTCGATAGACCAAGTAGTGCTCTATATTTAAGCCAAGTTTGTATCGGGTTTTAGGAGACATCTGGTTATTGGTCAGCTCCTAAATCTCTGTTTTTCATTGGGCACAATGCACCACACCCCCATGTCTGATTCACTGTCCAGAATACTTCCTTTGTTCTATAACGGAAACCCCGATATACGTGGGGAACCAAGATACACACCAAGGTAGTAAATTAACCTGAAAAAATCTCTGTTTTTCATTGGTCACGATGCACCACCCCCCACACACACACCACCCCACAAATGCGGCCCATAGAATAACCAAAACGCACGAAACACAGGTCACAGGATCAAACATGAATTTACGGAAACACACTTAGAATATTACTTTTTCTTTGCTGAGCGGGCCGTGCAGTGGGTTTAGACGTTTTAAGTTACATGTACTTTGTTTATTCCGAATGTGCACCTTAGCGCATCGATATTCCATAAACTATACATACCAGAATGCTTGCTTTTGTGATGGAGTTAACCTTAATATCCTTTCAGAAACTGAATTTTCAATTCCATAAAACTTTCGGCCAACAATTTTCTCTAGACGTATGTCCGCAGAAAGGGTAAGAAACAGCGAAAATATCAAAGCAATCAGAAAAACTACCGGGTGAAAGTTGACAGTGGAAACAGCAACACTTGCTTACTAATGGGTTTCCCATGGACCTGTTAACACCCTGTATTTCTTGAAAAGAAAAGAAACGGTTCATACGAAGAGTGAAAATGATTTAATAAGAGTAAAATGAAAGGACCTGCAAAAAATATTTCGTAGCACGGCAGAAAGTTTGATGCTGTTCGACTTCTCAATTTGCTCTTTGTTTAGTTGCAAGGGAGATAATTGACGAGTGTTCAACTTCAAACTGCTGTCATGTTCAAAGGAAGAAACCAGACGGGTGTTTTTCCATAACCATACACTAGAGTCGCGTTTTGGAAACAATTTGTTATATTGCGAAAGTGCAAAAGGAAAGACAATTCTTACAACAACTTTGAATGTTTCACGATAAATTGAGATATTTCTTTAATCAAGGTTTCATTTTGCAAAATGCTAAGTTTATGTTGTTGGCGGACGTTAGCAGTATTTTCTGCTATAACGTCATTTAAAACGGTAAATCAGCTGACAGAAGAAAATCAATCTTAAGTTAAGCTTGCGGGCGTTTCTTTTGATGCTCAGTATATTTACAGTCCTCCATTATGCTGCTGCAGTACACTGATCAAATTTACCCTGTGAGTAACAGTGGTAAAGTTATGTGCAGCCTTGCTCTGAAGTCGGTATTAGAATTTTAAAGACTTTTAACTTTAAAGTGCCAAAAACAGACGACAGACTTTACTTCTGAAAATATATCGACCAAGCTGTGTCATTTTGAGAATTCAAAATCTCCAAGGCAACCAGTGTAGATTCAGACAAGCGGCTCATTATGAGCCGCCTCATCTGGATCTATGCTGTTTGCAAATTCACTGACAATTTTTTTCTCTCCATTTTAAGTAAAGGGGCTCCTTATAATTTCCACAATACCCCATTAAACAACTTAGTAGATTTAAGCTGATGAATTAAGCAAAGGAATATCAGAGAATGCATTGAATGTGAAAACGATAATACATGTACTTTATAAATCTCTCTATAAATATGCGAGGAGCGGTGGTGTAGTAGTGGATAACATGCTAGACAACCAATCCAGGGATCGCAGGTTCGGTGCCCCGCTCCTCCAGTCTTTTGGATAAGACTTAAACCAACACTAAGTCTCCGTATGACCTATGTGTTGATGGGATGTTATTTTAAACCCAAGTCACTCACCTTTAAATTAAATATATATGCGAATTTTGCAGTGAGAAGCCAAGACCTGAAATATCAATAAAAGCCTATTTATCAGATACCTACAAAATGGACTACCCAAACAGAGGGAAAGCTCTGATAATAAACAATAAAACTTTTAAACGTCGTGAGGAAAGAACAGGGACAGATGTTGATGCCGACAATTTAGACGCTTGTTTCACTGAAATGGGATTTGAGACAGTAACTTTCCCAAATTTAACGAAAGCGAAAATGCTTTCCCGCTTACAGGAAGGTGAGAAGGAAATTTTTAGGCTTGGGAAATACAGACAATTCTCGATATCTCGAACGCTTATACCTCAAAATATCATCTTATATCATAGAATTTAGTTTTATGTAGATCTACATTTCAACTCCTTTTGTCCCAAACTATCTCAAAATAAATGTTCTGGGTCCAGAAAATTTACTTTGAGATATCAGTAGTTTGGGATGAACTTTGACTTTGAGATATCGAGGGTTGACTATATAGGCAACTCAGTGAAACCAAACTTCGTCTAGCGACATCGATAAACATCTTATTCTCCAGTTGCCAACTTCGCTTAATCTTTTAAGCGCCAAAAAATGCAGACGACAAAATTTACGTCTGCAAAATCGAAAAAAAATGCTTAGTGCAATCTATATCATATTGAGAATTCAAAGACAAGGGGGCGGGCAGTGTAGATCCGGATGAGGCGGCTCGTTAAGGGCCGCCTCATCAAGATATACGCTGTGGCAAGTTCTGTTATTTGGCGTCTCTGGTGCTTAAAGTGTTAACAGCAGCTCGATGACCGTATTTTATGGGGTGTCGTGTTACTATTTATTCACTGTTTATGGAAAAATCCAAAATTCAGTTTTTGGATATCCATCATGAGATTTGTGGATATCCAATATTCATCTTGATTTTGTGATATATAAACCTCGATTTATGGTAATCCAAAAATAGAATTATGGAGACCAATAAATATCGGGTGGCCGTTTTAATATTTATTCCCTTTTTAATAGATAGCCATAATTATTTATGGATATCCATAATTATTTATGGATATTCATAATTTGATTTATGGATATCCATAATTTGAATTATAGATATCTTATAATCTAAAATAATCCATGCATAAATCCAGTTTGATATATCATAAAATCAAAATGAATATTGGATATCCATAACTTGATTCTCGGATATCTAAAATTTGAATAGCCATAATTCGATTTAACCCCTTCGGGAATCACTTACTTTGCATGTGACTCAATGTAGTTTATACTTCGATAAACATCAGAAAAATGATATTCATTCCTTAAATAGAAAACATTGCTCGCCTGGTAAACGCACACTTCCATTCCCATATCGAAGTTAAACTGTCAAACTTCTGCAAATATGCAATGACCCTTATGTACTTGCACACAATATTGGCTTTGAAGTCAAAGAACTAGTAGAATTATCGCAAAATTCAGTCCTGAAAGTAGCCAAACTGAAATTTCGGTTTGGTCACTTTAAGGTTTTTTGTGAGAAATGCATGCTTTACATGAGTGTATTTTTATACGCCGAATAACAATGTTATATTTGGGTGACAATTTAAAGAAACTTGTATTTTTAATGTCCACGTGCGAATGAAATTGTGTGTTAACCGGGCTTGCACTGACTGTCATAAAGTTTGATTTCCTTAACCCACATAGGCAACTTATGGATGCAAATATTTTGTAACAAAAGGGCCACGAGGCCCTGAATCGCTCACCTGAGTTAAAAGGTCAACCTTAAAATCTTATGTTTGAGCAGTTTGCCATATTTGACTTTGCCGTAAAAGAAAAGTCATGATCAACCCTAGGTCATCATTTGAAAAGTATTGGTAGTACTTGTGTACCAGATGCAACAGACCGAGTTTCAAGACCATCGGTCGATTGGTTTTGGAGAGGAAGATTTTTACAGGTTTTTACCAAATATGGGTATGGCGGCCATGTTAGTCATGTGACCTAGACCGTTTGAATAAATTTTCGTTCCCTTAGTTCCTGGAGGCCCCATATGAAATTTGGTAACAATCGGCCAATGGCTTTTGAGGAGATGTTTCAAATTGTCGAAATATGTGAGACCTGGGTCAAAGCTCAAACAATGACCTTGAGCTCTTGTACTCACAAATCTTCATCTACTCATTAAGATGACTTTATACACCATTTTTAGACCAAAATTTTCAACAATTTCTCTGAGTCTTAAGTTCTAGCGTTTTCCTATATAAGAGTACTTAAAAGCTAATTTGACCTCGGGGAACATCTTTTCGAGAATTGCAACAAAAATGAAAATTTGACCTTGCCGTAAAAAGTGTCAAGGTCAACCAGGTCATAATTTGAACAATATTGGTAATACTCGTGTACCCGGTGCTACGAACCAAGTTTCAAGGCAATTGGCATATTGGTTCTGGAGAAAAAGATTTTTAAAGGTTTTAAAGGTTTTTACCGTATATGGGCGCGGCGCCTATGTTGATCATGTGACCCAGTTTATTTGAAGGCTGTTTATTAAATGTGGTTACAGTCGGCCCAGTGGTTTCAGAGGAGAAGTTGTTTGAAATTGTGGACGGACGACGACGGTTGACGGGGCCTTCCTTACCTATAAGCTCCCCAGGAGCCTCTGGCTCAAGTAAGCTAAAAAGAAAAAAGGGAAGGAAACACTTTGCAAATGGAATCTATCTAATTAATTGCCTCCTTTCTCAATTGTTTCTCTTAAGAAATGTTATCTCCTTTGCAAAATTGGTTAAGGGAAATAATCTTGTTATATCTTCCATTAAAGCTTCCGAAGACGAGAGATACACTTTGAAGTCTGACTGTTTTGTGTGTGCCATCTTATCACATGGCGCGAAGGACGGGATATATGATGTAAATGGCAGACTAATAGACATCTATGATCTTCTCGAACCATTCAATGGGGAGAACTGCTCGGGTTTAGTCGGAAAACCAAAGCTATTCTTTATCCAGGTATGTTACTCGGGACACATTCGTGGAAATTTCATTTTCGTGAAACGTCGTATTCAATCTTCCGTGAAATTTCGCGTCCCGAAGTTTCTCGCAAATATAACTACCCCTAAAGGGTTTCATCCTTTAAGGTAAGTGCAGAATACGATAAAATGCTAAGATTTTGGTTGTTTTCAATATTACATGCGATTTCAGAAGTCTGTCTTCTGCATTTTTCATAAATGTTCAGTTCAGTTCAATAAATGTTTCGTCTGTGTTCTTTATATCTGCTGAAATAGTGTTCCGACTTATGAAAGTTATGCCCCATGCATACACACAAGACTAGAAATTACCTCACACAATTATATCTAAAAGAAGAAGCGAAGGATGGAAAGAAAGAAAAAAAAACATTCCTGTAATTATCAAACGCACGACCTCCGCATTACTAATCTAGCCCCGAGGTTATAAAACTTGAGTACATTCTCAAACTCAAAATAAAGCTCACTGATCGGCTGCTTCCAAGCATGTGCTCGGAAGCAGCCGATCAGTGTGCTTTATTTTGAGTTTGAGACATGCTCGGAAGCAGCCGATCAGTGTGCTTTATTATGAGTTTCAGATTATACTCAAGTTTTATAACCTCGAACCCTGTGTTACATTCATTCGATATTACAGTCAAGTTGATCATAGACACGCCTACCAATTGCTCTCATGCGGAACCACGGTTCAGAACGTCAATCCATGAGAGGAGTTTCCGGTTTTGCAGTAGGGGAGCCAAAACCGTAAACAAATTTGACATCGGCACAAGGTTTGAGGTATTTATTATCTCTGAAAACTATTTATGCCAAATATAAGAATGCTATTTTGTCACATATAGATTGTTTCTTCGGCACATGAAAGGATTAGGCACATTGTCTTGCATTTTTCCAGATATGCATTTAGTACGGCGGAGAATGTGTTCAAGGTCAATCTCGGCGATATATACATGTAGGGAAAAGTCTCATTCTCTTGCTTGATTTGGAGTCTCTGACCTTGTCAGTCGCAAAGAAGTGAACAGAACTACTGTATGCGTGAATCCAAACGTTGGAAGTAAGCTTTCCGTGATGGACAGTTTAGCATATAGAAAACATACACAAAAACTTGGCATCGTCAGCCCGGTTCCGCATGAGATTTTAGAGAATATAAGGAATTTTTATGAGAAACAAAAACTGTTTCTGAACAATAATTGAATCAAAACTAACATGAACTCTGTGATAGATCATTATTTTATACATTGCAGATTACTCCTTTTACGCTGTTATTATTCCCTGTTTGTCTTTTTAGGCCTTTTGCAAACCCTCTTTCAAACCCTCTTGCATGCCTCAAAAACAGACAAGCAGGGATTAAAGCAGCCAGAAGGTCATTTGTAATGTATAAATAATGATATATTACTGAGTTCATGTTAGTCTTGATCCAGTTATTGTTCAGAAGCTGTTTTTGTGTTTGATAAAAATTCCTTATATTTTCTATCATCTCATGCGGAACCGGGCTGACGACGCCAAGTTTTTTGTGAATATTTTCTAAAAACTAGACTGTCTAACGCAAAAAAGCTTACTTTAAACGTTTGGATTCACGCATACAGTAGTTCTGGTCACTTTTTTACGACTGACAAGGTCAGTGACTCAAAATCAAGCAAGAGAATGCCACTTTTCCCTACATGTACATATCGCCGAGATTGACCTTCAACACATGCTCCGCCGTACTAAATGCATATCTGGAAAAAATGCAAGACCATGTGTCTAATCCTTTCATGTGCCGAAGAAACAATCTATATGTGACAAAATAGCATTCTTATATTTTGCATAAATAGTTTTCAGAGAAAATAAATACCTCAAACTTTGTGCTGATGTCAAATTTGTTTACGGTTTTGGCTCCCCTACTGCAAAACCGGAAACTCCTCTCATGGATTGAAGTTCTGAACCGTGGTTTTACATGAGAGCGATTGGTAGGCGTGGTAGAGTGGTTAGTTTTAGATCATTCATCCGCACCTTAAATCTTATGGAGAACCTCTGCGTCACGCGCGGCTAAGAAGTTGTAGCTAGAAAAAGTGTGACAGCATCTCGTTTTTTCTGTTGTTTCAGATTTTGAATTAAAAAAAAGCAAAATGCTATCAGATAAACATGTCATTTAACTGACGCTACGTGCAAAGAAGGGTGAATAAATGTCACTTGGCTTGCGTTTTAAATATTTGTTCCGAGGCGAGTTTAACCATTTAGCGGCATGGGGTGTGAGAAAAGTCACTAGATTTTTCCCATAAAGGGATGAGCTATGTTGACAAGAAGGGTGACGTTAACATGATTGGTTGGTAAATATAGTTCTTTAATTACTCATTGTTGTCTTGATGAAACTGGGTTCACAACTTCAGAGCTGCATTCCATAAACGTAGCCAAACTGAAACTACATAAACGGAGCCACACCCTTTTGGTGCAGATTTCGTGCAGTTCCGTTCTTGTGACTTTTCTCGCACTCCATGCCGTTGAATAATTGGACTCGCCTCCGAACAAATATTTTCAGCGAAAGCCAAGTGACATTTACACATCTTCCTCCGCATGTAGCGCCCGTTAAATGACATTGCCATCTAATAGCATTCTGCGTTTTTTTATTTAATCCCTTAAACCACAGATAAAAATCGAGAAACGACAGATTTGTCAAACGTTTACTCTTGTTTACCAGCTACAACGCCACAGCCGCGCTGACGCGGAAGTTCTCCATAAGATTTAAGGTGCGGAGCAAGTGGCTCCGTTTATCGAGATTACCCACCGTGAACTAGGGCTTTCATACCAGTTACATATGGTTCAATAGGTTATTTCATCAGCCAAATAAATAAATGAAAAAGATAGGATGCAGAAAATCCACATTATTGATACCCCTCCTTTGGCCATTAGACCCGGTTACCGCGTTCTAAGGCGAGCTAACAAAATCTGGAGCTGTCGTATGTTAATTTAGTGAGTCCCGTTGATAAATAAAGCAATCGATACCACTTCAGGGAAAGCAATGCTGCTATTCACCAATACGTTTGCCGCTCTTCAGAGTGGAGATCAACTCTTGAAAGAAAGAATTATCAACCCTGGAAGCAATTTCTTCCTGTTAGAGCAGACTCCATTCTAGACTGGTTCTCTCCCCTTATAGCTACCGCATATAGGGATCGGTAAAGAATTAGGGCACTTTTACACGAGCAAAGTTTCTATGTCACAGAAACTTTAACAAAGAAAGTATGACAAACATTTTGCGTTTAAACGGAGCAAATTATTTGTTAAAGAAAATGTGCCATAGAATGTTTGTCACATAAACTTTGGCAATAAATATTTGCTGCAGTGTTCACACGACCAAATATTATTCGTCAAAGTTACCTGCAGCGATGAAACAAAATCTTTGTCACATTTTCCACGCTTGTAGCAATGTTCTTTGTTATATAATCTTTAGCAAAGTTCTCCATTTACACGGACAAATTTAATTTATCGAAGTACTTTACCATATATATTTGTTAAAGAAACATTGTCATATTTTGGCATTTACACGAGCAAATTTTTCTGTGACAAACCTATTTTGTCATAGAAACTTTGGTCGTGTAAACGCGCCCTAATCCAAACGGGCAGAATTCTGCCCGTGCGACTTGAGTAAAAATTAACGAATTCAGGGGAAGTAATTCCAAGAAACTAAAAGAAAATGGCGAGGGATGTTGTTTTTATGATGGTGTGTTTTCGTTTTCAGTGTTTTTATTTTTTCATTAGTTCATAAACATATCTGTATAATCATTTCTCTGAAAATGCAGGAATTAAGTTCATTCCCGTAGATGACTAATGGAGTCTTGGAACCATCGCCGAATTTCATTTGTTACGGACCAGTTGATTAGCTAATGCATTAGCCAATGAAAACCGTCGTAACAGTAGTCTTTACCAGTTGTCACACACTGTGGTGGAAAACCAGTTTAACTCCATTCGACAGGGCTTGTCGACCAGGGAAGCAATAAACAGGCGGTCATAGAAAATGTATCTCTTTGTAAAACTGGTGGATAATATATCTATACATCGTAAGAGGACCCCTTCTTATTTAGGCATGTCAAGGAGAGAAGTATGACGAGGGTGCACGTATGGAAGTGACTGATGTGAAACGTGTGCCCATGGTGGGAGATACCATTAAGATTCCTTCTGAAGCGGATTTTCTGATAGCTCGCTCGAGTGTGCCAGGTATACTTGATAAAAATAAGAACTTCAGAGTTTTAATTCCGCAGTTTCGGCCAACCTTACAAATATTTAATGTAAATATGGATTATTTCGATTTGGACAAATGCCTGACTAAGTATATACGGTATATATATCATGGAAAATATATTAGTTCTTTTCTTTCTTGACCGGAGTTATCTAACTTATTCCTATTGGAATACTTTGATTTCATGGGCAAAAGAAAGTTTTCTAGTACGCAATACACATACATTTGTTCCAATGCACACGGATAATACTTTAAGCTTTGAAAATTTAACTATATTTCCATTTTTAGCATTTTTCAAAAGTATTGACTGTTGTCAGAGCAGTTTTTTTCTCTCTCTCTCCACTCGCCCCCCCCCCTCCCCATCCCCCCCCCCCCCCCCCCCACACACACACACAGAACACCGCGGGAAATGGCTATAGGCAGGACGACTTCATAGTGGATTGTCCGGACACCTAGAGCCACTTTTTCCCCCACTGTCCTTCTTTTCCCACCAGAAAATGGGCTGTTAGAGAAATGGTCTGTCTATTGGTATTTTGCGGAACGGAACAAATCGGAACGGCATGGAACAGAAACATTTTATGGAAATAATCGCATTAGAAATGTATAAGTTCTTCAAGGGAGGTAAAACATGCGATTTATTCCGTAAAATAACATGTTTAGTTAGCAATATATCATATTCATAATGATAATCAGTGCTTAACGAGTGGGGGTGTGATTTCTTCACGTCGTTGAACGTTGTTACGAGAATTGAAAACAGACAGAATTTCCGTTGCTGGAAGGACGAACGGCCCCCGTTACTTCGGCTATGTATACGTACCGCTGAGGTGGGGGTGGTGAGGGGAGGAGGGGGGGGCGATGTCCTTACGAAAATTGAAATACACACTCATTCTCGTCGCTGATAATCATACACATCTTACGCATGCAAGCTTACAGGAAGATGTACAACGCGCCGATGAACGGGTGCTTTTTCAAGTCGTGTTTGATTTAGGGGGGAGTGCGGAGTGCGGTTGAGGGGAGAGGGATGGGGGTTATTAGATTGAAAATAATAATCGGACTTAAGCCTCGATGGGAGTTGAGCCCACGACTCTTGTATGGAAGGGGAACACCAGTCCAGGCACTCCGCTGCGCGCACGCATTGATGGACGCTTGTGCAAATACAAAATTATTACAAATTTGTGCGCACAGCCACGTATCCTCATAGCCTTTTCTGGCTTGAACGGAAAAGCAAAATACCTACCCGTTTTCCCCAAAACAAAAATAAGACTGAGGGACACATGCATGTTGTTCTTGCATCAGTTATCCGGCGTATTTTTTTCGGACAGATACTCGCATTTCTGCTTCAGTTCAAAAACTCACTTTTATGATTGGGGAGGGAGCAAATTCCATCATGTACCGTGTTCTCCTGCAAACGTATTACTGGGCCAAGGAAAAATCCACGATAGAGGGGAAACAAAAACACGATAGATTTTCACCGGGGAAAATTAGCTATTTCCGGGGGAGGAGGGGGACGGCGGGTAATTTTACTATATAGCCATTTTTCCGATGGGAAATTCTTCTATGGAAAATCAGTTGTTATTCCGGTGGGATGGTGGTGGTGATGATGGGGTTAGGGGGAGGGGGGGCATGGAACTAGGCTACTGGGGACGGGGTAGCTACTCTCTGACATTAACAAACTGATACTTGCATTTGCTGGGGTAATCAATTAAAGTTGATTCCTGAACGTCATGTTGAGTCAACGATGTTGTAATGTTGTAGGTGTGCTGGGTTATTTTCATTTTCAGTAGTTTATGTTTTAGGATATAATGCATGGCGACATAAGGAAAACGGTTCATGGTTCATACAAGCGCTGTGTGATGTTCTTCGTAAGGACTGGAAGAAGATGGATCTCCTGTCAATGATGACTCTGGTGAACGCAAAAGTTGCCACCGAATTCAAGGCGGACAGTGAAGAAGAATACAAACAAGTACCTTGCATAGCGTCCATGTTAACAAAGACAGTCTTGTTTACTAAAAAATAACTTTTAAAATATGAGAAATTTCTAAGTAGATATGAAACTTTTCTTGACAATCATTTTCTTTGCAAAATGCGTAGGCACACATTGTTGCATATACACTGAAGAGATTTAAAAACGCTACATCAAAAAATTGGATAATAATCAAATCATGAGGCTGATGTTTATATAATATAATGCTACATATATTTCACATGGCTTCCATTTGTATTTTCTTTTCTCAGCATCTTTAACGTCTGGTTTGTGACGTCACATGTTGCGTCATTTTTAGTGAGGTTATGGCTGTTAGTGCACAATTTATAGAGCGGCAAAGGTTCCCATGAAACTAAATGCGCCGGATGATATACTTTCGAAAAACAAGACATTTTTGACCCAGTCTTGTTTATGCATTAACCAAAGGACTTTTTTTTCAGATTTGCATTAGGGTGCTTTGTTGGTTGATAATGATGAAACAAAAATCTTCTTTTGCCGAAAAGCCTCTATTAGAAGAAACTGAGAAATAATCAGTCATACCGCAGCCATAAGTTTTTGCAGGAAATGAAAACTAGAATTAATTTTTACGTTTAGAAATGCCGGAAACATAAAATGTAACTGACGTTAAAGATTATTTCCTCGATAATAATAACAAAAATGATTGATGAAATATTTCATGCAATACCTCGGACATGGTCTAACCATATTTTTGAAATAGAGTTTAGATAATAATATTTCACAAAAGTGACTTTAAACAATAAAAATAAGATAAATTTTAAACGATCGCGGACCGCGCTCGAAATCGCATTATTGGGCAAAAATAATTTATTCATACGTCACAATCACGTGCACGAATAAGAAAAATACCTGTACATGATCACATGACACACGTGGTCAAAATCGATGTTCTTACAGGCTGTGAGGAAATAGGTACATGTAATTTGCATTTTAATTTGAAGTTTATTTTTCATTCCACATTTATCGAAAAAGCATGCATTTTCTCAAAACTTGTACGGTTAATTATGAGACTATTACATATTGTGTAACGAAATTTTGTTAAAATATTTTGTTTCTGAAAACTTTAAATAAACCAGGGAGACAATCTTTAAGGTAAACCTATACTGGCGTTATCCTTACAGGTATGTGGTTCTTTCTAATTTGTAATGATTTGAAACAATGGTTTATTGAATTCGTAAGCATTTCTGGAAAACTAGAAGGCTCATTATCTCTATCTAATACTTTAAACAATACCCCATGTATTTTCCATTGAAAAGGTGTAGCGTTTCTTTTTCTCTTGAGTGTATATACTTGCCGCTGGCTTTCCAAAGTCGCCCGCGTCATGACATCAAACAGACGTCGAGATAACTTCAAACGTTTGATTCACCGTCCGGCTATAGTTACGGCCGGTCTACGTTGAAACAAAACACAGTCGTTTCAAAATTTTATGTTAATAATTTCGTGTGTGTTAATTAGAAGCAATATATTTTTACCCTTTTAAAAAGCGCATTAACCGAAAATAGTTGAATTTGCAAACAGCTTAGATCCAGATGAGGCGGCTCATAACGAGCCACCTTGTCTGGGTCTTTGATTGTAGTCTTTGAATTTTCAATATATGATAAAGCTTTAACGTTTACTTTGTCGTCTGCTTTTTGGCGCTTAAAGATTTACGCCCTCGTAAATAATCACAAAATTGTTTTCTTGAAATATTTACTGAGAAACTCTGAAATGGCCCTGTTATACATTTGACAATAGATATTGAGAGCAATATTTGTGAAAACTTCTTTTAAATCAAGAAAAAAAATGACTCTCTAAAATCGCAGACCGCTATCGAAATTTCCTCATTGGATAGAATTAATTTGCTCTGACGCCACTAGCACGTGCACGAATCAGAAAAATACCTAGGTACGGCCATTTGACCGTAAGGCGTGGTATCGACTCACCCTTTTGGTTCACGATTGAGCTCATCTACATTCTCAATCTCGATAACATATCTTAATTAAAAATTACATTAAACTGAAATCCTTTTTCTGAATTTTTACCGTGGATTTAGATACGATTATATATTATCTAACGAAATTTGTAAAATTCTTTATTTTGGAGATGGTGAAAAAAAATGAGGGAGTATACCTTTAAAGCGTTAAATTGAAGAGTAGATATAAGAAATAAAGTTTTGAACTTTCAACGTTCATCAGGCCGTCGGTCACATTCTTCATGGAACGTTTCGTGCTTCGTAGAATTCTAAGTTCCCCGAATTAGCTTCATCACCTGATGGATGTCGAAACGTTTAATTTCAATTCTTAAAAGTTTCTAGCTGTAAATACTGTATAACGTATATGTACATGTAAATGAGCTCTTTCTATATGTACTAATCATATTCAAGAAATAATATGAAATGAGACCTGCTTATAGGCGAGCACATCGCTCTTTACAATGCTCTCCAGAGTTACAGGGTAGAGTAATAGCGAGCATCGTGAGCGGGCCCAAATGGCCCGCTAGCCCGAAGGGCGAGCTCTTATGGTAGGACATTAGTCAAAAGAAAATGTAGATGATGTTGCATATGTTGCTTCAGAAAACCATCGTTCGATTTCTCGACCGGAATTTACCTCCATATGGGGGCTGCCATTATGATTTAACAGGAAGATTGATCGATTTCAACAAATTGTCTCTCTGTTTTGTCTCTGACCACTACTCATGGTTGCTATTCTCCGTAGACACAAAGATAAACACATTCTTATTCACAAAACCTGATATGTGTATGTAAATAATTTTAACGTTCGACCGGAAGCTGAAAAATAAGCTGTGATGCAATCGTCCATAGGCGAGGATGTCCGATTGCTGCGTTGACGGGTTACCGTAATAAAATCCTGCATCGACATAGAACAGAATAGAATATAAGGCCCTTCATAAGGGCTACAGCGATGCTCGCCAATAGGCAGTGCCTATTTTCATATTAGATTGTCTTATTTCTTCATTGCACTGAAGAATTTATACATTAATTCTTGTACAGCATTGCTATCCCTACAAGTGGTGTTTTTGTCGTATGAAATTTGCAGTGAAATTATTGCAACTCAGCAGCAGCGAATTCCTTCTGACAAAAAGATGCGAAACTGTCAGAGAACAGCTTTTCCCCTAGTAGCGTTTCCCCACTGTTCGCAGAAGGTTTTACACACGGTTGACACGGGTGTAGAGCCTTATGCGATGCCAGGACGGCGGAGGGTGACTTCCGGTTAAAGGGTTATCGACCAGTGTATTACATTAACAAGGAAACTCTAACAACGTTAGAATTTCTAACAACGTTAGAATTTTGGAGTTTATATATATAGTAATGTAAATTCTATATACAGACAACACAATTTACAACTATCACAATTACAATAATATACAACACATTTCAGCTCATGTCGCTGGCCCAAGTAAGGTGTTTGTTTCAAATCTGTAATCAATTTGCGTACGATACGCAAATAGATTACCGTCTGACGTCAACACCGTACTCGGCTCAGCGCCATGAACTAAAGGAAAATACAAAGAACAAAAACGTTAATTTGAGCTCATAAAAAAAAAACAAGGCCTTATGCTGGTTGACTTCAATTGGTCGCTCCCTGGATCCTACCATGGGCCAGTCCATATTATGAGGAACACCAACTTATATCATATCGCGCACGCTTATATACTGGTCGCTCCCTGGATCGTACCACGGACCAGTCTATATATAATAAGACACACTTTAGTGGACGACCACTGTCCCACTTTCACCTCCGCAGTAATCACATCGACTTTGCCTATATTTGGTGCTTCCCGCCTCGGCCAAGAAACATGCACAAGCGGCGTTGTAACTGCCTCTACCCGCGTTGGTATTAACCTGGAGATGTATATAGAATCTCCAGGTGAGACGTGGCTCTAAGCCCTAACAGCTGACTGCCGGACTTGATGTGCATAAAAATAACGAACTTACACTTGATACATTATAACTACATAATAACAATACGTGAGACTTGGGCCTGTCTTGGAAATACCGTGCAACGCCCTCGGCGAATGCCGAGCATAACGTGCACACGCCAGCCGTGTCACTAGACACAACTCGCGCTCACGATGTAAAGCCAAAATTGTGCTTACCACTTCCGCCAATGAAGAAACGTAGAGCCTACCTCGCATGTGCGTCGAAGGATCTGACGTCAAACATTGTCAAGAAGTATACTGACGTCAACAGGTATTACCATGACATACCCCACATTAAAATTGAATGAATCTAAACAATGACCTATTTACATTAAATTGATTTACCAAAAATCTAACTCGCATATGTATTAATTCATTTCTTTAAACTAAGCGTTTTACCATTTGCCATAGAATATAATAACTTAATAAGCGTTTCTAACACATTTGGTATCATAACGTTTGATCTGACATCATGACGCCAATGATGTTATACCATATGACGTCTAGTGAAGGCAAATCAAACAAATGATGACCAAATGTTACCATTATTACGTATGAAAAAACCTTTAATGCGGTGCATGCTATGACGTCACTTGACGTCACGAGTATGTTTATTAGTTCCATTACAAATCAATCTACTTCTATCGGTCACGTATACGTGAAACTAATAAAAAGTGCTGACGTTGCAATAACATTAATACAACTGATGTCACATGAATAACATGAATGCAACTGACGTCACTGGACGTCAAATAGACGCAAACCATTGCCACCAACATCAGTGATATAAACTATTTTCGTAATTTACAAAACTTCCTAATATACAAATACTATACGCAGCATGATCATTATCAACAAAATCAGTCGATAATCCTAATATACAAATACCATGCGCAGCATGATCATTATCAACAAAATCAGTCGACACATGCGCAGCATGATCATTATCTACAAAATCCATCGACACATTTAATCATACCATATCAATCAAAAGTCACATAGTTCATTCTTAGCCAAAATTATTCTGAATAAATATAATAAAATCTTACCCCTCAGGTCTTAACACTGAACCTAGGCACACGACAATATAACATCCTTCGTATTAGATTAAACAGCCACGTCTAATATTTAAATAGAAGATAAGATAGGAGTATAAATACTATGCGTCTCACATTTAAATCATGCGACTTGAATTTAAGCATGCAGGTATTCACCTTAAAATCATGCAACACGCAGTACAGTGATGACTGCCACGTGAGGTATTCACCAATAACCCATGCATGACGTAGCCACAATTTCCGTAAATGTTTTATTACCACAGTTACCCTAAAAACTGTAGCCCTACTGATTGAAAGGATAAAAATAATTTCGACGACGTAGTCCAAGATTCGATTCATTTCGTAACACCCACGGAAAACAGGCTGTAATTCTTTATATTTCTTCTCTACGTCGCTTTCTAATTCCTTTTAATTTCACCCGATGCTCATGCTCCTTGCATATTTTGTGTGCAGACCATGTGGTGATCTACCGCCACAGAAGCGGTTAAAGTTGACGCCACCTGTGCTATTCTGTTCTGTACATAAATTCTCTCAATTATGGGAAACCTCTTCTTCAGAGTGGAACACTTTTTACAGTTTATAATACTCCGATCTTGTTTTTCTCAAACGGAACGTTTTACGTCATTACGTAAAGTAGCGACAGGAAGACTGTCCGACCTCTATTTCTAATTATTCTGTGGATTTTTATTCAACCCAGTCCAATTTGGATAATACGGAAGCGGAAGTTGGTGTCGTAACGAAAGAAATTTCATTTTGTTGGTGAAAAAAATGCCTTCAAGCGAGTGCTCGCTATGAAGTTCACATGAACAACGTTAATCTATGTTACTCTTGTTTCAGATCCCATTAATATCGGTTGAAGTATGGGATTCCTTTTGTTGCTGTTGTTTCAGTTCTCGTAAAGATGGTCTCCATGAGGCTCAGCGGAAAGAGTCCATGATTGCTACTCCTGGCACCGAGTCTGTCCATGGGATTCCCTCTGAATAACTCCAATATATATCTGTTGGTTTCGCGACAGCCCACGCTAATCTATGTTACTCTTTTTAAAAGGAGCAGCGGTAGTGCAGTGGATAACACGCTGGACTACCACTCAAGGGGTGGCACGATCGATTCCCCGCTTCCCTGGTCTTTCGGGTGAGACTTTAAACCGAGGTCCCGTCTTCGTATGATCTCGTTGTTGATGAGACGTTAAACCCGAGTTCACTCACTCACTCACTCTTTTTCAAATCACATTATTGAAGTAGATCTATGAGATTCTGAAGTTTGTATTTTTTGATGGTTTATACAAATAGAATATAATAAATGATAAAACCTTGTTCCAACGTTTCGCGCCAGCTAAACTGTCCTTCCGAAGCTACGAACTAAAGGACAACCACTACACCTAAAGTTGGTTGATTGCTTTAGGTTTAACAGCCCTTTGAGACAGTACTTCAGTCTATATCGAACCGTCTTCCAGATAAGCCTACACAGAGATAAAACAAACGGTAAGGCAGACGAGAGAAAAATAGCCAAAACAATCGCCATCCACACCTATTGCCGTCGCCCTATTCTACACCAGTGTCAGTCCGTTTTTACATTCCCTTTGATTTTCCTTAGATGAACCTATTTTGGAGACACTGTGTTCATACTTCCATGAATAACAGTCGGTCTACATCTACATCTACCAATTAAGTGCATGGCCAATACTGACATAGTCGCAATGTGAACAACCTTAAAACATTCGTGCTGGGAGGTTCTTGTGTACAGTTAAAATCAGATAAAAACATGTTGTTCACAATCACGATCTTAGGATACCTTCACTGACAAGGAGCTTGAAGTCATCCAAAGTCGGTGCTGATATGACATTGGCAGGCAGAACATTCCAGAGACGGACCGTTGATGGAAAGAAGGATCCCTTGTAGGCGTTGATGGAACAAAATATTGGCAGGAATCGTTGATGGTGTCCTCTAGTTTCTACTCCTGTGGCTGTCAGGTACTTGCCTGAAGGGATTTCAACGAGGTTATTGACAATCCTGTACAACATTGTGACTTTGTTCTGGTCTCGCCTTGATTGAAGGTCCTCCCAACCAAGTTCTTGCAACATTGAAGTGACACTGCTAGTTCGGCGGTAGTCATTGCAGCAAAACCTGACGCCAATCGACGTCGTCGGTACGCAACGTAACATGTAAACAAAGGACGTCGTAGGTCGTTATAACGTTCCATTGGATGTCACGTCATGGCGGCGGCCGTTTAACGTAAGCGGCTAAGCTGTTGGTTAGTGACAGCTTTTCGTCATATTTTTTACGAGTGTTGCTCTTAAAAAATCGAAAATGATGCTCGAAGTAATTTTGAAATTAAATGTAATTATAAGAGATAAATTTCACTTTTCCAAGTTCGTGGAAGTATGAACACAAAGGGTCCTGTGCAAAGTTAACGTGAACACCCTTCGGGCATCACTTACTTTGCACGATACCCATTGTGTTCATACTTCCATGAACATCGGAAAAATGAAATTTATTTCTTAGATAAATGCCATTTTTTCGGATGTTCATGGACCTATGATATGAACAAGCTGGGTTAGGTGCAAAGTAAGTGACGCCCAAAGGGTAAGTTAAAGTAAGTTCCATGAACTACCGAAACACAATGTTTTCGCACCAATTTTGTTCTTGGCCTATTCGTTAAGTTTTGACTAAGTCAACGCGAAGGAAAGGAAGAAGAATAGGTATTACCCAACGAGTTTGGCTATGACGTTCAACAGCCGTTACTTTGACATGATGTATATCGAACGTTACGTCGACCAATCAACTACTTTAGTTATACGTGACGTCGCTCACGCGCAACCACAGGGCACTTAATGCTTCAATACGGCGGAAATTACCGATATCGACTTCCGGGTTAATCCGAGCGCTTACCTGTTCTAATAATGCCGACTTCTGTACACAATTTAATAGGAATTTAATGTAAAACGTAATATTAAATACATATTTGATATTACGACAATTTTTTATAAGTTATATTCATAGAGTATATTCTTTCCTTGTTAATATAATGCAAAAATAATTAAAATAACTTCATGTTTTGTATCTTCCATCGGCTTTTGAAATTCGAAGCTAACCAAATGGAATCATACATGTACATATTGTAGAAGATGCATGACAAGTTATCATCATAGAGAGATTTTGATAAGGTTTTAATTGATGTAATTCATTAAAAAAGTAAGTAAAATATAAGTATCTTCCATTTGTCTCCAAACATACAGAAATTCTCGTTTCGACAAACCTCGGTCGAATGTCTACGAAATAGTGTAAGTCCAAATCCGGCTATGTTGCGCAAAGGCTTACGGAACAGCATTTCTTAATTTTCGTGTTTTGTTGTATATATTTGGGGTAGGCTTTAATAATCGAATGAAGAATCTGGTTAAGAAAGAAAAAAAAGCTAGAAAGAATGAAAGAAAGAAAGAAGGATAAGAAAGAAAGAAAGTCACATGTCTTATACGCGACAATCAAACATCAAAAGGCCGTTATTGGACAAATTGTAGTTCAAATCATCCTTTTATAAGCTAATCAATAAAACTTTGTAAACAAGTTATTACATAATAAATTTTGACGATTATTATGCTGTAATTGCTCATGTTTGCACTTACGGTTTCGATAGAAATTTATTTGAGTAACAGTGCGCCTTATTTATCAAGGAGACCGAAATACGTATTGTTTACCTCAGGGTAGAATCTTTAGAAACCATAACATGGTATTCTTAATTAACTCGCTAATTGGCCAACTCCTTATTCATAAAGGAGGTGACAGTAAAAGACATGTGTAATAAAATGTGGGTTGATTTGCATAAATCGAGTCATATAATTGGCAAAATAGGGACTTTTTTTAAATGACGAATTGCCGCATTAAAAGTTTCAATGTTTGTTTCCCCCTCGAGAGATGCAATATAAACAAAACCAGGACAAAGGTTGAAGGCTCATGACTGTACATTGTATTTTTACCATTTTACTCAGCTTTATGATATCGAATATAGAACATTTTAGGTGCCAGCTTAAATGACCAAAATCAATTTTCAAAACCTTTTTATGAGAAACTCAAGGACATATTATTTGTGTTTAGCTGGCTCATCACGGTCATTCACAGTGAGCAGTAATGAGAAGCTTACAGCGATACCCTATGATAAAATATTTCCAGAATTTTACCATGATAGAGCAATGAGGCATTTAAGTAAGGAAAATACGATCGAAAATACAGCATGATACTAAGGTATCATTTTTTGCCAGATTTATATTTTTCCATACTGCTCCTTGCCAAAAGTTAAGCATAATGTAAAAAAGTAAACATAACTTTATTAAAGATACTAACAATATTAGATGCTTGTATGGTAAATGTTGAAGGATAAGCTGTTAAAACATGGTCTTTTAATATCGCATAATCATCCGATCTATCTATACTATTTTTTTCTAAAGTAATTTTTGGCTTGCGCTTTCGAGCGCAAGCCAGTATTCAAGTGGTTTAGTGATACCGAGTTATTTTCGGAAGAAACGATACGTCACGCTTAGTCGGAAAATACCAGGAGAGTGTGTACACAGTGAGTGTGTAGTGCAACGATTCGATCTAAACTTTTTTAGGGCAGCAATTAAGCCAAAGAGATCGGAAAGTTCGTTCCGGTTTGAGATAGCATTTCTTCATTATTTTCTTCGCAGACATAACAAACAAATACCTCGTCCGATTTTGTCTATTTTTATCCATATCCGATTTGCCTCATCTGCTAAAAATAACGATGGAAACTTTATTCTAGTTTTGATAGTTCATGTATTTTTTTTTTAAATATTTCCGTTAAAAAGCACGTTTTTCTTTTACAAGTGCCTTGAACTTGGCAACATTTCGTTTGCTTTTTATAAACTGATGGCATAAAAAATGGAACTGTGAATGCAATGCAAAGTATTTGGCTTTGCATCCTAAGAAATATACCAAAACTTGTGTAAGAAACAGTGTTTATATATAGCTTAGCGCAAAGCATTAGCTTTTCCAAAAAATCATGCAGCGGCGTCACGAAAACTAGGTCTTAGGGCATCGCATAATCTGACTAGTCAGAGCAGCCGGCACACTGTCCAGAGCCCATGCATTCGTTGGATCTGATCAGTCTTTTTCGGCATATATATATTCTTCATCTTTCATGCTGAGGCCAGACTGATCAGACCGCGCTTATGCCAGAGTGGGCTGACCTGTGTATCAGTGTAAAATCTGAAAGAGCAGAGTTCAAATTTATTGTTTAAATTTAGAAACAAGCGCTTTTGACGATTTTCTTCTCTTATCACATTTACTGAAAAGAGATAAATTTCATTTGTCGGGAGTTCATGGAAATACGAACGCAGTGGGTTCTGTGCTTTGTTGTTCCCAAATGGTGTAAAGCAAGCTATTGTCCCAAACAACAGCAGCATGCATTTCCTTCTCAGAGTGTCAAAATTTTGTTCCAGTCACTGCCACTGATGCCACTTAAACCAAAAATAAACTTCAGTAAATATAAATTTATTGTCTTCTTTTGATGCCAAGTTCAGATGTGCCAAGATTCCATAGACATGGGTTTGAAACAGCCTTTCCTAAAATTTTGATTCAGACTAAATGTGACTCAACAGTCGTGAAGAAAAGACTTGAAATAGGTCCATATAGTTATTTTCCTCGAGACATGCCTAAAACGGCCGGCCAAAACGTTGGAAAACTGTTTTTTTGTTGTTGTTGTTGTGTGTGTGTGTGTGTGTGTGTGTGTGTGTGTGTGTGTGTGTGTTTAAATATTTTTTTTTTCAATTTGTTTTTCAAATAAATCTTACACTTGTTTTTACCTTACACCCGTGGATAATGCCACCATTCAATAAGTTAGAAATTAAATACTTTGCTAAATAAAAGTTAGCAACAGAAAGTGCACTAACAATCGGGTTCACTTCAATAAACAACTCATGAAAATTTCACTGTCTTAGCTGGGCAAGCCTTCCTTTTAAAAGGAAATTTTATTCCGATTTCAGATTGTTTAAACTTTGACCATTAATATTAATGATCATTGCTGTCGTTTGGTGGTCTATTAACTTAATTTGACATGGACACAGATAATAATTATAGGTGCCGCGCCGGGTAATATACACAGGTGTCAAAGGTTATTACAATACAGCCGAATCATAATCCGTGTGTTTATCCATACATGTAAATCCTGTCATCACATTGTTACAGAAACTGTTGGCGCTTAATTAAGCTTTTATTAGTTTGTATGTTTGTCATCACATCCAGTAGTTTTGTAAAAAGCTGTCACGAACTTGTCAAAGATACATTCATATGGTTGCTTTGACTGATCAGAGTTTTTGCTAGTTATGCATGTTTCAATAATAAAAGACAAGTCGCCCCATGTTATAGGACAACAGTGTTTGCTATTTATACATGTTTTGAGGCACTAGCTTATGTAGATAGTGAAGACTCTGATCAGATCACAGCACTTACATACACATGGTTGCGTACACTGATCAGAGTTTTTGCTATTTATACATGTTTTGATGCGGTAGCTTATGTAAGTAGTGAAGACTCTGATCAGACTACAGCACTTACATACACATGGTTGCGTAGACTGACCAGAATTTTTTGCTAATTATACATGTTTTGATGCAGTAGCTTGTGTAAGTAGTGAAGACTCTGATCAGACTACAGCACTTATAGACACATGGCTGCGTAGACTGATCATAGAATTTGCTATTTATACATGTTTTGTTGCGCTAGCTTATGTTAGTAGTAAAGACTCTGATCAGACTACAGCACTAACATACATATGGTTGAGTAGGCAGACCAGAGTTTTTTTTTGTAGATGTTTTCTTGCGCTTGCGCTTGCTTGTGTGAGTAGTGAAGATTCTGATCAATCTACAACACTACATACACATTGTTGCGCAGACTGATCAGAGTTTTAGCTTTAATACACGTTTTGTTGTGCTTGCTTGTATAAGTGTTGAAGACCCTGATCAGACTATAGCACATGTATAGACGTGGCGGCGTAGGCTGATCAGAATCTGTGCAGTTTTACACATGCTTTGTTTGGTCAGAGCATAAAGATGTAAATTTGCATGTAAATAGATGAGTGGGCTGATCAGGGTCTTTGCTATTTTCATACTGTTCATAATTGCTTTGGACCGACATTGCCGATTAAAGGCCTTGTTTATATTGTACACGTTTTTGCTCAGATAAATAAGAAAATTACTGACATTGAACAGTTTTGTTGCCTCTATTCTCAGTCCGTCAGATTTGCTTGACACCAGAAATAAGCTCAAGTATATTTGCTGGTTTGTTTCCATGCTAAAACTATTCAAGCTGATTAAAAATCTTTTATCAATTATTTAGGCTCATTTCTAGTGTTAAATAACTGAATTTTCAACCAGCCAAGCAAGAGCACACGTCGCCTGTCGGAAGGTGTGAAAAACAAATTTGGTCTCATGTCTTGTCAAAACATTGCAATCTCAAAACACCTGATGTCTTGTCAAAACATTGCAATCTCAAAACACCTGCTAACGACAATGAAGATCAGAAATCGATATTTAAATAGGTATGGATTAAAAAACGTCTTCTGGTGATTTAAGTGTATAAATCAGTAATTTATTATTTCATTTCTTTTCGCAAAAAAAAAAAAAAACATAAATTCAGCCCCAGATCCAGGAGGTGGGTTTTGGGCTTCAGCCTGGGCCTGCTTATATCAAAAATATATGTTGTGACATCTCATTAGAATTGCCTACGCGAGGCGATTCTAATGTGTTTCGCCGAGTCGATTCTAATGAGATATCACAACGTATATTTCAAGGCATAAAAACAATATCAAAAGTTTTCACAAAATTGATACCTAATTATGTCACATACTTTCAAGCCCCACTCCCCCGCGCCCCCTCCCCACTTCCCAGCTTATTCAAACTAGTATTATATGATTTTAATCAAACAGCTAAGCAACATTCCGAACGATCGCATTTGCATAAAACTTTTGAAAACTGTTTTGACAAAACAGAAAATCAAAAGAAAAAGGTCGTCGTTGCTGTTGAGATATGGTTTAACGTCCCAGTAAACAATATTACAGACATGTCGAGATGTTTCCTCTGAATTTGTAGGACCTGAGATAAATGACACTCAGGTTTAACAGCTCTGCTGCAGTAGCACTGGCCGACAACCAATCTATTTCGCGGGCCGCGATGGGCGAGGTCAAAGAAGACAATAATTATAACTATGGGTGAGTGAGTGAGTGAACTCGGGTTTAATGTCCCACCAACAACGAAGTCATATTGAGACGGGACCTCGGTTTAAAGTCTCATCCGAAAGACCGGAGAAGCGGGGGATCGATCTTGCGACCCCTGGATTAATAGTCCGGAGTGTTATCCACTACACTACAGCTGCTCCTATATAACTATGGTGTGTGGATAAAGATGAGACCCTCAAAGAGATCGAAATGTATTATTATTATTTCATTATTAAAAATATTATTGTTTTATGTTTTTGATGTCAGAAACCAAAACAATCCGATGACACTCACTCAAAGACTTATTACACCGAAAATCAGCAATCGGGAAAAAATGTTTTTATTTGAGAAAAAGAAAGTTATTAAAATTTAACATGTCTCCATCCCGCTCCTTCGTATTGTTATTATGCTGATAAACCTGTACAACACCTGAGATATAGAATCGATATTACCTTTCTAATGTCGATTAATGCCTAACGCTTCGCGGGTCTAAAGGGAAATAACTGCATTCGCATTAATACTCGCTCCAGGTAACAGGTAACCGATTATCCTACTTGGCGCGCCTTGAAGGCTTAAGCTCCAGTTGGTCGCGTGAACGAGTGTTGTTCATGGATGTATGAACATCGTCAGCCAAGTAGAAGTTAATCTAAGGAAATTGTCGACCAGTGTAAATATAATGCGTATGAATACTGCGCATGCTAAGACCAGAATGTGCACATACGCAATTCACCCCGACAAAAATGGATCTACTACATTTTAGAAGCAAGCAATGTATGCCCTTATGAGACTGCGCATGTTTGTAGAATGTTCTGAGGTATTTAACAGCCTCGAAGGACCTAGCAAATGCTAATGGAATGAAAAAACATGTTTGATTGTGATTATTGCATAAACTAACCGCTATGCTATAAAATCAAGAAAATATTTGAGAAAAATTTTTGCCTCATCGCCATAAGTCCCATTACGTAGCTGATTCCGGCACGCACAATGAAATTCTATTAAAATCCTCTTTTCAGGCCATGGTCAGCCATCGTGAATTTTTGTCCAACCTTTAGCGGCAGCTCATAAGTCAAAATCGTTTTCACTTAGATCTAATATTTCGTTCAATTTCGTCTGCTCTTCCAGACAAGTTTTTTATCGATAGCTACAGCTGCAAACTTGCCGCTTGTTTCTGTACTGACGGAGAATTGCCCTGTAACTTTCATACGAAAAGTTGCAAAGGGGGTCATTTTACCACGAGAATCGCCTTGTTAATACATGTTTTTGTGTTCTTTAAAACATGCCTGTTAGTAACGTGTGGTATCGATGTTTGGGTAATAATACTGATTGTACCAATGCACATGATTGGTTTAGTGGTGAGCAAAAAACTCAACTGTCAATGCCAAATAATCCAGCAAGCAAAACGTAGGGATGGATGACTTGCGATTTTACGTCCTTTTCAACAGTATTTAAGTTACATCAGGACGATGGGACGGTGATAATGAAAGGCTGTGTGCAATGGAACCCCGTTTACGGTAGGCAAGATTCTCGCCTCAAGCGGGGCTCGAACCCGGTCCTCTAGATCAGTAGGCCAGCGCTTAACCACTGATCTACCGGGGCTCTTCCTAGCAGGCAAACATAATTGGAACAACGTAAGAGCAGCGTCAATTAAACGTCATGTCAAGACGTCGAATCAACACTGTTATGTATTAAAGTTGTTTGTAGTTGAATCAACGTTGATACAACTGGGTCAGCTTAACAAAAAATGTAACTGAGCCGCGACACGCAAAAAGGGCACTTACGATCAGCAAAACCTCAGGTCAGCCTGCGTGTGGGCGCAGTCTGATTAGACTGTGCTATCTCTAGGAAATCTACAGGCATAAAATCATGGCTCAACCTGACTCATAATGCACAAGACATCCGGGTCAGGCATGATACAATACTCGGCTTAGGGGAGAGTCGGGTAACTTCGGATATGGGGGTTAATTCGGACTGCCATTGCAAACAGTGAAAAAACAGATGAGACGGCTCATAATGAGCCGTCTGATCAGAATTTTCACTGTTTGCCCAGTTATTTTCGTTTTAGTTCCAAACAACTGACATACAAAGGAAACAATGTCACTGTCCGAATTTACCCGCTGTCCGAAGTTACCCGACTCTCCCCTACTTTCGTCTTTTTCATTGCACAACTGATGGTAATGATGACATCCTGGAGCATTTTCGAGTTGCCAACTTGTGTTACTCGGGGGTTGAAATTTGGCGCATGCGTACAAACGTACTCGAGTACTGCCGTACCGAACACTTCGAGTAAAGAACAAAATGGCGACGACTATCGATCTTTTTACCTTTAAGTCCAGAGTCCTATTCTCGCAATTTTCTTTTAAAACTCAGGTGTTTAATATTCACAAGAGTCAGGACTCACAAGAATTTTTAAATTGTAATGGGAAATTACAATTCTGAAGTCGTTCAGTACTGGCCCCGCTGTAAACCCTGCTCAATATGGCAAAAGGCACAAGCAGAATAATTATAATCATCAGTATGATGAACATTCTTATCCCATTCTCACTATTATTAAACAGAAAAAGGGCAAATCATTGGCGTGACAATGTGTCATTAAGGCAAAACTAAAAAATTGGCGTCTTTTACAGCGGAAGTTCACTTTCCGCCATCTTTAATCCAGGCTACCCGAGGTGAGGTGGGGGTTACGGTAGTCGAGTAAATACGAATATGTGCGCAGTACTGCGCATGCGTATTGCGGTTACTCGTGTTGTTCGGTCAGTAACTCTAGTTACTCGAGTAACTCGAGTTGACAAACCGAAACTGTTCCTGGCGACATCCGCGCGACCCATGCCTAAATTGATTGACAGATGAACTCTGAAGTTAGTCAAGTGAAAGGATTTTATCTGCGTGTAGCAGCATTCAAGACGTTGCTGTACCGCCATTGCCCACAAACCCCGTTGCTCAGGCATTTCATAACATTTGAGCGTCCTTCCCATGAGAAAACAGCATGGAAGGCGATTTCTAGGCCCCATTTGCCATAATGCATTACGGGAGCCAAGCATAATCAAGTCCCGGTAGCTCAGTAGATAAAGCGCTCGCCTGCTGATCTACTGAGCTACCGGGTTCGAGTCCTGCTGGAGGCGGAAATCTTTTCAAACGTAAATGAGATTTCCCTGAACACAGTCTTTTATGACCACCCTCCCATCATCCTGATATGGATGAAATACTGTTGGAAAGGCCGTAAAATAGCAAGTCATCCATCCATCCTTGGTTTCAGCTCTATGGTTGCTGGTTTGTGCCGTTTCGTCCTTTGAAAAGACGAAAAGACGAAAACATGCCATGCGAAAAGACGAAAAGACAAAAAGACGAAATAACGCCATGCGAAAAAACGAAACCCACCACACGAAAAGACGAAATTTCGGCGCGAAAAGACAATAAAACGCCACACGATAGGACGCCATTTGAAAGTTTTATTTTGTCGTCTTTTCGCCTGGCGTCTTCAGTTCGTCTTTTCGTATGGCGTCTTTTTGTCTTTTCTTCTTTTTGCGTGGCGTAATTTCGTCTTTTTACATGGTGTTATTTCGTCTTTTCGCGTGGCGTTATTTCGTTTTCTCGCATGGCGTTATTTTGTCTTTTTGCGTGGCGGTTTTTTTTTCGTCTTTTGGGCTTTTCGCGTGGGGTTATTTCGTCTTTTCGCGTGGCGTTATTTACGGTCTTTTCGCGGTGAAAAGACACCACGGAAAAAGATGAAAAGACAAAAAACGCCATGCGAAAAGACAAAAAGATGAAATATCGCCACTCGAAAAGAGGAAAACATGAAATAACGCCATGTGAAAAGACGAAATAACGCCACGCGAAAGTACGAAATAACGCCATGGCAAAAGACAAAATAACGCCAGGCGAAAAGATAAAAAGATAAAAAGATGCCATGCGAAAAGACAAAAAGACGCCAGGCGAAAAAGACGAAAAGACGCCAGGAGAAAATATGACAAAATAAAACTTTCAAATGGCGTCTTTTCGCATGGAGTTTTTTCGTCTTTTCGCGCTGAAATTTCGTCTTTTCGCGTGTTGGGTTTTGTTTTCTCGTCATTTTGCATGGCGTTCTTTCTTCTTGTCGCATGGCGTTTTTTCGTCTTTTCGTCTTTTCACATGGTGTCTTTTCGTCGTTTCGCGTGGCGTCTATCGCCGCGAAAAGACGATATGGCTCAAACCAGCCACCATACATCGCTGTTCTAGAACGTTAAGCATGTTTTCGCGTGAAGTGGCTCGATTACCGCAAATAGGTATATAGCATTAAAAGTCGGACGGAAAGCCTGAGCAGCAAACAGTGTAGGTCCAGATCAGTGAGGAGCAGTCTGGTCTGTGCCTGCACTATTTGCAAAATTTGCAAATATGACAGAGAGCAAGAGGTTTTGCCAGAATTTGCAGGGTCGGTCGAACAGTTATGTTACATAAAATTGTAACGTGGTTCATATCACGTTCTCACAGTCGTTTCTGTGTTAGCCATTGTTAACTGTTGTCTATCAGGGTCTTCCTTATTTGTTCTGACCACGCCCCCTTTCACGAAAAAGTGAGACTAAGCGCGGCGGCACCAGAAACCTTGAGGTTGTCCCTTTGGTCCTTGACACTGGCAGAAAAATTGTTGCATGTTGTATTGATCTGTGGGACAATTCTTGGATCTAATACATCGTCCATTGACATAGCCAGAACACATACACCTGAAAGAGAAAAAGATATGAGCCGCGACACGAGAAAACCAACAAAGTGGCTGTGCGCCCAACGTACACTCAGATCAGCCTGGGCATCTCCCAGACCGATCAGACTCTTCGCTAAGCGCTTAAAAGGAAGCTTAGGGTCTAAGCTACCTCCATGCGGACAACAAAGACTCTGATCAGACTGGGCGGATGCCCAGGCTGATCTGAGTCTGCGTTGGGCGCACAACCACTTTGTTGGTTTTGTCGTGTCACGGCTCATATGTATCAGCCACACACACACATACACACACGCGCGCACGAACGCACGCACATTGTTTTTCCCATCAGAATACTGTCAAAATAAAGCTTTAAAAATATTGATTTTGGAAAATATAAAATGTGGGCAATTTTGTAAGAAAATGCGATTAAGCGAATTTCTTCATGTGGCGGTACCTAGTGTAGTGGATAACGCGCTGGATTACCAATCCAGGGATCGCAAGCTAGATCTTCTGCTTCTCCTGTCTTTCGGATGAGACTTTGAACCGAGGCCCTGTCTCCGTATGACCTAGTTGTTGGTGGAACTTTCAACCCGAGTTCACTCACTCACCCACTTCGATAAATGTGCAGGATGTTGACTGATAAATATCCTTATAAAGGACGTTTATTGCATAGCCAATTTTTGAGCTTTTGAGTATTACCCTAATAAACGCTCCTCTCGCCTTACATGCAAAAATTACTGGCGAAATACCAATATAATCGGCCCAGACCACATCAAAATTTGTACTTCTTGCCAAAACCTTTTCCCCAGCATACCAGTTACAGGACATGCAAACTGCAACAACCCGGGACTATTATTGAAAGAAATACGATATGAGCCGCGACACGAGAAAACCAACAATGTGGTTATGCGCCCAACGCAAACTCAGATCAGCCTGGATATCCACTCAGTCACATCGAAGTCTTTTCTGTGGGCTTCAAAGGTAGCTAAGGGTCTAAGCTAGCTTCATGCGGACAGCGAAGACTCTGATCAGTCTGGGCGGATGCCCAGGCTGATCTGAGTCTGCGCTGGGCGCAAAACCACATTGTTGGTTTTCTCGTGTCGCGGCTCATATCTTCGATCAAGTCTTCGACTTTGCTGTTTTCACGTCCTTTGTACTTTAGAGGTGATATTTCAAAATAGAATAAAGGATTTAAGAGAGAGAGTGACAATTCTTATGGAGGGTTTCTATCATAACTCAGCAACAATTGATTACATCTTGGTGACACGGTGCTTCCGATAAGGAGTTAACATCCATAGGACAAGCAGCTTTCCTGGAGCAGACATAGGAAGTGACCACGACCTGGTGATGATGAACTTCCAAGTTCGACTGAAGAAGGCGAGAAAGCCAATCCAGCCGAGACTGAAGTTTGATCTTGAGATGGCATACACTTTTCAAGCATCAATAGGTGGGAAATTCGCACCACTCATTGGTCTGAGGGATGATTACAATGGTTACCACCTACAATACAGCAGTGACTAATGCAGCGAGTGAGATAGTTGGAAGGATCGTCGCAGGAAAAAGCCTTGGGTCACCAGAGATGTCCTCGACTTCTGTTTTGAAGAAGAAGCGGTATGAAGCAGGCGGGGCAAAAGAATACAAGGGAGCTAACAAGAGGATTCAGAAGGCAGTGAAGAAAGCTAAGGAAGACTGGATAGGTATTCGGTCCGAGGAGCTCGAAACTTGCCTTAAAAACAGCAAGAAAGCATACCAGCTGGTGAAGGATCTAACTTCAGAGAAACAGGGTACACCCACAACTATCCAGGACACGTCTGGGAAATATCTTACAGACGAACAAGAGGTTTTCAGCAGATGGTCAATATATTGCTCGGAACTAAACAACCATGAGTTACGGCGACAATACGGTTCTGGACTGCAATCAGCCCCCAGAAGATCAACAACCGATCCTCCGTGAGGAATTTGAGATTGCAGTAGCAGCACTGAAGAAGAGGAAATATGCCGAAGTTGATAATAACCAGCAGAACTTGTTCAAGCAGGCGGCTAGACCATGACTGATGTTTTAACAGAGGTCTGTACAGGATCTGCAGCATGGGAGAATGGTTCAGAACAACAGTTGGAGTAAGGCAGGGGTGTCTTCTTTCACCCACCCTCTTTAACAGTTTTCGAACGGATATTGTGTCTGATGCTCTGGAAGAACGTGATGAAAAGGTTTGCCGATGATATAGATGCTCTAGCTGAGGAAAAGCAGGAACTAGAAGTCCTAGTTAACAGTCTCGACAAAACCTGCACAAGGTATAAGATGGAGATCAGTGCCGAGAAGACCAAACTGATGACAAACAGCACCAATGGTTTTAGAGGTTGATCAAGGTAAACGGGCAGGAGCTGAGTACCGTAACAAACTTCTAATAGCTTGGAAATGTTGTCTCAGATGATGGCTCAAAACAGGAGATCCTCTCAAGGTTCAGCTCTTACAAAAATGAAACCAATTTGGAGAGATAACAACATATCTCTTGGATCAAAGGTGAAACTTATGCGCTCTCTTGCCATTTCCATAATTCTGTTTGTCTGTGAATCATGGACCTTAACAGCAGAGTTAGAGAAAAGAACGCAGGCCTTTGAAATGAGATGCTACCAAAGGCTACTAAGCATTTCGTACAAGGACCATATAATCAACGAGGAGGTTCGCAGAAAGATCCATGCAGCCGTTGAAGAATATGATAAACTCCGGATACTGGTCAAGAAACGGAAACTAAGGCGGTTTGGCAACGTTTCAAGGTCTTCTGGTTTAGCAAAGACGATTCTAAGGGCACAGTGAAAAGAAAAAGAAGGAGAGGTAGACAGAAGAAGAGGTAGGAAGACAATATAAAAGAGTGGACAAGGATGGACTTTGCCAGCTCCACTAGGGCAGCTGAAAACAGAACAAGTTTCGAAGTCATCTGTGGTGCCTCAACGACCTTACAAGGTGATGGGATAGAATAGAACAGAATAGAAACTCGGGGCCAGTACTCAAGTACAAAGTTACATCCCTTGGTCAGTTAGCTGAATCAGTACGTGAAATTGATATCCTTATTTATTTATTTATTTATTTTTGCAAGGAGATCGAGTTTATTAGATTGCCTCCGCTTGCAAAATGTATGAGCGACCCTTAAAATACATGCCGAAAAAAAACTAACATTGGGCCAGACAAATTTGAGCAAACAGTGCAGACCTAGTGTAGACTACTCCGAGCAATCTGATCAGCCGGGCCGCGTAGCGCAATCGGACTCAAGAGCCAGAAGTCCCGGGTTCGATACCCGGTCCGGCCACTTACTTTCGTTTCCACTTCCGCTGATTCAAGAAGGGCGGTTGTCAGTTACTGTTGAAGGTATGTGCACTTAGTACTGGTTTATATAACCGCTTAGGAGGTCTAAGCCTGCCCAGGAATAGTGTGGTTAGGTTAATTGACCGTCCCGACATGACCATAGCTGTTTACCGTGGAAGTAAAAAAATAACACAACAACTGATCAACACAGTTTGTCTTATTTACATCTTTTGAACTCAATACTGTATTGTAGAACAAACCTGTTCCATTTTAGGACAATAATAGATGGATGGATGACTTGCGATTTTACGTCCTTTTCAACAGTATTTCAGTCATATCAGAACGATGAGTAGTGATAATGAAAGGCTGTGTGCAATAGAACCCTGTTTACGGTAGGAAAGATTCTCGCCTCAAGCGGGGCTCGAACCCGGTCCGCTAGATCAGTAGGCCAGCGCTTAAACACTGAGCTACTGGGGCTCCCAGGAATAATGGTAATAGTCTTAGGTGTCCCAATTTTTTTAATCATAACGGCACTCAAGACCCAGCGGGCACATGACGTCGAAATGATGTCGTATTGACGTCTATGTGACTCACACCGACGTCATGTACATAATAGAACGTCGTTTCGACTTCACATACATGACGTCGAAATGACGTCCTATTGACGTCGGTGCAACGTCATTACGACGTAATTCCGACGTCATCAGCCTGGTGGGGAGATGAGCTTCTATTATGCCTCACGTGTTTACTTACAAATTCGTACATCCAACCCAAGTCTCCCCGTATGCACGGTTGAATTTATACATGCATGACCACATGTTTGTAAAACAAGATCTTCGCCCGTTGGTTGGTTGGATTATGAAGGCTACTAATGGACATTAAAAGTTTACCTAGGCTGACATTCTACATTTGAGATCGGACGTTCTAGGTAAGGGGGCATTTCAAACGTATACATCGCATCGATTGTGGTGCCGAATTGCGTCGCACGAACAGGGAGTTTAGGACATTAGCGACGAGCAAACACTCAATCCTATTTAGTCTTTACATATGCATCAAACCAGGAAGACTGATCAGTCTGCGCCGGTGCGCAAGCTGATCTGAGTCTTTCTTAAAGGCACGCACCGTAAGGTAAAATTTTACACGACGCCATTTGCAGGATTGAATTAAAACCGTATCTACGTCGTTTCAACATCATATTTACATCATGACGTTGCATCAACGTCGATTTGACGCTGACAACTTTTTAACTACATTAGGACATCTAGGCAAAAAGACGATGCATGTCGTTCTTTCTCGTCTGGAAAGCAACACTCTTTAAATATAAATAAACGTTGTGTTACATATATTTTCATTTTGATACTGAATTAGCTATTTGTTCAACGACAATGCCCCGCCAGGGAAATGTTTTTTCTTCCATTTTGATCGGTTGAAGACAGCTTGTGATAGCACCACTCAAACTAAATCGTCAGCCCATTATGTAGGACAGAATAGCGCAAAGCGGGATCTAGCCGTGTAAACGTCTCCGTCATGATGGAAAATTACTCGTGATGTCAGCAATTGCCATTGGAAGTGCGCGCTTATCTGACGTTAAGGGTTGCTTGACCAGTGTATGGCACACAATTTGATTCGGCTATTTTGTACTACTGAATGAATATACAGGTTTTCAGTATCTGTTGGGAGCCCCGGTAGCTCAGTCAGATAAGGGCTGTCCTGATAATGCAACGTATGTATATGTGTCAGTGATATCTGTTGGAAACAAAAACGAAGTCGTATCAGGCTGACTGCACAGACGCGCAGATAGGTCTGAGTCGTCATTGGTCGCATATGTACAGCAGATCCTGTTAAACGTCGATGCAGTGGCACGCTGATTTTACAGACGAACATCTATGATCCGATCAGGGCCTGCCAGTAAATTAAATATCATTCAAAATTTTGGATAATTACAAGTTGTCATAATGTGTAGAGTAATTTACTCTTTTTAGACTGGTAACCCGATTTGGCGACATATGCGAACAGTGTAGACCCAGTTCAGACGCCGCATAATGGGGCGTCTGGTCAGGATGAACGGAATATTTATATAAAATACAATAAAAGTGGAAACATGCACCAGAAACCCCTAAAACACAGAAATGGAGTAATCCAAATATGTAACAGACTTTCAAAGAAAAGGGGGATTGGGGAGACTTGGGAGGGGGGAAACTGGGGTGGGATTAGATTACCCACAATTTAATGGGCTAACAAAAGCAAATATACTACCCCAGCCTTTCCCGGTGTACATGTATACATGTGCAGTCTGGCCAGGGCGTGTGCATTTAGTCCACATAATTGATTCGGCATTACGGCTCGTTCCCAATAGCTGAAAACGCCGTGGCAATATAGCATTTGATAGGTTCTGTGCACGCTTCAAATAATTTGCCATACAAAACGTTTGAAGCTTATCAAAGTTGATACGCCAGCAATACGCTGTTTTAAAGTTGCCTGATCCTTGGTTAAGCTAAGTGATGAGCTTTGGGTACGTTCAGGGTTCTGCCAGTGGTGTGATTGGCGATTTGCCAATGGTGCCATTGGTAACCGTAAAACCCTGAACAAGTGACCTTTGGCAGTCAACTATTGGTAGAGCCAATGGCGCCATTGGCACTATTGCAGAGCCATTTTCTTCTGTAATTAGAAAATTTTAGTTTTTCTCATTTGCTTTCATCACTGTGGGGAACAATTATTCTCCTGTCACAACTCGAGCGTTTATGATGGATTCACTAAATCGCCATATTGAATGACGCAATTTCCGGCGTTTGTGTTACCCACGCCCTTTGTTGTCTGCAGTACTGGCAGCCTATGGTCGGCAATATTGGTACCAAATACCAACGTTAGAGCCAATAACTCTGAACGGCATTGACATGCCTATGCTGACATTGGCAGAACCCCAAACGCATCCTTTGTTAACGTATACTCAGTATATTCTTGAGAGTGACGAAACACTGAAATGGCGAATTGACGTTGCGTTGACGACGTTGCAAGGACATTGATTCGACGACTTCCTTTGTAGCAATGCATACCAGACAGTCTGCACTCGTTTCGAAATGAAGTCGCTAAATCTGCCTCGACGTTTATACGACGTTCTTTGGTTTCTGCGTTAATTTTCAGTTTCCTAACATTTTACATGTACCTTAACCTTGTTGGCAGAGTTTATACAACGGTTCAAACGTTGTAGTAATGTCGACATTGCATCGACGTTGATTCGACACTTGCCCGCTTGGTTCCTTCAGAGAAGGCTTCCAACACTTACATCTCAAATCAGTCATGTAGATTATCCAGCCAAAAATCCTAAATGCATACAGCTTTGTTCAATATATAAGGAACAGCGAGTATCGTGATCAGACTGCACTTATGTGCATGTCTTAACAAGGGCAAAATACATAAATACATGTTTTTGTACCGAGCAAGGGCGCACTAGCGGAAATCACACGATATGCACAATAAGGTTTCCATACTGATTTAGTGGGAAACTTAGGGTTTAGCCCTTTAGATATTTTTTCTTCCTTAAAGGCCAGTTGGACGTTTGTGATTAAAATCTTGCCCAATTTACCGCATTTCAGAATAAAAATACGCTGAGTGTGTTGGAATTTTGTCAGTTTGACAAAATTGTAATATGCACCTGCGTATTTGCGTACAGGAAGCCACGCTTTTGCAGACATTAGAATCCGGTGTCTGCTCATCGTACACCTTATAGACACACGATCGAAATCGAAAGTAAACACGTCCTTCTCGCAATACAGATAAGCCTGTTGTTTTGGTATTTTATTGTTCAGCCACGTAATTAGTACAAAATTAAGTCATCCAATTTGAATCAGCGCCCAGTTCATCAAAAAGATCCATCCATCCATTCATTCATCTAGTCACCTATCTACCTACCATTCTTACCTGCCTACGTCCCTACCTTCTGACTTTCTGTATGTCTGTCTCTCCGTTCACCTACCTACTTACCTACCTACCCTACCCTATCCTATCCTACCTACCCTGAGAGGCCGTCTGCCTGTCTCTGTCTGGCAGACCGTCTGTCTACCTGTAACTTTTTGCATTATTTATAGGACACCAATATGTTCAGACAGTAAGGATGGATGGATGACTTGCGAATTAACGTCCTTTTTAACAGTTTTTCAGTCATACCAGGACGATGGGTGGGTGATAATGAAAGCAATGGAGCCAGTCTATGATTGAAATGATCTCCGCCTCCAGTGGGGCTAGAACCCGAGACCGCTAGATCAGCAGGCCAGCGCTTAACATACTGAGGCTCCATTTTCATACAGTACGAATAAAGACAGAAGACCCAGATCGGCCTATCTATTCTATTCTATTCTATCCCATAACCTTACTAGGTCGTTTGGGCACCACAGATGACTTCAAAACAATCCCTTTCCACCTTGTCCTGTCTTCAGCTGCCCTAGTTGAGCTGGCAAAATCCATTCCTGTCCACTTCTTGATATTGTCTTCCCACCTCTTCTTCTGTCTACCTCTTCTTCTTTTTCCTTTCACTGTGCCCTGAAGAATTGTCTTTGCTAAACCATAAGACCTTGAGACGTGGCCAAACCACCTTTGTTTCCGTTTCATGACCAGTGTAAGGAGTTCATCATATTCTCCAATGGCTGCTTGGATCTTCCTTCGAACCTCCTCATTTGTTATATGGTCCTTGTACAGAATGTTCAGTAACCTTCGGTAGCATCTCATCTCAAAGGCCTGCGTTCGAGATGATAGGCCTAATGGTAAAAAAAAACAATAACACCATCACCAACAAAAAAGAACACTTCACTTTGTGCTTATAAGATTCCTGAAGACCCGAGCATAATGTGCGAACAGCAAAGACTCTGACAATACTGCCTGCATGCACGGGTACACTTTCAGGGGAAGCAGTCTGCCATTTGTATCTTTTGCCTCGCTTTTTACTTAAGGGTCAAACCTTATTCGGAAAAAGCTACCTCTGGAGGTTCGAATTTTTTCCTCTAAGCATTGTTTCAGTTTGAAAGGGCAACGTTTTGCCGAGAATAAAACAGGGATTCACAAAAAGCATGACAGCCCAGCAGGCACATGACGTTGAAATGACGTCGTACTGACGCCGATGTGACGTGGTGACGTTGCATCGACGTCAATATGACGTAATTTTGACGTCATGTGCCCGCTGGGAGTGAACCAATTCATAAGACAGGTTTGCCTACAGCTTGATACTTGGCACATGTTATTAGAAAACGTTTTAAAGCTCGTGCGAACAGCGATGACGATAATAAGCCTGCACTTCGGCACAGATGGATGGATGGCTAGGCCGATCGATCGATCGATCGATCAGTAGGTAGATATATAAATAAATACATGTACATGTAGATGGATGGATGGACGGATGGATGAATTGCAATTTTACGTCCTTTCTAACAGTATTTTAGTCATATCAGGACAATGGGTGGACGGTAATGAAAGGCTATGTCCATGGAACTCCGTTTACGATTGAAAAGATTCCCGCCAACAGCGGGGCTCGAACTCGGGACCGCTAGATCAGCGGGCCCCTGCTTAAGCTACTAAGCTACCGGAGCTCCTTGGTAGACAGATAGACACCAGCAGGCACATGACGCGTATTGACGTCGGTTCTACGAAATGACGTCGCACCGAAGTCACCACGACGTCACTTTGACGATACGTATCCGCTGGGCCAGATTAGGGAGGTAGGTAACATGGAGGAGGAATGGAAAGACAGATAAAATGGATAAATGGAGGGGTGGATGGTAGGTTGGGTTATGGTTGAATAGAGAGAGAGAGAGAGAGAGAGAGAGAGAGAGGGGGCAAGGAATGTGGTCGAGAGAAAAGAAAACAAAAATGATGATCAATTAATCTCGAGGGTAATACCAGTTCCGCAACCTGGTTTTCGACCTAGCCAATCAGTTACCGCACCTGCAAAAGTGGTTGTCGACTGGGACAATCGACACCAATACCAGCCCGGTCGACGCCCATTAACACTAGTATCATTTACCGTGACTGGTATAGCTTTCGACCGAATTATCGGTCGACATAGTACAGCCACTTTGCACAGTAGCGGGTCCACTGTTGGTTTATTATCGGTTGTCAGCCTATATTTCAACCATGAAAAATTAAGTTATATAGTCGCCTATGATTTATGTTGCGTGATTTTTCCATTCCATGTTAGGGATGGTCGGTTTGGGCGATGGTGCTGTTGAACATTCAATGCCGTGGCGTTCTTCTAATTTGGCTAATAGGAGGGCGAGGCCCGGTCGGCCTGCAGCAGGTGCGGGATGGGGTTTGTTTGGATTATTCTAGTCTCATCTATCCTATCTATATCTTTTCTTTCTTGCTCTCTCTGGAAGCAGCTCGAAGAGACTGGAGAGTCGTTAAATCCAAACTCCAACCACCACCACCATCCACTCCATGCTAGTACAAACTTATGAGATAACAAGGATCGTTTGTCCAGAGCGCTTGGCTTGCATTTGAAGACGACAGGTTCCTTACTTACTGACAAACTCCCTCAGTCGTAGTCCGTACCTGATACTAACAGGCAGCGAAATGACATGACTGGACCATAATATATGCTATGACGATAGAATGGAAATCTAACAGCCCACAAACAATACGCCCAAATGACATATGTATCATTATATCTCTGTATGATGATCCACATCAGTAGGTTCAGCGCTTGCCTGCCGATCTAACGGTCCCGGGTTAGAGATGCGCGAGAAGCGAAATCTTTCCGACAGTAAATATGGCTACATTGCACCCAGACTTTCACTATCAATGTCCCATCATCCTGATATGAAAATACTGTTCTAAAGGACGTAAAACTGCAACACGTGCTGACAATTAGTATCGGCAAATTTCATAGCCATCCGTCCATTTTTTCTCACGTTGTGACCACCTTGGACATCCCTATACACTGGCGTGGCATTCATTACAGGCTTGCACGAAGGCGCAGGCTGATCTGTCTTTCCGCTATTGTATGCATCAATTGTGACTAGGATTCTTTTAAATTTGAGATGACCCCCAAGTAGTTTGTCAGCCTCGAATATATAAACTCAGCGTATGGTTAAAGTTTTAATGTCCAATAGCAGGACAGCAAGAAGCCAAAAAGTCTTTTTCATCTTGATTTCACTTCAACAGAAAGTTAAAAGCAGCTGCTTAACCCATTAATGCCTAGCGTCCCATAGATAGGACATAGGCAAACAGTACAGGCCCAGATAAGACGCCGCAAAGCACGGCGTCTCATCAGGATCTACACTACATTTTTGTATTTGCATAAAACAATTTCTGCATTAAATAAAATAAAAGTTATAAAAATAAACTAAACCAGACACCTCTTACTTAGCTGACACTGCAAGTGTTGACAGGGGGCACAGAAACGTCACTAAGGCCCCTTTTTGCGACAAAAAAAAAAAAAAAAGAAAGAAAGAGAGAAAGAAAAAAGAAGAAGAAAACTTAACAAAAATTAATTTGATATGACCTTAGGTATGACCTCACCTGACCACAAGTGAAAGAAAACTTAAACTTAACAAAACTTAGTTTTTATGCAACCTGTATGAGCTCTCTATCCCATGAAGAAAAGAAACATAACAACATTTACTTTTCAATCTAAATGTATGAGCTACATGTGAGTCAGGAGATGACGATCATAATTGAGCCGCGACACGAGAAAACCAACAAAGTGGCATGTGCGCCCAGTCTGATCAGAGTCTTCGCTTTGCGCTTAAAGGGTAGCTAAGGGTCTAAGCTAGTTCTATGCGGACAGCGAAGAATCTGATCAGACTTGGCGCCTGCCTAGGCCGATCTGAGTCTTCGCCGGGCGCACATGCCACTTTGTTGGTTTTCTCGTGTCGCGGCTCATATAAGCATCATGCTTACCGTCAGATCCTGCATTCTACTGATTTGAATACATGTTCATGTATGTTACTAATCAAGAATAAAATGCTGTTTAAACCAAATGTATGAGCTCACTAGACCAAGTGGGGAAAAAAGACATAACAAATCTTTGTTTTGAGTCAAAATGTATGAGCTTATACCAAGCCAAGAGGAAAATAAGACTTAACAAAACTTAGTTTCGTGGCTAAATGAGCCGCGACACGAGAAAACCAACAATGTGGTCGTCCGCCCAGCGCAGACTCAGATCAGCCTGGGCATTTACCCAGTCTGATCAGACTCTTTGCTAAGCGCTTAAAGGGTAGCCGAGGGACTAAGCTACCTTCATGCGGAAAGCGAAGACTCTGATCAGACTGGGCGGATGCCCAGGCTGATCTGAGTCTGCGCTGGACGCACGACCACATTGTTGGTTTTCTCACGTCGCGGCTCAAATGTGTAGGCATACTTAACTAAAAGGTAAAAAAGACTAAAAGAAATTAAGTTCTGAGACAAAGTCTATGAGCTCACTGAATCCAGAAAAAGGACTCATGAGCTCACTAGACCTAAAGGAAGAGAAGACTTACCAAAACATATTTTAAAGCTAACTGTAGAAGCTCACTAGACCCCAAGTTAAGGAAGACCTCTAACAAAACTTAGTTTTGATACTAAATGTATGAAGTCACTAGACTCAAAAGAAAAGAAAACCTAACAAAACTTATTTTTGAGGTAACGTGTTTATGAGCTCACTAAACCCTAAGAAGTAAATGACGACATTAAACTCAGGTTCGAGATTAGCTAAATGAACTTACTTGAATCAAAGGAAACGAAGACCTAGCTAAAATCAGGCTTGAGGCTAAGTGTATTGGGTCACTATACCCGTTGGAAGTTGAGGCCTAAGTAAAATTAGATCTGAGGCTAAGTGTATGCTCACTAGACCGAAAAAATTAACAAAAGTTAGTTTTGAGGCAAAATGTATGACATCACTAGGCCATAAGGAAAAAAATATGAGCTCACTGGATATTTTAATTTAAGGGTAAAAGGAAGGAAGACCTAATAAAACTAACTTTTGAGGTTAAATGTATCAGCTTACTGGACCAAGAGCAAAAATAGGACTCACCGAAGCTAAGTTCTGAGGTTAAATGTATGAGCTCGCTAGTCCCAAAGAATGATGGTTTAACACAACTTACATTTGAGGCTAAATGTTTATATTAATGTGTTCACTAGACCTAACGGCAAAATACACCTAAATCAACTTACTTTTGAAGGAAAACTGACCCAAAGGAAAGGCGAACCTAACTTAACTTAGTTTTGGGGCAAAATGTGTAAGCTCACTAGACCCAAAAGGAAATGAAAAACTTAGTTTTAAGGTTGATACAAATGATTGAGCTCACCAAAAGCAAGGAAAAACAAAAACACCTAAAAAAATGACGGTTGAGAAAAAAAAATGAATGAACTCACTAGTAAGCCTAACTAAACTTAGTTTTGAGGTAAAAGTATAAGCTCGCCTGAACCAAAGGAAAAGAAACCCTAATAAAACTTAGTTTTGGTGTAAAATGTTTGCGGTCATTTAACCCAAATGAAAAGAAAACTTAACTAAGTTTTGTGGTAAACTTTATCAGCTCATTAGACCCAAAGAAAAAGAAGACATAATAAAACCCAGATTTTGGATAAAGTGTATGAGTGTACTGGACCCAAAGAAAAAGAAGAAATAACAAAACTTAGTTTTCAGGCAAAGTGAATGAGTGTACTAGAACCAAAGGAAAAGAAGACATAACAAAACTTAGTTTTCAGGCAAAGTGTATGAGTGAACTAGACCCAAAGGAAAAGAAGGCATAACAAAACTTAGTTTCCAGGCAAAGTGTATGAGTGAACTAGACCCAAAGGAAAAGAAGGCATAACAAAACTTAGTTTCCAGGCAAAGTGTATGAGTGAACTAGACCCAAAGGAAAAAAAGGCATAACAAAACTTAGTTTTCAGGCAAAGTGTATGAGTGAACTAGACCAAAAAGAAAAGAAGGCATAACGAAACTTAGTTTCCATGCAAAGTGTATATGAGTGTTCTAGACCCAAGGGAAAAGAAGACATAACAAAACTTAGTTTTCAGGCAAAGTGTCGAGAAACAAAGAAATAGAAGGAAAAGAAATAACAAATCTTGGTTTTCAGGCAAAGTGTATGAGTGAACTAGACCCAAAGAAAAAGAAGACATAACAAAACTTAGTTTTGGGGCAATGTGTATGAGTGTACAAGACCCAAAGAAACAGAAGACATATCAAAACTGAGTTTTGGGACAAAGTGTATGAGTCTACAAGACCCAAGGGAAAAGAAGACATAACAAACCTGAGTTTTTAGGCAAAGAGTATGAGTGTACTAGGCCTAACAAATTTTAGTTTTGAGATAAAATTTATTAGCTCACTAAAACAAAACGAAAAGAAGACCTAACAAAACTTAGTTTTGAAGTAAAACTATGAACTCACCACCACCAAAGAAAAAGAAGAACTGACAAGTGTTAGTTGTATGATATAATAAGCTCGCCAGACCCAAAGGTAAAGAAGACCTAACTAAACTTAGATCCGAGCTAAACCCAAGGGAAAAGAATTTTCAGAAAAGGTGGATTGAGCTGAAACTAATATTAAATATAAATGAAGAGAAGTAAAAGGAAATACTACCTGTTACGTTCAACAGCTTAATTTGATCTTGAGTAGTCCGAAATTAAATACAGAAGAAGAAAAATAGTACTTTGAAATATTCTAGATCTGAGCAGTTTCCAGTAAAGAGGTACCTTATCGCTGTGAACCAGTAAAGATTGAGAGAAGTCGGCGCATCAACACAAGCCTACCAGTGTATTCCCTGTTCGAGACAGTCTATGCTCCCAAATTAATCTAGTTCGCGAAAAACGAAGATGAAAGTGATTCTATTATACAGGCAGATCTGCGTCTCCGCTATTCGCGCATGCGATGACCCTCCTTTTCAAATGACAAGGCTCAGGCACTGACTACCGTAAAAGTCTAAAATTTGGGACAGATAGGTCTGAGCAAACAGTGCAAACCCAGATCAGACTGCTCCTTGAAGAGCAGTCTGATCAGGATGCACACTGTTTGCTATTCCTTAAGCATATTTTGGGCGCATTACTATAATTGAGCCGCGACACGACAAAACCAACAATGTGGTTGTGCGCCCAGCGCAAACTGAGATCAGCCTTGGCATCCGCCGAGTCTGATCAGACTCTTCGCTAAGCCCTTAAAGGGTATCTAAGGGTCTAAGCTACCTCCATGTGGACAGCGAAGACTCTGATCAGACTTGGCGGATGCCCAGGCTGATCTGAGTCTGCGCTGGGCGCACAACCACTTTGTTGGTTTTCTCCTGTCGCGGCTCAATTATTGTAAAACCGAACTGTTCTAATTTTAGGACAATTACATTAATTATCGTAAGTGTCCCAATTTTTAGAATTTTATAATTCAGAACATGCGCATTGTTTCAGTGGACAAAAAGAGCATGATTTGCGCATCATGTTTCTTTGTAAACATATACCTCGGTTTAAGATTTGACGTAAGGATATACTATGTCCATGCTGGTTCGGATATTGTTCAAAAGCAAATATGCAGTATTTACCCAAATCATTTGGACACTTAATATTAACTATATTTGTGCACTCTTCCATTCGTATGGACAAGTATTTGAGTTTACCTGATGGCGTATAACACTTTATGTTCCGAACAAACAATGAAGATCTTCTAAGAGCAGTTTGATCCTGGTCAAAGAAAGACTGATAGAATGTTTAATATTGTACATTGTAACAAAAACGAAAAACTTGATACCACCAGTCATGACAATGGATAAGTAATTGAGCCGCGACACGAGAAAACCAACAAAGTGGTTGTGCGCAAAGCGCAGACTCAGATCAGCCTGAGCATCCGCCCAGTCTGATCAGACTCTTCCCTTAGCGCTTTAAGGAAAGCTAAGGATCTAAGCTATATATATACCTCCATGCGGACAGCGAAGACTCTGATCAGACTGGGCGGATGCCCAGGCTAATCTGAGTCTTTGCTGGGCGCACATGTCACTTTGTTGGTTTTCTCGTGTCGCGGCTCAATTCAAGACTAACCTTTAACGTAAATGGACCATGCGGCCCTGAATCACTCCCCTGATTAAAAAAAGGTTAAAGGTCAATCTAGGGTCATCATTTTTACACCTGGTAGAATATGATTCCCAAATGCTATATACCAAGTTTCAATGTCATCGTTCCTTTGATTCTGGAGAAGAAATTGTTACAGATTTCTACCATACATAGGTAAGACGGCCACCTTGTTCATGAGAACGGTCACAACCATTCACACAAACTTTCATTTCCCCGACCGATGGTGAAATTTTGCTGCAATATGGTCTGTGGCTTTGGAAGAGAAGCTGTTTGAAGAATGACCTAGACACCTGGTATTCAAAATTTTTATGTTTTCATTTAGCTGACAACTTTATACCAAAGACAGGCAGACGGAAGGGTCGAAAGATACAAACAGACGGTAAGGGCGCAAAGTGAGGCTATATTTTTTGTCAACGGTCATTTTTTCGCTAGTGCAAGCATAATTCCTGTCCATGCACGAACTTGACTTAACTTGTTTTATCGCTGGAGTCCGCTTTTCTGCTTTGTTGCCATAGAAACAGAATACACTGTCTGACTGAGATATACAATACTGTGCATAGCATAATGAGGTTCATTTGCCTATAGCATTTACTTTTAATGTGAAGACTTTCAGTTTTGTTGCCACAGCAACCAGAAATCTGGAGGGGAAAATTATTTGCATTATAATCTTATTATCCTTATTGCCGTGTGTACACGGATCACCTTTCATCAATTTAGCTTGTATACTTTTCAAGCTATCGCTGGATCTAGAGGTTCAGTAGGAACGGACGGAGGCCAACCCTATTGTACCCTATGCCATAGCTTGTGCAATAGTCGCTGTATTCATAGCGATGCGTGTTTGTCTACGAATACAGCTATTCAAACACGGTAATTGTATTCGTGCAAATATAGCTAATCGAGTAGCTATAGGCCCTATATTCGAAGGTAGCCATACGGACCCTTTGAATACAGCAAATCGGTTAGCTACATTGTATGAATATAAGTACCGTGTTTGAATAGCTATCTACGAATAAAAACATGTGTCTACGATTGAAGATACTACTGCATGCATAAATTTTGACCTAATAGATTCAGTTCCAGAGAAATTTAGCCCCTGTCCGTCCAAAAACACTATATCCTACAATCTTGAAAGAATATCCAAGACAAACTTATAAAACTTGGTATGTGGATACAAGACAATATGGAGCTGCTAAGTGTCGAACAGTAAAGACTATGATCAGATGATGAAGAGATTCGATATTAACGTATTCGCGCAATATAATTCAAAGCCAGTAGCTCTAGAGATACTTTTTTTTAAATATCACCCGATTGTAAGTTGTGATTTCAGTGTCAGAGGCGGATAAAGGAACAAGCAGGCGGACGGACAACTCAAAATTACATTCAACATACTTGTGGCTGTGACTCTTGACTCTTGTCTGTAATCTAGGATTACCAAGCCCAGGGTAGCTTCTTACAGAATTTTATCATATGACGTCGCATCTGAGAGTGTAATAAAGCCATGCATTAAAAACGATAATCCACAAGTGGATTAAATATGCAAATTACGTCGTAACGTTATACGTTGACGTCCATTAAAACGTCGCGTTTTCTTATGGCGAAATCGTGACGTTTTAGTGCAAATTTTGCTAATAAAATGCGATTTTAGTGTCATATGATAAATAGAATCTTGCATTCATGCTCTTGTATTATTGACTTTATTAAACTCGTTGGGGAAAACCGATAAGATGCTCGGCAAAGCCTCGCATCTTATCTTTTTCCCCAACTCGTTTAATAAATTCAATAATACATGAGCACTCATGTAAGATCCTCTATTTATGAGTAATGGTGATATCTCTTCCATATAGAAGAGACATTACTCTTCTGTGTATTTCTTCTCATTTCATTTCATCTCAAAGACGAAGCACAGAAGTTGGAAGCTATGCAAGAATAGATAGAGCTGACCATCTGTGTCCAAAATGTACATGCACTTGTACAGGGGATGAGGTTCATTTCTTGTTGAAACACCCAATCTTTAACACAACCACAGAGTCTCTCATTTCGTTAATGAATGAAAAGTGTAAGAGAATGAGAGGATTATACGAGAACTTACCAGTTTGTTCGTACTAATTTAGATAAGTCACAGGAGCTTGAAGTTCTAGCTTAGAAAACTTTCCAAACCTTGTCATCCAAAGTGTCCAATTCAACACTGTGCAATAATAAATATTATTCTCCTATGCAAGGACTGTGCGCACATAAAATCGATTTAAGCCATGCCCGCACCCCTTCTCTCTCTGTCTCTCCCCCCTCCCCTCCCTGCCGCCCACCGCCCCAACCCAAGTAGATAAATACTGACCGTCTGTAGTGGTTTACCTTTTGGGAACAAGCTGCTCACTCGGTTGGCCATATGTTCTCTGTATCTTGATTATTTGTAATCTTAGTTGTTTCCAACTATGGTTTGAGGGCTGGATTTGGATTTTGATTGTTTCAGTTCCTGGTCTTTGCATACTTTTTACTTTTACTACTACGGCTTGGGGCCCCAAGTGTGCCTTTTTCTCGTCGCGCTGAACGACACAGCGTTAAATGCTGCAAGCGGTATTATCACACATAAATCCCTTGTGTACATGTGCCGATAATAGAAAATAAATGTTTTATTTGCTCTTCAAAGTATAAGAATTGTCTAATTTACAATCAGTCTATTAAACAGCCTCTCTCTTGAAGCGTTATAAATCGAAGGCCTAATAATCATACACACTGGGACTGAGGCCGTTTAACTAATTACTGTAATACGGTGACAGTTCTAATGTTTTAAGATGTTAAGGTAAGTATATCAAAATTTTAGCTTTGTTAAAAATTACGGATTGGCTATTACCAGTCGACTGATAATAGCGATTATACGTTAAAATCGCTATCGACAGTTGACGGGTAGTATCCATTTTACGTTGAAATCGCTGTTGCCAGTTGACTGGCACACTGCAAAAATAAACGGTAGATTTTACGGTAAAATAACTGGCAACCAGCTGCCAGTCCTTTTACCGTTATTTTACGGGCACCCGTAAAAATTGCAGGAATCCTCAAGCAGAGTGGGACAGAAAAGAGCAGATGTCGTTTTGGTTAGATAGCCCCTCAACAATACAAAGTTATTTTCGCGTGCGCCAAGTTAACATAAAACTTCCATTTCGTGATTTCCAACAATTTCTTACAGGCAAAAAACCGTAAAAATAACGGGAAAAGGACTGGCAGCCGGTTTCCAGTTATTCTACCGTAAAATCTACAGTATTTTTTTACAGTGCAATAGCGATTTCACGTTAAAATCGCTATCGCCAGCCAGCTGGCGATAGCGTTTTAAACGCATTTCCTCCCCTCGCACCCCCAGACCCTACCAGCTGACTGGTAATAGCTATTTTAACGTAGAATGGCTACTGCCAGTCGACTGGTAATAGCAGTTTTGACGCAAATGGCTATTACAAGTCGAATGTCACTAGCGATTTCAAAGCAACAAAGCTAATATCAGCCAGCTGGTACTACACCTTTTCAAAAAATAAACTAACGGAGTTGTACCAAAGCCCCTGAAAGTTACGAAATCTTTGGGCTATCCATTGGCAGAAGCTAAATTTTGAATTTCCATGGGAATAGAATTGCGCGTTGATGAGGTGTGAATAGCATCTAAGAGTACCAGCTGTCCGTCTTACTAAACATCTTAAGCCTGAGATTTTTGTAAGTTCCATACAAATTGTATGGAACTCATGAAAATCTTAGGCTGAAACTGTTTAGTGAAACGTGCTACGAGTGCGCTATTTCAAATGACAGCTTTCGAAACATCGGATATGTCCAATCGGAACACGGCTCGCCCAATTCCTTGATTCACGGAATTGGCCGAGCGGTGCTCCGATTGCGGAAATGTCAAGACTAAATTTCACAGATGCTATGGTAACGTAGTTATGACATCAATGTTTGCCCTTGCAGACCCCGGCGACCCCGGAAATGTCAAGACTATCCACAGGTGCTATGGTACCGTAGTTATGATCAATATATGCCTTTGCAGATCCGAATTATGGATCTGCACTGTTTATAAATTCACCTGGATCTACACTGTTTATAAATTCACCTGGATCTACACTGTTTATAAATTCACATGGCTCTACACTGTTTATAAATTCACATGGCTCTACACTGTTTATAAATTCAACTATTTTCGATTATCGATGACACCTTATGGGTTAAACATCATGGGTGACAGACAATACACCTTTATTAGACAGACATCAAAGCCTCATAATAGCGCAGATTACCGCCCCTAATCCAAGTACCCGCACCGGGCGTACTTATTAGGGAAAATACTGTTCCCGGAACCGAACTGACAGTGATTTGTCTCTGTGCAATTTTCCCGTTGATTAAAACGTCGATAGAAGTCTGGACTGCTTGTTGCAATAATTGCATGGCTAGTGAAACACGAAAATAAACCATTAATCTTCTATTAATCTGTAATGCATTATGCTTGTCTTTGACTAATCAATTCATTCATCGGCGCAATAATCGTACAATTTTGGTGATGGCAAATTATCGCATAGCAAAGGGCAAAATTTTTGCCAACTCCAGTATTTAAAGCCATATCTCTCATAATTTTCACAGGCTGAGTTGCCCTCATGCGCCTTTAAAAGCCCGGCTACCTAAAGCTTGAAAATCGAAAGCTCGGACGGGATCTATGGAAGCCTCAGTATCGCAAATGGCCCAGCGCTGGCTGAATGTGCTTGCTGTGCCAAGCTCCAATTTCATTGCAACAGAGTTACGGCGCTCCATTGCACACAGCTTTTCAATGTCGTCCATCCATCGTGTCGTTATGAATCATACTGTTAAAACTGGCGTAAAACTCAATTTTAGCGGCCAGACTTAGAAGATCTTATCGTCAGACCTGCATTAGTAAACATGACGTACTCGATTATTTCCCGTGCCTTGTGCGAGGCAAGTGCTGCATAACGTTCCACTTATAATACTTATGAAGGCATTAACACAACGCGGGGGTGGTCGGGTGGTGCGATGGTGCTGTGTGTAACTTCCAGTGCCGGGGCGTCCTACTGATTTGGAACAGTGTAGGACAAGGGCCTACTGTCCTTGCAGTAGGTGCGGGTGGGGGTTTGTTTGGCTTTTTTTTTTCTCTCGTCTATCATTTCTCTTCTTTCTCCCTCTGTGGGAGACGGTCCGATATAGACTGAATACTGTATCAAAGGGCCAAACCCAAAACAATCAACCAAAAGAAAAAAAAAACACACACACACAACGCGGAATTCTATAACTACCTGGAACCTCTGCAAATAGTCAGACAAAATGTAGTAGCAATGCTACTGGACTGTAAAAGGCATTGTGTACACTTTTTGCTTTGAAGTAATAGAACGGATGGAGTAATCATGAAAACTCCGAGTTATCACAAAACTCCTAAAGTGGCCACTGAACCGAAATGTCGGTTAGACCACTTAATGGATTTTGTAATAACTCAATCTGCCGGTTTATCTTTCACAACGCTAAAATTTTGTTCTTATATGGTTCTTGTATGGTTTACATAATAGCATTGTCCATTCGCCGAAGCTGGAATTTAAAATAATTGTCCGTTGGATGGGGAGACACGATCGGAACATTCATTTTAGATTTCCGAAAAGCTTCTGATTCAATAGTTCATTCAACTCTAATAAGAAACGTTCTTTTTATAAATTAAGCCCATGTTTAATTCTTCTTTCAGTTGTTGTCAGCAATCAGCTAAAGTGGTAATCTCCCGCATGTACGCTTTATAGTTCCCAAAACCTCATCTCTAGGTCCCACTTTCTTCTAAAGTTATTCATTATTCATGAGATGAGACATCTTCCCATACATGAACTAACTGAAAATAAGCTTAAAAATGGCATAGAAAATGTCAAACTATGGAGTAAACAAAATAAAATCATGGCAATGCACTATGATTGCAAAACGAGCACAAATAATCCGCACCGCAAATCTGAAAGTAGGCCATATATGCATAGGAAACATAGTAAAATAAAGTATTATGGAACGCCATGTCTGTCTTACGAGGACAAAATTTATTAGATGAGGTGTTTTTTTTCTATATTTAAGACAGCCATGGCGTTCCATACTCGTAGGACAGCCATGGCGTTCCATAAAGTCTGGTAATGACCTTCGCTACTCCCTGTACAGTGGTTGTAGAAGGCAAACAAAGCAGACTGAAAACTGGTAATAGCATTCGACATCAGTGAGATGTCGAATGCTATTACCAGTTTCCAGTCTGCTTTGTTTGCCTCAACAACCACTGTACAGGGAGTAGCGAAGGTCATGGAACGCATGGCTGTCTTACGAGTATGGAACGCCATGGCTGTCTTACATATAGAAAAAATCCCGAGGATCCTCTGACTGTTGAAGCAAACAGAGAACACTGACGTCTGACCAGAGCCTTCGCTACTCCCTTGATCCTCAGATTGAGGCAGACAGAGAAGACTGAACTCTGACCAGAGTCTTCTCTACCCCCTTTATAGATTTCCCATGATCCTCAGTAGTGTAGGGTGTCACTACGGGGACAGCCCGGCCGGAGACCAAATCCGCAGCCTGGGGCAGCCTCCGGCCGGGCCGCCCCGTAGATGCCACCGCTTTAGTAAGCTTGAAAAGGCTGGTTCGAAATAATTTTATTTCAGGGAAAAAGTCTGTGTAAAATTACATAGGAAGTTGTGAAGGGGGGGTGGATGTATTGAGGCTATACAGTAATATGCGTCTGCTATGAGTCTCTTGGCCCTGTATCTCAGGGCCTCACTATACCAGAGGCATAACTCTATAGTGTCAGTTGATGCTGTGAGTTGCTGTGTCATACTCTTGTTTATTCAGTTTAACTTCTGAGGCTTTACAGTAATATGCGTCTGCTATCAGTCTCTTGGGTTGTATTTCAGAGCCTCACTATACCAGAGGCATAACTCTATATCGCCAGCAGTTTACTTAAGACAATAAAATAGAATCTTGTATCTCAAGATTTTAATGTTCTGGTATTAGACAATTTATTTTTTACTAGCCTTATAAAGCCTGACATTTGACAGGGAAATGAACTGTATTGATATTGACTAGGTTTGAGAAGACCTCTGCTCCAATGTGTCTGAACTTGTGGAGCTGATGTGGATGTCTAGTGGAAGGTTCACATATCCACATTGAAACTGTGAAGCTGATGTGGATGCAAGTGGAAGTTCCACATATCCACATCAAAATTGTGGAGCTGGTATGGATGATATGAGCGCATTAACATCGATACGACGTTTTATCATATGACGTCGCATCTGAGAGTGTAATAAAGCCATGCATTAAAAACGATAATCCACTAGTGGATTAAATATGCAAATTACGTCCTAACGTTATGCGTTGACGTCCATAAAACGTCGCGTTTTCTAATGGCGGAATCGTGACGCTTTAGTGCAAAATTTGCTAATATAATGCGAATATGGTGTCATATGATAAATAGAATCTTGCACTCGTGCTCCTGTATTATTGAATTTATTAAACTCGTTGGAGAAAATGATAAGATGCTCGGCAAGCCTCGCATCTTATCATTTTCCCCAACTCGTTTAATAAATTCAATAATACATGAGCACTCATGTAAGATCCTCTATTTCTAACATTGCGCTTGGCAGTTAACAACTTATTATTTGGCCTAAGTTTCAATATTAGCGAAATGTTTCATTTTGCGAACAAGCCATCTGAGATTAGCAAATATAAGCGCAAATAAATTATCGCGAGAATTTATTTCTTACTGTTGTAGAGATCCTCTATAAGCTTTCGCTTCTCTGATAAAGATTTGTAGCGTTGCCCGACTTTTGCACTACACTACCGTAATCGACCCATTTACCGCACATGCCCCTATAACCGCACACCAAGGCCATTTCCGGACAAACTGCACAAGCGCACACTGCTTTTTCTTTGAAACTCTCACAAAACCCAATAATTAACAGGGAACTCATGAATAGTATAAACACAAAGTATTTCCATCCTACCCATGTTGCCTCTTTCCAGTCACCCTGCATTTCTTTGTTCTGAGTGTGCGGTTATTAAATACATTTTAACCACATCTTTTTGTTGCAATTTTGAAAAAGTTAAGCGCACGGTGCGGTAAATGGGTCGATTACGGTATGTCTAATTTCAAGGTTTTGCATACATGGATGATGCTACGTATACTGGCAGCGCAGTTGGCTAAGACCTGGCCTACTGAGTTCGAATTCCGCCACTGCGCACAGAATTTCATTGTTATCTTAAAAAATACACGTTCTTTCTTACATTCAATGCTTGTATCATCATTGATCGTCTTTCATACACGACAGTAAATGTGGTGACAGGAGGTAACATAGTGAACTTGAAGAAGCGTGCAAAACTTATTCCACCGAATCTTCTGGTGGACTGATCCAATTTGACAGATATTGGCAGCGCATATTTGTCACCGCCCTGACAATTCTTTTGGATCATTTTATATATAGAGAGAAGACGAAAGGCAGATCAAAGTCTTCGCTATATGTTCTACAGATTCCTGGACCCGTGGACTGTTGATACAAATGAAGAAGACAGTAGTATGACCTGAGCTTGTTGTTGGCTCCACAGATTCATATTAAATACAGTCAGGGAAGACGATTGAGTTTTCGCTTTTTGATGTACAAATTCCTCAGGATAATCAGGCGTTATTAAGAGGCAAGATCCTGATGCGACTGCGCAGATGTACAGTCAGATTTGCCTTTCTTGTGTGCATATGATTTTCATGACGCACCTCAAACAGAGAATTTAAAGACTAGAGGGCAAATAGTGTAGATCCAAAGGAGGCGGCTCATAATGAGCCGCCTCATCTGGACCTACACTGCTTGCAAACTCAACTATTTTCACTTTTGCGATTTTAAGTGTTAAATTAATTTCCCTACTACATAATTATTTATGTAAACCACTTGAGTATAATGCATCTTCAGGTCAAATAATTTGAAGCTGCGCTTCCGTGTTCGAACTGGAGGATACCGAAACCATTTTAAGTGCTGACATCATGGTTTTTCCGCTCATGTTTTTCACTACTTTTAGACACCACTTAATTATAAATTAAAATTCCAGGGAATTTCAAATCATACTACGCCCAACTTTATACTCAAACGCCTGCTGTGCGTTTTAAATACTCGATTCTTTCATATTTCAGCATAGGTTAAAAGGGCAAATACTGGATTGTCCCCCTCCCCCCCCCCCCTCGGGTGGTTCATGTTGGCAAATTGGATGTTAGAGGCCCACCGTATCTGGGGTACAGCATATGAAGACTGAGCTCACCCCTTTCCTTCCGCTGCCATTAACCGTTCCTGCTTCGAAAAAAGCCGGTCCCATTTACAGCTGGGTTGACAGAGATTTTCAGTTCCTGGCTAGCCCGGTGGCGATTCGAACCCGCGACCCTCTGCAGCCTACCGAGCATATTGCAAAAGGAGGAAACGAAGGCAATTCCATTATCTTCCTTTGCTCCGTGGTCGAGTGGATAGATACCTTTTTCGAATCAGGGAAGGATAAGGCAGTGGGCTCCGCCTGTCATATACTGTGCACAAGATGCAGTGGACCTCTAACCCCCACTGCCCCTACGACCACTAGGCTATGCGGAACCTTTAATTTTTGTACCTACTTACATTCATATCGGTCTGTTTTTCTCAGTTTAGCTGTATTTGTTAAGGAAGAGGTTGCCGATCAAAAACTCATTTAGCAACTGTATCTTTAAAGTTATCTGTTCGCAACATAACAGCAATAGTGCCTTTAACGATTTTCCGCTGATTACCTGTTGAGATGAAAAGAGGGATTATCGATCTCCGTTAATGGAAAGGCTACGTGAAACGCAACAAAACAAATAAGGTGCCATCTTGGATTACTGAGGCTGCTACTGGCATGACCTAATAGATTTGTTTATGACACTTGAGTGTCATCGTCAGCTAGTTTAATGACAATTTTAGTTGTAAGAAATCTATGTATTGTAAACTATTATTTCCGATTGACTTAAGAGATATATTATGGATTCGCATTGACTTTGTGTTCAGTGTTTTATGCCTTCATTTCAACGTGGATTAATTTGTATTAAATCAGTTTTGTGGTGACTTATTATTGACAAAGGATTTGTTCTAAAGCTTGCAACTCGAGAAAATGTACCGTTAAGCATGAACAAACATCGAAGCCTCAGAAAAACCTGCGTATATGCACAGTCTGATCCGTCGTCTCAATTCATTTGCATGTAGTATGGCTCCTACGGAAGATCTAAAACGTGAGCGCGGACCCAGAGGCTGATTTGAGTCTATTTGCATGACTGATATAGTATCCCACACCCATTAAGCAGACCCTGTTGAAAAACAAGATAAATTCAAAATATTGGGATTATAAAGGAGGGACTAAATTATTTATCCATTATTTTTGTTTTTCACTTTTCATTCTCTTACGGAATAAGTGGAATTACATACAGTGATTTATGAAGTGTCTCTACTGGATTGTACATTAATAATTCTAAAAACTGGGAAACCTAAATTAATTACTGTAATTGTCCTAAAATGGAACACTTTAATTTTCAATGCAGTACTGTGTCCAAAAGATGCAGATGGAATGGCGAACAGCACAGGGCTTGATCAGACTGCAGTCTGACCTTGGCCTGCACTGTTTGCGCAGACCTATCTGTCCCAATACTTAGAATATTTACGGTAAATGGGATATCATAAGTCCTACTGTGAATCATAACTGCAGCCTCAAGTGGCTTAAACAAAAGACAATACGAAAATTTCCCTACTGCCTGACACAGCGACCTGTTGCTTAAGGAAAATATTACCATAATATGGGAAAGAGTGTTGAAATCCCCGATCAGGTCTGGCATGCTTGCCATTCCACTGAAATTGCGGATCAGTAAATTCAACCTGTTCAAATTCAAGAATAAATACAATAACCATAGCTTCAGATGAAGCAACTCTTTCATTTTTATGTTTGCATCTAAATGGTAGTGAACTCTTAAATATAAGAATTTGCTCTGTTCAGAGCAAATTCTTTGCTTTAAGAGGAGACCCCTATTTTGAAGAATTTTATTGTCCAGGGAGTCGATTTGAAAGTCACAAAAGTTGCCTCTCTTTTAACCCTTAAAGCGCCAAAAATTAAAATTGTTGAATTGGCAAACAGTGTAGATTCAGATGAGGTGGCTCATAATCATAATGAGCCACCTCATCTGAATCTACACTGTTTGCCCTCTAGTGTTCAAATTCTCAATATGATATTGCTTGGACAAAACATTTTTTTTAAATTCTGCAGACGTAAATTTTGTCGTCTGCTTTTTGGCGCATTAATTAAGGGTTAAGAAATGTTGGTAAACCTGTACAACAGATATTTACGGAAATTGCTGTAGTCTGAATATTTACTATATAGGGAAAGTGATAAACCATTCTGACAGTTTTTGTGCATGATAAGTGACAATCATATGGACTGAAAGAAATCGACAAGATAAGGTGTAACATAATATACTCCGATATACGTATAGCTAGGTCAGACGTACGAACAGTACCATACGGGAAACTAAGCCGTGACTCGAAAAATAGTGCCTTATATGGAATGGGAGAATAGGAAAGAATCAGATCAGACTGGACAGCCGCATAGTCAAATCTGATTCTTCCTTTTTTACTTCAACGATCTATGGATTCTGAGGAATTTGTGACTGCGAATAGCTAGGACCCTGCTCAGACTGTGCATGCTGATCAGAGTAGTTGCTGTTCGCAGATGCTAAAAGGTACCTTCTCTCTACAGATTCAGCAGGTTCTACCCAAAGGGCACACGACGTTGAAATGACGTCGTACTGACGACGTCAGTACGCCGTCTTTTAGACGTCATGTGCCTGCTGGAATATAGATTTTTCACTGATCAAACCGGAGATCAAACTGATCATCGCTGTTTGCATTGGCTATTGGCACATTTCTCGTGTCACGGCTCATCAAATGATTGTTTGCAGCAAAATATGGGAAAACCAGCGAGAAACAGACACAGACCTTACAGAACTTTCCGCTATGACCAATAGACAGAAATGGATATATTATAAACAGGGAAATTAACATTATTTATACCGACGTTGCGTCATGTAGTGTTAAATTCTAATTAACTACGGTTGTAAATATAGGATTATTGTGTCATATTGTGGATTATGTAGAGGATATCTAATTAACAACTGTGTATATAGTGTAAAATTAAAGAAGTGTAGTCTATATAATTTTCTTAGTATAGTCACCGGTGAAAAGATTATTTGTTCAATATATCAGTTCTTTCTACGCAGATTGTGGTTGTGAACTGTAACATCTGGTTTCTTGGTACAGTGTGAATCGAATCGGTTGTATTTAGTATTTCGTTTAGTAAAGGCACCGTGGTACACTCCGACGTTTATCACAAAAGACCATTTTTGAAATTGAGTCAGACAATCCCGTCACTGTAATACATGTTACATTTAAGACAATCACTATCGTTTCTGAAAATAATAAGCAACTTCAAAACTCACTGAAAACGCTGAAATAAACTCGTACATCGCTGAAATAAAATCTTGTAAACCATCAAAATTAGAGCTTTTTTTATCTCGCCCAATTCAAATAAGTGACAGAAGACTTTCAAACACAGCTCTGCCAAACAAAACACGCTATGACAATAAAATGGCTGAAATAGAACCTGACAAAAACAATGATCCAGACTTGTATAATAACTTTGACGAAGTAGATGATGTTAATTCAGTTAACTACTATGAAAATTCTGAACAAGGTGACGATCAAGACTACAGTGTAGATGAAAATAATATCGCTGAAATTTTGGAGCAGAAGGACAAAGATCTAAGACTCGCAGCGGAACTGGGTAAAGCTTTACTGGAACAGAATGCTGAACTGGAACGAAGACTTGAACAATCAGCTGAGGAACACAATCAAAAGCTTGAGGTATGTAAGCCATCATTTCTTTTATGGACTCCCCTTACATATCCAGAATTCGGAGGTAATATCAAAACAATATTTCTTTTTTTTTTGCATAAAACCATATGATAACCGAGAACCGCCGTGACGATCCGTTTCTAATACTGACCACAATGTACAGTCAGCTCCCGATATCCCAAAGTCGAAGTTCTTCCCAAACCACCGATATTTCAAAGTAAATTTTCTGGTCCCAGAAAATTTACTTCAAGATAACACTGGTTTGAGATATCCGGAGTTGAAATGTAAAGAGAGATGGGAAGTATGTCCAAACTATACTCTTTGATATCAGGTTGCACTCTGAGGTATCAGTGTTGTATATATCGAGAGTTTACTACATATGTTTTTGGGAGAAATATGAAAACTACTATTATAACCAAGAATTTCCTTCAAGGTAATTACTTACACTTTCGGGGAAGCAACTCTCGCCATTTTCATTTTGCCTCCAGTTAAATAATTGAGCCGCGACACGAGAAAACCAACAATGTGGTTGTGCGCGTAGGGCAGACTCAGATCAGCCTGTGCATCAGCCCAGTCTCTTCAGACTCTTTGCTAAGCGCTTAAAGGGTAGCTAAGAGTTTAAGCTACCTTCATGCGGACAGCGAAGACTCTGATCAGACTGGGCGGATGCCCAGGCTGATCTGAGTCTGCGCTGGGCGCACAGCCACATTGTTGGTTTTCCCACGTCGCGGCTCATATAAATGTGGGTCAGCTCTTCAGACAAATTCTTTTCTGTAGGAGTAAACCCATTTTGGAAGGGCTTCTCCCCTGCGGGCACACAACGTCAAAATGACGTCGTATTGACGTCGATGTGACGTGATGCCTGCTGGATCCATCCAGGGAAGCAAATAGGTCGCAACATTACTGGATCCGAATATTCAAGCTTTCCACCATGTGTGTTCACTAGTTTGTCGGACAGTCTTCAACTGTACTGGCACTACCTCAACTTAATAGAGCCAACATCTGCAACAGGCACCGGTGCGTTATGCACAAATATGCATTACAAGTGTAACGGTGTCCCGCTAACAGCAAAAAGTCTCTGGCCAGTACTTTGATTCTGAAATTCCAGATTTTAGGATTCCGTATTTGCCTATCAGCGTTATGTGTATTTCGTAGCTACTGCTAACAGCATCTGCCTACAGCTAACGATCATTTCCTTTTTGCAGGAAGCAAAGCAAGAAAAGTATGGTCTACACCTGAAACTGGAGAATTTCGAAATAGAATATGACAATACAGTAAAAGAACTACAATACGATATCAGCCAGCTCAGACAGGAGCTCGAGTCCAAAACTAACCAAAACAGTGCCGGGGAAAAAGAAAAAATACTGAAAATAAGAGAGCTTACACAACAGGTATATCTGAATCTATCCCAATGGACAGACAGAGTTACAACAACATCACTATATATCAGCGTCGAGGCAACGGAACGGTGTTGTTTCGACGTTGATCAACTGCGTCGACAAACAACATTAGCTATAAAATATGTAACAAAGAAAGCAGCTAAGGGTCCGCGGTTATAAAACTTGACTATAGTCTCAAACTCAAAAATAAAGCACACTGATTGGCTGCTTCCGAGCAAAACTCAAAATAAAGCACACTGATTGGCTGCTTCCGAGCATGTGCTCGGAAGCAGCCAGTCAGTGTGATTTATTTTGAGTTTTAGAATGTACTTAAGTTTTATAACCTCTGGGCATGGTGATGATGACAAAAAACTTTGTTCAAAATCTAATCTGTTTGATTTTGAACTAAAACTTCGTTCACGCGACCAAAGTGTCTTTGTCATATTAACTGTAACAAAGAAAGTTTGTCGAACATTCTGTGTTTGTACAGAGCAATTTGTTTGTTAAAGAAAAAAGTGGCATAGAATCTTTATGAAATAAGCATTGACAATAAAATATTTGCAGCAGTATTCAGACGAACAAAGATTTCTCCTCAAAGTCATCTTGTCAAATAAAATTTATCCATGTGAATGGCCAAAAATGCCACATTTTCTTGTTGAATATACTTTGTTCAAATTCAAACTGATTTGAATGTGAGCAAAGTTGTCTGTGTTCATCTTCATAGTAAGTTTCTTTGTTACATAATTGTATGGCAAACCTTCTTTTTGCTAAATGAACTTTACCATATATATTTGGCAAAGAAAATACACGAGCCTAGTTTTCTTTACCAAACTCGTCTTGTCAAAGCAACTTTGCGCGTGAGAACTAAGGTAAGGACTCGTAGTATACCCTTGTCTTTTTTTTCTCGACGAAACACTATGTTGTGATCTCATTATAACCGTTACGGCTAGACGGCTCTAATGATTCACAAAATATGATTCACAAAATAGGCAAGGAGAAATATGGAAATTGTCCTTTTATGTTTTTATTACCTCTACTTATATTAACGTTTAAAGAGCATGTTCTTATTCCGTCGAAAAAGTAGAGAATATTAAAGTTGCAGGTGTTTGTAAGCATTAAAACAAGACCTGGGGTCGTCAGATTATATGATGACAGCAGTAGTGTTCAACTTTATTAGACAAAATTAATCACATACAGAGGAAATTTGATATTTAAATGTAATATGTTCATCTGGTCCAATAATCATGCAGGGTATTTTCGCTGCAAAAGCGAAATAAGTTTTCAGCATAGTTAAATCTTTTAACAAATTTCTTTGATGGTAGCCACCATACATTACTTTAGACTGACCCATTTACTTTCTGAAAGACAAACAGGAAAGCTGACCAGACGGTGTGTTACATGCGCTCACGTCTGCGTCTCATCTTTAACTGGTATGATGGGGTAATGTTTTTTACAGAATGAACGCCTCTCAGAAGAGCTACAACAGGAGAAATTACGTGAGGAGCGTTTAGAAGATCAGTTACGGTATCTTAAGGAGAATAGCCATTCTAGCAATCTGTCCGCAAGGCAACAAGGGAAGATTGAGGTCCTGCAAGATGAAGTAAGGCTTTTCGTTTAAACAGTTCCATTCATAAAAGTTGTCGCCATTTATATTATAGACTCCTAAATTATATGCTCCTATCCGATTAGCGTCGCATGGCAAAAGACCTATGTTCGCACGTGGTTGTCAGCTATTCGAATTTTTACTGATACAACTTAATTTCAATTTTTTTGGAAAGATATAGTATTGTAAAATAGTATACAATAAAGTATACAACGAAATATACCAAGGTTGAACCGTGGCGGTTACAAAAGAGGGTAAAAATGACAGCCTTTTCGGATAATTAAGCTTGGTGAGTTAAGGACAGGTTATTTTTGCTTCAGCTGTTGAAGGATAATCTCTTATATGCGAACGGTATTTTAAGCATTTTATCGCAATATGTTTGGCGTCACGTGAAAAAGTATATTAAGGTATGTGCGAACAGGAAATACTCAGATCAGCCTGCGCATCCGCACAGTCTGACCAGGGTCTTCCTTCCTCGCATACACAATCTATGAATCCTGGAAAATCTAAAAAAGAAAACGCAAAGACTCTGTTCAGGTCGAGATGATGCGCAAATTGATTTTAGTATTAACAGTGCGCACATTGCGTAAGGTCCCTACTCAAGCAATGCCGGACACTGGAAAAAACTGACGTCGTCTGTCTGTGAGTCTACATTTACGTCGACGTCAGCAGATGAGCTGTTGTATTTTAAAGGTCCCAAAAAAGAAGATCCAAATCCACGCAGACTTGCCAAAAGCCATATTTTGCGCTATAAAGTATCCCCAGGATTCATAAGTTGAGTTCGTGATACGCCATGGCGTATATCACTGAAATGTTTTTTCATCCATTTCATTGCGTATATATAGGCAGTTACCCTTGTGGTATGCATAAATATAACCTCGAACATTAGTCAAAGAAGACAATATTGTGTCTTAAAAGTGATAATTTCGCACCTGATCATCAGAGAGCCGTGCAAGAGAGCTCCAGATAAGAGGCGGTTGAAGGAGAATTTAGAATCAGTTGTTCTTATTTCTGAACCAAAACATATGTTGTGACCCCTCATTAGAACCGTCTCGGCGAGACGGTTCAAATCAGGGGTCACAATATATGTTTTATGCAAAAATAAGTAATAATATCCCTTATTCCTCTCTGTTTCCCCTTTTTACCTGCAGCACTGCGGAGCAGTATGAAGATCTATATTTGAAGGCATTTAGCGAGCAAGTATGGATCATTTTCTGCCATTACAGTTAGCAGACAACCTCCATTAGCTAATTGAGAAGGCTTCTACGCCCTTTTAAGTGTTAAATACCACGTACAATTGTCAGGAACTCTCCTGTGGGAGTTTAGAAAGCCAGGGAAATAAGCTATAATCGGCTTAAATAAAAATTACAGGGCATGTACTATTCTCTAGCCCGGCCTGGCCTGGCCTGCCCTGGCCCGATTATACAAAATGACATAAGAGCTTATTTGATGATATAACACTTTGGGCCAGATCAGGCCAGGCCAACAAATATAAACATATACCTTTTCAACACCCAGAACTTAAACTCTAATTTGTTTCAACAGACATCATTAGCTTCTCCCAAGGGAGCTATATCAAACTGCCATGGTAATTTTTATGGCCATTATGCTGATTATTTTGTTTGTTTATCAGCATTTGCAACAGTGGCTCCTGTCAGAGAGTGGTTTTTCCCCCTTTCCCCCCGGAAAAATGGCTATAGGAATGGCGACTATATAGTGGATTGTCCGGGCCTCATAGAGCCACTTTTCCCCCCATAGTCCTTTTTCCCCCACAGGGAAATTGTTTATCAGTGAATTTTGTATGGCTATTGGTATTTTGCGGAACGGAACGAAACGGAACGGAATGGAACAGAGACATTTTACGGAATTAATCGCATTAGAAATGTATCAGTTTTTTAACGGAGGTAATAAACGTGATTAATTCCAAAAAAATCAATATGCAAATTTAGCAACCATATGTTTATAATAATCAATAATTACTAATTTAAGGAACGAGGACGGTCTGATTTCTTCCCATCGCAGATATTTATATACGTGCACATACTCATGCAAGCTTACAGGAAGATGTAAAAACGGGCGGTTTGTCCTGTCATGTTTGATTTAGCAGGCAGTTTATTACATTGAACATAATAATCGGACGTGTGTCCCGAACGGTGTCGAGCCAACGACTCCTGCATGAAAGGCGAACACTAGTCCAGGCACTCCGTTGCCCGCACGCACAAATAAACGCTTGTACAAACACAGAATTATACAAATCTATGCATACAACCACGTACACTCATAGTCGTCTAACACGGAAAAGCAAAACGCCTGCCTGTTTCCCCAAAACAAAAATAAAACACAGTGCTGGAAACATGCATGCGGTTCTAGCATCTGTTATCCATCAATATTTTACGGACAGCTACTCGTTTTTCTGTTTCAGTTATGAACCTCACTATTATGATTGGAGAAGGAGCAAATTCCACTATGTAGCGTGTTTTCCGGCAATCATATTACCAGGGGGAAAATCTGCTATAGAGGGGAAAAACGGCTATGCAAAAACACCTATAGTAGATTTTCCCCGGGGAAAATTGGCTATATAGTCATATTTCCGGGGGGAAATTCTACTATATAGCCATTTTTCCGGTGGGAAATTCTACTATGGAAAATTCATAGCCATTTTTCCGGGGGGAAAAACTTCTAGGGGGGAAAAGCTACTCTCTGACAGCTCCTCTAATTAAATAATGCATAAAGTATAATTCTTCAAACGTGTTTTGGCCTGGCTTGGCCCGGTCCTATGTGTTATGTCAGCAGATAAGCTCTTATATCATTTTGCATAATCGGGCCAGACCAGGCCAGGCCAGGCTAGAAATTAGCACATGCCAAATTACAGTCAATATCCCAGTCGAGAGGGTAAATGGAACTATTTCTGACAATCCAGTGGCACGAAACTATATTCATGCTCCTTATATGAATCTGACCAGACTAGAACAAGTGACGCCCCTCCGGCCAGCACCACTGCTTGAAAGAAACTATCACCACGGGTGAAGGTCACAGGCTTGATCAGAAGGTCCAATTTCACGTCACTTTGAAATCTCGGTTTGTCTGTGAACAAGATTTATTTTGGATTATGGTCTGTTAGATAATTCGTGGTTTAAACTATAAATGAGCCGCGACACGAGAAAACCAACAATGCGGTTGTGCGCCCAGCGCAGACTCAGATCAGGCTGGGCGTCCGCCCAGTCTGATCAGAGCCTTCGCTGTCTGTATATGGAGGTAGCTTAGACCCTTAGCTACCATTTGAGCACTTAACGAAGAGTCTGGTCAGACTGGGTGGATGCCCACGCTGATCTGAGTCTGCGCTCGGCGCACAACCACATTGTTGGTTTTGTCGTGTCGCGGCTGAAATGGTGATTTACATATGACGTGAAGTTGGATCTACTTCTGTTACATTCGCCTTTGGACAGAAAAGAAGCAAATTGCTGTAAAGTCAACTGTGTCTGTCCTTAGAAATACTAGCAACCATCCACCAGGGATTTCTGAAATGTATGAAAGTTTAATGTAGAAATGTAGCGTCATGTGCAAATTTCAAAGTTTATAACTTTGACCCTACTAATGCTCACTGCATATGTTACAGAAATCAATACTCTGTAACTTTCAAAATTATGATTTCAAAAACTTTTATGTAAAATTTCAACCAGAAACAAACTTAAATCTACTGCTGCCGGACGGAACCACGTCCGGACATGGCATTGTACGACATTACATGTGTAAGATCTTTCCTCGCAAGACAGCTGTATACTGATGGAAGGTCTTACTGGATGGGGCAGTGGGGGCAAACGCTCTGCATTGAACTGTCTCCCATAGTCGTAGCGGCAGTAGATTATATTTGAGCCGCGACACGAGAAAACCAACAATGTGGTTGTGCGCCCAGCGCAGACTCAGATCAGCCTGGGCATCCGCCCAGTCAGAGCCTTCGCTGTCCGCATGAAGTTAGCTTAGGCACTTAGCTACCCTTTAAGCGTACTGCGAAGACTCTCATCTGAATGGGTGGCTGCCCAGGCTGATCTGAGTCTTCGCTGGGCGCACAACCACATGGTTGGTTTTCTCGTGTCGCAGCTCATTTTAAGTTTCTGTGGGCTGTCGCGTTTATCAATTCTAAGTTTGTTTAGGGAGACGACATTTGTTGCGAACCAATTATGTTTTCGATTAATAATGAACAAATAAATTCTAAGCCCTTTTGAATAACCTAACAAAATGTGCATAAAAAATTATTGAAAAGACGACTGCAATTATAATCCTATTTCACCAAACTGCATGGCGTAATAGCAGAAAATTGCACAAAAGCATTGTAACAAAACACTGCGTAAAAAAGTCTGAGATAGCATTTAGATCTTGCACAATCCATTTTAATTAATCAATATGTCTGCAGAATTCTGAGTTCCGGATTAATTTGACATTTTGATGATATTTCTGGAAAATTTAGTTTTATTTCTCAATAAAACATATTGTGGTCTCTCATTAGAACCACCTCATTGAGGCGGTTCTAATGAGGGGTCACAGTATATGTTTTCGTGGAGAATTAACAGGCATGTTCCAAGAATTTTCATCAGAATCGCACTATTTCTGCAACTCAATCCTATTAATTCTGAGAAATCACTGTCAATTGATTTTATGGTTGTTTTGTCTGGAGTACCTGAGCCACATTTGAGCCACGCCGTGAGAAAATGTGTCTATGGATATGTCTGTGACAAGGCAAGTGCACTATAGCTCTTTTTGCAGGGGCAAAACATATACCCCCGGCCAGGCCATCGCCTAATAATCCCCACTCAGCTGTTACTAATTATTTAGCCAACTTGACTGGCCAACAACGAACAGAAAATAGCGTTTACAAACGCGGCCATGGAAACGTTCCGCTGAGATGCGGGGGAACATCGTTATGAGAATTGAACATATGGCGTTAATCACCTGGCCCCGAGGTTATAAAACTTTTTTCATGCTCAGCTGAGTTGAGCATGAAATTTTACCTGCTAATAAATAGCAAATTACTGATAAGTACGGTTGTTTTCTTGCTCAGTTTGGCTGAGTATGAAATTTTCTCTGCTTATGAATATGAAAATGCCAACATTAGTTGGCATTTTCATATTTATCAGCAGAGAAAATTTCATGCTCAGCTGAGTTGAGCACGAAAAAAGTTTTATAACCTCGAAGCCTGGACGCAAAAAAAAAATCAGGAAGTACTTGGAACTTTTTTTCATTGCGACGTTTTCTAAGATACTCAGTACAGCTGAAGATGACCAACTTGGAAGTATAATAAATGAATTTTATTTTGATGTATTTTATGGATGTTATTCACAGTGCGACTATGCCAATATTGGCCATGCACTTAATTGGTGGATGTAGATGGTAGATGTGTAGAGACGCCGACGAATCACTCAAAAACCTTCTCTTTGGGCGTTGTTTATGAGTGATTCGCCAGCGTTAATACATAAAATTCTCATACTATTATGAAAACAAATTTAAACGCGGGAACTTTATCTGAACGCTGAAGTAAAGTTAGTCACATTAGAAAGTTTCAAGGATATTTGAATAGCAAAGAATACAAAACTTAAAAGAACACTTTAATTCAATGCTTCAGTCTGTGACCTTGTTTATAGGTCAGCAGCAGCATTCAGATGATGTAATCAGTGGACCTGTAAGTAAACCTAGTCACATGACGAACGATATGTTAAAGTAAAACTTTAACGCAACCTGTTTTAAGTGTGTGACACTGGCATCAGGTCAGCAGTCGCATCCAAATGTGACCTTATCTGCACTATAAATTAGAAGTAAATACAAGTGCTTTGCATTAATTTTATACTTATGCATTTTTTCATAAGTCTTAGGATACCCCAAAGAGCATTCTAGTTTCAGCAAAAGTCTTTGTGGTCCGAAATTTTACAATTATCAAGGAACATTGCTGAGGCTTCCAGAAGAGTTCGCCGTATAGAATATATTGCTAAGAAGCGATTTTGCAACCTATCAATGCTGAGGCTTCCAGAAGAGTTCGCCGTGTAGAATATTGCCAAGAAGCGATTTTGCAGCCTATCAAAGCGATTTTTAACATATTGACAAGTGTTGAAACGCATACACATAGTTTAAGCGTTTTCGTAATGTATAACAATACGGTAACGAAAAACCGAGATCGGCATTTCTGTAAAAAATATATCTAATGAAAATCAGGGTAAATTTCTTTCTGCAATTCACTAAATCACAATTGTGGGGGAAATATGTAGGGCTGTTTTCCCACAAAGATTTGAAGTTTCCAAATAATGTTACAGAAGAGTAGGGGAATGAGGGGAAGGGTGAGTCAGCAAGTATAGGTCAGAATCGTTTACTTCGACGCACGAGTATCGGCAGGGATGCTCTCCATATTTGAGACTCTTTAAATTTAGTTTAAAACTTTGGCAAGAGTTGTTGGTTTAGACGTAGCCAGACTGAATTTTTGACTAGTAAGGGTTAGGTATAAATTAGTATTGATTCAGGACCACAATGGCGGACAATAAATCGTCCAAAAATATTTCGGAATGCATGATTTATGAACGTAATCGTGAGTATATTTAACTAACAGAGCTTTGCTCTTAACAGCCGCGAGTCAACAGAGAAGCACATTCCCAGGAAAGAAAAACGGGCTTCGCTTTTTCATCGCATTCACCAATACCGTTTTAGTATTTTTATATAAGATTTTTCCCCAACTGAGATCAGTTCCTCAGAAATATTAATAACTTCTGATTGCTGCAGAACAGAGCCAATAAAGCGTTTATTGCTCTTTTTAATCATGGTTTAAGACAACCGGATGCTGACATTTAAACATTAATTAATTTCTGGTTATCTTCTGCAGGTTTCTACTCTGACGTCACGACTTGGTGACCTAGAAAGACACGTCGCCATAGTAACGGAAGAAAGAGACAGTGTTGTTTGCAATTTAGATGAAGCCCTTGACAAAATTAAGATACTTGAAAAACACAAGACAGAGCAAGATTCTGAAGTAAGAGCTGTGCTCCATCCCTCTCTCTCCATTACCTTTTTACAAAGCCTAACGAATCTATTCAGCTTAGTTTTAACTAGTGCATTTTTATTTTGAGGGGATGTTTCACAAGGAAATGTCAACGAATATAGAGCCTGGTCAGATGCTGCCTGATCTGGTTTGCAGGGCTCGCAAAAAATATTTTTCTTTAATTTACAGGCGGTTGAAAATGTACACATTACAAATTACACTAAAATATAAGCACCTAAAGAGTAAAGAAGCATTTGTCTTTGAAAATAAGAGCAAGATGATAACAAATCATTTTACCACTAGCTTGACTAGTTAAGTAATTCCAAGTTAATTGTTTATTCTAGATATGGCTTGCGACATAAAATTTAGATACCAGTTTAGAAATGGTCTGTAATATAAAACGTTCATCTTTTTTCTGTCTGTGCCTTAAAAGCATCTGGAAAGGTTTGACAATAATTTAAAATTTCAAGAAAGAAATCTGGACTATTTATGCCTGTAATGTCGCAAGTGTTTCTGAAAATCACACAAACGTATTTGCTTTAACCTGTAGCTGCACAAGAAGAACCTAGAAGTACATGAGCTACAGGGAACGATCTCACAACTAAACTCACAGATAGAACAGCTCACAGAGAAAGCCTCCAACAGCAGCAGTCACTCCATGACCCTCTTCAATGAGTTGTCGCAGCTGGACAGAGGGAATGAGCTTGGCATGCTCATGGACTCGCCTCAAACACCGGTAATATCATTTGTATCATTTTCAAAATGATTAATATCTAGGTCAACTTTGTATATCTGTAATATCATCAACACCAGTATCATTATGGGGAATAGCTTCAACACTGGTACTGATATCAACAATAATTTCAACGTCTGTATAAGTTGCTTTGGTAATATTTTCAATGCAAGTAATATCATCAATAACAATATTTTCAACACTGATGATTATAATAGCAGTAGTATTAACCAGTAATATCATAAGCCGTAACATTTTCAACACCAATAATATTTTCAGCCTTGCTATCATCACTGGTAATGCTGTCAGCAATATTATTTTCACTATGACAATATTACTTAGCCTTGCTGTTTTCAACACTGATAAATCAGTATTTTCAACACTGATACTATTATCAGCCCTACTGTTTTCAACACTGGTAACCCTATCATCAGTAATATTTTCAACACCAATAATATTACCAGCCTTTCTGTTTTCAATGCTTGTATTACTATCATCAGCAATATTTTCAACACTGGAACTAGTATCACAAAGAATGTCATCAACATTGATAATATTATCACCCTTACTTTCTAACTTGTAACACTATCAGCAATGCAATTTCACAACATGACAATATTATCTCTTCCCTGCTATTTTCAACATTGATAATACTGTCACCAATAACATTTTCAACACTGAAAGTTTTATAAGCCTTCAAAAAGATTAGTATTCTATCACTGACAATTTATCATCAATAGTATTTTTCAACACTATACTATCTCAGTCATACTATATTCAATATTATTAATACCATCATCAGTAATATTTTCAATGCTAATAATATCCTCAGCCTTACTATTTTAAACAATGGCGTATTATCATCAGGTATATTTTTTTCAACAGCGATAATATTATCACTTTTTCTAAGCAGGTAACCATAATACTATCAGCATAGTATTTTCAAGACTAGTAATATTATTATCCCTTCTGTTTTTAATACCAGTATTACTATTATCGATAATAATTTCAACACTAATAATATATTCAGCATTACTGGTTTCAAAACTAGTAAAAGGATCAGCAATAATATTTTCATAACCAGTATTATCAGCTTTCACAGTTTCAACACCAATAATATCAACCATACTGCTTTTAACCCTGTTCTATTATCAGCAAGTCGGTCAGATTGGCTGAGTTTTTATTGCTCTTGATTCATAATTCTAAGACTGTTCTTTTAACAAGACCTGTGAACAAGTAGATTTAATCATAATACCAGCTTTGACTATATAGTCCTGTTTTCACAATGTGTGACTCAATTTCCAGTATCCACCTAGTATGTTTGGTGAGCAGTATCCTACCAGTATGTTTGGTGATGAAGATGATATAGAATGTGATTATGATGATGATTACCTCATGTTGACAGCACCATCTAATCTCATGGCAGAACAACCTAGGGTCCAGGAAACAGGCAGGGTAAGTAGTTTTATACTGTGATTATAATGATAGTTACCTCATGTTGACAGCACCATCTAATTGTATGGCAGAACAATCCAGGGTGCAGGAAACACAAAGGGTAAGCTTTTTAAACCGCTGATTTGAGCAAAAGTTGTCACAAAACAATATATAAAGAAAATTCATGACAGACATTTTCAAGTTATTGATTGATTGATTGATTTGATGCTTAACGTCCACGGTAAACAGCTATGGTCATGTCGGGACGGTCAGTTAACCTAACGACACTATTCCTGGGCAGGCTTAGACCTCCTAAGCGGTTAACCAGTACTAAGTGCACATACTTTCGCCAGTAACTGACAACTGCCCTTCTTGAATCAGTGGAAGGAGAAACAAAAGTATGTGGCCAGACCAGGTTTCGAACCCAGGACCTCTGACTTACCAGTCAGGTGCCCTACCGATTGCGCTACGCGGCCCGGCTTTCAAGTTATTGACTGGTCATAAAAAGTCTGGGGCTTAAACCTATAAAGTATAAAAGGGAGAGTTGTTATTCCGTATTTGACAAACCATTACAACTGTTCTACATAAATGGGAAATCATTTCAAAGGGTTTTCAAGTTATAGATGGCAAAAAGAATAAATCAAAGACTGTGAAAGCAAGAATTGTTATCCTTATGTGTACCATTGTCATAATGTGGTCTGTATACCAATGAAGTATGTTTTTTTCTTAAGGTATGCCAATTTCAGATACATGTAGCTCCCAAAATCTTCATGAGAAATACTTCAATAACTCATAAGTATTAAAGTAGGAGTTTTCATTCTTGTGTGCAATCTTCAAGTATGCCTTGAGGTATCTCTTCAGGTGACATGGTTAATTTTTCACCTTTTTCTATTTCAAGATGGAAGAAGAGATCATTCATGCCTACCGACATCTGAAGCAGATTTGTAAGGACATAAAGACTCACATAGGAGATTATCTTGATGATGACCTGTGCTCAGAACCAGTCTCTGAACAGTCAGGCAGTCTGGAGGAGGTGGTCATTGAGCTAAGGGACCTTGTCAGAGACACCATGGATAAAAATAATCAGGTATAAATGCAACAAAATTTAGGATAAAGTCGAATGTGGACTGTATATCAAAGATATAAACCTAGGCATTTAGAAACATACTAAATCTGTTTTCTTGTGCTTCTGTTCAGTGTGCATCTGAGGTGTGTAAACTGTTTTACCCTAACTATCCACTTGTCATCCATTTCTAAAATGGAGTTTGAATCTTGTAAGCTTGTCCTACCAAGAGGTGTTCTATAAGACCAGTTTCTGAAAGGCAAATAGTGCAGACCCAGATAAGCTGTCTGGGTCTTCATCATTTGTTCAAACAGCTGTCCAGGGTCCACTTGTTTAAAACTACCAGTACAGTTATTTAACAAGAAACTGAAATGGTAAATGTGTTGTACCCCAAAACACTGCCATTTTTTGCCGAAAAGCGTGAGGAGCTGTTGCACTGCCAAATCTTCTTTCAGTTTTTGAGCAAAAACTATTAGCCCACTTATGTATACTAAACTTCACTGACCTAAAACTGCATTGAACACCTGCAGCATAACAAGATTTTGATCTGCAGCATTAACAAAATTTTGTGTTTTTCTACAAATAGACACAATCTAGTCATCTGTCTGAGGTTTGTTCACTACAACAGAGGCTGGAAGAACTAGACTGTGAGCTGAGACAATGTCAGGAGAGTTGTAGACAGTTACAAGAACAACTACACCTTAAAGATATATTACTACAGGAAAACTCCAGTAAAATGACAGAGCTGTCACAGCAGGTTGGTATACAGAACATATGAGCCGCGACGGGACAAAACCAACAAAGTGGTTGGGTGCCCAGCGCAGACTCAAATCAGCCTGGGCATTCTCCCACTCTGATCAGAGACTTCTCTTTGCGCTTAAAGGGTAGCTAAGGGTCTAAGCTACCTCCATGCGGACAGGAAAGACTCTGATCAGACTGGGCAGATGCCCAGGCTGATCTGAGTCTGCGCTGGGAGCACAACCACTTTGTTGGTTTTCTCGTGTCGTGGCTCATATATCTTTCACAATAATGAATTATTTGGAAGTTTTAGAGCCATATTCAGGGCGTTAGTATATAATCTACAGCAATTTATAAAGATAATATGTAAATATACTGCATTCAATCTAGTTACCACACATGCCTTAAGCCCCTGTCACACTGTCCCGACATTTTCGGCAACTTGCGGCAAGATGTGGCATGATAAGATTCGCCAGAAGTCACCGTGGATAACTTCGAGTTTTCAGCTGACATTTAGCACAAACTATCTTTACGGGTGTTCCACGACATCTCTACAAAAGCTGTATGAAGTCTATGATAGCAGTACGAGATTATTACGCGAACATGCAAATTTCTACAAGGACTGTACGGTCACCTTCGATAACTACGAGTTAGCAAGAGTTCAAAGCAGTCATATATGGTACAGTACGAATAAGTAGGACATAGTGCGAGATCCACACGGTATTTGTACGAGCCTTATAAGATGTATTGCGATACTGCACGGTATTTGTACAAGGCTTATAGGATGTATTACGATACTTTCAAGAATTTCCTACGAGGTTATACGATATAATGCGCTTTTGCTATGATTTCTCCAGTATTTTGGAGTATTTTAGTGTTTTCCAGTGATCAAATGCCATAATTCTTTTGCTGCATGATGAAAGTATACTGACAAGCTGATGCTGCAACCGCTATAAAAATTTAGGTAAAGACTTAACTGTAGATGCAAAAGGAATGTGAATGGTTCACAGTGAATGGTAGTAACCACTTAGAAATAACACTATTTCTATTGAACAAATGACAGTGGCGAGTAATCTAGCCTAACCCAAGACAAACTCGCGCATTATCATACATGTGTCACATATACTCTATGGATGTCGTCGGAAACTCGAGATGTCTCGTACGTAGTTGCGCCTAGCTCGCCTTGTTTGGAAGTATATCGTCATGAATCGTCATTCGCTTTCTGATGGTAGGACACTCGAGAATGCGTGAGAAGGCTTATGACACCTGCACGGTTGAGTTGCGAGATCTGTATGAGTTAAGCCACACCCAAACTGGTCTACGAATTGTGGTGAGAATTTTAAACGGTTTAAAATTCTCGTAGACACTTCCCAACATACACGGACGTGAGTACAACTTGTTACGACATTCCCCGACCCCTCTTTGACATTCACACGACATTTGGCGAGTTTTAAAAAAGTGGGCGGAGCTTAATGTCGTAGAACAAACTCGCCACAGTGTGACAGGGGCTTAACTGAGTTCAAATTATGGGCATTTCTAAGAGATATGATAAGCACACATAACTTTGCTGGTTAAATTGCTTTGTTTGCTTGTTTAAAAAGGTCTTTTAAGTGACATTTGGAGAGCTTCTTCTGTGGCAGTATCTTGTGCTTTTAGCTTTAAGTCCTGCTTGCTTTAATACCTAATCATTCTTTGAAATCTGCCCTTATTAGGATGGATGTATATTCAGTCTCAACTGTATTTCATATAACAAACAATACAAACATACAAGAACATTCATTAAACATTATGACATAAATACTAATATCATACAAAAGGGACCCAAAAGGAAATCAACAGACATAATATTTGAATCTGTATGTCTGATGTTTATTTCATGTTTCTGTTGCCCTTTTGAAATAGTTATGCCTGTATGCGATACTAGACTAATTAGGTCAAAAAACACTATGTATTGAAATCATTCTGCACTGTTTCCTAGTCCAAATATTTAGAATCTTTATAGTAACCTAAATTGGAGCCATGACATGCAGTATACAGTCAGCTCTCGATATCTCGAGGTAAAATTTTAACCCAAACTACTGATATCTCCAAGTAAATTTTCTGGTACCAGGACATTTACTTTGAGATATCAGTAGTTTGAGATAACAGGAGTTGAAATGTAAATAAAAATAGGATATATTTTCTTTGATATAAGAAGATATTTTGAGATATCAATGTTAAAGATATCGGGAGTTGACTGTATATGTCTTCAACAGATCTGTTTGCGTGAAGATGAAGTAAAGCAGCTCTCGTCAGCCCGAGACAAGCTACAAGATATGTTACTGGGAGATTTATCCCTCCAAGGCGTCCTACGAGAAGCAAGATCTGAAAGAGATGACTCTTTTACCAGGTAATAAGCACAAAAGGAATATATCCCTTTCCTAATGTACCAACCACCTTTACTTATCAACAAATTTGAAGCATTTACAACCAAACTGCATTGCACGCTTGAATGAGAAAGTAAAATCTAAATTTGAAGGAACATCTCCAAATATGCAGTAGCATTACAAACTATTGCTGCCCCCCTCTACTTAAGGTGTATGGGAACACCTCCACATTTCCCACCATTTTTACAAAGGGAAACAATTTTTGTGACTTCCTGTTTGCTTCCCTGGATGACGAACACTTCCATGAGGGGATCTTTTAAAGGAGAGAATTTGCTCCTCTAAGAGATGACCCTTATTGAGAAGACAGGAAAGAGTGTAAATGGAAGAATTGCTTCCCCTGGAAACCCAATTTGGCCTTTCATTCCCCTCAAAACCTTCACCTCCCAACCCTCTGGAATCACCCAAAATCTATATCAGTCAGATGAAAATCTGCTTATTAGATCTTTAAGATTGTTTTGGAATGGAAAAAAAAACTGTCTTATAACTCAATAAACAAGGCAATATTTTCTTCATTACTAGGAGATTTACCTTAGAAGATGAACTACACAAAGCAAGATTAGAAGTGATCTCATTGAATCGACAGCTAATGGAAGCAATACATCACAGAATCTCGGTGTCGAGACAGTTTGATCAACTACAGGTACATAAATAAATTTTTTGTTGATTAACCCATTTATGAGGAGTAGATTGTTCTACGTGGCTCTTTGGTCAGGTCTACTTCCAATTTAAGGGGTGTAAGGTTTATTTTATTTTAACTAATTGATTAATCCATTATGAGGAGTAGATTATTCTACATGGCTCTTAAGTCAGGTCCATTTTCAATTTAAGGGGTGTAAGGTTTATTTCATTTTCACTAATCTATCTTCAGACAATCCTTTAAGGCAAACGGCGTAGACCCAGATCAGATGCCACACTTGTAGCATCTGATCTGGGTCTACACTGTTTGCCAATGTCCCTTTTATGGGCCTGCAGATATTAATTGGTTAGTTATCTTTATCCCCATTCCATAATACAGGGGCAGATCCAGGAATTTTGGATAGGGGGTTCGAATTAGCTGAAAAGGGGGTTCGATTTGTGCAGTTTGACAAATTTTTCCGGAATTTTCCCATGAAAATGAAATAATTTGGGCTGAAGATGGGGTTTGTTTGAACCCCCTGAACCCCCTCTGGATCCGCCACTGTAATATGACCTTGTGGGAAAACTGTTTATCAAGGCATGAAATTAACCTCTGCATAACAACTAAGGGTAGCTCTGTTTCAAGTATGAAAGCGTTTTGATACAAATTGAGACAATGCAGACATATAACAGCTTTTTAGCATAACCAAGTCCTGCATTTTGACCTCTAGTCCCATTTGAGGCATGGCTTTGGAAATTACCAAGGATGGACTGAAAACTGTCTTTCCAAGGCAGCAACTGTCTACACAGTCTGGGTACATGGATATAAGTATTTGTAAACTTACTGAAGCTAAACATATTAATGTCCTTGTTATTGACCTTTAGACTCATTAATGACCTTGGGAATCAGTGATCATGGAATGAAAGCTGACCCTCCACCGATAGAATAGCATATTGTAGTACAGTGGACCCTCTTTACAACGTTGGCATTTGTTCTCAAACATTTTGACATTAAACTGAATTTGCTGTTGTAAAGAATGCATATCAAAATGATGTTACAAAGAATTTTGCTGTTGTAATAAGTGCCATTGTAAAGAGGGTTGACTGTATAAATATGACTCTATACTTAACAGAAGGATATTTTCAAGGAAAAGATGAAAATTCTAAGTGAAATATGGACTAATTAAGACAAAAATCATACAAATTGTGGTCTCCACTTTCCATTTCAGATTGATATAGGGCAATATATGGAACAGGAGATGAATAAGTATCATCACCAAAGCACAACAGAGAACGAGAATGCAACGCTACAATCAGATGTTCAGTATCATCACGAAAACATGGAGGAGAATAAGAAAACTACGCTACACCTAGATGTTCAATATCACGGTCATCATAAATCCAAGTCAGAATCACATTTTGATTTCTTGTCCGCAAAAAGAAAATGATTCATGAACTGTTTACAGAGCTCCAGATAAGGATATTTCCGAGATATTTTTTCTTATTTTTCGACGGAAAAAATTACATACTTTGTGATCCCTGATTAGAACTGTCTTGGTGAGATGGTTCTATTGAGGGGTCACAACATATGTTTTGAAAAGAAATGTGGAAAATTATCCCTAAATTATCCCTGTTACCCCTTCTTATTTGGAGCTCTGAATTTAAAAGCTTTCCATAATAATTGTATGTATTGGGACACCTTAAGATTAATAGATATTCAACCATGTTTGTCTGGCATTTTTACAAAGGGAGGAGGGGGGAGAGGAGGGGGGCATTTTTTTGTGACTCCCTTTTTTCTTATCTGGACATAGCACTTCCAAAATGGGGTATACCCTAAAAGAAAAGAATTTGCTCCTTTAAGATTTGACCCCACTGGGAAGGGTGGCAAAAATTAAAACTGGCAGAGTGGTTTTCCCTGGAAGTGTATTCATTTACCACAACCATATAGCCACTATATATTGTGCAATAGGAATGGAAACTTTGTCCCAGCCAACAATCAAACCACGTTCCTCTTGCACATTTGATGGACCCTTTACCATGTTCCATAAAAGCTCGCTTGGTCAACAAATCAGTATCTACACTACATGTACTACAATTTTGAAAGGCTCTAAAATCTCTTAACTTCAGACAAGTCTGATTTTCACTTCAGGAGATATCTTATGAAAGTCTTGGCTAACTGGCAAAGAGTGCAGACTGATAAGACTGCTCCTAAAGAGAGCAGTCTGATCTGGGTCTACACTGCTTGCATTGATATCTTTGTCCCAAAACCTACAAATTTTATGGTAAATAGTGAAACTATAAATGTGCATCAATGGACAAATCTCATAGTAACATTGTTCATCAAAGACAACATGTGAGCTTGTCGAGTTTAGACAAGATCCTCCGCTTTAACAGGGTAAACGTTTGTGAACAGTGAAGATCATGATCATACTGCAGTACTCAAAAGGTGAAGCATTCTGATCTCTGTCTATACTGTTTGCTCTAGTATTTTTATTCCAAAACTGACAATTTTGCAGAACGTCTTTTTGTACCTGATGATACCAAGCCCCATAATTACAGGTCAGTGATCCAGGGGCAAATAAAAAAGATACTGAAACATTTTTATTTAAGATGCATGGGTACACCTTCGTGTTTTACTCCATTTTTAACAAGAGGCCCACGGGCCACAAAGCTCACCAGATCTCTAGCTTAAAATTGCTATCACATTTGTACCACATCAAAATTGCTGTCACATTTGTACAGGCTAATACAAAATGTATAACAACAACATTGGTCTTTATGTTTGTTTTAGTGAAACCTAGATATCAATTTGCATAATCAGAGATACAGACTATTTGGGAGTTCCAAGACAGGTCACTAGAGATATCAATCCCCCAAGTACTTTACACTTGTGAAAACCTCCAGGACTTGACCATGTTATCTGTATACTGTATTCACTGTCCTCCTGGATGTTGTCATTGGTAGCACTTGGCACTTAGAGGGGTTGAACTCCACGTTCCAGCTGGTCTCCAATGATGATAGTTTGTTCAAGTTTGTAGCACTTTTCCATTGTACATGCCTTCATTTGTTAAGTATGCGGCTGTGTCATTAGCAAATAGACTTACCTGTGATGTTATCTGGTCTGGTAGGTCATTAATATAGATGAGAACTACAATAGGTCCAAGAACTAAATCTTTGGGGAGCCCAGAGGTTACAGGAACACAAGCCAGATTCTTCCCACTCAAGCTAAATTGTATAGGCGAGCTAACAAGTAATGGACAGAAAATTCATATGGCTGATTGATGAGTGCTCAAGGAACATTTCTCAAAATTTTTCTTCAAAATATCTGCATTTATTAGTAGTAAGTGCAGCTATTTAGTTGAATGCATGAACAAATGAGGTAAAAGAGTTGTTTGAGCAGCTTGCCGTAACAATGGTTAAAAGTAACAACTAAATCAATCACAGTTTTAATTTTATTTAACAGAAGAACAGGTCAATAAATGTACAAGCTATGCTAATATTTTCTTTCAATCATTAAAGATAATACAAGAATTCTGCGGAACGCTATGTCGCACCTGCGATGCACCTTCACTTTAAGAACTTGATAAAAGTGTCATTTTGAAACCTATTTGGTCAAAATCCATTCAGTAGTTAATGAGATATATTCATTTTCATGTTTTTCGCTATTTTTAGTAACAGTGGATGGTTGCCATCTTGGATGGTCAATTTGAAAAAAATCATGAAACAGCTTCATGCAAGGATCATTTTGATACACGTTTAGTCTAATTCCATTCAGGGGCTCTTGGTTATTGTCATTTTCATGTTATTCTATTTTTAGTAACAGCGGCTGGTGGCCATCTTGGCTTAAATTTGCTTAAATTTCAAAGAGCTCCATTTAAGGACCATTCTGACTAAATTTGACATAAATCTGTTAAAGTTTTTTTGAGATATTGGCGTTTTTGCAAACTCAGACTCGTAAACAGAAAGTAGGTCACTGTGACCTAATTCCGCTACAGATTTTTTTCATTTTGATAATATTTAAAACCAAGGTCCCATTAATGCTCCACTTAAAATTTCAGCCAAATATACCAAGCAGTTCTGGAGAAAACATTGATTTTATTGTTTTTGCTATTTTTAGTAACAGCGGCCATCTTGGATTCTGGACCAAGCTGAATTTCGTCATTCACAAGCCTTGCAGTCTGGTCATGCAGCTTGTGAAATTTGAGAACCATGGGTGCAGTGGTTTCATAGAAAAAGTCATTTGAATGGACTTAAAATTTAGGGTCGACGTAAATGTGAACGGAAGGACGGACGAACGGGTTGACGGACGGGCGGACGGAAAACCGGACGCCTTTATCGCACCTTGCTAAAGCAGGTGCGACAAAAATGGTGAATTCATAAATATATACATGAACAAACATAAGGTGAATTCATAAATATATACATGAACAAACATATGATTCATAATGATTCGAGAAGCACCCTAAAAGTTCTTGGCCCAACCATATGTCCAAATTCCAGAGATAAAGTTTAACTGCTCTATCTGAAGATACATTAATATACAGACAGATCTGCTGAACACATATAACGAATTTTTGTATAAAATATTTTGTTTTTCCTAGAAAGAAAATTATGGTAGCTATTGCTATTACCCTCTGACAGTATGATGAGGGTTGTTGACTTCTTGTAAGTGATGATTTACAAAATTTTCCTTATTATGCATTTAATCCTGATAAAAAAAAAACAAAAAAACATCAAGTTGCTATAATACTGCTATAGTATTAAACAGATACGCTGAAATCCACTTCTTACAAAAACCTTAACCTTGCAAAATTAGCCTAAGTCCAAAGTTAGTGGACTGTGATATGATCCTTGTATTTTCATGTTGTAATCATAGACACAAATCCTCATACAAAATTTCAAGTTGCTACAATAATAGAAACCCTGAAATCCACCCCTTACCCAAATCTTTACCTTACAAAATTAGCTTAAGTTGGAAGTCAGTGAACCGTGACATATGGATCATCATGACCTAATTCTGTCTATTCCTATTGTAGTGATAGACATGTCATACAAAATTTCAAGTTGCTACAATAATCGGAGCTCTGATAAACTACCTGTTACAAAAATGTTAACCAGAGTGTAACAGAATCACGTACAGGTGGACCGACAGACAGATGTTTGTAAGTATGTATGCATGACTTGAATATTATATGCGGCATAATGCGGCATAATGCGATGGCAGAAGCATAACAAGACCTGTCTGCGTACAGGATAGCTTGTCTGCAGCGCATACATGTGATGTCTCCCGGATCATCCGGGAGTCTCCCGGAAATGGAGCCAATCTCCCGCGCTCCCGGAAAGTATTCAGAATCTCCCGGATGCTGGAATTTCCTGTCATAATTTTTTCTGAACCGTCCATTTTGCGGTAACTACTTACCCTGCGGCTGTCAAAAGGATTACCTGTCCGTGACCTAATTACCTAACAGGGTGCAATATAGGACGTGTCATTCCGAGGGGTATTCGCTGATCAGACGCAGCGAGGTGTTAAATTGGCTAGCGCACCAATAAAGGTACCTGTTCTAACTGTAACAGCAGGTAACTTTTACCGAGATCAAATGACTTTTATTGCGTCACGGCTTTGTTTATGTCATTGATTTGCACGAATGCAATAGATGCAAGCGCCGCCAATCGACAATGATTCGATATCTGTTTTATCGATTTTTTTTCAGTAAACATGTCAGATACGTAAGGTACAGTCATTATAAATATCGATCATGCAAAATTTGCGCAGGCTGATCTGATCATACTTTCATGAAATCATCACGGGTGCCAGCAATTTTAAGTCGGCTCGTTCTCTTTAAGAATAGTTTCCCGCATTTTTCTATCCAGTTCCCGCCTATTCAGACGCATCGTATGTGAAATGAGAACCAGTATGAATTTATAAATAAAATATGGGAAATCCGCGATCTTCAGCATCTGACTGAGACAGAAATATGCCATTCTACAAGTTTACTGACCCAAATATGCAGCTATATTTGTTCTTAATCCAATATTTAATGAAAATAGACAGCTCTAATAACAGGTATGTTCATTAAAGTGTAGAATATAACTCGGTTTTGAGATAAACATATTTTGAGATTTTAACAAGTATCAGCTTTCATCAAAATAACTGGAGCAAATCAAACCCATCATCCAAGATGTAATTTTGGATGTTTATATTGAGGGTTAGGGAAAAGTGGGGAGGGGTGATGGTTTGAGAATGCCAGATACTCAAATTGTTTTTTTTTCTCTTTTTTTTTTGCAATTTAGCAACAGAATGGTCAGCACTAACACTATGAACAGTACTGTTGAATTACACTGTAAATTAAACTTAGGATGGTAGTGTTACTGCACTGAAATGGCATACTTTTGAGGTTATATTTGAAGTATTGGGTAATTCAAAAGTTAAGAAGTTAAACAAACTATACAACTGTACTTTAGTTCATGTTGTTTTACTTTAAAACAAGAACCCCCCCACAACCCACCCACCACCAAAAAAAAAAACAGTGAAGTAGTGAAGTACTCGAAACAACGCGTCAAATTTACCGTCAAAAAGTCTCCCTGATGGGGAACTCAGTCTCCCTGAAATGAAATCCAGATCTCCCACATGGTCCTCAAGAGTTCATCACATGTATGCTGCAGCGCCTTGCCCATCACATAAAAAACTTTGATGTAAAACTTTAAAATGTGATGCCCACGTCATGCCAAGGCCAACGCCGACGTGAGAGTGACAACAATAGCTCCCTGTAGTTTCGTACAAACGAGCTAAAAATCAAGCAAATTTATGTAGTATGGAAATTCTTCACCCTTGTTAAAAAAATACAAGAGTCACATTACCACCTGTAAGTTTCAGACTAATGTAAAATTTACATTTACATTAGTCTAAAACTTAAAGGTGGTAATGTGACTTGTATTTTCTGACAAGGGTGAAACTAAATGCATTTATACACACCAAAAAAATATGTTTCTGCTTACTGATAATGCACAGGAAATTTTTGGTGTGTGAGCATACTTATACAGGGTTAGACTTTGATGTGTGAGCAATTTTTTGCCTTTCTGCTCAGTAGTGCATACAGCAGAGGAACTTTTTTCATTAGACTTTAATATCAACAGAGTGAGGTTTCAACAATTTTGACTGTCAGGTAAAAATATTTATGTCTGTGATAAGTGTACGTCTGTGGAAGTATACTGAGGATTTTCATAGTGTGATTGGGCATCTGTGTGATTTCCACTTCGATTCAATAATCACATTTTCAAAAATTATTTCTTATGATTTTTAAAAGCTATGTATTGAACTACACATCTAGTATTGAGAAGCTGAAGTAAAATGTTTGAGAAATATTGGCCTCAGTGATCTAGTTTTTTCCTCAACAGCATACTCCTTCCATTTATTCCTGGAGCATTACAGTTAGTGTCAAAAGTCTTTTTAAAATCTCACAATGCTGATACTTCATTTTATGATTAAAAATCTCTAAAGCTTCTCCAACTGACAATAATACATTCAAATAGAGAATACATTGTTCTAGAGAATGCATACAAGTATCTGTCTTCATTATGAGTTCATTTTTGAAGCTGAGAGAAAAATGCAACCACTTCATATGAATTCATGTCAGAATCAATTTTTGCAGCACTGACGATATGAAGCATTTTTTCAAAATTCAGTTGTTGTAAACACTCTGCTTCTTTATTTTTTTGTAGTATGCATATTCCTGTCGAAAATCAATATAAGTCTATAATACACATGGTGATACAGGCAGCCATTATTCCTGAGTACTCTTGAATCTCAGTTTATGTGTGGATATTGTGAAAACAATTCCTAAAGATTCTCCTAATTTTGTCTTTAATATGTTTGCTCAGGTCAGGTTTTGAAACAGTTTAAACACATATAGGGATCTAAAGGATATAAGTCCAGTCTTTTAAACAATTATTCAACGGTCTTCTTCATATATTTTATTTAGAGTTTCTAGAAGAACAGTAAAATTGAAGCTGTAATGTTGATGAAGGCTGGACAATGAGCCAGAATGAATAGTAACACTTTGTCTTTCTTTGTCCTCAAGATTAAAGGACACACAGCTCTCATTAATCCACCATAAAACAAATCCATTTTTCTGTAGTATGTATCTTCCAATAAATATTCTGGCCATAATTATTCCTTTTTTCACCTCAGCAAGTGAAGTTCCTATACTTCTCAATACTAGATGTGTAGTTCAATACATAGGTTTTGAATAAAAAATATCATAGTCTTTATGTTTTTGGTTTCATCAGTTAAAAATTCCAGTCCAATGCTGACTGAGGGCTTTCACATATGTAAGCTTCCACTGGAGTTTACACAGTTGTTATGAATTAACTGCCTTACAAACGGAAGCTCACAAAGGTGGAGGACTTTCTCTATGTCATTGAAGAAACTGTTGTGATTATCAAATGAGTAAGCTAGCTGTCTGTGTGTCAAGCCCTTCAAACACTGCTTGTTTATGATAAACATACTACATTCTATGGTTTGAGGGCTGGATTTGGATTTTGATCGTTTCAGTTCCTGGTCTTTGCATACTTTTCACTTTTATTGGTTGTTAATGAAGTGCTGCATCAAGTGGCTAAACAGTAACTTGCACACAAATAAAAAGCATTAGTCAGCATGAAAAAAAAACAAAGAAAAATATAGAGGCTACAACATATTAGTTAACATGTAAAGGAATAAGGGATTAAGCCCTTTATGAATCAACTCAAAAATAATTTTGATTAACAGTAAATTAACAGCTTACTGCTGAGCATTCAACAGGAATACATTATCTAATTACAGTATCATATTAAGTAAACAATTATCTTTATTTCATGGAAAAAAACTGGATTCAAGAAAGTTTTTCAATTTTACATTTTACAAAAAAAAAAAAAAAAAAACTTTAAGAGAATGTCACTCAGAAAGCCACAATCAAAGACAAGAGCCGTCTCAATTAGTACAATAAAAAATACATATAACTACATGCTGTATTATTGCAAATTGCACAAGTCTAAATTACTTGATTGTCATCAACTGATATAATGCCAATGAAATATGGTTATGACTGAAATGGTATAAATGCATCAAAAACCACAGAAACTATTTATTTTATATTTATAATATATTACTAGTTGGACACCTTTATTTATAGCCAGCATCTTCAGTTACACCCATGTAAAAAGTCACATACATGTATCATGATCCTAGCATATACAATATCGTAGTATACAAAACTTGACAAAGTAACCATACAGTCTACAATCTGTATTCATATTTTCTACATTTTGTGATTCTAGTACATGTTGTTTATAATGGCATTTTGCTTTAAGATTATTATATTAGAAGAGACAACTAGATCATGTGAAGTGTCTCCAAAGATATTTCTTCCAGTATTCAAATAATAAAAATAAAAAATAAATAATCGTCTTTATTTACAGAGGGTAAACACATTGAGCATACAGTCGAACCTGTCTTAAGGGGTCACTGTATTAAGGGGTCACCTGTCTTTAGCAGCCACTTTTTGGGGGTCCCTTAGACCAAAATACAGTGCAAATGAACCTGTATTAAAGGGTCACCTGTCTTAAGCAGCCAATTTTTGTGGATCCCATGGGGTTACCCCTTAAGATAGGTTTGACTGTACATATCTAATCTTCAAGATACTATATTGCTCATATGCATATCCTTTTCACTGCCATAGAGTATTTTAATGTAATTATAGGTGACAATGACTTTTTGAATGACCCTCATAACATCATTTAGTCAAGTATTTTATTTAATATTCAAGTATTCTATTAATGTTGATTTCTCTGTATATACCAGTACCATGTCCTTGCATGCTCTGAGTATCAGTTGTAAAATGCATACTGGGAAAACACTAGAAACTTTCAAATGTCGAAAAAAAAAAAAAAGTAAATAACAAGAGCTTCGCGGAATGCAAAATCTGGACAAAAAATTGCAAAGTCAGTCAACCGTAAAATGTAGGTCAAGCCTCAGTATTGATGATGGCTTTACGATTTACTCATCCAGATGTACGCATGAACCAAATTTCATGGCTCTAGCCCTTATAGTTTCTGAGAAACAGACCTAAACGTTAAAACTGGACAAAAAATTGCAAAGTCAGTCAACCGTAAAATGTAGGTCAAGACTCAATATTGATGATGGTTTTAAGATTTACTCTCCCAGATGTACGCATGAACCAAGTTTCATGGCTCTAGCCCTTATAGTTTCTGAGAAAATGACCTAAACACAAAAACTCGACAAAAAATTGCAAAGTCAGTCAACCGTAAAATGCAGGTCAAGACTCAACATTGATGATGGCTTTCAGCTGTACTCTTCCAGATGTATGCATGACCCAAGTTTCATGGTTCTTGCTTTTATAATTTCTGAGAAAATGACCTAAACGCAAAAGCTTGACAAAGTTTACGCCACTGACGACACCGGAAAAGCAATACATATGTCTTGCCTCTGCTTTGCAGGCGAGACAAAAACTGGAAAAAAAAAGTCACTTATGAAAATCAAATCAGTTTTGACTTTTTTTTTTTTCAAATGCTCTGTATCTAAGCTAACAAGCTGGCCTAAAACAAAAAATATTAGATAAATGCACAATAAAAAGGGGCATAATAGGAGAAGAGAAAAAGAGGGGAAAACCTGTAGGAAATAAAGAAAAAAAAAATTAAGTCCATGTGCATACTTCTTGGTAGCATGACCCCTGTTCAATGACCTCTGACGTCATGAGAAAGTTGTCATATTATGTGTAGCTAATTACATCTCCTTTCAATTTAACTTTCGATTTCACTCATCAAGTACGTAAGTAAACATATAGGTTAAGATGTACAACCTCCCCCCTTTTCAAGCAATTTTCTTGAAAACTCCGGCTGTCAAAAGGATATACAATAAAATACAAATGAAAGACCCAGAAATAGCCACAATGAAAAACAGTAGGTTATATAACATGCAAACTCAAGAAACAACACTAGACTACATGTATATGCAAAATGGCCAGCTCCCTCATCACCAAACAGAGGTGATTGCAATATGACAACAAACTTAGCAAAGTGATTAGATACTAAACAAAGTGAACTAGAGCAAGTTGGCAGGGGCTCATGTATACCCCCGATATTCAGATATTGGAAGTAAAATCAAAGAATATAAATAAACGCAAATGTTAACAGGATGGTCAGACTAATGATGGAGAGATGGACGAAGAGACGGATAGATGTAAACTATATACTCTATGACATACTTCTGGGTATAAAAAAGAACCCAGCTGAAAGTGGCAAAACCTTTCAAACAAGCTGCATCCCTTAGCAAAAGGTCACTAGGGGCCTCCTAGTGATCTTTTCACTAGGGGTCTCCTAGTGACGTTTTGCTCAATAGGAGAATAAGATCACTGGTGGTAACAAAAAATAAAAGTACTACTGGCTAATTTTCAGATGCCCAAACAGTTATGAATAAGGAAGTTTGGCTATCAAAGCCTCATCAGTGGCCCTTAAAGAAAATCTGATGTTGAATGTCAGTGACACAGCAAGAGAAAGTACAACTGTGATTTCACTGGTAAACTTCAAAATGGGCAATCATGGGAATGACATGTATAATTCCTAAAATGGTAAAAATTAATAACACTGGATAAGTCAGATAAATCTTAAACTGATTCATACAAGGGCAATGGAACACAGTTATATTTTCAAACAAGCTCTGAACTCAAAAACAACAAAATATAAACAAACTTAAAGTTAAGAGCTGGGCAAAGTTTCATCGCCTCCACACATTCCCTTAATACCACGGTAGTTTGAAGTGCCAACATTTTAGATCACATGAAAGCTTTATCAAACCATATGGACACAACTAAATCAACAAGTACCTCAACTTCATTTAATGAAAATGAAGACATAATAAAATTTAGAATCTTAGAAGTACAATTATAAGGCTTTGTATCCAGCAAACAATATATCAATTTCTGATAAGTGCAGTAAAAATCAATAACATCGATGGAACCTATTAATTCAGGTTTCATGCTGACCCACTGACATCTGAATTGTTCTACATAAATCTACAAGTTATAAAGTTTTTATTATTTGCTTGGCACAATTAAGTATTTCACATTGCTGACACACTTTTATGAAGTGAATTGTTGTCAACAAATTCATACAAATAAATGCCCTACAGCTAAAACACTTGTTTTCTTTCTATACCATGTTATTTAGGTAAACAATTGGCTTCTTAACAATTGGCTTTTTAACAATGGGGTCCCTCTATGCTACATTGTCATGTTCCATACCATATAATGTTGTGTATTTTGTAACCATAATATTCTGCATTCTATTCCACCATATCATGTTGTATGTTTTTATTATATAATGTTGCTTGTCTTTTTTCTAGATCAGTCTCTATCTCTGTTGTATTTGCTTGGTTATATCTACTAATGTATCTCCTGGTCTTAAGTGTTTCTCTCTTTTTTAATAAAACTCCTGGCACATTTCTAGCAAATGTCCAGACACATTTCTAGCAAAATTCCTAGTAAACTTCTAGCAAAACTCTTGGCACAATTTAAGGAGACTCTCTCTGAGCTTGTATGTTTTTTTGAAATCTTTTTGCTTGAACAATTAAGTATTTTGCATTGCTGACACACTTTTATGAATTGAACTTTGTTGTCAACGAGTACCTACAAATAGATGCCACACAACTGAAACAATGGTTTTATATAGCATGTTCTTTTAGTAAACACTTGACTTCTTAACAACGGGGTCCCTCTTTTTTACTTTGTCATGTCCCATACCATGTGATGTTGTAGATTTTGTTGCTGTGTATTCTGCACTCTACTCTATGTCATGTTGTATGTTTTTACCATGTAATGTTGCTTGCCTTTTTTCCAGATCAGTGTCAATCTCTGTTGTATTTGCATGGTTATATCCACTAACTTATCTTCCAGTCTTGAGCATTTCTCTCACACTCTTTAGTGGATAGGTCCTTGCACTTGCATTTTTTTTAAAAAAATACAACTCCTGGCACATTTCTAGCAAAAGTTTAGACACATTTGTAGCAAAATTCCTGGCACATTTCTAGCAAAACTCCGGGCACAATTTTAGGAGAATCTCTTAGTATTTTGCATTGCTGACACAGTTTTATAAATGGAACTTTGTTGTCACGAAGTACCTACAAATAGTTGCCCTACAGCTGAACCACGTCATTCCTCTATATAGCATGTTCTTTTAGTAAAAACTTGGTTTCTTAACAACAGGGTCCCTCTATTCTACATTATCATGTGTGATGTTCCATACCACATGAAGTATATATTTTGTTGCCATATTTATTCTGCTTCTATTCCATGTCATGTTATATTAATTTACCATGTAATGTTGCTTGTTTGTTTTCCAGGTCAGTCTCCATTTCTGCTGTATTCGCTTGGTTACATCCATTAACTTATGTCCCGGTCTTGAGCATTTCTCTCTTGCTCTTTGGTGGATAGGTCAACACACTTCCTGTTGTTTTGGATAGAAGTCCTGGCACATTTCTAGCCAAAGTCCATACACATTTCTTGCAAAATTCCTAGGATTTTTTCAGCAAAACTCGTTGCACATTTTTATGAAACTCTCTCTGAGCTTGTTTCATTTCTTCAAATCTACAAATCCAGAGCACAATACACCAGCTTGTGATCAGTCCAGTATGCTTCAATAACATCACTAGAACATGGACAGTTTGCAAACACTAGATCTAACAATGACCCAGAATCAGTAGTAGGTTTACAGATATGCTGTTGACATCTAAATTGTGCCTTCATAAAATCTACAAAAGGCGAAGTGGTCTCATGTGTATCTATATTGAAATCTCCAAGAATAACTAGTTTGATATCTAAATCTATCAATGGTATCAACTGGCATAAAATGTCATTTTTCAGAGCTGTCTGTGAGCTTTTGGGATACTTGTAGAAAATCACAACTTGAAAGCAACACTTGCTATCAGTTTTCAACGTAGCCAACATGAATTCACATGCTCTAGAACGGAATTTTTCTATCTTCTGAATTTCTAGGCAGTCTCTTACATACAAAGCAAGTCCATGGTAAGGCCTGTTGATAGTATTATGTTGTGTTTCATCTAGCCTCAACAATCTGAAATTTTTTAGAGTAAACTGAATATTCTCATCTCTTGAGCATAGCCTAGTTTCTGCAAAGCCAATAACATCAGCTGATAACACATTTGGCTCATATTCAATTTCCTGAAAATGCTTGTGCAAGGACCTTGTATTGTTAAACACGATCTTTATTTTACAAGGATCAACTTTATAGAGAGGAGTATAACACAGCTCAAGCAGACCTTCTGTTTGTAACCTCTCCATCTCTACTTTCACCTTTTCATCAACAGCCAAGGCTTCTTCATTCAGATTCAAAATGAACAAATTTTCCAGTTTTCTTACTCTGCTTAGAGCAACATAGTGAATATGTGGTTGCTTTCTAACTCTTGACTGAGACAAGTCAACAACAATTTCATCAACTGTAGACCCTTGAGCTTTATGGACTGTTTTTCCTGCTGATGGTTTCAAAGGAAACTGAATTCTCTGATAAGTCTTAAAATTGTATATGAATGATCGTTCTATGTCAAATATTGGTGTCCAGGCCTGATCAATGTTGGAACTGTACAAACCCCTGTTTAACGATTTTTCACGTGTAGTAATGCCGATCTTAGGATCATCGAACATAACCCAAATTATACTTGGACGATTAGTTCCTTCCATTTTATGTTCAATGTATTTTACAACACATGTGGATCCATTGGTCAAACCATCATCTACACTGATATTCACTGTAATATCATAAACCATTCCAACTGCTACTGTCAAATGTTTCTCTAAATTTGCAGTTTTATTTGAATCTTCTGGAAGTGACTCAATCAGTTTTTTGCTTTTTTGTGCTGAGACGTTGGCAACAACAACTGTGTCATGGCAAGGAATAATGACCTTTTCTCCTGATAATCTGTTCAAAACGCTTTCGTTGTGCTTTGCCACAAACTTATTTTCTGTAAATAAATGAGGTGCCTGTTTTGGATAGGTATCTATTTTGGGATCAACAGTATGCTTTTGTAGCTCACTTCTGTCATCATCTGTCAACTCGTTCTGTCTCAGACGATTGAGTAACTGTGCAAAGTGAATATCATCTTTCTGCCTCATAATTTCAACAAGTTCATATAATCTGAAAAAATCCTTCCACAAATTAGAAGCTAGTGCTGAAGCACCCTTTGATGGATCACTGAATATCCATTTGTCACAAACAGGCATCAGCTGATACAAATCACCAACGGCAATGATGCTTATACCACCAAAACTTGCCTTTGTTCCTGTCAGCTGTTGCAAACGTGTATCTAAGAAGCTTAGTGTGCTTGTTCCTACCATCGATATTTCATCTATAATGATCAATTTCAAATGTCTGTATTTTACTCTGAATGTGTTCAGTTCGTCAGCTGACAGATGCTCATTGGCTTGTTTAAACTTTTTTAAGAAAGCTGAAGCAATTGTCACACCATTGATATTATAAGCTGCCTTTCCTGTATAAGCACAAAGAAGGATTCTGATATCATCAGGATTCTCACCCTCTCTAAGATTCATAAATCTGTACAAACTTTGATACAGAGCTTTAATTAGAACTGATTTGCCAACACCTGCTCCACCAGACAAAAAGGCATACAGTGGTTCTTCTTTAAACCTCAGCCAAAAGATCACATGATTGAAGAATTCGCGTTGCCTCAAATTTAAACTTCTGAGCAAATGTAAATACTGTTCTTCTGGCAATACAACACTGTTTGTTTCAACAGATGGTACTGAACAAGTGGCTTGTATCTCTATGCCAATATCATACTGTCTATGTTCTACTATCCTGTCTGGATTGAAGTATATAAAGTTTTCTGCTTCTTTTTCACCTTCTTGTTCAGCTTGTCTATTTTCTTGTTCTGCATTTGGAGCTATTTCATCATAAGCATCTTCTTCATCCACTTCTGCCATTTGCCTTGCAAGCTCCAACTCTTCTACATGATGCTCATACTGATTTTGTTTGGGTTCAATAATGGTTTCTAATGAATAGTAATGAGCTTCATATGTGTCAAATGAATCAATCAAATCTTTTGCTTCATTCCTCCACGGCATAAAAAGCATAAGTCTTTCTCTGTAATAATTTTCCGGGTCTTTCTGTTTATTGTATCTTACATAGCGAATTATCTTAGGTGTTGTTCTGAGTTTATACCTGGTACCATTTTTTGTCATACATAACAAGTTTGAAGCACAAGTTTCAAACTCATCAACCTCGTCATCATCTACACAGTCATCACTAGAATCACTTGCCGAAGCATCATCCTCATTTTTGTTTTCAATTTTCTCTGGAAAAGTTTTTCCTTTAGGATATATAATATCAATTTTAGATACATAATCAGCTAAACAGAAACGCTCCAGCTGCCTAGGTCTTTTGGAATACCTCTGAATCATATTGTCTGATTCTATCTCAGTGGATTCTGGGGGTAATTCATCTAGAACAGATTTAGGTTTAAGCAAAAACACTCTTTCATCTGGAGTAGATGTATTGATGAAAACAACATCCCTTGTTGCTTTTGTTAAAGGAATTTGCAAGACAAGGTATACAGCTTCTTGTGCACTCACTTCCACACAGTTTGAAAAGACATTTCCAATATGTCTGACCTGTTTCTTCAAATCCGAATTACCTTTTCGAGCTTCTTTTGCTGCTGCATCAAGCTGTGCACTCATACCTCTCTGAGATTTACTAATGTAACCAACCACGTATGTTGCACAACCGTAAGGCTCAAGAATGATCTGAATGTCAAGATTTGCCTTCCAACCAAGTAGTACATGCTTGTTATACAAATTGACTCTCATTTCATTTGGCTTTCGCTTCAGGAATACTTTAGCAGTATTTAAAGAACTTCTGATACATTTTACATAATCTTCAAAGTCCATTTTGATAATTTTCTGCAAAAACTCGTTAAATGTGATTTCAGAGTTGTCTTTATACTCATTCATTGTTTTCTGAAGCTCTGTGTATTTCCTTTTGTATTCATCAACTTCTTCATCCAAAGGACGCAATAGCATTGTTCTTGGAAGAGGAGGCAATGGAAATCCGAATCTGCATATTGCCTTTCCTTTCTTTCTACAAGTCTTTGAATGTTTATGCATTTGCAGATCTACGAGATCAGAAATGTCATCATCTTCAGTGCTGCAGGATAGATACTGATCTACAAAGTCAATCATTTCCTCATCAGAGTTTTTTTCAAATTTAGGAGAATTGTCAATCCAAACAAGCATATGGATATGAGGAGAACCTCGCTGTTGGAATTCTACTCTATAGAAAAAATCAGAAATTTTTCCAACTGGTTGACATTCACTTTTTAGAACTGTATTTAGAAATTCCTGTACCCTGTGGTCAAAATACCTAGAACATGTAACTGGATCTTTTTGAACAAGTTTTGTTTTCTCTAGCCATGTGAGAGCCTCAATATCCTCATTAGAGTAATTAACAGCATCATTCAGTTTCGCTAACATCTTCAAGAGATCAATCCACCTTGTGTCAGCGGCCGATAATGATATGAACCATGTTGGTAAGGAAAGCTGTCTTATCATTGCAAAAATATCTTTCTTTCTAGCTTCTAAATAGGCTGGAGAATTTCTGAGCTGACGAAATATGTAATAACCTTCATCTAGCTTCACAAGGTTATCCATGTATGCTGGATCTCTAGCTTCACCTACAGTGATTCTTTTCCCTTTGTTTTTGCATCGTCTGAGAGCTAAATTGACTTTGTCACTTATTTGTTTCATTTGTACTTTTTTATGTTTGAAGAAGATATTTGGGACTGACTGTGCTGCTCTTCTATCAACACTTCGTAACTCCCATTTGACAATATCACTGTAATGAACTGGTGTTTGTCTTTCATCATTATCAAGCCGTCTCTGACCACAGAAAATTGTTGGAAAGCACAAATATTCTGCATCTTTATCCTGATACAAGCTAAGCGGATGCTGTCCTTCTCCTGGTGCAAATGTAAAGACCTGGTCATATTTGCTTTCAACGTTTGCATCATCAACCAAGGTATCTACATTCCCAACATTTTCACCACTATCTATCTCACTGAAACCATCAGATTCATATCCTTCAACTACCCTTTCTGAACTGAATGAAGAAGCATGATCTTGTTCCAGCACAGAATTATTGTTTCTTTCATTCTCCTTTGTCTGTCCATTGCAACCTTGTAAAAACTCTCTAACAGTATCCTCTGCACTATCAGTAACTTCTTGAAACCAATTGTCATCAATAACTATGTCTGATTTTTTATACAGTTCACTCTTATTCACAAGCCAATGTAACGCTGTTAAAACTCGTAGTGGTCTTACATTTTCCTTGAAGTCTACCTTTCTGTATGATATTTTTTTCTTAAGCTGAACAGCAATAGTAAAACTGTCATCCATAGGCCTTGGAAGTGAGTTTACAGTTGGCTGGATATCAACTGGAACATTGATAACATTTCCTTTAATCGAATACTGACCACCTCGTGGAAGTTCTCTTATCTGCATAAAAGGAATGCGTAATGCTATCAACCTTTCTTCAAGCTGATGCAAATCTAATTCCGGTGGTTTGTCTGGCCATTTCATGCCATTTGCTACAGAAAGTTTTGGAACTTTACCATCTTTTAATGCTGATAAGCATGTATGACATATCCATTCTTCATTATTAACTGACATCAGTTTAGTGCAGTAATTCTTTATGCTTGTAGGTGATAAATATGTTTTCTTTACTGCTGAAACACTTTTCCGAAACCAAGTTTGGTGGCAACAAGTACACACAAATATAGGCCCAGCAGCAATATTTCTATGAAACTGATTAATGCATTCATCTATACTGTCATACTTTTTTCCTTCAGACACCTCATATATATTCATTCTTGGTGGACTTTCTTCCAAAACTTTGCATCTTTTGGTGGATTTATCACTTTCATCTTCATGCAATTTTCTTTTTTCCTGCCTTGACTGCTGTTTTTTTATCCTTTCACATTCTTTAAAGAATGGATTTCTTCTAGACTCTTGTTTATGTGCACACTCTTGTGCTAAAACACCTGGTTTCTGTCTGGACTCCTGTTTCTGAGCACATTCTCTCGCTAAAACACCTGGTTTCTTTCTATATTCCTTTTTATCAGCATATTCCTTTGCTAAAACACCTGGTTTCTGTCTAGACTCCTGTTTCTGAGCACTCTCCCTTGCTAATACACCTGGTTTCCTTCTATACTTCTTTTTATCAGCATGTTCCTTTGCTGAAACACCTGGTTTCTGTCTAGACTCCTGTTTCTGAACACATTCCTTTGCTAAAACACCTGGTTTCTTTCTATACTCCTTTTTATCAGCATATTCCTTTGCTAAAACACCAGGTTTCTGTCTAGACTCCTGTTTATGAACACATTCCTTTGCTAAAACACCTGGTTTCTTTCTATACTCCTTTTTATCAGCATATTCCTTTGCTAAAACACCTGGTTTCTTTCTATACTCCTTTTTATCAGCACATTCCTTTGCTATAACACCTGGTTTCTGTCGAGACTCCTGTTTCTGAGCACATTCCTTTGCTAAAACACCTGGTTTCTTTCTATACTCCTTTTTATCAGAATATTCCTTTGCTAAAACACCTGGTTTCTGTCTTGACTCCTGTTTCTGAGCACATTCCCTTGCTAAAACACCTGGTTTCTTTCTACACTCTTTTTTCTGAGCACATTCCCTTGCTAAAACCCCTGGTTTCTTTCTATACTCCTGTTTCTGAGCTGATTCCTTTCTTTTTAAAGCAAATGATTTTCTCTGTTCTCTCTTGTACATTTTCTGGTATAATTTGCGGCTTTTCTTCTTACAAGGCTTTTCAGAAGCATCTGTTTCACAACTATTCTTTGATATTTGTTGTTGGCATGCCTGCTGTCTTATATTTTGATCCTTAAAATAAGCTGTAAGAAGGTTTTCGGAAAGATCTCCGGATATATGTGCTTCATCATAAAATTCTACTGTAACAGGTAAAAAGTCAAACTGCATATGAAAATCTATTGACTGGCTGTCATAAAAAGCATACAGATAGGCTACAAGATCTTCCAAGGATGTGAAAGATATTACAATTGATGTTCCATCACAAGAAGATAGTCCATTACTTCCATGTGAATGTGAGTCAAAGAAAAAGAAGACTTCTCCTTTTTTGAATAAGGCTGAACAAATAGCACCGGTAGTCAAAAGGCCAGATGAGCTATTAATGAAAGCAAATGCCAAAGCAGAATGAAGTGTAGATAGGCCAGTATCCATACCAGCTTCAACAAGAATACCACTAATCATAGGCTGTTTTTTAACAATAAAATGACTATCTGCAATTTTGAAGGTATCCGGTATTTCTTCCAAGCTCAACAAAGGCTGCACAAATTTTCCTTGAGACTTCAAGTTATTTATAATTGAGCAATATAGGTTATCACCGTCACAAAGGATTTTATCTAATAAAGAGCTACAGTATGTTTCAGTGACGACTGTCTGGGTCAACATACTTAGTGCATTAGCTGTACATTGAAATCCTCTAGATTCAGCTGAAAACCTTTCATCATTTTGGTGGAAAGTACCAAATACCATTTGACATGAATTCCAAGATTGAGATGCTGATCTGCTAATCTCACTAGTCTCATTTGAAAATGTCTCTACTACTGAACTATACTGATGTTTAGCTCTATTGAAAGCATCTTGAGACACTTCTTCAACAAATCCAGTAAAACAACTTTCAGCTCTTTCATTAACAATTACTGTTTCAGGAACAATTTCAGACAATCTTGAGGCAACAATGTCAGAATATTCTTCACATACAGTTTCTGTGTAAGAATTAGGTAGATTATTTGGCAGATTATTTGGCAACTTCTTAGCAGAATTTTTGGCAGCAAGATGAACTTGCCATATGTCTTGGTTTTCAGTTTTTAACGAGGCCTGCTCCTCAGTCTTGTCACGTCCGTTGTCATACATACCTTCTACTTGGAACTCTGCACATCTGTTCCCCTTCTTCACTTCAGACTTTTTCCAACCCTTCTTTCTAGGCATCTTTTACCTGAAAATACACAAAGCAAAATAGTGCAATACTGCTTTATATCCTGATAGACAGGCCTGAGCAAACAGTTCACATCTGCAGTGGTCTGATCAGGATGTCACAGGATGGCAATCAGTGACCACTTCAATCAGACTGTTCCTATTTGGAAGAAGTCTGATCAAGAAATATACTGATTGCCCTTCTGGCTGCTTGTAACGATAGGTTACATGTTTTGACTTTGGGGAACAAATATCAAAGGACACAAGCTGCACACTGAAGCCCTCTGCACTTAACAGAATAGAAAAATTGTCAGGAACTGATATAATTCAATCCCAGATCCCACCCAAGACACAATGTGGGAAAAAGACAACACAAAATTAGTCATCACCAAAGACATCATCAGCAGCAGCCATAAGAACAGCCTTTCTTATGCAGGCTGTCCCTAGAGCACTGAAACGTGAATTAGTTCAAGGTAGAATTTGTACCCGGTATTCTTTTTTCATGCTTGCAGTGTTGTGCAATGTTGCAGGGTTTCTATCTTCTTGTATAAGGCTATCATGCATGCATACATGCATTTACACAGATACATGCTGTATTCATCACTGCAAACACATTTTGAGCTACCTGTACATAATATTGTTTTGTGACATTTTAACTGTTCCGTTTTTCTTCTCTTTTTTTCCATAATATTTTTGTCTTGTGTATTTTGTATATATTTTTGAGGGCCTCATGGAAGATTAGTTAACTTGCTAAATGTTGTCATCCTCGTTAAATAAAGTCTTTACTTACTTACTTACTTACTATACTGTATTATTAAACTTTTATGTGAAGTTAAATCATAATCGGTCCATAAAAGAAGGGCTAGAGCGAATATTAAAGTTTTTCTAAAAATAGTCATTGTTACCTTGACCTTGAAGCTAAATTGAAATCCGTTCATAAATGAGGGATTAGAGTGGTGACAAAGTTTTTCTAAAACAAAAGCTTAGCAAGCTGAAATGTAAACTTGTCCAAGATATTGTCATACTAAACATTTATGTGAAGTTCAATCAAAATCGGTCCATAAATGAAGGCCCCAGAGCGATGACAAAATTTTTCTAAAAACAGCCACTGTGACCTTGGCCCCATCACGCTGAAACGTGAACTTGTTTGAGGTAATGTGTAACCCAATACTTCTGAGTTCGGTTAAAAAAAAATGAGGTCACTAGAGGTTTTGAAAAGGTGAACATATGTACATACGGGCCAGACCTTTTATCCCCTCCACGACTTGGTTGTGCGAGGGGATAATAACAGACATAGCAACAAAGAGCACATAAAACAACCAAGAAGAACCAAAATAGAAGTGCCTTGTTGGGACAGCCAGTAAAGAATTTACTGGGAGGCTTAATGGGTTTGCTGTCGCATCCAACGGTTGTTTTATGTGTTGTTAGTTTCTATGTCTGTTACTGATATGTTGTTTGTGATGTTCAGGCTAGCCCATTGACCACCTACATGGGACATGGCTGTTTACATGGCTGCCGCTGATGTTGTCTTTGGGGGTGACTAATTTTGTGTTGTCTCTTTCCCACATGGTGTCTTGGGTTGGATCTGCGATTGAATTGTGTCATTTCCTGAGAATTTTCCTCCCTACTTTTGGTTCATCAGACACTTAGTTGTTTGGTTTGTGTGGAAGATTGCTAGCAAACAAACACAAGGACTCAGAGAAAAAGCCTCACTGAAATTCAGGAGCAGAGCCTTTCATAATTTTGGTAAAGATATTAACTTCTATTTGACATGTATTCCAAACAGAAAGAAACAGATGCCCAGCAAAAGCCACAATAGAAGGTTACAACCTACCTAAAATGCTGGGATCCTTTTCTTAGCATGTGAAGCTTCTTTAGACTTACCTATGCCACTTGCATGACTTTGCGTTTTCACAGAGTTTTGATATTTCATGAACAAAATAAGCTTCAAGGCTACATTCCAAGTGTCCTTTATAGCTTTCATTCAGTTCATATTTTTGGACAGTGACAGGCAAAAAGTCAAACTGCAAGCTCATATCTATTCTCATACTGTTATAAAATGTATACAGGTAAATAATTAGATCATTCAGACATGAAAAAGATACCAAAATTGATGTATCATCTGCAGATGAAAGTCTGTTCTCTCCATGTGAGTGAGAATAAAAAAAATACATACAAATCATTCTTCTCATATACAGCAGAACATACTCACACCGTACATTCGATCTTTAACATTTTGGTAGAACGCGGTCGGGTACGGAAAATACAGATGTTTATCCAAGCGCGCGCTTTTTCGCGGGTAAGTCCTTTTCTTAGTTTCTGGTGAGCTGGCTGGATTGTTTCTTCAATTTTCATAGCGAGAGGACATATTTTGTCCCTTTCTCTAAAACGGTGCAAATAGATGGAAATAATTCAGGACCATTATCTTTTTATTCGGTTGCTAGGTGACGCTAAATATACGGGAAATGGCAGTCGGTATATTTTGATTTGGTAAGGAATATAACGGACGGCGATTACGGAAGATACGGTCGTTTTTATTCATTTTTATGGTACGGGTCTATCACAGACGGCACTAAGTACAACATTCTAATTGCAAATTCATATGTTACGCCACTTTTATTCCTAATTTTATATCTTGTACTAAATTGGCCATACATTTGTCGTTGTTAGGATTGTATTGAGAATTTTTATGCTTCCATTGCAAAAGATTTACTCCAGATGAAAATGACAGAAGTGTGGTGTTTCCCTTGAAAGTGTATACCCATCCACCTGAAGCTCCGCTTGCCGAACTATTAGTGAGCAGTCGCTTGCGGGCGCAAAGGAGCTTTGAAAGAGTGGGAGCTCTATTGTAGAAGATTGGTAAGGCATATTTTTACCTGTAAGATACATTACTTTCAATGAAATTTCTTTCATAACGACACTAAACGGAAGATAGAATTAGACTGGTTCGAATGGAAATCGACGAAAAACTTACAGCGTACAGTCGTTCTGTCGCTACGTTACGTAATGACGTCAAACGTTCCGTTTGAGAAAAACAAGATGGCGTCAACGTTACCCTTAAATGCGAGGAGGCTGAACGTTGGATGAAATAATTCAAAGGAACTAAAGCATCGTAGAGACGGAACTGAAAAAGTATAGCCCGTTTTTCGAGGGGATAGATTACTAGGGGTAAATCTGTTTTCTGACAGTTTCTCATCAGTTTGTAGACGGAGTTCGCAGCTGTGGAGTTGCAAAGCTTTTAATACAAATTTAATACTACAAAAAGAGCGATGTGCTCGCCCTAAGGCAGTGCCCATTTTCATATTATGCTCTGAATGGAGAACGTGTGCATGCTGTTACTTCATGCGCAGTTACTTTCTGCTACTTGACAACGGCATAATATGTTCTGCATGAAGTGAGCGGATATCGCACAACAATCTTCATTTTTCTTCTTTTAACTTGTATGCAAACAGCGTAAGACTAAAAACGTTGTGACGACGTCGATGCAACGTTATGACATCGCAACAGTATAGATGTCAGTGAAACGTCGTAACATTGGGTCGACATTGTTACAACGTTGTTTCGACGCAGTATGCCAGTATGAATTGTCGCATTATTTCTGATGATCAACCGGTTTACTAGGCATTTCTAATCTCCCAAGTATGCGTAACAACTCACGCGCATGCTACTTTACCGATCTATTATTTGTGCACTGCTCGGTTTTGACATTAAATGGCAAGCCTCAAACATCTCCGCACTCACTGTCTTCAAAAGGTTAAATGACTATCATGTAATTCATACACAGAGTCCACACATCAGATTGAATGTCTTCGATGTTTTGCATGTACCCAGTTCAGGACATTTACCAACCAAAGCACTGAGCATACAACGTTGAAATTAACATAGACAACGTTGATTCAACGGAATGACATTGGATCAACGATGTTTCAATGTGGAGTGAATGCTGTGTGACTGCTGGGTAAGGTTTCTAAGAGGAGTTGGTACATGACTTTGCTCATCTACTTTCAATTCAAGGCAATGGGCAGAAATACGTCACCGTGTGACGTCATCCTGCATGTTTTGGTCACAGCCATTTCGATTTCGAGTCACTTCGATGGTAAGGTTTTATTGATTTCTCTGTGTAATACTAGTTTAGAAGTTTTTGTGCATTATGAGCTGTACATGTATTTCAGTAACCAATTCATATTATGAAATTGCAAACTCTTCGACACTCACAAGTAGGCTAATGCATGACATCTTAGAGTGTGATCTTTCATAGGGGCAATTGCAATCGGACATACTCGCCGATATCTTCGATATTGCGGATACGGAATTGACCGAAGTGTTACGATTGGGTCAATTGGTGTCAAAGTAAACATGAGAACCACAGGGGCTTGACCATATGCTTTGTTTCTTCGAGCCCGATGAAAAATAAGATTCCGCTTGTACAGGGTGGTGTATATGAAGTACTTCATGTACAAACGGATCGTTTGTCATTGGGATCGAAGAAACAAACCATATGACCCGAGTCCCTGTGACAGGCAATGATCAGGAATTAATAGGGCTACAATCAAATCCCATATCCTGCCCTCAAGACCTGACAAAAGTTGCTCGATAACAAGTTTTTTGTTGTTGTTAGATTATGAAAACTTGTTACAGCTAATGCGCGATTTAGCTTTGAATGAAACTGAACCTTTTACAGGAAAAAAAAGGTAAAAGGTTTCCCATAGCCCTAAAAGCCGTAGGGGCAACGGGGGTTACAGACCCACTGTATCTTGGGCATAGCTGATGAAAGGCGGAGCCCATCTCTCTCCTTTCGTTGCCTTACTCTTCCCTGATTCGAAAAAGGTACCCATATTTACTGCTGGGTTGACATGCAGAGAGTTTTCCAGTCGTCGGATGGCGACGGTGAATTGCGAAACACGACCTTCCGGTGACCCGAAACACTCTAACCACTCGACTACGGCGCCTCCCTGTATAGGAAAAGGGAAAAAACAATCATATCAAACTATCAACCAAAAATGGCTGCCTCGTTGGTCATGAAAAAAATGGCGTCGTGGCCAGGTGTTACATTTTTCATAATTATTCTTAATTATAAGATCGGGTTCCAGTGAGCACATGACGTCGAAATGACGTCGTACTGTCGAAACGACGTCGTACTGACGTCAATGTGACATCATAACGTCACATCGACGCCTGGCCGACGTCATTATGACGTCATTACGACGTCATGTGCCTGCAGGGCTATAAATAACGTTCGGTAATAGTGAATTATTCAGGCATCCTTTCATTCACTCAGGCACTTAAATGAATTTGTTGTTTCCATGTGGGAATTGAATTGCGCCTTCAATCGTAAGTTCGAGCATGTACGGGGAATAATACAAAAACATCAGCGGACAAATTTATCAGACTTTCACTTTCGTATTCGATGGATGATTTCCGATTCAAGGGACTTTCAAACAATGTTTCTGTCATACCCAGGAAGACTGAAGAATCCGGGAGCGCTATTACTTGCCCAAACGCTAGTCACTGCTTTATTACTTCATATGTCCATACTGGCTCACATCGGGAACGACCCTTGTAAAAAATCTGTCTTTAGGTAAATAGGTACACTTTCGGAGTTTCCGGGGAAGCAACACCGACATTTTCCTTTTTATATCCCTTTCCATCTTTGAAAGAGTTGATCCCATTTTGGAAGACTGCCCAATTAAAATTAAGAAATTACAGTATGCTTTTTTCTGGTTTCGTCACAAGATATTGTCAGGGTCACTGACGAGGCTTTATCACATAGATACAGAATTTTGGACTGCCTAAGAGGCAATCTGCATGTTTGATAAAGCTTGGCTTTCAGAGTTTTTATCTTGCCCATCGGTCCGATAAAGGTTTTCCCGGTCCGATACGTTTATCGGCCCGTCGTTAACGTCAATGACGTCGCGTGAGATACCTCGACGTTAAAATGTCGAAAGCGATGTTGCAGAACAGAAAATTTCCCATCCTTTCAGAGCTTCTATCTCTCTTATTGCCCATCGTAGACATAAAGTGTGACCATTCATTTTCTTAGTTAGATCGAAAGAAACACGTTGGTGTCAAAATAAATATGAAATGGCTGAATTTTTTGTTTCGCTACAAAACGGCAAGCGCTACAAGACTTGACGGGCGTGAAACATTTCAAATGGCGCAGTGATGCTGTGTGTTGGTAAGACTTATCATAAGATCCCTCGTTTCATTAGACACTTGTCGTCAGTTCAACTGAGTTGCCTGCCTCGTTTCATTATACAATGAAATATTACACTCACACTCGGGTGTCCCTGCCGTTGTGTTTGCTGGATGCCCTTTTAGGCCTTGGCCTTCAGCAGTAGTAGCAAGTTTTCACAACTTCAAAAATGTTGATTTCTAGCAACTATTTCGGGACATGTTTTTTTCTTAACTAGAATCTATATGATAAACAGATTATTACATGGGGTTTTCGTTATCACCCGAGTTATCAGCCCTCGACCAATATCGGACCTCGGGCAAGCCCTCGGTCCGATATTGGAGTCTCGGGCTGATAAATCGGGTGATAACGAAACCCCCATGTAATAATCTCTATTTATTAGCCGAAACTACGTAGTCTGGCCCATGTTCCTACGTATGTATTCTCTGCTCTTGAAGGAACTTTTTTAGATTTTAATTTATCCTCCAGTGAATCAAACAGGAAGTCTTAAAAATTGTTTCCCTTGTAAAATGGCGGAAAACCTGTATCTAATTACCTTAGATTCCGCATGTGAACAAGCTGGTTTGTATGTCACATACATCTTCAAACTCAGAAGTGCCGTTAAATTTACGAGGCTCAAAATCTAAATAAAACAGATATTCGGTCTACCAAGTATTTTGCCACCAGAGACATATCAGCCGGCGCATCCGTGTCTAACCAGCTTCCACAGCGACTGCTGAAATCACTCCCCAATTTGAGAACATTGTGTGTTAATCGGGCATGTGTGTCCGTCGAGGACTCAGATCAGTCTGGGTATCCACATGCTCAGCTGAGTTGAGCATCAAAAAAAGTTTCATAACCATGGGGCCTGGTTGAATCTTAAAGACTGTAACCGACTTGAAAGACTTAGAGCTGTTGCTCTAGCTTAAACCTATCTGCTCACCTGCTTATTATCAACGTTTCCCGTCGTTTTACAGGAGTTTTATTTTTGTGAGAATTTTATGCTCCCCAGAGAAAGAAATCCTTCCAAAAGATTTATTCCAAATGAAAAGTACAGAGATGTTTCCCTTGGAAGTGTATACCCATCCACCTGAAGCTCTACTTGCCGAACTATTATTCTCTGAATGGAGAATGTGCATGCTGTTACGTCATGCGCAATTCTCTTCTGCTACTTGACAACGGCATAATATGTTCTGCATGAAAAGATCGAATATTGCACAACAATCTTCTTTTTTCTTCTTTTAACTTAGCATGCATACAGCTTCTAAAAAACCTTGTGACGACTTCAATGCAACGTTATGACATCACAACAACCTTGTATAGATAATAATACTGGCAGGCTACCAGTGGTGGCCGTTTTTTATTACACCTTTTTATCTTGTAACCGACATATTATGTTACTAGGCACACGCTACGTATTACATCGAAAACATACATAAATAATTGTTACACGTGTGCTGTAATTTACAAGAATTTAGATGCTTTCTTGAAGGTTGGTTGCAGGTTATACCTTTTTCCTGATAAATGAACATTAATCAGTATTTTGTACATGTTTATTTCTGTATTTATTTATGTACGTGTTAAGTGTTGTTGTTCCCCGGAAAGGCAATGATGTTGATACGAGGGTAGCCGGGTGACATTGTTTACCTTTTGCCTCCCAGGCAGAGAATTTTACCCAGCTTCTTCGCGGGCGTTTGTTTTGTTACCTTGTACAAAATGGCCGAATCTGAGACACAACAAATGCGTTACTGCGAGTGCAGAACGCAAATGGCCACCACTGGTACGCGGCCACCACTGGTCGCACGCCAGTATAGCGTCATAACCTTGCATCCAGGTCGTTATGTACAACGTTGTTTTGATGTTGTGTGTCAAAATGGAATGTCTCATTATTTGTGATGACCAATAGGCTAGGCATTTTCAATCTTACAAGTATGCCTAACAACTCACGCACATGCTACTTAACCGATTTTTCATGTGAACAGCTCGGTTTTGACACTGAATGGCAAGCATCTAATATCTTCGCATCGTCTTCTAAAAGGTAAAAGGACGATATGATCATGTGATTCATACACAGCCGATCTGAGCAAAGCCTGAACAATCTGATTATGTCCACATGATGCTCGGGATATGCATAACTCGGAGTTCCTTTCATGTGTTAAGAAATCACATATATGACAACCCGGTATAACTAAAATACCGATGATGCTTAAGCTGATATGAAAATGAGCTGGTCTAGTCTAGAATCTATCCCATAACCTTGCAAGGTCGTTGGTGCACCACAGATGACTTTACAACAATCCCTTTCTACCTAGTCCTGTCTTCAGCTGCCCTATAGTTGAGCTAGCAAAGTCCATTTCTTAATATTGTCTTCCTTCTTCTTTTTCCTTTCACTGTGCCCTGTAGAATTGTATTTGCTAAGCAAGAGGACCTTGAGTTGCGACCAAACCACATCAGTTTTCGTTTCTTGACACGAGTGTTTACGTTTAATAGCAAACATATTGATTTAAAATTGCAATCCATCCATCTATCCATCCGTCCGTCCGTCCGTCCGTCTATGTTTACATCAAGTCAGAAAAAAAGTTGAGAGTGCCAAGACCAGTCTGCAGTAACCAAGCACACACGGTTTTTAAAGTTAGTCGTATATGTCAGAAAAATACTATATACTTGCTGAACATGAAGCTAAACATGTATACCTAACTGCACTTTTGGGTGTGGAGTCAGACCTGTCTGCACAACCGCTCATGTCTGGAAGTCACTTCGTTTGACACACCGGGGAGCAGTAAAGACTTCACCAAGGACGCCCAGCTGCACTGGCAGGTAATTTTTCCGACTTGAAGTACTGTTATCGCAAAAGAAAAAAGTATGCCTCTAGCCCAGACCAGCCTGCTCAATTATGGTCTTCAGCATTCAAGACTTCAGGATGGCCCACAGAACAGTTCCCGATTAGTTCGTGGTCAGAATGCATTAGAGTCCACTCATCAGATTGAACGTCTTCGGTGTTTTGCATATAGCCAGTTTAGGTTATTTACAACCATTTACCAACCAATGCACTGGGCACCCAACGTTGAATCAACATAGAATCAACGTTGATTTGACGGAATGACATTGACTCAACAATGATTAATTTTGAGTGAATGATGCTGTGTGCCTGCTGGGTAAGTTTTCTAACAGGAGTTGGTTTTTGTAATTTTGAGGAAAATACAATATTCATTCATTCATAATCATCTCATACTTATTAGTTTAAATGATTCTTTAAATCAGTCAGTTGATTAGTACATAGTAGGAGTCATTTTAACTTTGTTATATATCACCCAACAGGCCTAAAACGCCGAAAGGCGCCTACAGACGTGGATGCGACGTTATTACGTTGTATCGACGTCAGCTTGACGTAGGTAAGACGTCATGTGCCTGCCTGCTGGACACGTGGAAATAGAAGAAAAGACTAAGCACGACGTAAATTCCTGGCACTATGAGCGTTAGCTTTATTTGTTGTACTAAACGCCTATATTCGGTCTCGACACAAAAATAAAATATGCAATGTTAATTTTCATCTGCCATCATCTCAGTGTGCTCGCAATAAGTCTTACAATAATCGTTGAAAGATCAAGAGGTCGCCGAATCCACCTTGTAGTATGTGAAAGGTAGCCTATCGAGTCGAGTACCTTTCACACCCCTGGTTAAGTATGTATATACAAGGGCTGTTACATTACGAAAAAGAGCTGTTACGAAACGAAGAAGTCATAGTTACCAAACGACCTGAAGATCGCGTCGTTTGGTAACTATGATTTTTACGTTTCGTAATGTTCAACTCTTTTTAGTCTCGTAACATCCTTGAAAACAAAGTTAACAAGGTGTGTTTGAGGTGCTAGAAGGTGGAATTCTCTCAAATGTTATTATAAGACTATACAAATTTCGTACGTGCGCACTGAGATGATGGCAGATGAAAGTTAACATTGCAGCTAAAATCCAAGATAAAAGGCGATTGTTGGACTATACATAAGCCTTCCCAGCGGGCTCAGGATGTCGAAATGACGTCGAACTGACGTCGATGCGACGTCAAAATGTCTCATCAAAGTGAATACGACGCCAGTTCGACGTTTTGTGCCTGCGGGATTAGTTCAACGCTCCTAAAGACGGAATACCAACAAAGTGGTATGTGCTTCTAGCGTAGACTCAGATCAGCCATGGCATCTTCCCAGTCTGATCGGAGTCTTCGCTCTGCACTGAAAGGGTAGCTTAGGGTCTCGGCTAGCTCCGGGCGGACAGCGAACACTCTGATCAAATTGGGCCGGTGAAATACCCTGCAACGTGCAAGGTCTACACTGGGTCTCGCTAAAGCTCTTGGCAGGAGGGTAATCTTGAGTTTACAAAAATCCTAGCAATAATCAAGGAGACGTGGAGCGGACATGAAAGTTAAAGTGACAGTCGGACGAACTACAACTAGACGGAGGGATATCGCCACGACATAATACGACCCATCTTTCGAAGGGGGCATAAAATGATCATTGCTGATACCAACCAGTGATGCGATACCTAAACGCATCATCAACAACAAATTTCTCTTGATATATACAGGAAAACTCTGCTATGATCATTTTTGCTAGCCAGGGGTGCTAAGTTCACTTTGTTCCTTACAATTTGCCGACGACCAATTCGCTAATCAGATTGCCCACAGCGCCGCCCTTTGGCTGCAGCGAGTTGCTCCCCCGGCGTGTTAGTTTTAGATCAGAAGATCTGTTTCAAAACACAGTTTTTGCACAACTTCGCATGATCGTTCAAAAACACTGATGAACTGGTTAATCTTGACCGTCTACTCCTGTTTGGTTGTTGATTGGTTGTTTTGGGTTTAACAGCTCTATCGAGCCGTCCTGCTTAGTAACTGTTAACGGTATCCACGATGTTTTCTGTTCTGTTCTGTTTCAATTCTCGTAATGACGTTCCCCAAATGGCTCAGCGGTGCGTAACTATAGTTGCACACATCTGGCGCCGAGTGTCCGTCTATCACGATATTTTCTATCGACAAAGCGCCTATTATGCGGAAAATATTTTGTTACGGATAATTTGATTGGCTGTGACGGATGTTGTTCGCACCCAAGAAATGGCGCAGTGGGAAACTCGATTTACGAATATGCCTTTGGCCAAGGGTACGTAAAGCCTCATTCACACGATCAAAGTTTCTTTGTCACAGAACCTTTAACAAAGAAAGTTTAAATTGGCATATTTTTTTCATTCACACGAGCACATTTTTCTATGACAAACCTACTTGGTCACAGGAATTTTGCCCGTGTGAACGAGGCTTATTAAGGCATCCTTGGCTTGCGAAGATGTGCTATGACAAAATAGTGCTTTATCAATTCAAAATGTTGAAGAAAACAAGTACACTACAGAAATACGGTAGCGAACTGTGCAACACCTGCGGCCAACACTACCAAACGTTTTACTTCAATATGACTGCTATACCCCGTATCGAAATGTATTTCATCCGTCCGTTTTCTTCCGTAGAAAGCGACTGCCATGACCCGTATACGTGAAAATTCCATATGGTATGAAAGACGCCGCTTTTGCTAAAGTGTTATCAATCAAAGTGATCCTACTTATGAATTTATATTTGCTTTAGATATCTGGCTACCAAAAAACATCAAAATATTTTTATAAATTATTTACTTCTAGGAGAAATTAAGATTACAAAGACAAAATTCGATGGCAAAATCCATCCTTTTCATATTCTTGTGAAATTTCTCGTCAGTAGCGCAGATAAAAACGAGAACGATGGCATGCAAATATATACATGATTACATACAAAAACGACAACTATCTATCTGCCACAAAATACATGCATAAAGTAGAAAAAATAAAGTAAATAACTCACCCGCGAAAAGGCACGTGCCTCGGTAAACATCTGTATTTTCCGTACCCGACCGGATTCTACCAAAATGTTAAAGGTCGAATGTACGGTGTGATACTGCTCCTATCAATAAGAGACTGGATGATGTACTAGAAGAGGCTGTTTTGTAAAGCATGACGAAGTGTTAGGGAACAGGGCTCGGGAAAACCGGATTTTTTCGGTCCCAGACCGAAATTCAGAAATTCGGACCGATTGGAAACAGCCCAAAGCCCCAAAAAATCGGTCCCATATTGGCCCAATACTTAGGATATTTTCTTTGATTCTGTCAGATATTTCTTTGTCGCGGATGTTTCGGCTATTTTCGTCGATGTTCACGGCACTGCATTAAAAGTTAATTGGGTTGTTTACATCAATTTAATCAACAACGTGTCAAAAGTTATCACAGATAATCACAGCTCCGATTGTCTTGCCAAGGTGTGAACATGTTTTTAAAAGACTTCGATAATTAGCGCATGTCACGTGTCACCAATCTGAGGTCACCTCATATACACAATACACAGGCCGACGCTCAGGGAAAAAGGCTGTGTAAAGTAGTCAGTGATTACTTCCAAAGAAAGCATTATAAAAGACTTTTACATGCGAAAAAAACAACAACAACAAAGCTTAAACCTGATTTGATTATCTGTAGGCTTGTTATTGTTTTTAGGCGACGTCAGTACTCGCGCAAATAAGTATTTTTTTATTCGTCCGAAGGTACCTTTTTGAAAGAAAAAACATATTTCACGGGCAAGGGATTTAACTCGAATGAAAACTCGAATAAAAATATTGGTTACCAGCTCAATAGTTTTTGACCCATACGAACCGGCGGCAAGACGAATCATGTGGTTCCGGCATGGCTACTTTCGCTTTCTTTTTCTGTATTTTAAAGCACATGTTTCACAATAAGTTAGATTGCTACTTCAGCGCTGATTTTCATTGTGTCAGGTAAGCAGCAAACATGCCTATCTAGGGCTAAACAAGCGCTACGAACATGTAAACATGGGTTTTTTCATTAGTGGGTGGGGGTATTCAGCGAAGATCGTTGCACCCGCATGGTGAAGTTAGGTGATGACGTCATCGGCCGGACCGATTCAATTTTCAATATTTCCCGAGCCCTGTTAGGGAACCACTGTCTTAATGCATGTTCACCAGAATGCCATTTATAACTGGCTGCTTCCTTACAGTAAATGTTCCAACAGCAACTTTAAAATCATCAAGAATTTTCTCAAAACTCAACAATGTGTGAATGAATTTCCCTAATCTGCTCTCAACCTACAGTGGACTCGACAGTATCGGATCAAGTTCAATAAAACTCCCGTTTTGTTGTATATGAATGCTAAAAGTATGTATGTTATGACACAAAACAATTGCAAAATATCCGTTCTATCTAGCCATTTCAAAATATTTATGAAATTTATTCCTTTAAGGGCAGATAACCTATGCAGACTTACGGGAGGGTCCTGCGACAGTAACGAATCAGGTGCGACAGTATCGGATCATATGATATTATTTTATAGGAGAGTTTCTCCGAGGCATTCTGACAACCTTCTTAGCTTCAATAAGCTTTTGCTACATAAACAGTTGGACCTATTAAACTCTCTGAGGAAATTTTTACGGCCTTTCAACGATATTTTTCATGTTGTCCTTCACCAGCAACGGTTTTGTCTGTTAAATAAAAGTTGAATGTATACAAAACTACAAGCATGCCAAAAAATTCTTAACTCAGTAATCCCCTGCGCCTCATAGCATGGAACTACTCAAACAGTAAAGATCATAAACTGCCTTTGCAAAGTGTAGACCCTGATGAGACCGTGGTGTCTGATCAGGATCAACAAATTTACGGTGATTTTCCGCCTTATCGATATTTCAGTGCAATCAGTGTATAAACACTACATGGTCATTCAACGAGTTCTCCGGCATTAATCTGAGTCTACACAGTGTACAGATGTCCATCCGATGAACGCCAGTCATTATTGGGTTCACATTCATGCGAGCTGATCTTGAATGTTTCAACAGAATGTTTAGCAGAAGCTTGGCAGTGCTACGCATAACCTTGATTATCATACGCTAGAATGTGGGGCTTGGGATGGGGGATATTTTACAAAAAGGATGTTGTCTTAGTTTTAAACTGATTTTCTTTGAAAAAAAGACACAGCAGCCACTCAGGTAGTTGATTTATGACTTGTTTTCAGCATTAGACCATACATCCAACATGCAGTTTCCAGCTGAGGCCTGTATTTCAGTTCAAATTATATAATGATCCGTTACTGTCGCACGTCGGCGCCTCACTTTTCAAGTCTTTAGTTTCATCAAATACTGGGATGTCACAAAAATAATGACTGCCTGCAATTTTAGGGATGTCAGGACACATTACAAAGAAAAATTGGTTTCAATCGCCTAATGATAAAATAGTTTAAATAACCGAAATCTATCTTGGGGGTAACGAGCAACAGGCAAAATGCAAGCGCCGCTGAAGAGGGGCCAAGCTTTTCAACAACTCTGACTTGTTTCACAGCCGCAGATTTCGATCGAATTTTTCACCCTGCACTTTGCCATTGGTCGAACTTTATGACTGTAATATAATGGTAAAAAATATTTGCTTCATTTGTGAGAAAAATGGGTGATAACCCAAGAGTGATCCGATACTGTCGATGATCCGATACTGTCGAGTCCACTGTATTTATCACATTTTGATACAAAGCATCTCCGTTACAAAGAATTTTATGTAAGTTAGATCTATTCTATACCTCTAAACAAGCTGAATATACTCAATGCATTGCATGTGCATTTAAATCCTCTTGATTCATCTGAAAATCTTTGATTATTTTGATGGAAAGTCCCAAAAATTGTATTACAAGCATTCCAGGAGAAAGATGTCAATGATCCTTCCTGACTATTTGTATTTAAACTGCTCATACCATGATAACAAAATACAACTTCTGCACTATCTGATGGCTCTCTACTGATCCTAGAAGTATCAAAAGGAATAACAACAGACTTTCTTAGAGTCTCACTTCCTTGATTGCCTTTGCTAGTCTCTCTATTATCTGGCAGGTTATTTAGCAGATTATTTAGAAAACAATTGGCAGATTTCTTGGCTCGGTGACACAAGTCACTATGTCTTTGTTTTCTGTTTTTACCGAGGCCAGCTCCTCAGTCACGTCATAGTCATTATGTCTGTCCTCATACTTACCCCTCTCACACTTACCGGTATAAGACTACACTGAACGAATATTATAACCATCCACTTTTCAATTTTTATCTTTCTGTCTGAACGTGATAGTATCAAAATGCATAACATCAGAAATCATGTGCACGGTTATGGACTTTAGTTCAGCGATGTTTTGCAATATCTGCAATGCTTTTGCACAGTTTTGGGAAGAAAAATCCAAAAATGCAATTTTTTGAGAGAAAATGTTGCTTAAACTATTTTCATGCAGGTTTTAGAGCCAGTGTGAACAGTGTGGTCTATCAAACCAATAAACACTAAAACATCAAGATTTCTTAAGTGACGTAGTTTTTTATGCAATTTCAAAAAATGCATTTTCCGAGAAGTGAAAACTGATTTTGAAAATGGTCCAAAACATCAAGTTGAAATCAATGTACGTACCTTTTTGGATCATGGCCTAGAAAACCATACCCTAAAGAGCCTGGTGAGTCCATATGGCAACCGGAAATTGTAACCCACTTCGCACACTTCCGGTTTCTGGATGAAATTTAAAATTTCAATTAAACAAAATTTCTGGAATGAATTTTATACTTCGAAATGTTACCGAAGACATCAAGTAACGATGCTATATCGCCAAAATTTTCAATGTCCTACAGCTGATTATTGCGTCTACAGAGAAGCACGAACTTGCATCTGAGCTATGTGCTTACAGCTGAACTTCTGGGATTTAACTAGCGACAGTGCATATCTTCTCGTTATTGCGTAAACCTAACGGCAAGTCCGAATGCATCAAAACTTTCAGTACTTTTGAATCTTTAATGAAGGTATTTGGTTACCTCTTTAGGATTAAATTTGTCTGCAAGAACTACGACATTTGCAGAACCAGTCACCAAAATGTAAGGTGGACAGTTATAAGTTTCGTTCAGTGTACTCTAGGAACATTTCTATAATAGTTTGGTCAAAATATATGCAATGGCCTGGCAATAAATGACAGTTTTTAATTTTCCCAGTTATAAGTCAATGGAAACTCTAAGTTGCCTCACTAAAAAGCTGATTTTCATCAAACCCATAAACTTTCCATCCCTAAGCCCAAGGACGCAAAAATGAAATAGAACCCAATCAGGCCAGTGGTTCCACAGGAGATGTTGATGACAGACAGACAACTGCCTCTCCTATAACTTCCCCTAAAACCTTGAGCAAAAATTAAATAGTGAACTTAAAACCATATGGCTGATAGAAGACTACTCAAGAAACATTTAAAAAATATCTGCAATGGCTTGGCAGTAAGAAAAACAACATACAGCTGATAGAAAACTTCTCAACAAACATTCTATAAAAGTTTTGTCAAAATATCTGCAGTGGCTTGGCAGTAAATGGCATTTTTTAATTTTCCCCATTGTAAGTCTATGGAACTCTATGTAGCCACAGCAACCAAACAAAAGAGGCGATTTTCATAAAAAACACAAACTTTCAATCCCCCAGCCCAAGGATGGTACTGATGAAATTTGGGTCCAATGGGCCCGCTGGCTTCAGAGGAGATGTTGTTTGAAAGTGTAGAAGGATGACGACATAGGACGACGGACAACTGCCTTTCATAGCCTTTGGCCAAAAAACCTATGCTGATAAACTTCTCAAGAAATATTTCTATAAAAGTTTTGTCAAAATATGTGCAATGGCTTAGCTGTGGATGCCATTTTTCAATTTTCTCCATTATAAGTCAATGCAACTCGAAGTTGCCATTGCAACCAAACTAAAAAAGCTGATTTTCATAAAAAAACATTCACTTTCAGTCTCCCAGCCCAAAGATGCTACAAATGAAATCTGGACCCAAGCTGCCCAGTGACTTAAGAAATAATTTTTCAAGTATTTTTTTTTTTTCAATTTTTGCATTTGGTTTAAAGAGCAGTGGGCCAAAAATATATACCATATAGAAGACTTCTCAAGGAAAAGCTCTATAAAAACTTGTCAAAATATTTGCACTGGCTTAGCAGTAAATGTCTTTTTTCAATTTAACCCCAGTATAAGTCTATGCAACTCTATGTTGCCATAGCAACCAAACTAAAGAGCCGTTTTTCATATAAAACATAGACTTTCGATTCCCCAGCCCAAGGATGCTACAGATGATATCTGGGCTCAAGCGGCCCAGTGGCTTCAGTGGAGATAATTTTTTAAGTATTTTTTTTTCCACTTTTGCCATTTTGGTTACCATGGCAACCAATATATGGAGCAGAGGGCCAAAATCATTTAGCTGATAGAGGACGTCTCAAGCAACAATTCTACAAAAGTTTTATCAAAGTATCTGCAATAACTTGACAGTAAACGCCATTTTTCAATTTTCCCCATTATAAGTCTATGGGAAGTCTAAGTTGCCATAGCAACCAAACTAAGGAGTTGATTTTCATAAAAAACACAAACTTTCAATCCCCCTGCCCAAGGATGCTACAGATGTAATTCGGACCCAATCGGCCCAGTGGCTTCAGAGGAGATGTCTTTTGAAACTGTTGACGGACGACGACATACGACGACAGACGACATACGACAGACGACATACGACGACGACGGACAACTGCCTATACTATAAGCTCCCCCGGAGCCTTCGGCTCTGGTGAGCTAAAAAGGGGAATAATTGTGATGTCCTGTTTGCTTCCCTGGAGGATACAATCCCTTCCAAAATGGGGTCTATTTTTAAAGAATTTGCTCTAAGGAAGCAAATTCTTTAAGAGTTGAACCCATTTGAGAAGAGAAGCAAAAATGAAAATTGCAGGATTACTTCCCCTAGAAATGTTACCATTCACCTTAAGTTTTCTAAATATATGTATCATTGTTGATCTGACCAGTTCAAAAGCATAAAAGTGACTGTCTCTATTTTCGACAAACTGATCAATGGTATACACACCGGGTAGGCGGCAATCGAAAAGGCTCATGCAGTCGATGAACGTGGATCAAAACCCATAGAAACAGCGTTTTCGATTGCAAATTGGCGACAATTTGCAATCGAAAACATTGGTTCTAACGTTTTTTGATCCGCGTTATTTGACTGCAAAGAGCATTTTCAATTGCCACCTATCCAGTGTGTTATAACTTTTCGCAAGTTTTTGATAAGAGAGTCACTAACAAGTGCTGTATTCTTGAAAAATAATGAAAAGTCACAGATTCTGGCCAGTGTCCCAGATCCTGACAAAAACTCTTTTCTAATGGTAAAGGGTTTAGTTTGTGTGGAATGCCATGTTACTAGAATCAAAATTTAAAATTTACTGTTTTAGAACCCTAATGGAAAAATCATGTATCGGCAAATTAGTAGATACTGATCAACACTGTATTTTATCACTGCCAATTTGGTCTGTCAACAAACGACTTAATTTGCCTATATGCCGTAATCCTCCATATTAGCGCTCTGTGCACTTAACTTTTTCAGAATGATGGCAAATACTTGTAGTAAACTTTCTTTCTTATTAGCGCACCTTTCAACTAATTATATTATATGCTGAAGGAAACAAATTTAAAGGTTAAGCATCATAGAAAAGCTGCTTATGGTCCCAGGAGGATGGAGAAGATTTACAAGTAAAAAATGAAAGATTCTATAGCATTTTCAGCTCTTGTTAACAAGGAAGCAAACAGATATCCAGGGAAAATATGTGCACTTATAGACCTATGCCTCACAAATTGCCATGGTGTGCACTTATAGGGGCATGTGTGCTAATTAGGTCGAATACGGTATGCAGTTACAGACCTAAGAACTTAGCTGTTACAAGCATGTGATTCTGATTCATTATTTTTATTTTCATGCTTACGTCTTGCCAGTCTAAACATATCATATAATTTTTGCTCACCATTTTTTGTGTCATATTTGTGACAGCTGTAAGCTGGAAATTTTTAATAATGATACATTGAAATTATGGTGTTGAAAAGTCAAGCAACTGACAATTCTGTACACAGATGCTGGTTTTGACTTTGGAGCTAGTTAGTTTTTTGAAGAAAAAGCAAAAATTTTTAACTTTCAAGGAATGGAATAGTACCGTAAAATTCTAAATATGGGGACAGTAATGTCTGAGCAAACAGTGCAGACCCAGATCAGACTGCTCCTCAGGAGCAGTCTGATCAGGGACTACACTGTTTGCCATTCTATTTGCATTGTTAAGAGGCATAACTGAACTGGAAAACAAAACTGTTCATTTTTTAGGACAATTACAGTGAGTATTTCAGGTGCCCCAGTTTTTAGTTTTTTAATGGTCTGTATCTTTTATGCTGGCAACTATGCCAAAGTCTGGGCAGCCAAAGAAATTCCACCAAATGAAACCTCAAGAAATTTAGAGGTATGTTTTAAAAAGATGTTCAATTACATTTTGTTTTCCAGCTTGCAGATTTCATTCTCATTGTATTATGTTTTGTCAGCAATAATCTTGCTTTAGTTTGGCACATTTAGGAGACAAGGGACTGGGAACACCATTCTGTAATCTACCTGTCACGCCTATCAGATATCCCAGTCAGCAGGTCATGTAACATGATGTCATTTGTACTAGCTCATCTGGCACCGTCTCATAAAGAAATAAGAATTTGTCATTATACTCCAAGTCTGATAAAGCTGCTCAAAATCTTCTTCAAAACAATCATAAAATTTGGTATATGAATTCATCATTTACTTTTTAAATTTAGTGAAATGCTGTTTAAAAGTCTTGTCATTAGCTGGAAGGACATTATGCCCAGCCAAAACAATGCATATAACAAGCTTCTTGGGTATAAACTTTATTTCTTTATCAAAACATTAAGTTTTAGATGTCAAGAGAATCATCTTGGTTATGACTGTGTGCAGACCATTCTGTCCTGATGTGACCCTATTCAGAACTCCAGATAGGAGATGGATTTAATGATAATTCCAAGACAGTAGTTTCATATTTTTCAATTAAAACATACATTGTGCCTGAGGAAGGTCTAATGAGGGGTCAAAATGTAGTTTTTCTGGCAGTATGAACAGAAAATATCACATTAAATGTTTAAGCAGATTGATAATTACTCCAAAATTATGATCGAAACGTCCCTGATCTTATCTGGAGCACTGCCTGTTCTTTTGTTGTTGCCAAATAAAAACAGCAGACTAAATTGTTGTTATTCATCTTTAATCAGTCCTAAAGCTTATCTGCTGGGTTTCAAAATTTTATACAACTGAACTTAATTTTGTCTCTGTAAAATTGATAACTGAGGAGTATACAGCAAGACGGAAGGGGAAGGGGGAGCTGTCTATTATTAACACATGCGGAGAGAAAGGGGGGAACATTTTACAGAGCAGATAATATAGATGGAAGAGAGCAGATACAGAGGGAAGAGAGAGAAAAGGGAATCTAAGGACTACTGGTGAACATTCTACAGAGAGTGTATATAGAGAGAAGGGGCAAGGGTATCCTGTTTGAGAGGAAGGTAAGATACAGTTTGTCACATAAATAACATGAAAATAGCAGTACATATAAACATGGGAACAATCATTCTGTACAGTGATAAGAAAAATAAACTTTTGAAATTTCTACAAACTTTTAAAATTTCTACAAAAATTTTTTTTTTGCGTTTATAATCTGAAAGCTTTACTTGTACCCAAAAGTTTCAAATGAAAATAATTGTTTTTCAGCAGTACGCTCTTTCTGCCAACACCGAAGTTCATAACATATACTTTCTCTTTATTCATGGCATTTGAAGAAGTATAAACATAAAATGACATTACAGTGAAGTCACAATGCGAGCTCTGCATACACGTTATATGGATTTTGTCATCAGATAAGAGATGGTCAGTTCCCAATACAGTGAAATTTTACAAATGATTTAATGCGTACAGCAGCATTTTCACAGTCGGAATAACAGATACAGATAAAAGGCAGTAACATACACCCACTATCACAGACCCTGAGTTTACTACAATTCAGTCTTTGAAATATCTACAAGTTCCAGATAAGCACAAGTTCAGGGACTGAAAAGTTTGAAAAAATTCTTGCCTCTATGTACGGGTAAATATATGTGCCCCAACACAACAACAGGGACTCCAATCAGCCTGCCCATTTGTTTAACACTTTAATGCAAGTGACAAAAATAGCTGAATTTTCAAACAGCTTAGATCTTGATGAGGTGGCTCATTATGAGCCACCTCATCAGGATCTATGCTGCTTGCTCTCTAGTCTCTGAATTTTCAATATGATATTGCTGGGAAGACACATTTTTTGAAATTTTGCAGACATAAATTTTGTTGTCTGCTTTTTGGTGCTTAATGGGTTAACTTAAGGTTTTCACTAAATATGTTTCTAAAGATCAGTAGATCATTGATGCAGCCATACAAGAAGTGTTGATCATACCATATTTGTTTGTCTATTGATTGGGGTCATTTTCCCCCTCCAAAAAGATCCCAAATATGTAATTCAGTCATATGGAATGGAAATAACCATTCAAGTGCCAAAAAAATGCAGACAACAAAATTTTCTTCTGCAAAATTGCATACAAGTTTTGTCCAAGCTATATCATATTGAGAATTCAAAAACTAGTTGGCAAATACCTTTAATATCTGCACCTATACTGTTTGCAAATTCAACTATTTTCATTTCTAGCACTTTAAGAGCTAATTTCAATTTCCCACCCTTAAATTTCCAAATTTCATCCCTTAAATTTTCAATTTTCATCCCTAAAATTTTCCATTTTTTCATCCCTTAAATTTTCAATGTTCATCCCTTTAATTTTCAATTCCCCGCCCCTTCTTAAATTTTCATTTTTCATCCCTTAAATTTTCAAACCCCCGCCCCTGCCCCCCCACTCCCTTAAATTTTCAATTTTCATTCCTATAACTTTCAATTTTCATCCCTTAAACTTACAACTTTCATCCCTTAAATTTTCAATTTTCATCCCTTAATTTTTCAATTTTCATCCCTTAAATTTTAGCTTATCTGGCACTTTATTTAAAACAATCCTATTTTCAGTATCATCATAAGCCGGTTATACTGAAATATCTGTTGACACAGTCAGTAAACAGAGAAGGCTGTTCAAAGTGTACCCAGTGGGCAGCGTCTGGTATAACTTCCACATTCACATTAGAAAATAACCTCACTATTTCTGGAAATACATCTTTACTGAAAAAGAAACCACAAAAATAAATCAATATAAACAAGTGCAAGTGAGCAGGAGCTCTTTAATACCCCTGGTCAATGCCCCCACCCAAATATAATCACTTAGAAGGGTTTAATGCAAAACTTTGACATAAAATGGCAGGAAGAACAAACTAACAGACAGAATGACAAAAACTATAGACCTCTTGACAAAGGAATTATGTTATGAGTATTAACTTTGATGCATTTTATTTTGTGGTTCTTGAATTTCTGAAACAATAGTGCCAGGTCTAAGCCTTGAAAGACAGAACAGTTTCTTTGAGTTTTAATTAAATTTAATTATATGTTGGCATTTGCATTTAACCCAGGTAGTCTCTAGAGGTGTGTGGGTGGGAGGAGAGAGAAGGTGGGAAACAGCCAAGAAGCTAATCATTATGCTTATAGCTGAATATAAGGGTGTTTCCTGATGACAATTCTGAGATAATTTTTGTTCCTAAATAAAAGCATAGGCTGTGACCCCTCATTAGAAGGTTCACAGCCAGGCAGTCCTACTGAAGATGTCTCAACAAGTTTTGATGGAGAATGTGCAAATATCACCAATTAATTATCTGCAGCTGTGATTATGCTTACTTGAGCAGCCTGATTGGTTAACCCACTAAGCTATCTAGGCTGTTACCACCAGATTCAATATAGGGATCAAACATTGTTTTTCATGCATTAACTTTTGCCAGGCCCCGAAGGAGATGTTGGAAACCGAGGCCAAAGGCCGAGGTTTTCAACATCTCCCGAGGGACCTGGCAAATGTTAATGCATTGGAAACAAATGTTTGATCGCTGTTATTGCATAAATTCAACGAATTATTCGTTAAAATTTGAGGAAAAAACTTGGCACTTTATTTTGTCACCTTTTGACAGGTACATCTTTTTACTAATATTCGTCTTCCGGGCCCAAGAGCATTCAGCTATTCAAAATGGCCGCCATCATCCTATTCAACCTCAATATTTCGGAAAATTGTCCAAGATGGTCGTTGTAGTTGATGCAAAATAGATTGCAAGTTAATCAACAAAAAGCAGATACCTTGAGCAATAATTTCCATGCAGAACAAGCCTGATCCATTCATATACCATCCTGCAGTTCTTGATTTGCTGAAAGCTTGAGATGCATGTTTTCTTTAACACTTATTTACTCTCCATTTGGCATCGTAAGAATGTAAACAACATCGCTTTAAACCTGAGTCACGACGATGACGTCAGATTACAAAGGCATGATGACGTCATATAGGCATACTAAGGTAGCGCACCACCAATTTTTGTAATTCGACCAAAACCGGAGAGACAAAGTTGCATGGCGGATTTTTTTAGTGGCCCGGCACAAGCATAATGAAAGTTCTGTCACCGTGCATCAACAGCGTGTGCCAAACCCTTGTTGAAACACGGCTTTTCGCCGGTTGATGCACGGCTGTTAATACCTCTCGGCACTGCTTTTTATGCAATAATACTCATTAGCCTATTTTCCTTTGAAGTTTAGTTTTGATATATCGCTATTCACTTGTAACAATGCCTCTCTATGGATTCATTTGAGCCCAGTGGGTTAAGCCCTGACCAGCTGGTACTGGGTTCGATTTCTCCTGGAAGCAGAAATCATTTCAGCCATAAACGGCATTCCAATGCATACAACATTTCATTATCACCCTCCTATCATCCTGATATGACTGAAATACTGTTGAAAAGGAAGTAAAATCACGTCATCCATCCATCTATTCTATGGATTCCAAAAATGATAATGGGAATGTACTATACCATATATAAGGTGATTTTTTCCCTCCAATAAATAGAGTGGGTCCATCATAAATCTCATCTATAAAATCTGGAAAGCCTGAGAGGTAATGAAAATTGTTGATAATAGCATCTAGATTTAATCGCCACTTGTAACCCTTTTTACTCTGGATTAGATTGGCTGCTAAAAACTCCCTCACCAGTTGGGTCTGAAAAAAGAAGGCCCTGTACATTAAAAATTATATAAGGACTACGCTGTTCAGCATTCCATCTGATTCTTTTGAATGCATTACTGCATTATAAAACCAAACTATTCCATTTTTAGGACAATTAAAGTAACTATCTTAGGTGTTCAAACTGTTAAAATTTTAGGGAAACTAGAATACCAGATAATGAGTACTTTAATATAATTAAGTTGAACCTATACACTAGTTTTGTCCATGTTAATCGTAAAGCTGTGGTATTCAACACATCTCACTAATATTAATATAATTTCATGCCAGCTGATTCTGAAATTTTAAATGCCAAGCCATGTAACTTCGGACAGGGGGTAAATTCAGACATACTATTGCAAAATGTGAAAATCCAGATGAGACGGCTCATTATGAGCCATCTCATCAGAATTGTCACTGTTTGCCCGGTTATTTCTGTTTTAATGCCAAACAATGATGTAGAAAGGAAACAATGTCACTGTCTGGAAACAATTTATCAAGGAATATTATATTTTTATTATTTTATCATTTTTATATTATTATTATCTTTATATTTTTATAAAGGAAACAATCTATCTGCAGTCCGAATTTACCTAACTTGACCCTATTTTCATGAAGATATATTTGTACTAGGCTATGATCTTGTAAATGATAAAAATTTATAAGTATTTTTCATTGTTTACAGTCATTAATGGTCATGTTAAACCTTCCTTAAAAGCTGGTCAGATCTCAAAGATTAGAGTTGAAACTAAGATGGCATGTACACATAAATAACTAAATGAGCATTGTCATGAGAAAAAGGTTCCTCAGGAACTGTACAAACCGTGATGACACATTTCAGTCCATAAATACATGACATTCAATCTTCATTTTGTCTGGAGTACTAGACTGTTGCTGGGGAACATGGACTCTGATCAGACTGCATGAAGGACTCAAGATAAGGTGGTTTGAGGAAAATTCTGAGATAATTTTCATTAATTTTCAACAAAAACTTTATGTTGTGGTCCATTATTAGAACCGTCTTGGCAAGACAGGTCTAAAGAGGGATCATTACCACACCGGGTAGGCGGCAATCGAAAACGCTCTTAACAATCGATTAACGCGGATCAAAATTCTTTAGAAACCGCGTTTTCGATTGCAAATTGTCGCCAATTTGCAATCGAAAACGCTGTTCCTAAAGGATTTTGATCCGTGTTCGTCGATTGCACAAGCGTGATTACATATTTTCAAGTAGAAAATTATCCCCATCACCCCTTCTTATCGGGAGCACTTCTGCATGGATGTGCAGTCTGATTAGTCTTTGCTGATCTCACATGCCACACTGTCCCCTATCTTCAGACACACATCAAATAATTTCTGTTACCTACATCAATTGTCTCTTGAAGAGTACTTATGGCAATATTTCTGGCTGTTGACATAGAAACTACATCCCCTGCCTCGCGTAACTGTAGGCTGATCTTTAACATTGTCTGAAGGAAGGCAGGTGGAGTTGGTCCCCTGGGGCTGTTGGCAGGAGCAACATCTTCAATTATTAGACCTGCTACTCTCTCAGGCTGGAAGATAAATGTAAAGCAGCTTGTGATAAAAAAACAACAAAAACATGTGACTTAAGCCACATGATATTTCCATACGAGGTTGCATTTCCACAAGATATTCATGTAAGACGGGTGTACACACTATGACCACACTCTCAATGACTAGTATAATTTCCCTTACCACTTACACAACATACTGTACCGTAATGACCCTAAATATTCGCACAGACAGGTCTGAGCAAACATTCTATACCCAGATGAAACTGCTCCTCAAGGGGGAGTTTGAGCAGCCTCTACAAGGTTTGCCATTCACTAAGCATCATTTGGATGCATAAATGTGTGTACAATCTACTTTCTAAGAATTTTTGAACAATGATTGTCCGACTTTTGGGTGTCCAAAATTTTAGGGTCATTACGGTAATTAGCCTAAATTTTGGGACAGATCCACTTAAGGAAACATTGTAGACCCTGGTCAGACTGCTCTGAGCTGTCTGACTATGGTCAGCACTGTTGTCATTCTGCCAACTACCGTAAAAATTCTAAGTATTGGGGCAGACAGGTATAAGCAAACCGTGCAGACCCAGATCAGACTGCTCCTTCGGGAGCAGTCTGATCAAGGTCTACACTGATTGCATGCTATTTCCATTTGCATCTTTAAGACACATTACTGTGCTGAAAATCCAAACTGTTTGATTTGTGGGACATTACAGTAATCTTCATAGGTCTCCCAAATTTTATAATTTTTATGGTGCTGTTATTTTGGTCACAATGCCTGATCAGAGACCTAACTTGTTCAAAATTTCGTACAATTATAGAATAATTGGTATCTCCATTCAGTAAACTGGAAATCTGACTTTGTGACATCTAAAGTTTGAGATAGGAGAGTGAGTGAACTTGGGTTTAATGTCCCACCAACAACGAGGTCATATGGAGACGGGACCTTGGTTGAAAGCAGAGGCTGACAAATCCATTGCCCGGACGCCCGGGACAAGCTCCAAACCTGGCCGGACAAGTGCTATTTCCAGCTCGACGCCCGGCCGGGCAAGTAAAAGAAAATACCCAACACATAAAAATTTGGAAAGAATAACTGTAAGGGTGTTAAAAAAGACAGCCACACTGCTGTTTATAGCTATAATTATCATGATTTTCTCACCTTTAGTTATTGAAAGTTTGTTTATTGTCACCCATCCGTTAATCCAGTGTAATCTAATGGTTACTGACGGTGTTTGCGACACCTGTCAATCATTTAGCGAAATTTCACAACTAGATGTGGACCGTTGACCAATGAGTTTTCTTCTCGGATGCATGATGAGCTTGAGTCAAAATACAGAGTCTAGACAGGTCGGTACTGTTTGATCTACAAAGCGATCTTTATTCTAGAAATTGGGACAGCCAGACAGTTAAAAAATCAATAAATTTTTTATTGTGTCTAACAGATGAAAGCAGAATGGTAAAACAGTGTAGACTTTGATCAGACTGCTCATATTCAGGAGCAGTCTGATCAAAGTCTACACTGTTTGCTCAGACATATGTCTCAATATTCAGAACTTTTATGGTAGTCTATTTGGTATACCGGTATTCTTTGAAGTAAAGTGCAAACGACCTGAGTCAACCAGCACAAAGCATGCATTTTTCCTGCCAAATGTCACCTGGACAGTGTATGCTATAAAAATAAAAGGAAAGGCTTCCACAGTTACCTTACGTATTTGGATCAAAGTGTAATATTGCTTGGCAACCAGAGTAGTCCCTGATCAGACTGCTCCTAACGTATTTGGATCAAAGTGTAGTAATGCTTGGCAGTAAGAGTAGACCCTGATCAGACTGCTCCTACCATATTTGGATCAAAGTGTAATTATACTTGGCAGTCAGAGTTGACACTGATCAGACTGCTCCTATGCAATTTGAGCAGGGTCTACCCTATCTGCCAACATCTTTGTCTACTAATGGTCTATAATCTATACTCTTTGCTCAGACAAGATTTCCAAATTTTAGGGAATGTATGATTGTACGGAACACATGAGCTTGAGGTTGAATATTTTTTTCTTTAAGGGCTTGTCCCTACGCTGATAATATTAATAATTATTACTATATTCTATAAGCTGGAGGCGACCCATTTAAAAAATATAACCAACGTCAAGCTCCTGTGGTACAGAAGGGTAACTTTTTGTTTTTGTGTGTGTGTGAAAAATCTGGGCAAGCAATTATTTTTGCCGGACAAGTGAATTTTGTTTTTACTTGTCCTGTGGGCAAGTGGAATTTTTTTTGATTTGTCAGCCCCTGTGAAAGTCTCATCCGAAAGACTGGAAAAGCGAGGGATAGATCTTGCGACCCCTGGATTGGTGGTCTGGAGTGTTATCCACTTAGACAGGAGAAACAGTAACAGTAGCTACAAGATATAGACCTGTATAGTATGCAATAAAACAGACAGACAGATCCAACTTTCACATCAACTTTAAACTATGCCGGGGTCAGTCAAATACACATTACCGTAATAATCTGCTATACGACAGAGTTTTCCTGTTTTAGAATGACCTCAATAAGTCTTCGTGATTCTGCTATAAGATGAGTTTTGCCTTAAAACACAACCTAAATTCTGTTTCATAAGAAAATTCTATGTTTTAGGGTTGCTTTTTGAGGGGAAAACCAGTTTTATAACTGAATAAATAAGTACAGGCCAACTTCGATATCTCGAATTCCAAGGGAATGGAGAACCCACTTCGAGTTTTCCAAAGTTCGAGATAGGCAAATTGTGACGTCACAAAAATTTTTGTTCTATACATGTACAATATCTTAACTTTCGTAGAGTCAGTATTTCTACAAAACGTGTGCAGCACGAACCTAGTAAAACTGTTTCTACTGAAAACGGGATTGAAATAAAGACAAGAAAAATCACTTCACTTAGTTTTATTTTATATTTTGAATTAAAACAGTTTGGCAAACAACAAACAAGTTTATATTCGTATGATAGCCCGCATCAAAGAGCGCCGCTCAATACTGCTCAATCAATTAAATTTCAAAGGCGCCTAATTGACCAAACTTTCCAATCGAACGCACCTGACCTGTGACGTATACGCGGTTCAAGGTCAGTTAACTTACACACAAAAACAGCTGATCAACAAAACAATGTCTGCTTTTTGCACACAATCATTGGATAATTATTGGATAATTTGGGATAATTGATTGAACTGCGATCAATTAAAGACAATTGTTCGGTAAATCGTTCTTTTTCATTGTTTTTGTTCGATGTTTGTACCAATTTGCTTAAAGACAAAAATATGCAGGTTTTTCATTACCGCAAAACGTCTACACAAAATGGCCGTCATTTTCTTTCCGTCGTTTCGGCGATCATTTTCTGAATACACATTTTGACTTCGACACAAACAGTGGTTAAACACATGGAAAGTGTCAGAGGAGAATCACAAATCACTTCGATACAGCAGTGTTTTCGTTATAAGTGAGTTTGACACAATGGAGGTCGAAATGCAATATTATATAGGGGGAATGTTCGGGAATGGGAGATCACTTCGACACTAGCAGGGTTTTCGAGATAAGCAAGTTTGACACAACGAAGTTGGCCAATATACTAACATGTACTCATCATTCACAAAAGAAACATAAACAGCTTAGCTGTATATTTAAAAACAAAACCTTCATACGTAAGTTAGAGCATTGACCATGGCTGTCTTCCCACCCATACTGTGCCCCAGAAGTACTGCTTTCTCAATATTCAGGTGATCCATCACTCTGAGTAGATCATCTCTCATGTTATAGTAAGTCATTGTCTCAGTATGTACACTCTCCCCATGATTCCTTGAATCTACTGAAACAATCTGAAAGATAAACAGGTATATCAGAGGTCAATCAACATCAGGTAAGGGAAATATTTCCCTATGGCATTTTAAGCCCTGGTGAAATAAAAACAACAAAAATGCTCTCCATCTTGTTTTGCTAGACTTTAAATGCTAAAGTGAACTAAATGTACTACTGGTACAGCTGAACCTCGATAATTCAAACTCTTGGCTATAATTCAGCATACTTAATAATCCAAAGCCATTCAGAAGTTTCCATGATTTAAAAATTGCATACAGTTTAGCCCTAGATAATTTAAAATCTCATTAATTTGATCAATGTCCTCGGACTTTGGAATATTCAAATTCTATGGTAATTTCAGCATTGTAGATGAACTTACTAAATGTATTACATAATTTATCAGGCAATATTTGCTTTCAAAATGTTTGTGGGAAGCCAAGTAGTAACAACATTCCTCTAGCTGGAAATATTTCCACCCTAAATATTACATGTACTTCTATTTACTTATGAAATAACAGGCCATAGTATCAGATTTATAATATGAGCCGCGACACGACAAAACCAACAATGTGGTTGTACGCCCAGTGCTGACTCAGATCAGCCTGGGCATCCGCCCAGTCTGATCAGAGTCTTCACTCTCCGCATGAAGGTAGCTTAGTCCCTTGGCTACCCATTAAGTGCTTAGCAAAGAGTCTAATCAGACTGGGTGAATGCCCAGGCTGATCTGAGTCTGCGCTGGGCGGACGACCACATTGTTGGTTTTCTCACGTCGTGGCTCATATAGAGTGTACATTTGAACTGCAACATGACAAAACCAACAAAGTGGCATGTGAGCACAGCAAAGACTAAGATCAGCCTGGGCGTCCCCCAAGTCTGATCAGAGTCTTCGCTGTCTGCATGCTGCTAGCTTAGACCCATAGCTACCCTTCAAAAGAAAGACCAAGGGACGGATCAGACTGAGCAGATGTCCAGGGTGATCTGAGTCTTTGCTGGGCGCACATGCCTCATTGTGGATTTGTCATGTTACGGCTTATTTACCTGTCTGCCTGACTTTACAAAAGTGTTGGCCAGGGTGTGCCAGTTTGCCTTGGAACCCATCATGCCATGTAACAGGATAAGAGGGTGAAGTGTTTTGCCAGTTTCAGCCACCGTTTCTTGTTCGTACGTAACATAGGCCAAATCTACTGCTGCTCTGTAAAAGTGCAAACAATAAAACTATAATATGAGCTGCTAAATGACAAAACCAACAAAGTGGCATGTGTGCCCTGTGAAGACTCAGATCAGCCTGGGCATCTGCCCAGTCTGAGCAGAGTCTTCGCTGTGCCCTTTATTGGTAGCTAAGGGTCTAAGCCAGCTCCATACGGACAGTTAAGACTCTGATCAGATTGGACTGATGCCAGGGCTGATCTGAGTCTTAGCTGGGAACACATGTCACTTTATTGGTTTTGTCCTGTCACAGCTCATGTGAAAGGAATCTGATATGTAAACTGAAGTGCTAGTTAAGTTTCCATAATATTCCGTATTTTCTGAGCCCCTCATCAGAACTGTCTCACTGAGCTGTTAAAATAATGGAATGGTTCACTTACAGAGAAGCATTTCTCAGTCAACTCAACTTCTCAACTCAACTTTATTAAGCTCAGGTCACAAAGTGACATATGAGTAACATGTAAAACAAACGTCATTTTCACTTTTACCTATCTTCTCAATGAGTGTCAACTCTTAACAAAAAATTCTGTGGAATCTGGTGTCTTGCCTGTCTGCACATTATCATAAAACAGAGCTAAACCAGAAATTTTGATGCAAAATTTACACTGCCGACAATGGAAAAGTAATACTCTCTGGGAGCAAATTCTTTCCTCTAAGAACAGATCTTTCCGGGAAGGGCTTTGTCACCCAGGGAAGCCAACAGGAAGTCACAAAAGTTGTTTTTCCAACTGGAAAAAAATCATTTATGGCAGAAAATATGAATGTATATACCCTTTCACCTTAAAGACACGACTTCTCTGCCAGGGGGTCTGGTTCCCATCCGACAGCAGATTTACCTGTACAGGTAAAGGTGTGGAAATTTATTTAACCAATCAGTAGACCAGAATTACCAGTTATGACCATTTTATTGGCTGACTGGAGGTGTTGACACTATGTGATCAAAAGACAGAGTGACACTGTTCTGTTCTGTTCAATTCTCGTATCTACGTTACCTATGACACTGTTGAAGTTAATCCTCCTTATATAGTACCACCCCTGTCTTTAAAAGGTATTTCAGATGTCAAAAGAAATTAAGTGTAATTTACAACTCAACATTTTTCCAATCATATTCACAGAGCTCCAGATATTTGGTGGGTTTATGAGGATAATTCTGAGATAATTTTTTTTATTTCTCAACTAAAACTTATGTAGTGACCCCTCATTAGAACCGTCTTGGTGAGACGGTTCTAATGATGAGTCACAACATATATGAGGTAATTTGGAAAATTATTCGTAAATTAACCCTATCACTCCTCCGTATCTGGAGCACTGTTTTCAGATTTACTGTACTTACCTTGGCCAACTGGACAGAATTGATTTTGCAAATAGTGTAGACCTGATCATGCACCTCAACAACAGCTGTAACATGAGAAATTACCTGTCATTAATCTTATTCCCTGGATACTTTCTAAGAAGTCTGCATGCTGAACAGTGGAAGAACTTTTTATGAAGCTGTCTTGAGAAAACTTTCAATCCTCTCATTCTTTGATCTTCTCCTGCTGGAAAATACAGTAACTACCCTACATGTAGATTCAGTACAACCTATCTTATTGGCAACCTCTATTAAGTAAGCAACCTTATTAAGCAGGCATGCATTTAGTTTCGAAAATAGGCAGATTCGTTCAAAACTTGATGCGCAGATCTAGAGTGAACAAGGGCTTTGCAAGCGGCACCCGTTTTAATGTTATAAAGGAGTTATAGAATGAACAAGATTGCTGACAGGCAGACAAACAGGGGCAACCACTGTATAATTAAGAACGGCAACATTATTTAAATATTTACCACATCAAATACTATCAGTATTATGGTATACCAAAAATCAGCGTCCAAGGTGAAGTGGCTCAGAAGTTGAGTAATGCCAAAGTCAAACAAGGGAGATAATTCAGTTCAGTTCAATTCTCTTATCGACGTTACCCAAGTGGCTCAACGGTACGCAACCATAGTTGCACACACTTGGCGCCGTGTGTCCGTCCAAGAGATAATTCATGAACTAAATATACCAGATATACCATTCTTGGTTCTGATACATTCCCTTGACAATACACTCATCACCATTAAGTTGTGATAAAATATTTTAAACAGTTAAGGAGTTACAGAGTAAACAGGAAATTTATGCAAGGGCAGATAACTCAGTAAGTAAATCAGAGTTGTGGTTCTTGCTCATGATATATTGCCCCATTATTATACACATTCCTTCAAAGTTTCATTCTAATATTCAAAAGGTTGGAATGAATGAGAAATGCCTAAAAATTTTAATCAAAGGGAAGTTACTCCAAAATTCAGGTGATCATGTGCTGATATAAGTGTTAGGGATGGGTATCGCCACTGAAAACCGTATCGCGATATATCACGATACACTGGTCCGTATCGGGATATGTATCACGATATATCGTGACTTCTTTTTAAGTATGTACTTCCATGTTATATGCTTTTACTGTGTTGTTTGCTTCTGTCTTTTATTAAATGATTGTAATAAAAATGAACATCCCATTCTTTACCTGTTTATTTTAACACCAAAACAAATTATAACCAGCTCATGTACTTTATTAAAATGCAACTGTTACTGGTCTGCGATCTCATTTTATTTAACTAATTGACTTACTTACTGGACCCTGGTGACCATGCATCTGGTGCATGACTTCTTTATTTATTATTCTGCCCTGACCCAGTTTTGCCCCAAGGTGAGAATGAAAAAAGCATGCAGATTTTCAACACCAGTTGTCATCAAAGATCAAAGGAATTGACATGTGTCTGAAGTCTAGGTGAATTATTTTATTGGTGACATGAAAAGGAAACTAAATAATCGGCCAGTAATTGCTGAGCAAATGTTGTAGACCCAGATCAGACAGCGCATTGGAGCAGTGTGATCAGGATCTGCAGTCTAGTATGTCAACAAAATAATGAAACTTCCCGTAAGTGAAAATGTGATATACACACACAAAAAAAATGTTCTAAAAGATGTTCGAATATTTACGTAAGTTATGAATGGGAATATGTGTCAAAATGATCAAACCGTTGGAGTGATAGGATCAATTGGATACTGACAAAAGGATTAAACTGGACAGTATTATCTACAATCACGGTAATTTTTGTTTACATCTTCTTTGAGGGTGAAAATTACGGAGATAAAAGACAAAAGAGGAAGCGAGCCTCTGGCAAAAGTAAACAATCAAAACCTGTTTTTAAAGACTATTGGCTTTAATTGACTTTACTACCTAGATCCGTTTTATAAAAAAAGAATATTTGGGACAAAAAACTAACAAAATGAAAAGGAAACTGTTAATTAAAAGCATATAAAACGTTTTCACAAGAATGTCCGGAAACACCTGAAATTTACCGAGCGTACTGGTAAGGCCAAAACGTATCGTGATTCGTATCGTTGGAATTTTGAATCGCGATTTACCGGTAAAATCGCACACCCCTAATAAGTGTGTACCAAGTTTCATTACCCTAGCCCTTATACATAGTGAGAAAAAGACCTAAATGTAAACGGTTAACATAGGTTAATCTGGTCACAGACATGGACCTGGACGCGGACGCAAACGGCCGAACGCATACTCGAACTATGACGCCGGGTGTAAAGCATAAGCTCTCCTTTGCTTCGCAATGACGCGCTAATAAAAATGATGTACAATCGAACAAATGAGAAACAAATATTCAAAGACAGCACCTATATGTGAAATTTTACCGCACAGCGGCAGCCATTTTTTCCAATTTGAGTGGAATTTTTTTGGTTCAGTCATGTCATGATCGCTTGTTGTTTTGACCTAGGTCATTTGCATAACCAATCAAATTACAAAATTTTTAATGTATTCAGTATGAGGTAGAATTGATCAAGGAACCTCATGGTTATTTTTGTTTTCCATACAGTTCTATGAAAAATTGCACTGCTAAGACTGGTCAATCCTCAGAACCGAATATCTCCGCTATTTATACATCTGAAAGGTATCCTAATGAAGCTGGGGGTTTCCTCTATGAACTGGTGTTAATTTTAGAAGTGTGAACATTAGCGCATCTGTGCACAAAGCATTGAAACACACCCACTGTATACACAGTCTGCAATGGATAAATGAGACGTGACAGAAAATCTGATACACCGCGACAGGTAAAATATTAAAATACTTAAATTGAGCGATAAGTAAATTGAAATTATTGATCCATAAAATGTCAGACATAACTTGAGGGGTTGTGTAGTTTGACATAGCATAACTTTTTTATTTCTTTACAGATTTTGGAAATTGAAACATCTTTATTTTTTTCTTATGAATTGTACTTTCTCTGACATGATGTTTTTATTTTTGAAAAATATCACAATTTTAAAATATGCGTTGTTATCAATACTCTCATAAAATTATGTGCCAGCCCAGAGGGCACATGATGTTGAAATGACTTCTATGCGACGTGATGACATCACATCGACGTCAGTCTGATGTCATTTCGACGCCATGTGCCTGCTGGGAGAATTATCTCCGTCAAGGTTGACACTGTTTCTTCATATGTGATAGTGCTTGGCATTTTGAGCCTTGTTGAGGTGTGACGTTGACGTCACCAAACGTGAAAGGAAAGTGACGTCATAAAATTTGCACATAAAATTAATTGTGTTTCCACCCACTGACTAATGAATTTCAAGGCGTCACCTGAAAAGAGTGATTCAACATTTCTATTGGTGTCTTTAATTTTCATCATCTGCACTCTTTCAAGAATGTTCGCTTTATAGATCTTTGAAAAGCGATGTCGCAAACCAGAGTTATAAAGGCTTATCCAGCTAGTATGTAAATTGCATCCAATCAGTGAAACGAAAACAAAAATATCAAGTTGGTGTGAATTTCGTTTGCTTTTGCAGTAAACCTTAGCGCTATTTCTTTGTGGTTTTCGAAATCTTTTCTGGGAGCACTAATGAATATGAAAAAAATAAAAACAAAATTTCCGATTTTCCTTTTCCTTTTTCCATTTACGCCTTAACCCCAGAAGGGGACATAGACGGTGTACTTTTGTACACTCCGGTGTAGCAGGATGAAAGCCTACATATAGCCATGTAGCTATAGTAGGGATCTTTAACCTGCACAGGGGATGACTCTCCCTGCACAGGGGGCCTCCAGTTAACGTCCCGATCCGAAGGACGGCACACTTGTTAGCATCATCCCTGCAAATGATGCTAGAAAAACGCGTTCGGACATAGGAAGATTTCACCTTGGATGAGGCTCGAACCCACGACCTCTGACATCAGAGTCAAGATCACTAACCACTGAGCCACCGCGCTTCACTCCATAAGCTCAAAATGCCAGACACTGTCACATATTGCTTTCCCTATTTATTCGTCTGTAAGACTGAGAATTTTCCCTTTCAAATATTACACCAAATATGCAGAAAAGTATGTATAATTCCGCTCGAAGATGGTTGTTTCTCAAATCGGTACCACGAAAACACATGACAATGATGAAATGACGACTCTTGTGTTAATTGTACTGTCAGTTTCTCATTCCTAAAAATACATTTATAAAGTCAGCAATACTGTCATCTTTATAACATTTTCATACCTCGAAAACAAGAAGCGCCAACCTTTAAAAAAACGTAAATATTCTCCGAAACTGTCTGCTTTTTTGGTGCAACTAACTACCGGTCAAGTAAATCATTCCAAACGTCTCCAAACTACTGCAAAGACCATTACAAAAACCGAGTTACGCACCCGTGCCGCACCGCATCGTATATAATGAAACTACTAATATATATTAACTTTATGTCTAATTAATGCAAAAAAGGACTTCTTCATCTTATTCTGAGAGGACAGTACAGATCCGGATCAGGCTGCTCAAAGAGGAGCAGTCTGATCAGGGTCTACACTGTTTGCTATTTCAACTGCATCTTTTGGTTACCACATTGTAGGGCCAGGCGGTTCCATGTTACGGACAATTACGGTATCTTTTTTTTATTTTTATTCTTTTTTTCTATTTTTATCTTTTATTTGAATTTTATTTTTATTTTAAATTTATTTATTTTTTATTATTTTATTTATTTTTTTTTTTTTTTGGGGGGGGGGGGGGGGGTGGAGGAGAGTGGGGCGAGGTGTCCCAATATTAAGAATTTTTACGGTAGTACTGATTGCTACTAAAGCCTTTTCTTTTCTTGAGAGGAGTGGTGGTGATCAGGCCTGTTTCAATGAATCAGCATATTTGAGTGTTTGATTTCGCTGAACAGTTATGTTGTACTTTTGTATTTGATATATGTTTTTGATTTGTACACATTTTGTAAAGTGGGCCTCAAGGAAGAGTAGCTTGTAGCTAATTGTGTCGCCCACGGAAAATAAAGTCATTATTATCATTATTATTATTATTATTATTATTATCACCTCAATACATATACCTTGGATTACTTATTTAATGACTGTAAAAAACTTTATATTTAAATACATTTTGTTCTTTATTGAATAGCTTATATGCATGCATAGTAATATGACAAATTGAACTATCAAGGCTTTTTCTTATGTATTTCTTAGGTTATTGCAACACAGGCATACTATTATGGTTATTTTACCACTCCTACAGAAATATGCACAGATAAAATTTAATTACATGTATTATTTGCTAAAATCTTGACAATGTTCAAATAACGCCATCTTAAAACAGAAAATATATGGAAAGTATATCTTAGTCTATTTAATCAGCTAAACCAGACCAACCAAATATGTATGCCAGGGATAACCATGTATAGGTTAAATTAAAATCTAAAATAGTTCCTTCAAGAGCAGAGAATACATACAGAAGTAGGAATATGGGCCAGACTACGTAGTTTCGGCTAATAAAGCCTCGTCAGTGACCCTGACAATATCTGGTGACGAAACCAGAAAAAAAGCATACTGTTCTTAATCTTAATTGGGCAGTCGATTCAAAGACTGATAATTTCAAAAGGATCCAAATAATATAAAAGACGATGATCTAGAATAATAGTCTAAATCGATCTCAAGTTTTAGATTTCTCAGAATCTATCCCCCGACCTCAAAGGATGTAAATAAAATATAATCTGCACTATGAATGATGTACGGGGAGACGTTTTACGGCCGCCACACGGCACAACACCAGCTGCAGTGAGGTACAATTAACCCTGAGAATATATATTTAAATAGGTGAATCCTATACCGCGATTCTTTTTGTGGTCGGTAAATCAAAGGCGCAGCATAAATTAAATGTGTATACACTTCTAATACACTAACATATCTAATACACGACTTTATAGAATCAGTATATTCTCGAAAGCACACAGTTTGCCCACTGAAAGTCCATTAAATTCGATAGGCTTTGGAAATCTTCGGCTGTGCGGTACTTCATTTTACCCCAGTGGGATGGGGTACAAAGTTTTCGTGGTGGCCTACCACGAACCACAAACCATCTTTTTTCTGCATCAGTTAATTTCGACGTTTCGGCTTATTTAGCTCGGCTGTGAAAGTGAGTTTTAATGTTAATTTAGTATAACTTAAATGGATAGATCAGGGAAGGGAACAAGGGTAAGAAAAAGCACGGATCCGTGCTCCCTCAGATAATGAGATAATGACCCATGTAATTACTGTTATCTCCAGGAAGACCCTTTCCAGACTGTGCTAATTAGTGCACTGCTTGAAGTATGATAAAACTACCTGAACATATGAAGACAATAAAGTCAATAGGTATTAATATTTTACATGTATCTATTTTTGCATGAAATGGTACCGAGTGGAACAATCTAAGCTAGCTTGCTATTTTTTTTTATCTTTTTTATATGTTAAACAGCAACAGTCAAAAAAATCAGCAAGAAAATTCATATGATACCCCCTTTCAAAATTAACAAGCCAACTTGAACCATAATTTGAATATTTTCATGAAGGGGAAAATATCGACAACATGTAAACTATGCTGTCCAAAATTCAAAATGGCTTCTTATTATCATTACTATTATCGTTGTTATAATTATTGCTGCCTATCAGATATGTTTCACTTACATCTTAGTTACCAAAATTCAAAATGGCTTCTTATTATCATTACTATTATCGTTGTTATAATTATTGCTGCCTATCAGATATGTTTCACTTACATCTTACTTACCCAAATCATTGGGACAGAAAAACTTAGGCAATGAATTCTATCTATCTTTATCAGCCTGCTTCTGAAAGAGGAGTCTGATCATGATCTGCACAGTTTGCCATTCCTTTACACAGAAGGAATTACACAGAAAAAAGAACTGAAACATTAGAATACTTATGCTCTCCATTTTTTAGGGTGATATTGAAACCAATTGTCATACCATATACTTTATGCATCACCCTCTTACTTCATATTCTCCCTTTTCGGATATCTATAATTCATTTTAGGATATCCATAACTTATTTTTGGATATCCAGTATTTTATTTTGGGACATGCCTAAATAATATCGGATATCCTAAATTATATTTTGATATCCATAATTCAATTTTTTTTCAATTCAAGGGGTAACACGGATAATCTAAGGATATTTTTTAATATCTCTCCATAAAATCATAATATATTGTGACCCCTCATTAGAGCGGTCTTGCCGACATGCTTTTAATGAAATGGTCGCAGGTTTCAGTTCCCACTTCTCCAGTGTTTCAGAACAGAACAGAATTTTATCATCACTCAGGTCCATACAGACATATGAGGATATGAACAAGTATAATACATTGAGACATGGTGGCGTATACATTTACATGTAAAACTGGAATAGCATTGCAGAAATATTTGACAGTTTCTTAGCAAGAATAAAGTTTGAAACAAATATGAAACTTATGTGGGGTGGGAGTAGCATGAATAAAATGTACAGCATAGTTTCTGTTTGCGGTATAAGCGAGGTACATATGAGACTATAAACTGAGGTCCCATCTCCGTATGACCTATGTGTTGTGAGACGTTAAAGCGTTGTTCACTCGCTCTCTCTAATAAGGGGACACAATGTATGGTTTTCATTGGGAAACAAGGAAAATTAACTCAATTATTTCTGCTACCCTTTTTGTCTGAAGCGCTGTAAGTATACATAAAGAGGAATACTGGGTATAAATAAATCAAATTAGGGATATCTAAAAACAGAATTATGGAATTATAAATAGGAAATAAATAGTAAAACGGCACCCCAAAATATCTAGAGGCAATTTGTTATGTTATCTTCATGCCCTGTCCAAAGGGGCACAGGAAATAGATGGGCTGTCCAATGCCTACAGGCTGCAACACAACTGCTAGTACTTCACTAAGCTCCAGTCAGTACAACTCCCTCAGTCTCCAAGATGATGTCTCGATATGACTGAAACAAAGTTGACGTGGACTCATAAACTCATTCAAAATTAAAGCTTTCTGTTTTCAGAGGCTTATGCTCAGTGTGTGTGTGTGTGTGTGTGTGTGTGTGTGTGTGTGTGTGTGTGCTCCCAGAATGGTGCCCAGCCCATAACTTCGTACAGAATGGTTGGATTAAAAAATATTCGGCACAAATAATTATCATAAGACAATGTGTCGCATGCAAGAACCATGTTGATAATTTGAAGGCCAAGGTCACACTGGGCATGTAAACTTTGTGCATAGGTTGTAATGAAACAAGTTCCTACATGGTGGGAATCAAAAATTATTTGGTTTAGATAATTAATTATCATGAGAAGATAATGTGTCGCATGCAAGGCTATAACCATGTCTCTATTTCAAAGGTCAAGGTCACAGTTTGCACTTGAACTTCGTACAGTGAAACAACCATAACTTTGTCTGCATGGTGGGATTTCAAAATTATTTGGCACAACTGCTCAGCCTGAGAAGATGTTGTGTCGTATGCATGAACAATGTCGACTGCTTGAAGGTCAAGGTCACACTGCACACACATACTTTGTGTATAGGCTATAGTGAAAAAATTTTCATGTGCAGCCCAAAACTTTGTCCTGCATGGTGGGATTTCAAAATTATCTGGCATTAACAATTATCATGACAAGACAATGTTTCGCATGTTAGGACCATATCTCTAGCTTAAAGGTCAAGGTCACAATTTGCAATTAAACTTTGTGGATAGGCAACAGTGAAAACCTGTTCTTAACCAGTCCATAACTTTGTCCTGCATGGTGGGATTTAAAAATTATTTGGTAAAGAAGATTTGTTGCATGCAAGGACCATGTCACAAGCTTAAAGGTCAAAGATAAATGTAAGTCACTTTGGTGTATATTATTTGGTCCTTGATTTTCCCTTTAATCCTATACAAGTCTACCTCTTTGAAGCTAATTGTCCTGCAAGTGTCAAAACTTTTAACAAGGTGCCATCTTACAGAGAGATGCCACTGCGCTGGTGCTGCGTTGCTTACGCTGCTGCCTCGATACTGCTGTGTTCATGAATTTCATGCTGCGCTGTTAAGCTTTTGTTGCGCTTTGTGTCCATGGCGAGTCCGCTATGTAAATTTTGAGCAAGGTCAAAACAAGCGCCGCGACTTGGCAATTATGCCGCTTCAGATACGCTTTCACTGCGACTTAGAAGCGTCTGCTGCGCTGCTGCAGCTTCTGCTACAATTCATGGCGTGATTACCAAAATTTTGAAGCGCAGCAGAAGCGCCGTCCAGTGGAATGGGGATTTTACTCAAGGCATTAGACGGGGGCATCTGTGTACTATGGACACATGTTTAGTTTACTTTTGTCAAAGGTTTTCTGCTAGGTAAAAATAAGAATATTATATATAATAGGCAGATTCTATTGACCTGGTCCAGTTATGATTTTCATTATTGTGTTAATGATGCAACCTGCTGTGAGACTGCAGCCCTAGTAATTCAAGTCATTATCTGGGTCATAAACCTAATTAAGTCAGGGAGCACCAACTTTTGCAAAGATTTACCCTTGTTCCATCCAGTGAGATTTAGCTTTATGTGAGCCATACATAATGAGGCATCCAATCTTAAATTTTAGAATAAATGGGGTTTTGTTGTTTTTTTGTTGGTGGTGTTGTTATTGTTCTTTACATGCATGGTAAACAGCTATGTTCATGTCGGGAGGTCAGTGAACTGGACTCCACTATTCTTGGGCAGGCTTAGACCTCCTAAGCGGTTAACCAGGGCTATGTTTGATTTACTAGAAACAGAAACAGGATTCCGTATCATGATTTCATAATCGTAAACATGTTTCGGCCACTTTAAAAACACTATGTTTTGATGTTATGATTCAAATTGGATGCCAAGATATAAGCAATTGCTTCTGCTGCTGGTTTTACTTTTCTGAAATTGCAGACTTAAGGAAATCAATAATGCTAGACCATTGTTTTATACACAACAATTTTGGTTCTGAAATGTACACTTGTGTATGTTTTGCCCCAATGCCGCCATTTTGGATGCACTTGACTCACTAAGAAACATGATTTCAATTTAATTTCAACTTATTAAACTGAACTGCTGAACCAGCCTACAGTCTAATGAGCCGTTTCATTGGTTCATATCACCAAATGTAGTCAATTTACCTCCTTTTGACTACCAGGATTATGGATTCTGTGTATTACACAACTTCATGATATCCCGCTTTTTGTGCTTTCGCCAATCTTACAGGTGATTGGAACATTATAAGAAACTAGTATATCATACCAATTACTGAATGAATCGTGTTGTATGGTAATAACCATATATTGTGACGTCACTATTTGATAATGGCATCTGTTTGTTAAAGTCCTCACAGCATCTGCGTTTGGCTTGGGTTTTGTCTGACTATAATAAAGGTTTGTTCTGTTCTGTTTTGTTCTATAAAGATGAAACGCCACAGTCAATATAAGCTTTTTTTCTAATTAAAACTCGCAACAGACAGAAAGGATGGATGCTATTCTTATTATTGCTTCTGGCAAAGAGGTGTTATTTGTTTTGGGGGTTGGGGTTGGGTGCTGGGGCTGGGGATATTGTATAAGGGCTGTATCAGTATTATATGAAGCTGCTTATGAGGGATGGGGGCTGAGGCTGACTGAGCGGTGGTGTTGGAGGCGAGGGGGTAGGAGTTGCTGCAAACCTTGCTGCTGTTGATAGGACATGTGATTCCCGGAAGCAGCTGCTTAATCTAAGGCGATTGAGTAGCAGAGGTTTGGGAGCTGATTTTCCCTGAATTATATTATGCTGGCCTCATTGTTAAAATGAAACGGCAACAGGCCGCGTTGGGGATGGGGATGGGGGTGGGGCAGGGGTAGTGTACACGTAGTTCATTAGGGTGGGGTTGGGGGCTGGGGATGTTTTAGTCCGCGATATGGCAACAACCTCACAAGAACTGGGACTGTTGAGCTTCATAGTGTATTTACAAGACTGACTCACGATTGTGGTGCTTATACTGTAAAGTAATAACATATGCAGTGGTTGCAATATCATGATGGCAGATTAGTGTATGCTATACATGCACTCCGATATAAGCAGTTGCTCTCCTTACCTAAGAAAAACAGGCTCAAAGTTGCTCTTTAAATTCAAATATAAGCATCTTTTATTTACTGCTGTTCAGCTAGAGACGAGTATATCTCCACCGGGTTAATTCTTATAGCAACCAACCAATGGGTTAAGGCGGCAAACAACGAGTGTTCGTTGCTTTAAGGTAAACGCGAATTGTTGTTATATTCTATTCTGTCCCATAAGACCTCTAAGGCTTCTTTTTTTTGCTGTCAGTACTGGGTACTAATTGGCGTCGCCTGAAACGGTGCCTTGTGCCATGTGAATACATCGAATACTCGAATCAGCGCGCACGTTTCAGTAAATTAGTCAAGAGTCTTTACTTTTAGATTTTAGATTCTCCAGATTTCATAGTAATCGAATGTGAAAACGGAGACTCATATCTGACGGCGCGAGCTGCATAGAGGATGAGTTGGGACGGTAGAGGCAATGTTACTATAAAAGGAAAAATATTCAGAATCAGAATTTTACTGGTGATACGCCCAAGACAAAACCATTCACCAGGACCTGTGATCAGGGCAGCTAGTCCCTAGCCCTTACAAGACAAGTAAACTTAGTAACTGAATCCTCTGCACACTTAACAGCAGATATAAGGGCATCCTTTGGGCGTCGTAATTCTATTTCGGCTGTTGTAACTGTTCAGACTTTTTTGTTTATTGTAATGAAGTTTTCCAGGATTTCTGCTATTGGAGTCATAATGTAGGTTGGTCGCAATATAGTTGGCGCCTATATTAAGCATACACAGCAGATTTTGAAATTACTATTGGTGGCGGGTTTATCCACTCACGTTGTGAGGTGCTCCTTTGAAGGAGGAAATTGCAGTTGAACAGGGTGTGCAAGATCCGCTTCGGTTCATTACATGTCGGTTCGGTAGTTGAATATCGGACGCATGCGCAAAAGGTTAAGCCGCCTCTGCTTCCGGTATTAGAACTTCCTAGCGAAGATAGAAAGCAAAAGTTTTTCAGTTTTTTCAGGGCCATGGCTCGAGAATATGACCATTTATTCAAACTTTTGATCATAGGTGATAGTGGTAAGTGTAGGTTCCAAAGAAAAAAACCTCTGGTAAATTCATGTGACGCGAACTTTCAATTAATAAAGTGAGCCTAACTCAATAATTCTTCTTACAACTGAAGAATTATACCAGAGAGTTTCTGCGGCTTAAAGGCTTAGATACAGATACAGATACAAACGTCAAAACCTGTCCAACCGAGAGGCCGAGGGGAATAAATAAATTGAACCAACTTGCGTCCCCTACAAGTTAATTTCATGTGTGTATTGTAAAACCCCCATCACAGGGGTGGATCCAGGAATTTTGGATAGGGGGTTCAAATTAGCTCGGTAGGGCACCTGACTCGTAAGTCAGAGGTCCTGGGTTCGAATCCCGGTCTGGCCACATACTTTCGTTTCTCCTTCCGCTGATTCAAGAAGGGCAGTTGTCAGTTACTGGCGAAAGTATGTGCACTTAGTACTGGTTAACCGCTTAGAAGGTCTAAGCCTGCCCAGGAATAGTGTGGTTAGGTTAACTGACAGGCCCGAAATGACCTTAGTTGTTTACTGTGGACGTTAAGCATCAAATCAACCAACCAAAAAATCAAATTAGCTTCAAAGGGGGTTTGATTTGTGCAGTTTGGCCAATTTTTCCTGAATTTTCCCATGAAAATGAAATAATTTAGTCTGAAGAGGGGGTCCGTTTGAACCCCCCGAACCCCCTCTGGATCCGCCACTGCATCATCATAACATAACATAACAGGGTTTTTTTTTAAGCGTGGGTCTGTTGGCCCGGGCCCGTTGATTTTGGCCTCGGGCCAGTTAAATCCCTCTGTAGCAGGTCCGTCAGGCCAGTTGAATTTCGGGGAGTCATTTCGGGACATTCAGTTTGTTTCAAACTTGAAGCGAAAACAATCTGAAAACCAGTCTACTTTCGTTTTGCTACGAATGATTTCATTGGACGATCAGAAATGTTTAATCCAATGAAATTTCTCCTCGCATTGCAAATAGACAATATGGCCGACCGATGAAGTTTGGGGATGAATCGCAGAAGTCACATGTAAAAAAATGGACCCCAAAGGACTTCTGCGCTTATTTCAACCCCGGCCATCTAAAAAACAAAAACAGCTGCTTAAGTCCGATGAAGAAAAAAAGCCACCCGAGACAAATACGAACAGTCTGGCCGCCATCGGTACTTTCAACCTGGGTGGCTGACTGAATTCAAGTGCCTGAAGTTGCTCGAGTTTGATGATGCCCTAGGAATGAAATGTTCAATTTGTAAAACTAGGGACACAGTTGGCTCTTGTGTTACTGGATGCACCAATTACAAGAAAACCTCACTGCTATATCATGAGGTATCAGACTTGGCTTAATGGGTTAATTATCTTAAACATTCGGATACTAAACAACTACAGATACGACTGTCTATTTGGTGATAAAGGATCATACATTTTAATGGTGCTTTATTTTATTGAATATAATTTGTCCTGTATATTCCGCATTGGAAAAATAGTAGGGCCAGTTGAAAATTTGGATGGCCAGTAGATTTTCCGGCCAGGTTGCCCTGCAGGCCAATGGCATTTTGGTCCCTAGGAAAACCCCTGCATAACGAAAGGTAATGTGAGAAAGATTTGTTTGAAGTTACTGGAGTGATACTTTAAATTCTACTCCCAACAATATTAAAGGTTATTGATAATGACTATCTTCCATTACGTCTGGACCCCATGGGGGGAAGTCAGATTGGTTCAGGTAAACCAGCTGCTGAAGCGGGATAGTTTAAACAATATTGAGTGAGATGAGTTTGTACTGTGCAAAAAAAGTGTGCTAATACAGGGTGTGCACTGGGCCCCAGAAAACGAGCGACATCAAGTCGCCTTCCAGCTGAAGCCAAGCGACTTCAAAAGAAACAAGGGGAAGAGGGACGTTTGTATTTTTTCATGTCCAATCGGAGTTAAAACCCAAAACTGAAAGTACAAGTTATGACCATGTCAGTAACTTTGTTCCCGGCCAAATTCGTACTAAATTTGCACATCAGCGCAGACTGATCGTTGTTCTTTCATCTACCTGTAATGTGAGCACAGAAGACTCTGATAAGACTGCTTGGACGTGCAGGCTGATCTATGTCAGTTTACTTTGCATACGTATCAAGTATCTTTCTTCCTGACACACCTGTACAAATCTGCACATGCCACCGATCGATTATCAGTGTCTAGCGGTGTCTTTGAAGTTTGGTTGGTACACTGAATGTACCAGTGTAGTCTCCAACAGCTTGCGCATCTGCAGAGACTGTTCAGAGTGTACGTCTTGGCAAGATATTTCTCAGCATCCATAGATATTGGAGCGAAAAGACAAGATTCTGATAGCCCAAATACGCAGGCTGATCCGAGTCTTGTTCCTCTATTATGTAATTGCCAATCCATAGCTTGTTTGTATGGAAAACTTTGATCAGAAGTCGTGATTTTGGTCGTCAGTTCAATGCCGGTCTGAGTTTTCTCAAGTTAATTCTACACCAGCGCCGTACATAGGCTTAGCACAGTCTTGTTCCGAGACAATGAAACAAAGTCTGACCATTAGGACAAGACTGCGCAGGCTGGTTTAGACGTTTGCACACCCACAATGCCAAACGCGTGGAAGCGATCTCACCACTTCGAAGGCTATTTTTAAAAGATACTTAATGGCGTGTGCATACGACGCAGATTAGCATGCGCACTCGCGAAGTCTGATGAAAGCTAACTCGATGAACAATCTATTAAAGGAAGACTGATAGTTTCAGATGGCGTAAGGTCTTATTTTACCCACCACATAGAAAATATTTTAAGTCACAGCGGACAGTCGCTGCATGGGAAGTCCGGTGAAATCATAACCCGCACCACATAAAATGTATCTTATGGAACATGCGAAGAGTGCAGACTGATAAGCTTCTTCGGAAGTATTCGCTTTTCAAAGAGAAACGGTGACGCTCATGTCACAAAGACCTTATTTGCGGTCAGGAAACACCAATCGCATTACAATATTGTACAGGCTGATTCGAGTCTTTTCAATCAGCGTATGTCAAGGTTAAGATACCCTAGTCTCTCAGTTCAATCTGACACATTGAGTTGCATGTGTCAGAGGCGGCGTCCTTTGATCTAAAACAAAAATCAACACGGATAAGACAAGCGTGTCTGACCTATTAACATGCAATGGTTACCGTCTTTAACCATTGCACTACCGGTTTTACGCTCGGTAATCACGTTTTCATTGATCTAAATGCGTAACTAGCACTGGTCGCCAATTTTTGCATGTTTTTTTTCTTTTTTGGAGACACGAGATTGTTCATTTGCGGTGTCTTTGAAGTTAAATAAAATGTGACAACAACGGACTACGATTCCAGGAGAATGAGTAAGTCTCGGGTAATGCATTTGCGAAATGTGCAGCCCGGCGTCGGGGTCACACTGTTGGCAGAACTTTCTCAATCATTAAATTCTATGAACAACAAATGTAGATCATAACCTGATGCGCTGTCCTGCACTTGTCTACACGGCCAGCATTAACATTCTGAACTTCGAAGAATGCGATGATCATTATAAGCCTGCCTAAGTGAGTACTGTCATGTCAAATCTACTCTACTCGTTATTGCCCTAGTTGAAAGATATGAAAATTTATACCATAACGTAAGAAACCAATAAAGACCGTGATCAGAATGCGCTTCACACCTGCCGCCAAAGCAGATGGATAGAATAAGTCAGCAAAATTTAGCGGGATCAAAGCCTTTCGCTCGTCACTTAATGGATTAACTGTGCTACCGTTGGCTTTGCCGTGGTGTTAATTTTGCCGGCTTGATGTCGGCAACACCTATTGAGATCAAAGCTCAATCAGGGTTGGTGATGGGATTAACGCTGATAAATGAAATGGGGCTTTGTTATTTGGCTTTGAAATTTGATATACTGGCTCCAGTCATTTTGACGAATTATTGATCTTACGACCCAGAAAAACAGTGGGACTCGAACTTCTCTTTTCGGGAAACTCAGGGCGAAGTTTTGAGCCCCTAGGCGAAGTTATCGCCCAACTTCGCCTGTGATGCACACCCTGTAATATAGTGAATAGGAGAGGGAAAATGTTGGTAGCGAACTTGCAGCGCTCATACCTGCCAAGTTTCATGATTTGTGTGTGACCATCACGAATTTGGACTCCTCCCATGACCTCAAGATCATAATTTGAAAAATAGCCATAACTCACGCTTCCTTTGCTTGCTCACGATTTCACTTTAAACCGGAGAATACTAAATAAAAATGTCTTTTTTGCGTTCTCTCGATTGTCAAAAACGTGTTTTCTCTCAACTTCCGCTACATTTGGACAATCTCGGTCACCGAATCTATATTTATCTCCGGGAAAATTTGTCACCTGGTCTAAAAATTAAGGTAAAGTTAAAGGTTTCAGATAGTCTTGGTAATAGCATGGGGTAAAAATAACTTGAGTATTCGATAGCGATTAGAGCTGAAAACAACCAGATGTGTCCTTCCATTTTTATATACATGAAATATTGATAACATTAAAACGCCGGAGAAAAAAGAAGGTTTATAAATCAAAGCACCAAAATGGAAGGGGGATCGAGTTTACCTGCGTTACGAAGAGTGAGAAGGGAAACAGCTTTAAGTTTTGTAATCTTTGCCAAAGGCATTGCATTGTTTCCCACGCCGGAAAAAAACGATGTATAAAAAGCAAGGTACCACAGATCTTCACATTTGGTCATTGAAAACGTCAAAACTTTTGCAATCGATGTCTGATTTTGTTGTTACCAAGATGTTATCAGAGCTGAAACTCTCTTTAGCAACTTCATTGCAGAACATAACTTGCCATTTTTTGATAGCACATCACTTTAACAAGCTCACTCTTTAAAAGTTTAGTAAAATAAAAACTGTAAATAAGAATACTTGGTGTTTATCTTCATTTAAGAACTACCTACTGATCCTACTCCTCTCCACTGCCATCCCCAGTCTCTAGTTTCACATAAAGAGAAAAAAATGACACAAAAAATCTCACTCTTTCAGTGTCTATTCTAGGATTGAAAAAATAGGGGGGGTTTTCGACAGAGAAAAGGTATCACTCACACTTGTAACTCTAAAAATTGGCTGAAACTACATAAAAACAATTGTACCTAGTATAGACTCAGTGAGTACACACAATGCTTTTAGATATCATTTAAATGTATTTTATGAATAAAATAATTCCCCTCTTCTGCTAAGAATCAGGGGGGGGGGAATTGTCAGAAATGTGGGTGAATCCCCCCATCTCCCTCTCTAGAATAGACACTGCTCTTTTCCATTGTCAATGGGTTTCTCCGCGAATGAACTAACGTGGAAAGAGGGGCTAAATCAAGGCTTAGCGCTCAGTCTCACTCTTTTGTTAATTGAAGACTTGGCAGGTATGAGTGCTGCAGGTAAAAAGGAATAACAAAGATAATCAAGGGGTGATTTTTCATAATCTTCCATAGAAACATTCGTTGTTACCCTCAGAACCGTCTTGTCGACATGGTTCTAATGGGGGACCACAATGCATGTTTTCATTGAGAAAAAAGAAAAAGTATCTCTGAATTATCCCTGTTACCCCTTTTATCTGGAGCTCTGAACATGCATAGGTGGGGAACACATATAGGTAGCGAACTGTAATGGTGCAAAACGTCTGTAAACTGCTGGCATTCCAATGGATATTGACCTAGGGAAAAATGTGAATCTGTAGTAGTTTTTAAAAGTGGGAAATTGTCGGTATAAAAATAAAAAGTGGAAGAATATGTCTTGATTGTCTGGTATTATGGACAAGATACTCTCAGATGCTGAAATAGTAACAAGGTCATATGTTACTTGGAGGTATGACAAATGCACCAGTTTTCAGGGTATTAACATTTGTTCCCAACATAAAAACTGTGTGCTAAAGAAAGATCACAAACTGATAGTCTATGTGTACATAAAAAAAAAGATATGGGTTTAGTAATTAGTAACATATTTCATGTCCGCATGTCTCCATGTTTGCATATTTGATCAAATCCAAATAGATGCTCTGCAGAATCCGCTCTCTGAAACTGCCCCCATTTTCGGGGTACATTAAAGAACTCGCCTTCAAAACGCATCAGCTGCAGATCCTAACGATAACACCTGACTTCTTGAGACCTGAAATTCTTTAGGCTGTAGAAACAATCTTTGAACTACAGTCAACTCTCGATATCTCAAAGTCAAACTTCACTCCAAACCACTGATAACTCAAAGTAAATTTTCTGGTACTAGAAAATTTTATTTGAGATATTAGTAGTTTGACATAACAGGAGTTGAAATGTAAATAAAAATATGAAATGCATTCTTTGAAGATACTTTTGGATATCAGTGTTTGAGATATCGGGAGTTTTCTGTATCAGAAAAAAATCATAATTGAACAAATCCCGGCATCATCTTCATTGGCACTTTCAATAAACTTTCCAGTGTTTCCAATATGGCCGCTTCCACGGTCACCAATGACGACGTTTTGGGTGACATCAAAAATAACAAGCTGCTGATGACAATTAGTGTATGATGAAACATGCTGATTCAACTTTATGTTTGCAAAAAAATAATCATCTTTAGAGTTCCCTGACAGTAGGAGTGGTATAATCTATTAGAATACCCCGAATTCTGGAGCACCCGACATCAACCATACTGTTGGGAAACAGAAACAGAAGAATGAAAAATATATGAGAAGGCTGATTAAAAGAACTACAAGTGCTACAGAGGGTCTCAGTGCCAGGTGTGTGCAACTATGGTTACATACCGCTGAGCTACTTGGGAAGCTTTGTTACCAGACAACAACTACTACAAATGCTACAGTTTAAAGTTAAAAACACATATCTGAGCTTAAAATATTAGCTGTCCCAGTTGATAGAATTTTTACTAAATGAGCCGCGACACGACAAAACAAAGTGGTTGTGCGCCCAGCGCAGACTCAGATCAGCCTGGGCATCCAGTGAAGGTAGCTTAGTCCCGTGGCTACCCTTTAAGCGCTTAGTGAAGAGTCTGGTCAGACTGGGCAGATCCACAGGCTGATCTGAGTCTGCACTGTGCGCACAACCACTTTGTTGGTTTTCTCATGTCACAGCTCAATTATTTCAGAATATGCTCAGTTTTAAATCAAGATAATACTTGAGAGATGTTTTGGAATTGGATCATGGATAAATAGACAGTTTTATCTCAAGCTCTGACTGTTGGAAAACTTCTGTTGAAGTTTTAGTTCTATCTTTTTTCATTTTCAGGTGTTGGTAAAAGTAGTTTGTTATTACGGTTTTCAGACAACACATTTTCTGGTATGTAAAAATATTTTCATTAAAAATGCTGTGTTTACCTATTATATTACTGCATGCCTGAAAGCAGCATAGACCTGGATCAGACTGTTCCCTAGGAGCAGTCCAATACTGCTCCTTAGAAGCAGTCAGAGTGCTGTCTGTTTCACAAGCATCCTCTGTCAGAGCGATAATACAAAATAGACATGACCAAATTCAAAAGGAAGAAAAAAAAAACTATAACTGAACATGCTGAAATGAATCAGTTATGATCAGTATTTAGCCATAAGTGTTCAAGTGTTCACAACTTCAATTATGTGAGGGTAAATGAGTACTCTTTCAGGGAAAGCAACTCTGTCATTCTCATTTATGCCTCCCTTCTCAGTTCTAAGAGATATCAGACTGCTATTTAAGGAGCAGTCTGGATTGGGTCTGCACTATTTGCGCATACCTGTCTGTCCCAGTACTTAGAATTTTTACGGTATTTCATAATAGGCCCAGCAGGAATACTTGTGCTTTATTTTTGTATTTAAAAGAACATCTTAATTACATGTCTACACATGCATAAACATGAAGAAGAAGCCCTACAAATATTTAGGGGACCGCTACTCAAAATTGTCATTTGGGGAGGTAAATTGTTGATTTTATGGTGCCAAATTTCATTTTTAGGGTGATGTAAAAGCTTCTGTAAACTGATCTTGGGACCATAGAACTGGCAATTTACCTCACCAAATGGCAATTTTAGTACTATTATCCACATTCTACTGCTCTTTTTCACGTATTCACCATCAAAGCACCCTACTTTACACCTAGTGCAAGCCCTTTCAGTTTCACCAACGTAAAACCAGAAATCAGCAATGTTTAGTAATGTTGCATAACGATGTCTGTTTCTAACACTGTGTTACAGGATTTACTGTCACACGTTTTTGATGTTATCCAATCAGTTGTTGCGTAATATTCGTAAGTGCTTTAGACTTATGCTTGTCTTGAGGTCCAATAACAATTCTAATTTCAGGTACCTATATAACCACTATAGGTGTTGATTTTAAGATCAGGACTATAGATGTGAATGGGGAGAAAGTGAAATTACAGATCTGGGACACGGCAGGGCAAGAAAGATTTAGAACAATCACATCCACGTAAGTGTAGAAGCAGTGCCCTAGATGACTCTTAAGATGAATGGATACATTTTCACGGGAATAAACTTTGCAATTTTCATTTTTGATCACCTTTATGTAGGTCGACTCTTATAGACTCCATTTGGAAGAGCTTCATCATCCAGGGAAGTAAACAGGAAGTCATAGAAGTTATCTGTCTTTGAAAAGATGGCAGCAAACAAGGGGGTTTACCCAGTAATACCTGGTGTCTCATCAAAGGGGCATAGGCAAACAGAGCAGAACTAGATCAGATGCCACAACTGATCAGGGTCTACACTGTTTGAATAACATTTACAGCAATTTCTGTAAAATGATACAAAGTAAATTAGAACTTAAATAAGACAGGAAGAGTGAGGGACCACAGCTTATGTTTCTGTCTGTGCCTGCTACTAGCTGAAGTTAGACATAAATATTACTTTTGTGGTGTCATTGATGGTGTTGGCGATGTAAACGTTGCATCAGGTTCTCTAATTTAGCTCTGTTTGATGTGCAGACAGGTAAGACATAGCATTCTGTACATGATTGAGGCAGCTCTTGTAGAGTCACAGTTCACCCTTGAATTATTAAAAAAACAGCCCTTATCTAGAGCTGCTTTATTGAACAAACAGAACTCCATTGGCTGCTTATTTGCAAATGCAAATTAAACTATGTATGCAGTTGCATATTCGTGAAGAAGCTGGGCAGGCAAATCAGTATCGCCTGGTCTGTAGGTGGGGTGAGCGGGTGGGTGTGGATGTTAATTTGCAGTATTCTAACAAGAATAGATACACATTGAGGGGAAGCTATGCTGCCATTTTGGTTTTTGCCTCTCTTTTTGCAATGAGAGTCCACTTTTAAAGGAAAGACTTTGCTCCTATAGGAGCAATTTTTTTTCTAGGCGTAGAGATTTTTTGAAAATATTTTATATTTCAGAGAAGCAAAAAGGAAATCACAAAGGTTATCTCCCTTTGATAAATGGTGAAAAACACTAAGGTGTATCCATACATCTTAAAGAGTTCTAAGAAGAAAGGGAAAAACTGTTCATGATTATTTTTTCACATCTAAATTTGTATTTTTCTGTAGATATTATCGAGGGACTCACGGTGTGGTGGTAGTCTATGATGTATGTAGCGGAGAGTCATTTGCCAACGTGAAAAGATGGCTTCATGAAATTGATCAGAATTGTGATGTTGTCAACAGAATATTAGGTTAGTTTGTTTTCGGTATTGTCATATCTGCTTTAGAAATGAAATATGACATATTAGTCTGGTTTTCCATCCAACTGTGCAGCCATTAACATTTACTAATAGCACCCTTGCAAACAAAATGCAAAATATTTCAGTATGTGCATGGTCTACCATGGTTACCTGCCCGTGCTGGAGCTAATCCACTCCCTAAAGCTCATGGATTTTCTCCTGGTACATGCAGCCAATCATGGTATAACTGTTACATCAATGGTTAAGTTCAAGGCAGGAGCAGCATAGCTTTCTACAGGATTAGAGCTTGGTAAGAGGTGTTTCTGTGAAAGAGACATAGCATGACTTTGATCAAAATGCACATCTATGTAGTCTGATCAAGGTCTGCTGTTCAGTCATTGTATAGTTTTCTTCTAACTTAAGTTTTTTCAGAAGCATTATTTCCAGTATTTATTTGCTGCGTATAATGTTTTTTTTTGGTCTCCAGTCATGTTTTATACATGAATAAATGTATGTAAGAAATATTGTCGTAGCATATTCAAATACTATTTTGCTAGAAAATACAAAATACAAATCTTGAGGTTTTATTTCCTTCAAGAAATAACTAAAGAAAACAAATTGTACATGCATTACACACTTCTTAACTTTACAGTGGGAAATAAAGATGATGACGCTGACAGAAAAGTTGTTGTAACGAGTGATGCACAAAGATTTGCTGAACAGATGGGTATACAGTTGTACGAAACTAGCGCCAAAGAAAACAAAAATGTAGAAGAAGTAAGTGTATGACTTAAACATGTTAAATCTCTCTCACCCTCATTAAGATGAATGGGTACACTTCCAGAGAAGGCAACTCTGTCATTTTCTTATTTACCGCCCTCCTCAACAGGGGTCAACTCTTAAGGGAAAGAATTTGCTCCCATAGGAGCAAATTCTTTTCTTTAAGAGAAGACCCTATTTTGGAAGGGTTTCTTCCTCCAGAGAAGCAAATGGGAAGTCAGAAAAGTTGTTCCCCGTGGTAAAAATGGAGGAAAACTAAGGAGGTATGCCCATACACCTTAAATGCACCAGCCTGTTAAATCAATGAGATTTGTCAATTTCGTAAGGCCAGGTACTAAGAGTATGGTTGATCACTTAAAAAGCGAATATGATTGAACTCCTTTTAGTGTTTATTTGTGCAAATTTACATAATACAATCATGAGAAGTCAGCAGTTATTTAGGATCTAAATGAAAGCATAATGTTTATAGATTTTATTTCCTCTTTTTGTGATCAGTACAGTAAAACCTCTCTCTGGTTGATATTTGTGTTGGCTTAGAAACACAAAGAAGCATTTTCTTTTAAATCTTTCTATAGTCACAAAGAGACATATAATAGGATGTTTGTTGGAAGATGGGTGATTTGGTGGTTTTATGTCTTTTTCAACAGCATTTCAGTCATATTAGGATAATGGGAAATTGATTACAAAGGGTTTGAGCAATGAGGGGCTGCCAAGGTTCAGATAGAATCTCCTGTCCAACAGGAATCAAACATGTGATAGAAAACATATGAAATTTGTGATTCTATTTTCCTGATTTTTTAACAGATGTTTGTTGCAATCACAAAACTGGTTTTATCAACGAAAAAAGAACAACAGAAGAGAGCGGCAGAACAACCATCAGACAAAATAAGATTAGATCGGGGAAATAGCAAAAACAAAAAGCCAAAAGGAGGCAAATGTTGTTGATTAATAAGTTGTTTTAAACATTTCGTTTTTTTTTTTGTGCTAAAATATATGTTATCTCGGCAGTCAGCCATCTAGAATCAATTATGAGAAAAGGTTTGCCAAAAAGTAGACTGGATCAGAGCTCAAGTTAGCAAATATTTTGGGGCATAATTATTTTTCATATGCTTTATTTAGGAAATAATTTATCCTTGCTGATGAATTATCACTGACTAACACATGATGTTGAATGCCAGAGTGAATTAATATTCAAGAAGACATGACAACATGTTAATCAGGGATGATTTACCAGTGAGAAAAACAAGATAAAATGTTTTTGTCCCATAATTTTTGCTTAAATTTGGAGCTCTGAGCCAAAAACAGATATTGAGATGACAACATCACCATGAATTTGTCACAAAAGAGAAAAAGATGACTATATGACGACAACACATTCCAGAAGCTGTAGATTTAGTTATAACATTTTAAGTAAAACCTGGGCCCAGTTGTTCAACGAAGGCGTCAGTCAAGGATTTATTATGTCTTCTACATGTATAACACAGACTCAAGTGTGCTTAATATACACTGGAGCGCCGTTATAACGCGGGTGTCGGGAGACATAAAATCAAACCGCGTTATAAGTGATCACGCGTAATAACGATCTTCACAGAAATACCCCACCCACTAATGTAAGAAAGAAAGAAACCCCATGTTTACATGTTCGTAGCGCTTATTTAGCCCTTACGAGGTAGATAGACATGTTTACTGCTTACCTGACACAACGAAAGTCATCGCTGAAGTAAGCTTTCAGTCCCTATGTTCTTACTTATTGTGAAAAATGCGCTGCAAAACGGTTGAAAACCATTTACAAAGCGAAAGTACAATCGTAACACATCGGCCAATTCCGTATCCTGAATTAAACCTATATCGACGAGGATGTCCGATTGAGCGAAAGTAGACTTGTTCGAGTTAATTCCCTTGTATATACACTTGCAAAAAGGTACCTTCGGACGAATAAAATATACTTATTTGCGCGAGTACTGACGTCGCCTAAAAAAACTCTAAGCAGCCTACAGATAACCAAATCGGGTTTAAGCTTTGTTTTTTTTCCATTTATAAAATTCTTTTATAATGTTTTCTTTGGAAGTAATCAGTGACTGCTACGCACAGCCTTTTTCCTGAGCGTCGGCTTGTGTATTGTGTGTATATGAGGTGACTTTGGCTAATTGGTGACACGTGATATGCGCTAATTATCGAAGTCTTTCACACCTTGGCAAGACAACCGAGGCTTTGATTGTCTGTGATAACTTTTGACACGCTGTTGATTAAAATTATGTAAACAACCCAATTAACTTTTAATGGTTATGTTCTATTCCAATGTCGTGAACACCGACGGAAACCGCCGAAAAATCTGCAATGTGTAGAAAAAATTTGGGAGCCACAGGACAACCGCGTTATACCGATTTCCGCGATATATCAGTCCGCGGTATAACAGCGCTCCAGTGTATAGTTTTTGCTGGAAAAAAATGAGTAGAGCTTTTGCACTGCAAAGCTTCTCACATTTCTCGGCAAGAAACGGCAGTGTTTTTTCGTATAATATATTTGGACTTTAACATCTTGTTTAGTAACCACATAGTTAGTTTTGAGCAACCAGATCCTGATAGTTAACCTCCATGTGTTACAGACGGATTTGAGCTGTGATGAAAATTATGAGATAATTTCTGTGAGAATTGTTTTTATTCGGTTACAAGATGGGGTTTCTCTTTTAAACAATCCCTAAAATCTAAATGAGCCGTGACGCGAGAAAATCAACAAAGTGGTTGTCCACCCAGCGCAGACTCCGATCAGCCTGGGCATCCACCCAGTCTGATAAGTCTCTTCGTAAAAGACTCAAAGGGTAGCTGAGGGTGTAAGCTACCCCCATGCGGACAGCGAAGACTCTGATCAGACTGGGCGGATGCCCAGGCTGATCTGAGTCTGCGCTGGGCGCACAACCATATTGTTGGTTTTGTCGTGTCGCGGCTCAAATTTATTTTACAAGACAGATCTAGATTTTTTGAATTGGTTTTGAAGGGCAAAATCTATCTTGAAACAAAATTAAACAAGACTGCTTTAGATATTTGGGTCGTTCTGGAGAGGGAAGCCCTGTCTGAATAAATACAAGTATGCCATGAACTATCTCACTGAAGCAGTTCTGAAGAGGAGTCATAAGGTATTATATGCTGAACTAAGGAAAATTAGTTGAGATTTATCGAAAATGCACTTTAACTCTAAAATGTTACACATTGTATAATTATTATCTCTGAAAGCACAGATAAGGTGCAGATAAGGTGTAATGCAGCAATACGTGATTCTCAAAATTGAAAACAAACAAAAGGACAAATATCATAGAGCATCAGATGGTACATGTATGTAGTTTAGATAGTTCAGAGAGGGCTTTCCATATTTTTCTCCATAACAGCACATTCTGTCATTAGTCTTTAGAACTTGTTACTAGGACTGTGTCTGTTCCAGGCCAGGGAAAGGTCAAAGAATTTTGATTGGTCAGGGGAAGTTAGAAAAGACTTGAAAAGTTTCGGAAAAGTTAGGCAATCTGAAAATTAATGGCTGTGACTGACTTAGAAAGCACACATGACTTACTATCTCCCTTTTTATTTGGATTGCTTTCAAAGAATTTGCTTCCATGCTCTTTAAAGACAGGGATGGGACTATATAAGGAGGATTAACTTCCACAGTGTCATTCTTGGACGGACACACGGCGCCAAGTGTGTGCAACTATGGTTACATACCGTGGAGCCACTTGGGTAACGTCGATAAGAGAATTGAACTGAACTGAACAGTGTCATTCTGTCTCTTGATCCCATAGTGTCAACACCTCCAGTCAGCCAATAAATTTATCATAACTGTAAATTCTGGTCCAATGATTGGTTGACTAAATTTTCACACCTTTACCTATACAGGTAACATTGATATGTGCTGGGAACCAGACCCCCCGGCAGAGAAGTCCTGTCTTTAAGGAAAGAATTTGCCCCCAGGGGAGCGATTTTTTTCCTGTCAGAGAAGAGCCCCAAATTTTCAAGTGATACATCTTAGTCAAGGGTATATTCAAATTTTGGATCTGTAAAAGGATTGAAATTGAAAAATGTTGCGGGGAAATTGAGAGAAAATTCAGTGAATTTTTAAGTGGAGGATGAGTGGCCAACCCCGTTATATATTAAAGATATACATGTACTTGAGGTGTCTGGGCTTGGTTGTTCAAAACTAATGACGTCATTAGTTAACGAGACATTAAATTTTCAAACGTTTTATACACAAAAACACTACCCTTTTCTGCAGAAAAAATGTGAGGAGCTTTTTGCAGTGCAAAAGCTCCTCTCATTTTTCCTGCAAAAATATTAGCACACTTGATTTTATGTGTACTAGAATACTTAAGGAAACCTCACATAAGAACTTAAGCTAATGATGCTTTGAACGACTGGGCCCAGAATGTTTAACAGTAAAGTTTCTGCAAGTTAATTATAATGCATCCCATTTATATGCTCAGGTCTCTCTGTCTTGTAATATTGTTCTAATGTAGTAGTTATCATGCTTCAGAGATTTCAGTTATATTTGTCAGATGTATCATGACCCCTATTTTGGACCATCTCTTCCAGACAGCTTTAATAATGAGCAATATAATGATTTTATATTTTAAGGTGTGTGGATTAAGCTTTCTGCCATTTTTGCAAGGGAAATAAGTTTGTGATTTCCTGTATGGTTCCATGGATAACAACATCTTGATAAATGGGATCAGCTCTGGACAGGATCTTCCTCTCGTGGGAGCAGATTCTTTCCTCTTAGAGTTGACCCCAATTGAAAAAGGAAAACTGAAAATGGCAGAGTTGCTTCCCTTATTGTTGGACCTCGTGTGTTCTGTCATGAGTGTTCACATACCATATTTTTTCGGCCATATAAAAGTGTTTTTCTCATCTTTAGAATGATCCAAAATATGTGATTCAGTCTTAGGAAATTCAGCTTTGAGGCATTGTTTTTGCTCTTAAAATAATCCCAAAAATCTGCATCAGTCTTATAAGATAGATCCAGATGTTTGGGATTATTTAGGAAGGGAGCACTGCCCCCTCCCCACACCCTATAACCGAAAAAATATGTTGATCAAAGAAACAAAATAAATTGCATACAGTGTGAAAGCCTAATAGTCACTGCTTTTGTCTCACCTGACACTAGCAAGAAGTTAAACCTAGGTGTTGCTTTTCCATTGTTGATTGTGGCATAAACATTTGTGTCTGGTTTAACTCTGTTTCATGACTGGTTATTCACTGACAGGTGTGGCACAGCATTCCCCAGAAATTGTTTTCTCTGCTTCTACTCTGGTTATGTATGTGTCATGAAGTTGTACGACATCTTGAGCGTTAAGTCAGGTAAAGTTGGACAACAGGTTAATTCGGACAGTGACATTGTTTCCTTTATATGTTGGTTGTTCGGAATTAAAACAAAATTAACTGGGCAAACTGAAAATCCTGATGAGATAGCTCATTATTATGATCTCATCTGGATTTTTAGCTCACCTGAGCCAGCGGCTCCGGGGGAGCTTATAGGATGGTAAGGCTCTGTCGTCCGTCGTCGTCCGTCCGTCCGTCCGTCCGTCCGTCCGTCGTCCGTCCACAATTTCAAATGACTTCTCCTCTGAAACCGCTGGGCCGATTGTAACCAAATTTCATATAGAGCCTCCTGGGACCTTAGGAACGAAAAGTTGTTCAAACGGTCTTGGTCACATGACCAACATGGCCGCCATGCCCATATATGGTAAAAACCTGAAAAAATCTTCTTCTCCAGAACCAATAGGCCGATGGCCTTGAAACTTGATAACTAGCATTGGGTACGCGAGTACTACCAAGATTGTTCAAATTATGACCTTGGGTTGACCTTGACCTTTTTTACGGTAAGGTCAAATTTGCTTCCTTATGCTTTTATATGGCAAGATGCTACAACATAAGATATCTTGGAAACTGTTGAAAATTTTGGGCTCAAAATTGGTATCTACAGTCATCTTAATGACTACATGAAGATTTACGAGTACAAGAGGTCAAGGTCATTCTTTGACCTTTGACCCTGAACTCTCATATTTTGATAAGTTCTAACAATCTCCTCAAAAGCCACTGGGCCAATTGAAACCAAATTTCATATAGAGCCTTCAGGGCTTGCCGGAACTAAAATTTATTTATACGGTCCAGGTCACATGACAAACATGGCCACCACGCCCATATATGGTAAAAACCTTTAAAAATCTTCTTCTCCAGAACCAATTGACCGATGGCCTTGAGACTTGGTATGTAGCATTGGGTACTTGAGTACCATCAAGATTGTTCAAATTATGACCTTGTGTTGACCTTGACCTTTTTTACGGCATGGTCAAATATGGGAAAATGCTAGAACATGAGATTTCATGATAAGTTTTGAAGATTTTGGCCTAAAAACTGGTATATACAGTCATCTTAATGGGTACCAGAAGATTTGTGAGTACAAGAGGTCAAGGTCATTCTTTGACCTTTGACCCAGAACTCTCATATTTTGACAGTTTCAAACAATCTCCTCAAAAACCACCGAGCCAATTGTGACCAAATTTTTTTAGAGCCTCCAGGGGTCGAGGGAATGAAAAAAATTTCTAAAGGTCCTGGTCACATGACCAACATGGCCACTATGCCCATATATGGTAAAAACCTTTAAAAATCTTCTTCTCCAGAACCAATTGACCGATGGCCTTGAGACTTGGTATGTAGCATTGGATACTTGAGTACTATCAAGATTGTTCAAATTATGACCTTGTGTTGACCTTGACTTTTTTTACAGCAAGGTCAAATATGGGAAAATGCTAGAACATAAGAATTCATGGAAAGTTTTGAAGATTTTGGCCTAAAAATTGGTATGTACACTTGTCTTAATGAGGTCATGAAGAATTATGAGTACAAGAGGTCAAGGTCATTTCTTGACCTTTGATCCAGATCCCTCATATTTTGACATTTTTAACCATTTCCTCAAAAGCCAAAGGGCCAATTGTAAACACATTTCATATAGAGCCTCCAGGGGTTGATTGAATAAAAAAATTTTCAGATGGTCCAGGTCACATGGCCGCCACTACCACTTATGGTATAATTCTTTCTCTATTTTTCTTCTCCAGAACCAATACACCTATGGCCTTGAGACTTGGTAAGTAGCATGGAGGACTAGAGTACCACCAAGACTGTTCAAATGGTGACCTTGGGTTTATCTTGACCTTTTTTGCGGCATGGTCAAATATGGAAAAATGCTAGAAAATAAGATTCCGTGGAAAGTTTTGAAGATTTTGGCCCTAAAAATGGTATACATGGTTGTCTTAATGAGTACATGAAGATTTATGAGTACAAGCAGTCATGGTCATTCTTTGACTTTTGACCCAAGACTCATATTTTGATAATTTCAGGCATGATAAGAAAAAGCCACCTTGCCAATTGCCCAGGTGAGCGATTCAGGGCCTCATGGCCCTCTTGTTTCTGTTTGCATTGATATGTCCGAATTTACCCGCTGTCCGAAGTTTCCGGACTCGACCCTAGGTGTTTACCATTTCTGTATGTGTTAGTAGGCTGCTGAATGTTTTAGCTGGGCCTAAAAGTTGCACAATAAATTGTATTTTATATCAAGTGAGAATATGTTCACTGCTGAGGCATGTTACGTTTTGTATACTCATTATATTATTATTCATTGATTTGTTTTGTGTATTTGTTATACTCATTATTATATGTTGATTGTTGTATGTGTTACATGGGCAAGAATGTCTTCATATTTTGTGTCTATTTCAAACAGAAATTGGAATCATAAAGCAAAATGGATTTTATCTCTCATTATCCAGCATTATAGAGAAGGAAAGAAAATGTTGACAATGGGTTCAAAAACTTTTAGCTACAAATAATTCTCTTGGCATATTGTGAAAACATTTATTAGTAAAAATTTCATGCGTAAACAGCTTTCTTTGGAACTATTTCCAAATGAATCTATGGTATTTTTTTTTCAATTTTACACTCACATCAAAATATGAGCAGTGACAGGACAAAACCAACAAAGTGGCATGTGCACCCAGTGAAGACTCAGATCAGCCTGGACATTCGCTTTGCCACTTTGTTGGTTTTATGGTGTCCTGGTTCATTTATGGTGATAGGTCTGTTGGTGTCTGTTATTTGTCTTAAAAGTGATACATGGGCCATGCTTAGTGAAGAGGTACCTTTTGGCATGTGTGAACAGTTAGGACCAGATCAGGCTGCAGATGTTTGGAGTTCGATAATAGTCTAAAGTGTTCAGTCAACAATGGGTCATGGGCAGTCAATATGATGAATGGTCTGAAAATCTGAATGTCGTAACAAAATATCTAAGCAACCAGTATAGACCCTGATCAGACTGCTCCCAAAGGAGCAGTCTGACCAGGGTCTAGACTGGTTGCAATTCCACCAAGAGTCTTATAGAAACTATTTGAGAAGAACTTTTTTCTCCATTATTCTCCATTAGTTTTCAGATATGAAGTTTACAGAATTTTATAACAGTTACAGTATATTGTGTTGCAAAGACTTTTATCATCAGCACATACTGATCTGAATTATGGTTGTTCTTAAATGCCATATGCCAAAAGGGCACTTTTCCTGTGGTATGGTTTAGCTTGTTTGTACACAAGTTAATATCAGTGATTTTTTTACCCCTGCGTCCTGCGTCTGAGACGCATAATTTTCCCAGAGGACGCAAAATATTTCCTTGGCTGCGTTCCGGGACGCATAAAAATAGCCGATCGGTACAAAGCTACTTTCGTTTTAAGAATATAGCAACGGTGCATTAGCAGATTGTTATATTACTGGTAAAAAACAGTACCATAGTCTTTCCTACTCCCGCTAAATACCGAAGTCTACCTGTAATACCAATAATCAATAGTAGTTGTCCAGTACCGGAGGAACATAGTATTATCGACCACGGTGATGTCTTTTACCTAAGTGCAAACTTTTATCAATACACCGGGTCAATATGTAATCATGCCTCCGAAATCAAACTTGATTCAAAGCAGCAAACTTTATTTGGTCTTCTTGGGCAAGACAAACACGCAAGGCCAGATGTTGCAGATCATGATGCAACCGATGAAACTTCCGAATCCGAAATGACAACGGATGTCTCCAAATCCAATACCCTGTCTGACAATGAGACAACAGGTGATTTATTTTATTCCTGTGACCACAGGAGCTTGACGTTGGTTATTTTTATATAAATAGGGCTTGTCCTTTGAAGCCCTTTAAGTTTGGGATGCAGAGAAAATATTGCTTTTGCATCCCAGTAAAGATGCAAACCCTTGAGCTTGGGATGCAAAGATTTTAGGTCTTGTGAGTCCTGGGACTCAAAGAAGGAGATTTGTAAAAAAATCACTGAATATTTTAATTTGTTAATTGGTGCAAGTACATGTCTAACTTGTGATGTATACCTGTGAAATATGTGTCATGTTTTGTGTGGTCTAGACTACGTCTATATTTAAAATATATTGTAATTTAATCGAATGATGTAATTTCTAGCTTATAGGTAAGTTGTTAGGTTTTAACTGCGCTACTTTCAGCAGTTTAGAAAAGTTCTGTCTACAGAATGTTGACAAAACAAGGGTTGTATTCTTGTTGAAAGACTATGAGCTGTACCAATATAAAAGGTGTACTTGTGCAGTTGCAAGGAACAAAGACATGGATTACCATGCACATTAAGCAGTTTAATCAGTGTTTTGTTGTATTAAAGATCAACAATATATGAATTATAAGAAATCTGTTGAGTGACAAACAGGCATGAGCAGGCTTGCCTCTATCAGGGAAAAATATCTGGAAAATAAATTTTTTTCCAGGAAAGGGGTTGAAAAGTCAAGGAAAAGTAATAAAATTTGATAATGTTAATGGATATGGAAGTTTTCGGGAACCATACTCTATTCGAGTGAAAGGATACAATTTCAGGAAACATAATCTGTTCACAGATGCATTTTTTTATTAATTACAGGAGCAAAATGCTTCTAGGAGGGATGGATTCCATCTTTAATAACAACCTCCAGTTTTCAATTAAGCCAGGCCGCGTAGTGCAATCATAAGTCAGAGGTCCTGGGTTCGAAACCCGGTCTGGCCACATACTTTCGTTTCTCCTTCCGCTGATTCAAGAAGGGCAGTTGTCAGTTACTGGCGAAAGTATGTGCATTTAGTACTGGTTAACCGCTTAGGAGGTCTAAGCCTGCCCAGGAATAGTGTGGTTAGGTTAACTGACCGTCCCGACATGACCATAGCTGTTTACCGTGGACGTTAAGCATCAAATCAATCCAATCAATCCAGTTTTCAATTGATATTTTAGCACTGTTTGGATTTGTTAAAAGGTATGGAAAGCAGGAAAAATTATGAAATTTTGAAAGTGAGGATGTGGCAACCCTGATGAGCATACTGATTGAATCTGTAGGCTGACCTGAGACTTGCCTGCTTGCAGATGCCAGAAACCACCTTTCCTCTTTGGTCAGCTCACATCTATTAGCTGTGTATTTCTAACACATTATATCAAAATCCCTGTGTTTATTTAACAATACTCAAGTCCTATTTTCATCAGCATAATGAATTACATGTAAGTCAATAATTTCGTTAGTGAAAATGCTGATTGAGTTTTTGTAAAGTTCTCAGACAGTGAGCATGTCCTGAGCAGGATGCTGGTTAGGATCGGAAGAAAAAGGAAAGTGCAGTTTCAACAACAATATTGTTTCTAATAAAATTACCTTTAATGTTGAGCACTAGCCGGTGACAGTAGCTGTTCTTCAGTTCGAACGAGTTGATCTTGAGTTTTCCTCTGATGGAATGGAATACGTTGCTGACTTTGATAAAAGTGCTCCTGGGGCAGCCTGTCCCCAAGGCTATCAAACTTTTTTGCATGAAATTTTCTCTGCTGATGAATATGAAAATGCCAACTAATGTTGGCATTTACATATTCATAAGCAGAGAAAATTTCATACTCAGCTAAACTAAGCATGAAAACAACTATACTTATTAGTAAGTTGCTATTTATTTGCTGGTAAAATTTCATGCTCAGCTGAGTTGAGCATGAAAAAAGTTTTATTACCTTGGGACATGGTCTGTATCTACACTGTTTCTCATTGGCTGGTTTCTATTATTCATGGTAAGAAAATTGTATACAAAGATATCCTTTTCTGAACATTCCTGGATAAAATTATTCCAAGAAAAATATTCCATGGAAATTAATTAAGATCTGGAATAATCATGTTAATTGGAATTTTAAGCACAGTATAAACTATTTAATACAATATTCATTTACACTAAATAGTTATAAAATTAATAGTTCTATATAATACATATAGTTTGAATTAGATCCAGATAAAGAGTGGATATTGAATTTTATATTTGATTTCGTTTTACCATCTATTCTTCTAAGCTCTTTCAGCTCTGTTCCCTCAGTTTAAAAGCATACACTGTAATTGTACAAATGTTAACGTTGCATTAATGTTCATGATTTTAGCAGTCAGCATAAATGTATCACTTACAGATCCATGGACATGATGCCTTTATAAAGGAATATTAGGAAAAACAAATCCACAAACTTCAGTACCTGTGGATATACTAAAAATGTAAAAGCACTAACTTTTGTCCCTGTGAACCTAAATACAATTATAGTACAGTGGACTCTTCTTATCTCAAATGCTGATATCTCAAAGAACCCTATTATATCAAAGTCTATATACTTAAGGACAAAAGATCTGCACGGATGTTAAATTAACATCCGTGCAGAACTTTTGTCCTTAATTGTAGTTTTCACACATTTCCTATTTTTCTTTACATTTCAACTCCTGTTATCTCAAACTACTGGTATCCCAAAGTAAATTTTCTGGGATCAAAACTTTACTTTGAGATATCAGTAGCTTGATATGAACTTCCACTTCGAGATACGGGGAGTTGAATGTATATCATATAATATTCTTTAACGTCCTTTCTCAACAAGGATGCTAAATGTTAAGTAGCTTTTACATTATTTTACTTAAACATTCCAGTTCACTGTATGTACTATAAATATTCCGGATGCTGGGCCTGCAATGTTTCCAAGTTTTATAAAACACTTCCCAAAATAGGACAAAATGGAGTTGGTCAGATTTGAAGTAGGTTCATAAGCTTATTGGTGCAGGAGTGAATAACTAGGGTAGATACAGTACAACATCAGTTATATTTATTTTCTTGTGTTGAAGGTGGAAAGGTACACGGATATACTTATCTGCCATATTTGCAACGGGAGACAACTTTTGTGACTTTTTGTTTGCTTCCCTGCATGACAAAACCCTTTCATAGGGGAGCAAATAATTTCCTTTAAGAGTTTACTCTCATTTAAAAGTGAGGGAAAATTAAAATAACAAGAGTTGCTTCTTCTGTAAGTGTACCCATTTAACCTAAAGTTGAGCTTTAGAAAAGCCGAATGTGTTGATTAAAATCTATATGAGCCAGGCCAAGAGAAAAGGGTTTTTATATGCATATAGTTGCAGTCTTTGCATTGACCTTAATAGATTGCACAGAATTCTCTGCTAATTGGTGAAAACAGGGTGATTACAGGGAAGACTGATAAGACTTTGCCGATCATTAGGCTGATCTGAGCATTGAGTCACTTTTCTTGTGTCACAACTAATATTACCTGTTTACCCTATTGCTAAATACAGGAGGCCTTTAAGATAGGCTTCACTAATGTAGTTTTCATATTAATTCTCTACTTTTATGTGCATGACCAATTGCACTCTGATTTTCATACCAGTTGATCAAATGTTCTCTCTCTGATTTTCATTCAGGTTGATAGAAGAAAACAATTATTTTTCATGAAATGTTCATAATTTATAATTTAGTGTTCTAATTCAGTAATGTACTGTTCATGGTAATGTACATTAATGGCTCTGAATATTGGGATATGTTAGCCAATTGCACGTACTCAACTTATTCAAAAATTTGAGTCCATAGATTTTAGTGATGGGCGATGGGTCAGAAAAGTGCTGGCAATGAAAAACAGTGCAGACCATGGTCAGACTGCTCCTGGGGAGCAGTCTGATCAGGGTCTTCACTTTTTCAGTATGTTCAGGCTCTTCCATTCCAATATTTAGGGACTTGATGTTACATGAAAAGATAATGCACTATGTTGTTTAGCTCAACGACACAATTTTTGACAGTAAACAATGACAATATTTATTACATGTATGTTTATATTAGCCCACCTTCATTTTATGTCTACTCCATGTCTCTACTAATCCATATGAGCTATGCCACAATAGAATGAGATATAGGGAATACAAACATCACAGGCTAAGATCAGACTGCACAACCATGCAGTATAATCAGTATCTTTGTTCAGGTCCTGAGGAGTCTTATCAAATTATCTACCAAACAAGAATTCTGCAGAAGGCCGTGTCTCGCCTGTCAGCCCGTTGTCACAAATTAGAGTTAAACCAGAAAACTTGAGTTAAGTTTATGCTGCTGACACCTATTTCTCCTCATCATAAGCAAGCCAAAAATTGGAATTAACCACAGTAATAAGAGGAGTGGCTGTAGTGTAGTGGATAACAGTCCGGACTACCAATCCAGGGGCTGCAAGATCCATCCCCCGCTTCTCCGGTCTTTCGGATGAGACTTAAAATCCAGGTCCCGTCTCCATATGACCTCGTTGTTGGGGGGATGTTAAACCCGAGTAGACTCACTAACCACAGTAATAAGCCTAAAATTCGAAAATAAAGTTGTGTTTGCAATCACAAGATGCGTCAAGACCCTGATCAGACTGCTCCTCAGTTTGCTAGACACTTGTTCAAATAATTTACAAGATATATAGTGGAAAATGAAGACTTTAGTCAATTTGTATTATGTCCACGACTAGATGCTGATTTGAGTTTGAGCAACCGAAAAAAATTTAAGTATTGGGACTGATAGGTTTAACAGTGCAGACCCAGATCAGACTGCACCCAGATCAGACCACAGTCTGATCAGGTCTGCACTGTTTGCCATTCCATCTGTACATTTCAGACACATGACTGCAGTGTAAATAACCAGTTCCATTTTAAAGGTAGGTTCCTGGGCTAGCGATGGCAATTATGTCCACAAAATAATTTCGTCTTTTTCTGAGCAGTATTGAATTCTCTTATTTTTCTGAATTTGTTGCTACTGAGAAACTCGTCAGATGTTGAAGAAAATAGTCGTTTTCCCTTTTGCTTTATTTTCTTTCGTTGGAATTCCAGTTCTAAAAATAACTTTGTTTATTATATCTTTTAGTGCGCAATTTCTGATGCCATTCTCCAAAGGTCAATTTTCCCTTGACGTGAGCTCTCCTTGAGGTCCTGGCAGGGCGGGTGTGTTAAAACTATCCCAAAATGCAATGCAGCATGACATCAGCTGCGTTATCTATTTTTGGCGCGAACTAAAGATAGCGCTAACTGGTGTGCGAAGCAGAGTTAGGAAATCCCTTGCAAAACAACTTTTCTAATATTTTTTTGATTTACACTTTTTAGTGAAACTTATTAATTCCCTTTTATAAGTGCTTTCCAACAACTTGGATGAAAGTTCATCAAGATTATGATGCATTCCAAAGTACAGAAACCTACCTTTAAGGAAACTATGGTGATTATTTTAGGTGTCCCAATTTTAGAATTTTTATGGTATTTACAGTTCCCTAGGACCACATTTCTTGTGGTGTGGCTCATATATATCATATGAATGCTTTGTATAGTTTGTTCCTGAGCTGGGGATAAGGGGATTATCTTATGATAATTTGGGGATAATCTTTTTTATTTCTCCATAAAAAATATACCTTTCTTCTCCAATAAAATACACCTCACAAGTTGTTACCCTTATAAGAACCGTCTCAGCTGGACAGTTCTAATAAGGAGTGACAACAGATCTATTTATGGAGATTTAAGAAAAATCCCAATTTATCCCTATATCTACAGCTCTGGTAACTTACTTTGCACATTTTTGTAAAACTGTAAATATGTAATTATTGGTGATCAAATCATTGTAAAAAAAATTGTAAAAATATAAGTACTATATATCATATGCATGTTTAGAATGTCTGTCAGTGATATAAATTAGGAATAATAAATTTTGGACAGAGATTTGTGTTCTCGTCTTGGTGCCAGCCTTTCATAATGAGCCTCTTCATTTGGATCTACCGCATACTGTTTGAATTCTCAATATGATACATGTATAGCTTGGACGAAACATTCTTTTGAAATTTTGAAGATATAGATTTTATCGCCTGCTACTGGCCCTTTGAGATTTTGATGAATTTTTTTCTGATCAGGGTACTGCTGCTCACTAAATGTCAAGGTCACAGGTATCCAAATTTAGATAACATTCGCATTATCATGCATCTTGTTAACATATGCTTTATTTGGTGTTAATTTTGTTCCCATTAGGCAGTGGTGCTGGCCAGGGGTATATGTGAGCGCCTGCTGGCTTGCTCTATCTCATGCACAACTGTCCTAATATTTCATGTCATTATGGTACATGAGTGTATTACATTTGTTGTTGGATGTTAAGAATTACAACACCCAAGACTTAAAACTAATAACTTTAATATCATAAAATAATTAACAACAGCTGATGTAAGGTCAAGGTCACAGACTCAGAGCTCCCAATATGTGGTTCTTAATTGATAATACAAGCTGTCTTATTTCTCTGAAAATTTGAAGTTGTGCCCCTCATTAGAACTATAATGAGGAACCACAATGTTTGTTTTAGCGGGTATTTTTATGAAGAAGGAACATTAATCTTCTTGGAATTATCCTAAAAACCCATCCTTTCTATTAGGAGTCATCTACCTACAACACAAAAGAGATATATTGTAATTAAACGGTCTCTGATCCACCTTTGCAGAGGCAAATTGGCAAATACCAGGGCCAGCTTCCCTTCATACCGCCAGTCCACCAATAAACATTGTACACTGGAGCGCCGTTATACCGCGGACCGATATATCGCGGAAATCGGTATAACGCGGTTGTCCTGTGGCTCCCAAAATTTTTCAACATATCGCGGATTTTCGGCGGTTTCCCTCGGTGTTCACGACATTGGAATAGAAAATAACCATTAAAAGTTAATTGGGTTGTTTACATAATTTTAATCAACAGCGTGTCAAAAGTTATCACAGACAATCAAAGCGTCGGTTGTCTTGCCAACGTGCGAACACCGGTCATTGTTTTTAGAAGACTTCGATAATTAGGGCATATCACGTGTCACCAATTTGGCCAACAGCGAAAGTCACCTCATGTACACAATACACAAGCCGACGCTCAGGAAAAAGGCTGTGCGTAGCAGTCACTGATTACTTCCAAAGAAAACATTATAAAAGAATTTTATAAATGTAAAAAAAAACAAAAAACCTTAAACCCGATTTGGTTATCTGTAGGCTGCTTAGAGTTTTTTTAGGCAACGACAGTACTCGCGCAAATAAGTATATTTTATTCGTCCGATGGTACCTTTTTGCAAGTGTATATACAAGGGAATTAACTCGAACAAGTCTACTTTCGCTCAATCGGACATCCTCGTCGATATAGGTTTAATTCAGGATACGGAATTGGCCGATGTGTTACGATTGTACTTTCGCTTTGTAAATGGTTTTCAACCGTTTTGCAGCGCATTTTTCACAATAAGTAAGAACATAGGGACTGAAAGGCTACTTCAGCGATGACTTTCGTTGTGTCAGGTAAGCAGTCAACATGTCTATCTACCTCCTTAGGGCTAAATAAGCGCTACGAAGATGTAAACATGGGGTTTTTCATTAGTGGGTGGGGTATTTCAGTGAAGATCGTTATTACACGTGATCACTTATAACGCGGTTCGATTTTATGTCTCCCGACACCCGCGTTATAATGGCGCTCCAGTGTATTAAGCCATTTCTAACTTCCTTTATCAATAGCCATTGCCAACTTCATTTAGCACCAGCAAGAGCTGGCGTTAAACGGAGATGGAAATGACAAGTACCGTAAAAATTAAGTATTGGGACCGATTGATCTGAGCAAACAGTGCAGACCCAGATCAGACTGCTCCCAAAGGAGCAGTCTGATCAGGGCCTATACTGTTTGCCACTTCATCTGCATCTTTGGGATGTATTACTGCATTGTAAAAGCGGCAATATCCTGTTATTTGGCCAAGACGGAATAAACCGAATGAAGAGGGAGGAAATAAAATATCCAAATTCGCTTTATTCCGTAAGTAAAATTCTATATCTATAAGCCAAACAAATCTAGAGGACAGCTATTGTGGGAGGAGGTGGAAATATAGGCCAGGTCAGATAACGGGATTATGCCGTAAAACCAAACATTTCCATTTTTAGGACAATAACAGTAAGCATTTTAGGTGTCCCAATTTTAGAATTTTTGTGGTACGATGTTTGTTCAAACTGATGTTTTATGGTATTCACAGATTTGCATCTATGGGTCAAACACCTTAAAACTTTAAGAGCAGTGGTGAAAATGGCAGAATTTGCAAACAGTGCAGATCCTGATGAAGTGGCTCATGATGAGCCACCTCATCTAGATCTACACTGTTTGCCCTCTAGTTTTTGAATTTTCAATATGATATAGCTTGGATGAAACATATTTTGAATTTTTTGCAGACGTAAATTTTGTTGTCTGCTTTTTGGCGCCTGAAGGATTAAAACAGAATCCTGTTCAAGGTGAATGCATACATTGCCATGTTTTTCCGCCATTTTTCAAAGGTTGACTACTTTAGTGACATCCTGTTTGCTTCTTGGATGAACCTTTCAGGTATGGGGTCTACTCCTAAAGAATTCGCTACTCTTGGAGCAAGTTTCTTCCATAAAGAGTTGACCCTCACTGAGAAGATAGGCAAAAATAACAAGACCTGTCACAGGGACAGGATAGCTCGCCTGACAGCGCCTTGCCCATCACATAAAAAACTTTAACGTAAAACTCTAACATTTTGCTAACGCCGACGCCATTAACGCCGGGGGTAGCGCAATAGCTCTTTCTGAACTTCGTTCAGGCGAGCTAAAAACGGCAGAGTTGCTTACCCTGAAAGCATACCAGTTTACTGTTAGCCCTTTACACACTGAATATACGTTTGTACTAATGACCTGAATCAGAGGCTTATTATTACTTATTATAAGCCTCTGCTTGAATCTAATACTAAATGCAGTTTCAATATTAAATCATGAGCAGGAAGCTGCAAAAATATTCTCAATGCTTTATTCTTTTAAAGGAGTTAGTTTGAGGTCTGATTGTTGTTTTTGTTTGCCCACACAAAAACTAAAATTGCATGAGATAAATAATACAATATCACAGTTACAAACAGAACATAAAAAAACAAGGAGCATGCCATTTTAACGAAGTGAAACAACATTTGTGACTTCCTCTTTGCTTCCAACATAGGGGTCTACTCCTAAAGGAAAAAATTTGCTCCTTTGGTCTACTCTTATAGGAAAGAATTTGCAAATTCTTTCCTTTAAAAGTTGACCACAATTTAAAAGCAAGGCATCACTGAAAATGACAGAGTTGCTTCCCCTGAAAGTGTATCCATTCACTTTAATTGTTCAAATTTCTGCTGTTACAACAAGAAATAAAAGTCTGCTAATCTCTTCTTTTGCGCTGAAAATATTTCACATAAGCACCAATAACTACATCGTCACATGCCCATATATGAACATCTGTTAAATGATAACTGTAAATCATACTCTGAATGCAATGAAGATCTGACTTCCGAATAAATTTATTAACATTTTCATGTATTGAACAAGTGCATTCTAAGTCCTAAAAGAGAAAAATTACATGAACATGCTGATAGTAAAATCAGTCAATTTTTCATGTATTGTGCTTGCTAGTTGTTAAAATATAGTGCCTAAGCATACAGTGTAGAACCTGATTAAACCTCAAACAGAACTCAACGGGGTCTGCACTATTTTCCCAATGTTTGTTTTCAGATCCTGACCAGAAAAGGTTAATACAGATAAGTTCACTACAGGAATGCTTGAAATGTCTAAATAGTGACAATAACTGAGTAATGCCTGAAACTGAACCAAGATAAGCTTAACTTTTGAAGTAAAAATTTTGCTCTTCTTTTTTCTTCTGATATAAATAAATACTCTTACAGAATTTTTCCCACTATAAAACTGTCTGTCATTTCCCAGGAACAGACACCCTTAGCAAAATGAAATGGATTTTTTACATTGATTTGCTATTAGTTCACCATGGTTTCACCATTTTCCATTGTTACACTCTTTAATAACAAGTTAAATTTCATACCTGTTCCTTAAAACCATTGCAAATAGGCTATTATATTTCCATTTTCGCAGAAAATAGTATAAAAATGGGGATTTTATACAGCTATGCCATTTTATTATCCATTGGTTTTCTATTTTCTAGCTCTAAACAGAAATGTCTACCATGACAAAATGATATTATTTGAACCATTTATTTTCTATTGAATTTGATTGACAGGGAAATTGGCCTTAAATGGTAATTATCAAGGTTTGGGGCTAGAGAAAGAATGTGGTTTCTATAGCAATAACTATATATCAGTAATTTCCTGTCAGCCTCACAGTACACCAGAGTTAGTTTTAAATTCTGGCGCAATTATTTAGCTAAGTTTTAAAACAGTTGTATGTTTTTAACCAAACTTTCTTGCATAAAGTTTTAATAATGTTTTGAGGTTTTGGAATATATTGTGGACAACAAATAAATGGATCTTGCACAGTATGTAAATTAATACAAAAAATTACTGCAAAGTAAGTTTCTATAGTTAAAATTTGCATGTTTTACTTTTTGGCTAATGTCAGATTCACTGTAACATATTTCTGATGTGTAATTATTCACCCAGGTTGCCATGTCTAATGATGTATCTTTTATTCATTCAAAGGAGCGGCTGTAGCGTAGTGGATAACACTCCAGACTACCAATCCAGGGGTCGCAGGTTCGATCCCCCGCTTCTCCGGTCTTTCGGATGAGACTTTAAACCGAGGTCCCATCTCCATATGACCTCGTTGTTGGTGGGACGTTAAACCCGAGTTCACTCACTCACTCACATTTTTCATTCATTGAACCAATGATTACAGTAATGACATTGGAAAACTTATGAGTGCCAGAGAACATAATGAAAAAGTCTGAAAATTCGGACACCTAGAATAAGTACCAAAATTGTCCTAAAATTCGGACATTTTGGGCTTACAAAGCAGTGATATGTGTTCAGAAGATGCAAATGGAATGGAAAGCAGTATAATTCCTGGTGAGACTGATCAGGGCCTGCACCTTCTGCTCAGCCCTGTCTGTCCCAATAGTTAGAATTCTTACCATAGGGTTCTTCCAATAAAATATAATAGCCTAAAATCCCAGTGAAAATGGACCAGTTACTATAAGGTCTGTTTTTGTTTTTTTTAGCTTGTATGCATAGTTATCATCTAAAAAAATACTATGCTGGAAGAATACATATAGCAAAAGGCAGTAGCTCTGATCAGTCTGCACATCTGCATTAGTGCAGGATGGTCTTATATGTCGTATCTGTTGTTTGCATGTGGCATCAGACTTCTTTTCTTGTGCTGTGACTCAGTTAATTAGAGCTTATCATTATTAAGGTAGATATGCCATAGCAACCAGACAGCAAAGAGCAATGTGTGTAGACCTTGACCAGACTGCAAGAAAAAATAGTGTAGCATTGTCCAAGCAAACAGTATAAACTCTGATCTGACTGCTGGGCAGCAGAAACTGTGTAAAGCCAGATCTGACTGTCAGTATAGACCCTGATCAGACTGTCACTAGCAAACATTGTAAACCATGCTCAGGCTGTCCCCAAGCAAACAGTGTACACCACTGCAGACCTGGATCAGGCTGCCCAAGCAAAACTTTGACATGCTGGTAAGACTACTGATCTGGGCCTTCTGACTGTTCAAATGGAAAGCAACAGATATAATTTTGGTCTGCTAGTGCTAACATAAATCAAGCTTGTTATCTATTACTAGGTACCCTGCAAATTACACCTGACATTCTTAATGCATTATTTTTATTTGTTTGTACTAGAAAGGAATAAGATATTAAGGCTGCCATGAGCAAACATTATAGACTCTGAACAGACTGCTTCCCAAACAAATAGTGTAGAATCTGATCAGACTGCCAGTGCAGTGCAAAACCAGATCAGACTGCCCCAGCAAACATGATACATTTGTACAAATACTTTGTAAAGATCAGAAAATTTAAGGGCACCTTGTTTTAATACTGCTTGGTCCACTAATTAAAAGATTAGTGTAACCATAAATGATTATTACTCTGTAAAAATGATAAAAATCGGACACTTAAAATAATTACCACAGCTGTCTTAAATATGGAACAGTTTGGATTTGAAGGCGAAGATGGAATGGCAGACAGTGTAAACCCTGATCAGATTGTTCATTTACGAGCAACCTGATCTGGGTCTGCACCATTTTCTGATCTATCTGTTCCAGATAGTTGGAATCTTTATGGGTTTTTTTTATTATTTTTTTAATGAAGAGACAAGAAATGGTGCTTGAAGCAACAGAATTCTTCTGGTACATATTTACCAAATTTTAAGGTTTATGTCTGTGCTTCTGGAAAATATACTTTATGCTGCATACAGCAAGGGTTCAGGGTCGTTGTTAGTACCTTCATGAAGGACTTTTAGAGTCTAATTTTCGCATAGAGTGCACAACAAAGACACTTTACAGATTGTGCGAATTTGCAGGCTTGTCTGAGTTACTTACATAAGATATATTTTATTAGAATATAGCACATGATCATGCCATGAGAAAAGTATTATTTCATCACTATAACTGCATCATTTAAATGGTAGCAAACCATTTTAACTAATGTTCCAACCATTTTTATGATGTCATTTCAATGTTTCAATGCAAAATGGAAATTATTGTCTCACCATTTCCATGATGTCATTTCAATAGCAGCCTAATTTGCATATTTCGTCCATTTTCAATGGTGGTCCAATGCTGCAATAAGGGTGATCCAATGGAAGTTCAATGATTAAGACTAATTGCCTTCTATGGAAACTTTCCATTGCTAAGCCTTGCAATGAAATGATGAATGAATGAAAAATTAATGGTTAGAAAGAAATGGAAACTGAATAGATATTAAATGCATTTCTTTTTGCTAAGGGCAGCTGAACGTGGCTACGTGTTAACTTTGTAAATGTGTGAAGACCCAGCACAGTTTGCTTCAATCTACAAATCATTTTAACTGAGCCATATTTTAAGTCAGAGAAGGTACTAGTATCTATCTGTTCCTGAAAAATGATTTAGATGATGCCCCTTCTGGGCCTCATTCTTAATATTTTTCAGGAATGGACAGGTAATCAGATTTTTGTATCATGTGACGCAGGATTTCTTTAAAATGGCAACTACATATATGTTGTACAATCTTAACAGAAGAATCCCAATGAGGTGATTTTAAACAGATCCAACAACGTATGATTTTCTTGAGCAATAAGCACACCAAAATTTTTACCCCAAAAAGTTAGATTTACCTTGTGCTCTATAAAACAACAACTAGAACTGCAGGTAAGGTAAGTATCTGATGATATTGTTGAGATTATCTATTCAGAGCTCAAGCTAAGGTGGGATTTTGAGAATAATTTTAAGATAATTTTTATTCTCAGTGACTCAGTGAAAACATATGTTGTGACCCCTCATTAGAACCGTCTCATTGAGACGGTTCTTATGATGGGTCACAACATATGTTTTTGTTCAGAAACATGGAAAGATATCCATAAATTATCCCTATTACCCCTTCTTATCTGGAGCACTGTTTAAAATTATCCAGTGTTTTTCATTCTTGCAGTAAATGTCTTTAAAAATCACTTTCAACCAATCATATACAACTACTGTACTAGTATATGCTGAGATCCCTCCCAAGAGCTGCCACAGCAAGGCTGATCCGATGAGGGCCATAAGTGGATAACCTAAGGTTTATGGAAACTCCACAAAAAATATCTCTAAACTTGTCACCAAATATTCACCTTATCCTGAGTTATACTAAAATAACAACTATCATCAACTAAATAGCCCTTTTAACTTTTCTTTATCTTGGAGATTCTTTTGTTTCTGCAAATCTTCTAAATGTTTTAATTCCTTATTCACTACCCCTGTCAATGAAGGGTCAAGTTCTATAACTCTTGCAAAGTCTGTTTTAGCTTCCTCTGGGTTCCATGCCCCCACATGGGCCTTTGCTCTTCTGTATAATGCTTTCACATTATCTGAAACAGAATAATATATTTGTAGCCATGTGACCAAGATACCATAATTCTTTAATAGGTATACATCCTTCCATTAACTGTAAGGTAAAATCATGGACTTTCCAGTATGTGAGACATTGAAAAAGTGTGATTTTGTTTGTGAGACTATGTCATGTGCTAAGTTGGCATTGCATTGGCCAGTTATACACTATACACTTATACACTATCAGTACACTATACACTTATACACTATCAGGTGACTTGAGTGACATTCTGGGTGTGGCTCCGAACTGAGTATTTTGTAGACATGTGACTAAGATAACAATGCATCAGTGGGATCTAAATGTTGCCACAACTTTAATGTAATCATTTCTCAGGGAACATGGACATAAATACACATCAATGATTGCAAGAAATTCCTCAGACAAGTACTACCGCATGCATTTGGCAAAAAAACAATGTTTGTTTCATCTCTTGTATGACCCAAAATGTCTAAATCTGTTTTTTTGAAATTTTGCTATAGGATGAGTTTTTCCTTCTAAAACAATACGATAAATCTAGATCCATCTTACAAGATGGATCTACATTTTTGGGATTGTTTTGGAAAGGAAAAACTCTGTCTTATAACCAAAGAAATGCGGTAAGTGGTGATAAGAATGTTCATCTTAAAACTGCAGATTTGACCAAACATAAACAATAGTGATAATGATAGCAAACTATAAATTCTATATGAGTTATTGCCACAGACTTAACTTGATTTTTTTTTTACTTTTCCTATTTCTGTGGTGATGTGCATTGTTTATTTTCAAAGATATTGAGTTATCAAACTGAACCCTAATGAAATATTATGAGTCCCTGCTGCGTAGGACTAGTGAACAGTTTTGCCAATAAATATAAATAAACCATGTAGCTGTTAAAACTGGGAAAAACACATTCCAAATGATTTCAATTAAACCGGTAAGTGGACTGATTTTTTGTCAATGTTGAATACACACCACTAACAGTCACATGATATTCATTTCTGCCACTGTCAAAACAGTCCCATTATATTCAGTTCTGTCATTTAATATCAGTTCTACCACTGTCAAAACAGTCATGTGATATTCAGTTTTGCCACTGTCAAAACAGTCACATGATATTCAGTTCTGCCACTGTCAAAACAGTCACATGGTATTCAGTTCTGCCACTGTCAAAACAGTCACATGGTATTCAGTTCTGCCACTGTCAAAACAGTCACATGATATTCAGTTCTGCCACTGTCAAAACAGTCACATGATATTCAGTTCTGCCACTGTCAAAACAGTCACATGGTATTCAGTTCTGCCACTGTCAAAACAGTCGCATGATATTCAGTTCTGAGTGTCATTTTGCAAAACTGTTTAAAGTCTGTACCTTTCCATTTTCAGATTCCCCTGTATTCCCCCGTATTGACCTGAGCCTTTTTTGTTTGCACATTATGATAAGTACCTTTTCATGTAACACCAATCATTACCATACCTACCTGGTTCTCGTTTCAAGACTGTTGTTGTATGTTCTATAACTGGGTAGTACTCTCCTAGGGACAGCTTACACTGGCAGAAGTTTAACAGGAATGGTATTTTCTTGTCCTCTAGTGTATGCCACTCAGGGTCACCTGGCTTTTCTCTGGAACGAAAAGAAATATATTGTTTTTGCTAAAAAAAAAATAATAGTGGACTACTTTGTTTGCTAAGAAATAACTTTTTTTTTTGCAAACAGAGTAGTCTACTATTATTAAAACAGAGTTTGCACTGTCTGACATGGGTCTCGCAGCTTTTTGATGAATTGCCAAACAGTGAAAATCAACTTTAAAGGCCATACACCCACAACCAATATAGCCATTCATCCATAACCTAAATAATGTACTTTCTTTTTTCTTAACGCATGAAACTTGTGAAAATGTGAAACAAGGTACATGATTGTTTTCTGTTCCTTGAATCATCTACATGCATATATACAAAGTATGTTTTTTCCAACTTAATAAAAGCCAAATACCCAGAAGAATCAAAGTCTAAGACATAAATGAGATACATATTTGAGTCGTGTCATGATAAAACCAACAAAATGGCATGCTCCGTCAGTGAAGACTCGTATCAGCCTGGGCATCTGCCCAGTCTGATCAGAGTCTTCACTGTCTGCAAGGAGCTAGGCTAGACCCTTAGCTACCTTTCAAGCCCACTGCAAAGACTCTGATCAAGCTAGGCAGATGGCCAGGCTGATCTGAGTCTTTGCTGGGTGCACATGCGACTTTGCTGTTGTTGTTGTGTCACGGCTCATTTAAAACTGAATGTTACATCCTGACACCCTGAGTTTACAATGCCCAGTAAAGACAGGTTCTTACTTTGTCAACAGCTGTTCCATTGTACCTATAGCCTCAGCATATTTTTCCGCTGCCTCCGAGTATTTCTTTTCCTTAAACAAAGCGTTTCCACTCTCCCTTAGTGAAGGCAATCTTGCTAATTTCTCTTCATCTGTCATTGTCCAAACTTCTTTCTCAAATGAGCCTGGTCTTTCTACTTTCACAAGTTCTGTAAAAGATTAAGGCTTTATAAGGTGACTGTGTACACTTCAGGAGAAGTAACTCTGAAATTTTCAGCTGAAGGATGTTGGGAGGCAGAGATGGGCAGGGTGGTGGGAGAGAGGACACCTCTACTCTTAAAAGAAAGGATTTGCTCTTCTTTTTTTTTTTTTAAGTCTTTAAAAGTAGATCACTTTCTTGGATGGTTTTGTTATCCATGGAAGCTAACAGGAAGGAGGTCACAAAAGTCTCCCTTTGCTAAATTCGCAGAAAATCAAATATCGGTCACAGACCCTATACGCGTGCAATCATTTCATCATATTAACAGGCTGAGTTATGTAAGACTACAAAGACTTTGCAGGGATCATGCTAGAGATCATAACAATAGAGGAGGGTTTTTTAAATTTCAGGGTGAAGTTTTAGACCATCCTTTATCTTTGTCTATATATTCTATAAGTCTAACCTCTCTCAGCTCACACCAGGAAGAAGTTTGATCCTGCAATAAGACTACTTTGCCCTAGTTGCCATCTACACTTAGGAGCCCCGGTAGCTCAGTGGGTTAAGCACTGGCCTACTGATCTAGCGGTCGTGGGTTTGAGCCCCACCAGAGGCGGAGTTCTTTCCATTGTAAACAGGGTTCCATTGCACACAGCCTTTCATTATCACCTGCCCATCATCCTGATATAACTGAAATACTGCTGAAAAGGACGTAAAATTGCAAGTCATCCATCCATCCATCCATCTACGCTTAGCTTGATCCCTAATCTTTTGACACTTGGAAATATCTTTCATAATGATACATATAACTAGGGCCTAGTTTTTTTTCAAGAAATTGTTAGCTTAACAATTAGTCAAAGTATTTGTCAAGTTTTCTAGAAAAAAAAGGTCAAATTTAATTTTGACACACAGTTTATGCTGCCGATGCTGACACAGTAAAAGTAATACCTACCAATATTAATCCTAATAAATTTTAATGAATGCACCCATTCTCTTTTTTAGGAAATAATCTTGAACTGACTTGCCAAAAACAGAAAATTCCAGATATAAAATTCTCAGATATTGTAGTTTATATCATGGTCCTATGTTCCCCTCAAATTCATCCTTGATGTATCTCATGCAAACTGTCTTATATTTCAGAAATGACAAACTACAGCTTTCTAAATACTGTTTTTCAAAATGATTTTGGAAAATTTGTTACTTTTCAGGCTTTAAATAATGCCCCTAATTTTTGGAAAATTTGTTACTTTTCAGGCTCTAAATAATGCCCCTATTTTGTAAAATGCAATGCCCCACAAGGCATTTAATTTAATAGGAGTAATATGGTATGTCTCAGAGCCCTAGATAAGAGGGAGTATTTGATGATAATTAGGGATAATTTTTGTTAATTTTGCATAAAACCATATGTTGTGACCCCTCATCCGAACCGTCTCAGTGAGACGGTTCAGATGAGGGGTCACAACATATGGTTTCGATGAGAAATAAGAAAAATTATCCTTAATTATCATCAAATACTCCCTCTTATCTAGAGCTCTGTGTCTCATTTCTTGTAGTCACAGACAAAGGAAAGACCAAAAAAATAGAAAAATGAATTCTGCTAAAATGGTAATACATACATCTCATTTTCTTCTAATCATAGGCCATACATGAAGGCAGGGATCAAGCTAGTGGGCCAATTGAATGAAATAATTGCCCTTGGGGCCAAAATTTCATTCTAAATTGGGCTCAGGGAGAAGTGGGAGTCTCCCTAAAAACAAGAAAAAAGAAAATTTTCCTTATTTTTAGTTTCATCAAACCAGTCCAGAAAAAATCTATTATAACACAAACAAATAAGTACCATTGCAGCTTATGAATCTTTCAGTTTAATGTCTGTAGTATGCATAATAGCTATTTTCTTGAGTCTAGCTTGACCCCTGAAAGCCTGTTTTATCTAATGTTGACAAAATCATTTTCTTTTCGTCTTTGAACATTTCAATTTACTCAGACTAACCTAAGATAAATATCAGGGGCTGAGGGTTCTTGACAAGGTCATCAAGGTCATCATATCCCAGACCTTTCTCCGCTAATCCCATCATCCCACAGCAGTGACCCTTCTCTTCTTCGTGGTTCTTCTTCTCCTTCCCAAATATATCCCTCAAACTTTTGCTAACCATTGGATATTGACCTACAAGCTGAAATGTACAAAGAAGTGCAGGACCCTATACAACATCAGCAAACCCACTGTACACAGAGACTGTTATGAGCAGTGACACGACAAAACCAACAAAGTGGCATGTGCACCCAGCGAAGTCTCAGATCAGCCTGGGCATCCACCCAGTCTGATCAGAGTCTTTGTTGTCCGTATGGAGCTACATTAGACCCTTAGCTACCTGTAAAGTGCATAGCAAAGACTCTGATCAGACTGGGCTGATGTCCAGGCTGTTCTGAGTCCTTGCCTGGCCCAATGCCACTTCATTGATTTTGTAGTGTCACGGCTCATATATTATTCATCATAAATATTCAAACATCCAAACTATTTCTGTAACTGGTACTTGTGTCATATGTCATTTGTCTGATCAAGGAAATAATTTTATGACAAAAAGTACAGATACCATATCTATTACAGAATTAAAGTAGGATTTTTCCTTGAGGACAACCTCAAAAATCTAGATCTCTCTTACATGATGGGTCTACATTTTTTGGGATTGTTTTGGAAAGGAAAATCCAATGTATAGCAAAACTACATAAGACTGGTTTAGATATTTGGGATCATTCTGGAGGGACCACCTACTCCCATCTTACATTAAAATAAACACATTACTAATCACTGATCAAAGTAACAGTCTGATCTACCTCAGGGCATCTGTCTAGTAAGCAGAACTCTAGATAAGAAGGGGTAACCACGATAATTTAGGGATAATTTTCCATATTTGTCCAGAAAAACGTATGTTGTGACCCCTCATTAGAACCGTCTCAGTGAGTGGTCACAACATATGTTTTCATTGAGAAATAAGAAAAATTATCTCAGAATTATCCTAAAAAACCCACCTTACCTGGAACTCTAGTAAGCTCTTAACTGAGACCATTCAGTGATAAAAAATAAGACCTGAAATTCCACAGACTAAATACACAATACTTACAGACTTCTCCACCAAGAACTCTGCAACTTCATTCGGTAACATTGTGTTCAAACAGGCCTCCCAGACTTCCAGCTTAAACTTCTTGCCAAGGATAATTTCCATTGGTTTGTCGTACTTGTGACTGTCATCAACCACTGTTCTGTCCTCATCACACTTTGTTGTCTTGTAGTGGAAATACATCTGAAATTGGCGAGGAGTAAAACTGTATTTGAAATGTGCATAGTAAAAGTGTATTTGTAATGTGCAAAAAAAGAAGGATCACATGACCTAGCCACCCCCTCACATTGCATCAGATACAAACAACTGTGAATTAGTACAAATACTCGTACTTCCCTGCTGCAGTTAAATATTGGAACAAACTACCTGTCTCAGCAGTTACACTACCCACACTGGATCAGTTCAGGGTAGCAGTGAGGTCACTTGACCACCCCATGTTCTAACAACAAAATCTGTTTTTTGCTTGTTTTTAAATTCTGTACAGTCTTTTTCCCCCTATCATTTTTTACTATTCTTCTATATATTAGCATCATGGTCCTCACAAGGGGTGTTGCAGTACCGGTCCGACATATATTTTGGTGGTACTTACATTTCCGTGGTATTCTGAAAATAGCCTTTCCTGAGGCGGCATAACAGCCCTATGACATCATAATTATTTCTTCGAGAGATGGTGAATTCAAGCACAAATTTGTCTAGAATGAACTGGAGACATGTCAGTATTTTATAGTTTTCATGGAATCATGTCAGTTTTAACCTGTTTTCACTAATGCACTGTTGCACCCCTCTTTGAATGCCCCAAATATGGAAATACAAAACCATACGCTGCAATCAGGTCATCCTGTCTGTTGTGGTCTATCTATAGCAACAAAATTTGATTTTGGGTAAGGCAACACTCCCACCAAAATTTTTTTATAGGGCGGCAAAAATGTGTCATGGCATATATGAATTATGTATTGTTTTACAGTATGAAGCAGTAAAATAGCAGGTAACAATTGTTTTACCTTTTTATTCTTTAAAACAAGTTATCTTTTTCGTTTTGAAATAATACCTTAAAACAATAGCTGAAATGTAAAACTACCCTAAAATATGACGTCCTGGTGTAACTGGAGTATATTTTACTATATTTTAGCTTATTATTATTATTATGTCTTGGTTTTCTTATTGTATATATTATATCAGTTTTTGGCGTACCAACAAATGAGTTGTATGCTTACAAGCTTTTTGGTAAAGCTACTACTTGTTGAAAATCTAAAGTGAACTCGTTTTTCCACGTGAAAAGCAATTATTGGTAAAATCTGGTTGGCTGTCTGTGAGTTGTTTTTCATAACTTTGTACATGATGTGAGCTTTCTTTGTCACTTATTCCTCGGCTTTGATACATGCAACATGTCTGATTTGTGGCTCTGAAGATGAATTTTGCATAACATTTATCCATACATTTGAAGTTGCTCTTTGAAGATGTAGATTCTATTTTCAGTTAAAAGGTATGTAGTTTTAGGCAGAAGAAGAGAATTTGTCAGAACTTGGTGAAATTTGAATTACGGGCTAGTCAGTTTAGAAATATCTGAATCTTTTGCCAATGTTTCGTCACCGAATTAATATTTAAAATCACTGCATGAATTTGGTTGTTTTCCAGCGCACAGAGCCAGTCTTCTACAGCACAGCACAGTCACAGCACTTGTCCTTGTGAGAATGGAGGTGGTCTGAATTCATTTGTCCAGTGAGTACCATTTTTGTATTTTACGTTTTTGTAAATAGTGGCAATAATAATTTTAAGCACTGATATCAGTGGATCTGAAGTCTGGGATCAAGTGCTTGTTATGAGCATTTGATATTCATAAGCAAATTATTTATTTTGCTGGCTGTATTGTAATATACATGTATTACAAGTTACTGATAAGCACAGTTTATTCATGCTTGTCTTGCATTATTGGCTGTGTAATAAGTGTTTTATAGCTGTCTGTATAGAAACTGAAGTGTATAGCACAGAAGTGGGTTCATCGTCCAAAGATAATCATTTCAGTTATTGTAAGTGATCAGGAGTTTGATTTTAAGCATTTATGACTGTTCTTTCCTGATAAACGATGTTGTCTTGTTAGAGTCAGGATTCTGATGCTGATTCTTAGGAATATGGAAATATATGCAAGACAGCCTAGAACATATGCACAACAATATGATGTTAGATACTTCTGATCCATGCATTATGTTTTACTTTATTTGTTGTTTTTAAAGATGATAAATGCATCAGTTACATATAACTGTACGTAATGAGTAGCAGAAGATAAAATTGCAAGTTTACTGTTCTGCGAATAATGAATTCATTACGTCATGGATCTGTAATTGTCCGTTATATTGTTCACAGGCGAGAGTTTAAATATGGTGGCTAAATGCACCTGTGAGCATTATTAAGAGAAGAAACATTGCAGTTAGTAGTATTGATGTATTATTTTAATTTCAGGACTTATTTTTCCTCCTGTGAGATGATTCTATAATCCTACGTCCTGAATAAACTCTGTGTAGATAGAGAAAACTCTTGACTTCATCCTTTCATTTCTTGTGGCATGGCTTTTCTTGTGGCTTCTTCCGAGCTAGTTCTGGGTGGTTGAGAAACCATGGCTACACTAGCACTTCTGGGAAATCCCAGGAACAGTTTGAAGGGATACCATGAATTACATATGACGTCATCAGAAAGTGTGGGACTGATAGTATAAAAAAAGATGGAAGGTTTAAATGGGCTCAGTGAAAGAAAGAATTTGAATAAACTTGCAGAGATTTAAGGTATGTTTTATTCTTTATTTACTAGGAAAAATATAACTTTTATCTACCAGAGTTATTGCAGATATCAAAAGTTATACTAATACCACAAATATATCCTGGCGACATGGGTTTTCACGCACATAAGATAAAAGAATGAATAGCCCAACAAATTAAAATTGTATCAACACTTATCTTCCCATCATTTAATGCTGCAATATCGCTTGTTATTTAGCGAAAGTTTCAGGTTTCAGTTGAGAAGTGTCTCCTCCCAAAAATCACCTTTTCCCAAGCTACCCAAAATAAACTAGAAAATGTGTTTATGAAACACTATGCCCCCAACCATATGCTTGTCTCTAGAGAAGGTTCATCCAATAATGCTTGTACCTTTGTACCATAGGCTTACAATGCACTAAGTCGAAAAAGGGGCTTAACTCAGTCAAAAATTTACGAATTGTTTTCGAAAGTTAATCAGATCATCTACACCTGGGGCTATATCAACCTGCAAAAATCATGATCCTAGCATCAGGGGTTCTCCAGATATTTTGTTCACAAGCTTCCATAGGCAAATAATGCACTAAGTTGAAAAAGGGGCATAACTCAATCCAAAATTTACAAATTATTTTCAAAAGTTAATCAGGTCATCTACACCACAGGCAGTATCTTCCTGCATAAAATCATGCTCCTAGCATCAGGTGTTCTTGAGATATTTTGTTCACAAGGTTCCATAGGCTTACAATGCACTAAGTCGAAAAAGGGGCATAACTCAATCAAAAATTCATGATTTCTTTTCAAAAGTTAATCAGGTCATCTACACCACAGGCAGTATCTTCCTGCAAAAAATCATGCTCCTAACATCAGGGGTTCTTGAGATATTTTGTTCACAAGGTTCCATAGGCTTACAATGCACTAAGTCGAAAAAGGGGCATAACTTTGTCAAAAATTCAAGAATTTGTTTCAAAAGTTAATCAGGTCATCTACACCTTGGGCATTCTCATCCTGCAAAACCCCATGATCCTAGCATCAGGGGTTCTTGAGATATTTTGTTCACAAGTTTCCACAGGCTAAGTCGAAAAAGGGGCATAACTCTGGAAATACATGACCGGCGGAAAAATAAAAAAATACGGGTCTGCTTATTTTCCATACTGATCATGTGTATAAAGTTTCAAGTTCCTATCTCTTATTGTTCTTGACTATATATAAGGGTACCTTTGTACCATAGGCTTCAATGCACTAAGTCGAAAAAGGGGAATAACTCGATCAAAAATTCACGAATTTTTTTCAAAAGTTGATCAGGTCATCTACACCACAGGCAGTATCTTCCTGCACAAAATCATGCTCCTAGCTTCAGGGGTTCTTGAGATATTTTGTTCACAAGGTTCCATAGGCTTACAATGCACTAAGTCGAAAAAGGGGCATAACTCGCTCAGAAATTCACGAATTTGTTTCAAAAGTTAATCAGGTCATCTACACCTTGGGCATTCTCATCTTGCAAAGCCTCATGATCCTAGCATCAGGGGCTCTTGAGATATTTTGTTCACAAGGTTCCACAGGCTAAGTCGAAAAAGGGGCATAACTCTGGAAATACATTGCCAGCGGAAAAATAAAAAAATACGGGTCTGCATATTTTCCATACTGATCATGTGTATAAAGTATCAAGTTCCTAGCTCTTATTGTTCTTGACTATATGTAAGGGTACCTTTGTACCATAGGCCTCAATGCACTAAGTCGAAAAAGGGGAATAACTCGATCAAAAATTCACACATTTTTTTCAAACGTTAATCAGGTCATCTACACCACAGGCAGTATCTTCCTGCAAAAAATCATGCTTCTAGCTACAGGGGTTCTTAAGATATTTCGTTCACAAGGTTCCATAGGCTTACAATGCACTAAGTCGAAAAAGGGGCATAACTCGGTCAAAAATTCACGAATTTGTTTCAAAAGTTAATCAGGTCATCTATACCTTGGGCATTCTCATCTTGCAAAGCCTCATGATCCTAGCATCAGGGGTTCTTGAGATATTTTGTTCACAAGGTTCCACAGGCTAAGTCGAAAAAGGCGCATAACTCTGGAAATACATTGCCGGCGGAAAAATAAAAAAATACGGGTCTGCTTATTTTCCATACTGATCAAGTGTATAAAGTTTCAAGTTCCTAGCTCTTATTGTTCTTGACTATATGTATGGGTACCTTTGTATCATAGGCCTCAATGCACTAAGTCGAAAAAGGGGAATAACTCGATCAAAAATTCACGAATTTTTTTCATAAGTTAATCAGGTCATCTACACCACAGGCAGTATCTTCCTGCAAAAAATCATGCTCCTAGCTTCAGGGGTTCTTGAAATATTTTGTTCACAAGGTTCCATAGGCTTACAATACACTAAGTCGAAAAAGGGGCATAACTCGGTCAAAAATTCACAAATTTATTTCAAAAGTTAATCAGGTCATCTACACCTTGGGCATTCTCATCTTGCAAAGCCTCATGATCCTAGCATCAGGGGTTCTTAAGATATTTTGTTCACAAGGTTCCACAGGCTAAGTCGAAAAAGGGGCATAACTCTGGAAATACATTGCCAGCGGAAAAATAAAAAAATACGGGTCTGCTTATTTTCCATACTGATCATGTGTATAAAGTTTCAAGTTCCTAGCTTTTATTGTTCTTGACTATATGTAAGGGTACCTTTGTACCATAGGCCTCAATGCACTAAGTCGAAAAAGGGGAATAACTCGATCAAAAATTCACGAATTTTTTTCAAAAGTTAATCAGGTCATCTACACCACAGGCAGTATCTTCATGCAAAAAATCATGCTCCTAGCTTCAGGGGTTCTTGAAATATTTTGTTCACAAGGTTCCATAGGCTTACAATGCACTAAGTCGAAAAAGGGGCATAACTTGGTCAAAAATTCACGAATTTGTTTCAAAACTTAATCAGGTCATCTACACCTTAGGCATTCTCATCTTGCAAAGCCTCGTGATCCTAGCATCAGGGGTTCTTGAGATATTTTGTTCACAAGGTTCCACAGGTTAAGTCGAAAAAGGGGCATAACTCTGGAAATACATTGCCGGCGGAAAAATAAAAAAATACGGGTCTGCTTATTTTCCATACTGATCATGTGTATAAAGTTTCAAGTTCCTAGCTCTTATTGTTCTTGACTATATGTAAGGGTACCTTTGTACCATAGGCCTCAATGCACTAAGTCGAAAAAGGGGAATAACTCGATCAAAAATTCACGAATTTTTTTCAAAAGTTAATCAGGTCATCTACACCACAGGCAGTATCTTCCTGCAAAAAATCATGCTCCTAGCTTCAGGGGTTCTTGAGATATTTTGTTCACAAGGTTCCATAGGCTTACAATGCACTAAGTCGAAAAAGGGGCATAACTCGATCAAAAATTCACGAATTTGTTTCAAAAGTTAATCAGGTCATCTACACCTTGGGCATTCTCATCCTGCAAAACCTCATGATCCTAGCATCAGGGGTTCTTGAGATATTTTGTTCACAAGGTTCCACAGGCTAAGTCGAAAAAGGGGCATAACTCTTGAAATATGTGACCCGCGGAAAAAAGAAAAAAACATGTGTTCGCTTATTTTTCATACTGATCATGTGTATAAAGTTTCAAGCTCCTAGCTCTTACGGTTCTTGAGATGACAGAGGGACAGAAGGACAGACGGACAGGCCCAAACCAATATGCCCCCACAATTTCTCCCAAATTGGGGGCATAATAATTTGTGTACAACATCATCAGAATTCACACACATATCTAATTGCTGAGAGTTGTAACAAGAGCTGTCACCTGACAGCATAGCTCGCCTGAATAGGTGCTTGCCCATCACACAGTTGCTATGGTGGTGTGGACTACTAAGCATAAAACTTCAGACAAGCATGTCCATAATGACAACACATTTATAAACAAAAGCTATCTCAGAAATAAGTCTTAAAATAAAATTAAAATAAAAAAATCCACATGAAATGTCAAAGTCCATGAGCTTGAGGTCAAAGAACTAAGGGGTGGGGGTGGGGGGCTGCAGGGGCTAGGATGTATGAAAACCTTGAACCATTATCTAACATCAGTCCAAGTATTAGTATCAACTGAGTTCATCGTGGCACTGTGAAATTATGTCTTCATAAATATAAAACTTTACCAAATCTTTAAGACAAAATTCAAAGTTGATGACCTTGACTTCAAGGTCATCCAGTGGGGTAAGTATATGGTGTTTTGTAAAAACTCAAAACAGTGTCTAACATCAGTTCAAGTGTAAATAAAAGGCCATCGGCCAAGTGTCACCCGACGTTTGAAATGTGTCACATTCAGCCCTTTATTCTGTTTCAGAGTAAATGTATGGCCAAAAACAGAATATATATATATATATATATATATATATATATATATATATATATTACAGAACCTGGTAAGCAAATGATAACTGAACATAAGCAAAGACATATACCCAATTACTGGGCCTCTTTATAAAATACTTAAGTTCAGAACGGGGCATATATGTGTAAAATCAGGTGACTGAACCTATAGGCCTTTACAAAATGCCCAAACCATCAAGACTGTATACTCAGTAACAAAATAACAAGAGCAATAATCCTGCTTATATGAATGTGATGAAAAATGAACAATGCATTTATGAAAATTCAGCCCATTAATGTGAATAGTTCTGGAGTTATCCCTTTACCTTTAAAAGTGAATGTCTATTATCTATGAAAGGGGAATAACTCTGTCACTTATAATTTAGCACATCCTAACAATAATCAGAATAATCAATTTACCAAATGCTAATAGCATACTAAATTTCAGCTCTCTCGGTCAAACGGTTCAAAAGTTGGAAAAATGCCAAAAAAACGACAAAGGGCCATAACTTTGTAAAAAATAGGACAATGGAAATTCCAAAATCACATGCACATCTTCAGATCATGATGAAACATTCTGCACAATTTCAAGTCAATCTGATACAAGATGTTGCAGGAGTTGCGGGGACAAGGTCTAAGTCAGCAAGGGCCGTAACTCCATTAAAAATGGCCGAAACAAAAATAAAAAACCACATGCACATCTTCATATCGTAAGAATACAATCTGTAAAATTTCAAATCAATCCGATGAAAGATGTAGGAGGAGTTGCAGGGACAAGATTTCCGAAGGTCTAAGTCAGCAAGGGCCGTAACTCCATTAAAAATGGCTGAAACAAAAATAAAAAACCACATGCACATCTTCATATCGTAAGAATACAATCTGTAAAATTTCAAATCAATCCGATGAAAGATGTAGGAGGAGTTGCGGGGACAAGATTTCTGAAGGTCTGAGTCAGCAAGGGCTGTAACTCCATCAAAAATTGCCGAAACAAAAATCGAAAACCACATGCACATCTTCATATCATAAGAATACAATCTGTAAAATTTCAAATCAATCCGATGAAAGACGTAGGAGGAGTTGCGGGGACAAGATTTCGGACGGACGGACGGACGCACACACGGACGGACGAGGGTCATTTCTATAGTCCCCCTCCGCCTACGTAGGGTGACAATTAAATCTCTGCCAAGCATTATGAATCAGTACGCAATTAGAAAACTTTAATAAAGACTAAATTTCCTAAGTCCCTGACCTTGACATCAAGGTCATTGAGCGGGGGTCGCGGAAGTACTATGTAAAACTTTGGACTTATATCTAACTACAGTGCAAATATAAAAAGAATTCATCTGTGAATTCAGGAGATATGTGTCTTTAAAAAACTTAAACCAAAACATCCAATCAATAAAAAGACAATTTTCAAAGTTCATCCCCTTGACATCAAGGTCACTAAGGGGGGTGGGAGTAGTACCTTGGAAAACTTTGGACCAATATCTAACTACAGTGCAAGTATCAAAGAAATCCATCCATGGGTTAGGGAGATATTGGGCTTTATAAAACTTTAACCAAAACATCCAGTCAAAAAAACTCCCAATTTTCTAAGTCTATGACCTTGATATCAAGGTTACAGAGTGGGGTAGGGGTGGTACCCTGTTAAACTTTGGACCAATATCTAACTACAGAGTAAGTATCAAAAGAATCCATCCATGGGTTAAGGAGATACAGGTCTTTAAAAAACTTTAACCAAAACATCCAATCCGGACGCCGACGCTGACGCGTACGCAGACGCTGACGCCGTGGTGACAACAATAGCTCTTCCTGAACTTTCGTTCAGGCGAGCTAAAAAAGCTGTGCAGAACATAGTCCGCTGAAATTGGGAGGTACTGAGTAAGTATCGAAGATACAAAAAAAAACAAGAAATGTTACAGTATGTAACAAATGCCCCCGAAGGCCCCTAGAACTAGCCTTTGACCCATGGATGTGACCTTAACCATACAGGCATGCAACCTGAGCTTTGCACACCACATAGGTTCTCAATTCGTTTTACTTTTCTGCGACATTCAACTGCAATTCATAAGTTTAAGAGTAAACCACTACTCAATCTGTGCTGTCATCCCTGACATTGGGTGTAGGAATATAACCTTGCACCTGACATAACTTATCAATAAAGATTTGCTTCTGTGGTTTCGCCTGTGTCATAGAGAGAGGAGCAGGGGCCGTATTCATAAAGCCACTTAAGTCGTTGCTATGCGGTTGCTAAGGCTAAATATCTATAAAGGAGATTCCCTACAACTATGAAATTTGCTCTGGAGGAACAGTCTTACAAAGACTGTTCCTGCAGACCAAATTTCATAGTTGTAGGGAATCTCCTTCAAAGAAATTTAGCCTTAGCAACAGCATAGCAACCACTTAAGTCGTTTCATGAATACGGCCCCTGACCTTTGAAGTTTGATTCAAACTTGTTTTACTCTGGCATACCTTCTCTTTACCCTTTATCTGTCTGCTAAGTTAAATGAAACTTGACTTGGTACTTTCTAGAGTAAATTGCCAAGACCTATTTTGACCTCTGACCCTAGATTGTGACCGTGACCTTGAATTTTGAAACTGTGTGTGACATACCTTCTCATTACAGTTTACCTTTCTTAGAAGTTTGATGAAATTCCCTTCAGTAGGCTTTGAGAAATTGCAGAGACAGGATTGGACCTCTAACCCAATTGTGACCTTGACCTTATATCTCGGAACCTAATTCTTGTGCGCGACACACCTTCTTGTTCTGCTTTATCTATCTATGAAGTTTCAATAAATTTGCTTCAGCAGTTTATAAGTTATCGCTGAGACACGATTCTGAGTCACTGTTTGATCTCTGACCCAATTGTGACCGTGACCTTTGGCGTAGCACCTAAGTCTTGTGCGCGACACACCTTCTTGTTATGCTTTATCTATCTGTGAAGTTTCATTAAATTTGCTTCAGTAGTTTATATGTTATCGCTGAGACACGATTCTGAGTCAAGGTTTGACCTCTGACCCAACTGCGACCTTGACCTTGGGCGTAGGGACCAAAGTCTTGTGCGCGACACACCTTCTCATTATGCTTTATCTTTCTGTGAAGTTTCATCAAATTTGCTTCAGTAGTTTTTAAGTTATCGCTGAGACACGATTCTGAGTCACTGTTTGATCTCTGACCCAATTGTGACCGTGACCTTTGGCGTAGCACCTAAGTCTTGTGCGCGACACACCTTCTTGTTATGCTTTATCTATCTGTGAAGTTTCATTAAATTTGCTTCAGTAGTTTATAAGTTATCGCTGAGACACGATTCTGAGTCAAGGTTTGACCTCTGACCCAACTGCGACCTTGACCTTGGGCGTAGGGACCAAAGTCTTGTGCGCGACACACCTTCTCATTATGCTTTATCTTTCTGTGAAGTTTCATCAAATTTGCTTCAGTAGTTTTTAAGTTATCGCTGAGACACGATTTGTAACGGACGGACGGACTGACGGACAGACGGACGGACGGACAGGGCGATTTTAATATGCCGCCCGAAGTTCCTTCGGGGGCATAAAAAACAATTTAATAGTAACAAACATTACTAAGCAGCATTTTAATGAATTTTTGATAATAGCATGAATATTTTTTCTTAAAATCATAAATTATCTCCTGACAAAGAGAAAAAAAAATTAAGAGTTGCCGGAGACCCATAACTCTCTTTCAGTGTGCATGACTTAGATTCTGACTTAAATGCCATAAGTATTCATCTTTACAATGAGGGTAAAGAAACTGACCCCCCTTTCTCACTACCCTTGTCTCAGTGCAAAAACCCAGATGTGTCCAATGACCACAGAATGCCTGTGACTCGCACACAAAAAATAGTACATACTATGTGCTTAACAATGAAAATACCACATTGTGGCTATGCGGATCACGTGACCGTGACCAGATTTTGAGACTGACAGATGACGGGAGCAGATGTCAAAATATGCGGTGAAAATATTGAATTAATCTCCAATCAGTGGGGATTTCAATGCTGCAACAAAAAGGACAGTAAGAAAATGGAACTTTATACACTGAGAGAGAAAGTAAATGAAGAATTAGCTTTGTAAGTTGAACTTTCCACATTTTTCTTCACAGTCAAGCGGAGTAGGACTTTACCAAAATAAACAGAAATGGATGCCGTCAGTGGAAGGAATGTTCTCAAAAAAATAACCGGAATTTGCTATAGCGCGTGAATTCTGATGTGGGTGAATTCCCATGTCGCGACGATAAATGTCGCAAGGGTACTGAAAGAAAGCAAATGATCAGATATGTGCCACCTAGGGAGTCAAAGCATGATGTCCTGTGTGAAAGGCGAACATCCTTTCCACTAGGCCAGGTACTCTGCATGCTGGAATGCAGCTTTCGACAAACTCATTTATACAGTGAGAGTTCTGACTTGTAACTGCTGGACTTTTCGAAGGCGTTTGATAAAGAAGCACATGAACGCCTAACCAGGAAGTTATACCATTATGGCATACGGGGAAGGACCCTAGATTGGATTAAAAGTTTCTTGAATGGAAGAACCCAGCAAGTGGTACTCGATGGAAATTGGAAAGACTTCTTCAGCCTCGCAAGTCAGTTCAGGTGTTCCTCAAGGAACCGTGCTCGCCCCCCTGCTATTTTTTTATCTACATCAATGACCTCCCTTGCAAGATTAGATCAACAGTATGACTTTTTGCTGAAGACTGTCTTCTCTACCGGACTGTACATTCCGAAGAAGACACAACAGCACTCCAAGAGGACCTAGATCAGCTTCAACAGTGGGAACGAGATTGGCAGATGAGGTTCAACCCTGATAAGTTCGAGGTCATAGCGCATAACCAACAAGCGTAAAGTCCTTAGCAGCACCTACAAGATACATGGCCAAACTCTCCAACAGACCAACAAATCCAAATACTTGGGCGTCACTATCGACAGTTCTCTATCTTGGAATCCTCACGTTGCAGCAGTTACCAAGAAAGCCAACAGCACCTTATCTTTCTTATGAAGGAACCTGTCAGCATGCCCGAAGAATGTCAAAGCTACCTGCTATAAGTCATTGGTGCGGCCACAACTTGACTATGCATCCTCTATTTGGGATCCTCCTAGCAAGTTAAATAAATATCAACAAGCTGGAAGCTGTCCAACGTCGTGCAGCAAGATTTTGTCACAGCGACTACAGGCGCACGAGCAGTGTAACGTCTATGATGGAAGACCTAGGCTGGGAGCAACTACAGGCCCGCCATCAACAGACTAAAGCCATCATGTTATACAGGATTGTCAACCAGCTTGTGGACATTCAGGCAGCGTCATTACTGATTCCAGCGAGTATCCATACCAGAAGACATGCCAACAGCCCTACTGCAGTGTCAACTCTTACAAATATTCCTTTTATCCGTCCAGTTTTCGCCTCTGGAACAGCTTATCAGATGAGCTCATCACTGCTCCTTCCTTGGATGCTTTCAAGGCAAGGATAGGCTCAACAATTCCTTAGATCAGAACAACATGTTTATATTCCATTTTTAACCCGCACTGTGGACCTTTCCGCCACACATGTAAATATCACATATGCGTGAGAATGTTCCAGAGGAGCCCAGCGCATTATTGGAAGGTGTTCCGTTGGACCTGGACGGATGCCTCTCAAAAAAACCTTAAAAGAGAAGTCTTTTTTCATACTTTTCCCTTGTGATCTTGCCTGAATTTCTAATCAGACAAGATCAAACCAACATCCTGTAGTTGTTGGTTTTTGTTATTTTGTGTATTTTGCTTTCGTTTTCTGTAAAACTTTGTTGACACTTGTTCCCGCCATTCACTACATCCAGTGGGTGGGGTAAAGTTCAGAATCCGGTGTTTAACAAAAATTAGGGCAGAGTATCTGACTAGCTCTTTGTAACTGTCAGTGCTCTGTTGTCTCGCAAGTTCAGAATCAGGATTGTTGCTGGTCTTTTTTGAAATTAGTATCTAATACTTGAAAGGGGTAGAGTTTTTTTCACACTGACTGTACTGTAGTGTGGAACTTGATGTTTAGTAATTGAGCTGCCACTTGTGAAGCACTGCCGTCCAGTTCGGTGTTTGATATTCTCATTTTGCAAACTCTCCTCTTGCCAAGTAGGATCAACCAACGGTAGGAAATGTCTAAATTGCATGTCAGAAGGCCCCCATTCATGTTTCCAGTGGTGGTAGTTATTGGTTTTATTCTATGGAAATGGTCAAATCAAGGTTCAGACTCTCCGGACCCAAACTTGGAATGCAGGATTGGCAGCAATGTGTCTGCGGACAGATCTACGCAGTGTTTCACTATCATAACTTGTAAATTGTAGAACTTCAGAGAGGTTAAGATGCTTTTCCTCATCCAAAGGCACTAACCTTGCTCTCTTGATTATCCTGGCTGGGGACATCGAAACAAACCCAGGTCCCAGGTCTAAGTGTGGTTTGTGCAAAAAAATGTTCAAATTATCGGACAAAATGATTGAATGCACTGATTGCGAAAAACGCTTTCATGCAAAATGTTCAAACCTGGGAGATGATGAGCTGTTAGCGATTGAGACTGGCAGTAGTGATTGGTATTGCACAAGCTGCAAGGCGGATTGTGGCCTGTGCAGTCGTGCGGTTCTCAATGGTCATAAGGCAGTTCAATGCGATGGTTGTGAACTGTGGCTTCACAATGAATGCTCTTTTATTTCGGACACTGATTATGAAAATGTATTGACTTCTGGGTGCACATGGATTTGTCCAAAATGTGAATTTTTCAACTTCTCGGACTCCTTTTTTGATGATCAGTTGAATCTAGTGACTGAGAATCGATTTAATCCACTGTCAAAGGATAAGAATGTTAGGCTTTCATCAAGCAGTTCAAATGAGTCAAATTTAAATGGCAAGACTCTTGGCGGTTTGAAACTTGTTAGTTTGAACATAAACAGTATTAGGGGTAAGAAATTGGATTTATTAGCTTTCCTTGATGTCCACCAACCTCAGGTTGTGGCTATTCAAGAAACAAAAATTGACAGTTCAGTTGCAACTTCGGAATTGTTCCCTGAAACATTCCCCTACAATGTATTCAGGAAGGACAGAAACCTTCATGGTGGCGGAGTGATGCTTCTCATTCATAAGGACAGTCCGCACATGCCCTTATCAGAAATAGAAAACGACTCAGAATCAGTTTGGGTTAAAATTTTGGCAAATAAAACTTCCCATTATGTAGCAAGTTGGTATCGTCAGCCTGGTGGCTCAAGTGAGGAATTTCAATTGTTTCGTGACCAGTTAGATCATATTAGGACAAAGCACAAGGGAAATAAGCTCCCCTCAGTTCACGTACTAGGGGATTTCAACTTCAAAGATATTGCTTGGCCAGACCGACTTAATAAGTCAGGATCAGTGTTAAGTCAGTCAGAGGGACAAATGTTGATTGATGTCATGAATGACCATGGTTTAGAACAACTGGTGAATTTCCCGACTCGGGAGAAAAACACATTGGATTTAATTCTCACTTCGCTTCCTGGTCAGTTTCAAGAACTACATTCCCCGGACAAACTTAGTGATCATGATGTGATATCAGGAACATTGAAAATTTATGTCCCCCCAAAAAAGAAACCTCGGAGGAAAGTGTTTTTGTACCAAAAGGGAGATTTTGAATCAATGAGGAAAGAAGCGTCAGACTTCGCAAAACATAGGTACTTCAATGGTTACTTGGACAATCGCTCAGTTCAGAAAAACTTTGACTTGATAACCTCCCTTATTCAGGAGTCTGCTGAAAAGCATATCCCCTAAAAAACCAGTAGGTCAACCTCTTCTGTTCCTTGGATAACCCCTGAGATAAGAAGGAAGATTCGTAGAAGAAATAAGACACATGTGAAGGCCAAAAAGACTGGCAGTAGCAAACTTAGGTCAAAATTTGAATCTTTGAGAAGGGAAATTAAAGCTGATGTGAAAGAGCAACATGATTTGTATGTCAATAACTTGGTTGGTGACATAAAGGCTAATCCCAGAAACTTCTACAGGTACATTAATAGTCAAAAGAAAGATAACTCAAGGTATCCCACCCCTAAAGAAGAGAAATGGTGGTGGTGTTGCCGAGTCAGAGTTGGAACAGGCTGATGAATTTAACAGTCAGTTTTCGGATGTGTTTAACAAAAGTGAGCACACCCAAGTCCCCCTTCCTAATCGCTCGGCTCCTTTCATGGAGGACATTCATGTTTCGGCAGAAGGTGTAACGAAACTTCTTAAGGGCTTGAACCCATCGAAAGCTTTAGGACCTGATGAAATGCATCCCAGAGTCTTAAAAGAACTAGCATCTGAATTAGGCCCAATGTTCGCTCATCTCTTCCAACAATCTATTGACTCGGGTGAAATCCCCAAGGAATGGTCTCTTGCAAATATATGCCCACTCTTCAAAAAAGGAGATAGGTCTTTGGCTTGCAATTACCGACCGGTTTCTCTAACTTGTGTACCATGCAAGTAGTCGAACACATTGTCTGCTCTAATATTATGGCACATTTGGATGAACATAAACTTTTGTCAGACAGACAATATGCTTTCCGTAAGAAACATAGCTGTGAAACTCAATAGATCACGGTTATAAATGACTGGGCTAAAATCTTGGATACGGGCGGTCAGGTTGACACTTTTATCTTGGACTTCGAGAAAGCTTTTGACACTCCCCCTCATGAATTACTTAAATGTAAGCTATACAGCTATGGTATTGGTGGGAAGACTCTGAAATGGATCGATTCTTTTCTCTGTTACAGGCAGCAGCGTGTGGTGGTAAATGGAGTTAAGTTGGATTGGGCCCCGGTTTTGTCAGGTGTCCCCCAGGGCACTGTGCTTGGACCATTGTTGTTCTCGTTATACATTAACGATATAACAGAAAATACTGACTCGGAATTAAGACTTTTTGCTGACGACTGTGTTTGCTATCGTGAAATCAGAGATATTGAAGATACTGTGAAACTTCAGGAGGATATAGATCATTTAGGTTGTTGGGCAAGGAGTTGGGGCATGAGATTTCAACCTGTTAAATGCAATATAATGCAAATTACAAGGAAACGGATCAAGAAGATCAATGCTTCCTATACCTTAGAGGGAAGGGTCCTCAGTAATGTAGAAACTATCAAGTATCTTGGCATAACCATTGCCAATGATTTGAAATGGAACACACATGACAATAATATTTGCACAAAGGCTAATAGGACCCTCGGCTTCCTCAGACGTAATTTGGCAGCATGTCCACAAGATGTTAAGGAGTCAGCATACAAGGGACTGGTGCGTCCAGTCCTGGAGTATGGCAGTTCAGTTTGGGACCCTCAAAGTATACTTCTTCAAGATGAACTTGAGAAGGTGCAGAAAAGGGCAGCTTGATTTGTAACGGGAAATTACACATATGAAACTGGGAGTATGACTGGCATTCTGGAGAAATTTAAGTGGGAATCCCTAAAAAAGAGAAGGAAAGATAGTAGACTTATAATGCTTTACAAAGGCAGGGATTATTCTGGCCCAAGATTTTTGTGAGATAAAAAATCCCATTAGGTCAAAATTAATGAGAAATTTTCAAATCTGATGAGACTTTTTCTCTCGCTGGGTCAAAGTTAGTGAGAAAATTTCAGTTTAATCTGTTGATTCTTTTCATTGCATGAAATAGAGGTGAAACGATTCACCGAAAACGTGGTGCACCGCGGTGCGGTCGGCTCGGTTCGATTCACGATACGGTCTTCCTTCATTTTCGGTTCTATTCGGTTCATCCTTTTTAGTGCCGCTTAGGCAAAAAAAAAAAAAAAACGAAAAAAAAAAGAAGAAAAAAAACTTGATTTGCCACTTTTGTAAAATCGCAAGATTACAGTTTTATTTGTTTCTTGAGTCTAGCTATCTGATAATTGTTTTTTTCTCTCTTGCAATCGATTTTATTAATACTCGAGCGGCGTGTTTACCAAAATGGCTGACTGTGAAGTTGCGGATGCTCCCGCGAAGTTTAAATCAAGAGTTTGGCAGTACTTCGGCTTTGAAAACATCATTGATAAAAATGGAATCAGAACTTTAGATAAATCTGAAACTGTTTGCAAAGAATGTCGGGCCCAAATTTCCTACGAAACTGGCAACACAACCAATATGTTCACTCATCTGCAGAGAATTTTACTGTTTAATCAAATGTTAAATCAAATATTAAAGATTTCTAATTTCATTGCTCAAGTAAATTTTTCATAGTTTCTTGTATTTTTCTTATTCCAGATTTGTGTTCCTGGCAGAGCAAATAACTTAAGATGTATCGCGATACGTATCGTATCGTGACCTCTGTATCGCGATACGTATCGTATCGTGAGGTGAGCGTATCGTTGCAGCCCTAGCATGAAATATAAATCATAATGGTTAATTTAAAGAAACTAGGTTTTGTTTTTCTTTATGTCCAAGGAAAATAATTTCATTAAAATGATCAAATATATCAACTTTCAAACAGTTTATCTCATACCGCAATGATCCCAAGTTTTTTGACAGATATGTCTGGACAAACAGTGCAGACCCAGACCAGACTGTTCCTAGATTAGGGTCATCTCTGTTTTCCATTCCATCTGCATCTTTTGTAGGCATTACTGTATGGTAGAACCTCAAGTCTTTGTTTGAACTTTAGGCTTACAGTACATTTGTAATTTTTTGGCTGTCAAAAAATTTAGGAACATTACAGTAATTAACCCTTGTCATGCTGAACCTGGATATGCCCCACCTTTGCAAACAGTGCAGATTTTAGATCAGATGGCTTCTGAAGAAGCTATCTGATCTGGATCTTCACTCTTTGTCATTCAGTTTATGAAATTGTAAGAATAAATTACATCAAAAATCTGACTGGTTGATACTCAGAAGTGTGATTTGACAAGGGCCTTGCTGTTATTATTTTCGCAGACCCCCCCCCCCCCCCCCCCCCCCGGCGGGTTTTCGGGCTTGTTTATCCACTTTCTCGGTCGCCGAGTCTGGAAAGGCAGATAGTGGGCGCGCAGAGGTCTCTACAGTGGAGCAAAAATATCTCAAAATGCCCTCTCAGCTCGTTTGGGCGGATAACAGTTTTCTTTTTTTTTTTCGTTTCCGCCTTTGAAGACTCTATTTTGCAATGAACTACAAAAGCGCTTGCAAATATGAAACACTGATAGCAGATTTTCGCAAGAAGCTTTGCAGTGACATAGACAATGCTGGTTACCCGCATATGTTATGCAAGTCATTTGGCGCCAAACATTTCCGGAAACCAAAGCCTATAAAACAATCCGAATGTACCGAAATGGTCGGCATGTGCGAAAAAAGAAAAACACGGTGCGAATTGAAAGAATTTCTCGGTGCGATTTTTTTTCTCAATCAGCGAACTTTTATGCGATTTCAGGTAAAAAAATGTGAGAATATCGCGAAATCGCGCCAAAAAATGATCCCTGCAAAGGTCTGAGGGGTGCAGCCAGTATACCCATAAATGACCTTGTTCCCCCAAATAGGCGTACCAGGAATCATCATTCCCTGACATTTCAAACCCCATTGGCTGGGACTGACATTTACAAGTCCAGTTTCTTCCCCCAGACTATTAGAGATTGGAATTCCCTGGAAGATTCACTTATTTCTGCTGCTGAGTGTGCAGAGGATTCAGTTACTAAGTTTACTTCTCTTATAAGGGCTAGGGACTAGCTTCCCTGATTCACAGGTCCTGGTGAATGATTGTCTTTGGACGTATCACCAGTAAACAATTCTGATTCTGATTCTGAGAAGAAGAACGGCTACTGATCCCGCGCGAGATCACAAAACGAAAATGCTGATCTGTTTGAAGCACAATTAAAACGCACTAAACTTGTATAAATACACAATAAATGGTTTCCATCTAATTAATATACTATCAACCTTCGTTCCATCTTCATATTCAGCAGTTTGGCCCTTTCCAGGGTATATTATTTTCTTTTTTATCCCCAGTTTGTCTAATTTTGCGAAGAGCTCCGCCATCTTGCTATGTATACTATCAGTTCAGCAGCCGTGCGTATAAGAAAATGCACGGAATTCGTGCTTCTCCCAATCATTGAAAACAAAGCTTTCTTCCGATTATGCGATAAAATATTTATTTTTAAAGTCCATCATGTAAAAAGTGCACAAAATGTTCAGGTACACATTACCTTACCTCACTTTATCTTACTTTGCCTTGCCAACCCTACCCTTCTGCTCTTTCCTTCCCTCCCCTCCCCTACCATACCCCACCCCACCCAGCCTCCCACCGACCCATTTCACCTCACCGCACTTCACCTCACCACACCACACTCCACTCCACTCGATTTCGTCAATCCGTGCCACTCCAGCATCACTTCATTCGGGACACTTTCCACCTCCTTATGTTACAAACTGTCAAATTTGCCAATACTTTTATACTCATCATTTGGATACATGTTTATTCCATACATAGATGAAAATGTTCCCGTTCAGACAACATTCTATTTTGTTGGAGATCAAAAAGGAAGCCTTAGCCACTGATATGATTCTAGGGAAGACACTTTACACGAATAATCTGTAGCAGTAGAGTTACGCTAGAACTTGAATAGAATAGGTGCTTTGTCCTGGTACTGCCTTGCATATGGAATGGCTGTAGGGTAGTGCAAATTTTGGGTCCAAACAATGAGTTGCAGGCTGGCTCTTCTAGCCTGACGACTTTCCCAGGTAAGGTGCTCTTACGAGTATGTGGCACTGTTTCCTTCTTAGCTGCATCTCCACCTGTTGATTATGGGTCCATAAGTAAATCACGTTTGTTCTAATGGTCTGATTTTCCATGCATCTGATCAAGAGCACATTCATTGCACATGCCATGACAGAGTCATCAAACGTCATCATGGCCTGCTTAAAATCATTTACAGTTTGCAATTACGCACAAACACCATTATCATGAAAACGAAAAGAAATTTCTTGTCCATTGTTTGGCCAGTCGAGTCTCAACTGGTGGTTTTCTTTTTCTCCAAAAGTTCAGTGTAACTGTTTGACACCAAACGGTTTCCAGATGTCGCAATACGTTCATTTCTGTCGAGTCCTTTTTTAGATTGACCATGGGTCTTATCTTATTTAAGTCTATACTTTTTTCCTTTGGTTTCGAAGGCGGGATGTGGGATATGATTAATCAGTTCCTGATCATTGCCTATCTTTTTACCTGGTGAAACTTGTGGACATAGAGGATATTTGACTTTTTCAGTGTAAGATCGATTTTTATTTCACCGAATGAACACCAAAGCAGTATTTTCATGAGTGGCGAAGCCACGAGTGAAAATACCACTTTTGGTGTTCATGAGTGAAATAAAAATTTATCTTACACTGAAAAAGTCAAATATCCTCTATGTCCACAAGTTTCACCAAGTAACAAAATACAGAACAATCTCCTGGACATAGACCCGGAACCTATCCTGAAACGCGGAGACTCAAGAACCAGGGGTAGGTCCAGATTGCAGCAATCCACAGCAACATCAACAGTCTGCAATAATTCCTTTTATCCACGAACAACACGCCAGTGGAATCAACTACCTGTCTTTGTCACAGATGCCACAAGTCTAGAAGGGTTCAAGGCTGCTCTTGCCAACTATAGAGCGGCACCCTCCAGGACAGCGTAAACAGCCACAGCCCTGTACATAGTTTTAACCTACACACAGATGCTTTTAGACTTTTACTGTTTTTAACCTGGAAACATGATGGCTGTTTCATCCCTCAGTTAGGTCAACCTTTACAGTCTAACAAGACTCCTGACCTTATATCGGAAGACGAAGACGAAGACGAAGACGAAAAAGTCAATTTTTCTATTTCCTTTATGCTTGAAAATCGCAATAATTCTGTTTATTCAAGAGTGTCAGCCATCACGACAGAAACACAACTTTTTTTCTAGCCGTTTGCGTCAAATTTGATGCTTCCAGCGTGTTTATTGGGTTTGATACTGGTTGTAAACTATGGCCTACTTCGCTTGGGGCTAAATCCGCGGCTATAGCCGCTGTTCCAATAATTAGTCAGTTCCCACGTAAAGCATCTTCCAATCAAATGTTAGCGACCATTTGCGTGATCTTCCGACAAGGTTTGATACATATTCACTGATTGGTCAAAATTTCTCACCCGGGTATTTTTGGGCTATAGCCGCGGCCATTCTCAGAGGTATGGTCCGAGCTATAGCCCCAACCGAACATCAGTAGCTCGGCTATAGCCGCGGAATTAGCCCTAAGCGAAGTCGGCCTATCAGAGGTATGGTCGGAGCTATAGCCCCAACCGAACATCAGTAGCTCGGCTATTGCCGCGGAATTAGCCCCAAGCGAAGTAGGCCTATGTTTGCAACTCAAAAATAGCTTCAAATATCATTTTGATAAACAGATCTAAAAATTGGCCAAGAAAGAATGCCTACAGGAGACTTAGGCGGCCTGACATCGCGTGCAGTAACAATGTTACGTTGGCGCTTTAAGTGACGTCATTAACATCGTAATGGCGCGAAAACATGCGTGACGTAATTTTTTGTGAAGCCTGATAAGATTTTGCCAATTAATCAACAAAAAAAACTTGAGGCTCTTTTACAAAAATCCTATTTCTGAAACAGTGAACTCGAAAGTGATAATTTCACTGTTTGGAACAGTGAGATTATCAGTTTCGATTTCACCGAGAAATCCCTATAATTCAATAAAAACTATAAAAGAAACATCGTTTACTCAGGTCTTCCGTGCGCCACTTGGGTGCGTTTCTTTTTCCTATATCATAATCGTGATTGCGATTTGATCGTTCACATCATGATTTCGTCATGATTTCGTTCAAATTACATAACCTATGTTTGATTGAAGTGCGATCATTATTGTTCTTGTTGTCGTCACCAAAATTCTGCCGAGATTGGCTGCCTCTCTACTCGAATGATAACGCAAGTACAAAAAAGACGAAACTCCTTCATGGCGGCTCAGCAACTCGTGATTGAAGTTATTTTAACTTTTGTAAAATGGCAGAATGAAATCTAAGGGTTAAGTTCGAAGAGTTTAGTACCTAGGTTTGGAATATTAACCAAGTCATCGGCAGGAAGAATTTGACTAGAACGTAGTGTTTTATAGACTGGCTCCCAGTCCATTTGCTTTAGTTTTTGGGTTTGACCAAAGTAAATGGTTGGCCATCAGAATAAAACGAGCCACGTTCAGACTTATACCATTTGAACACATATAACCACTTAGCCTGGAAGCCAGGCTAGTAGTTTTACATTTGATATCATTTTATAATATCGCTGATGAGCTGTTCAAATATATGTTGGTGCGTTTAGAATGGCATGTGATGGTTATTCATTCCATGTACGTATTATTACCATCTACAATACAGCATTGACTGACACACAGTCTCGCTTCTGAACCTTCGCAGGAAAAGGGAAAAAGCTCTGGTTCACGAGAGATGTTTTCGACCTCTGTAATGGGAAGAGGGATTCGCAGAAAAGACGCTTCAAAGCAGATGGAGAAAAAGAATTCAGGAACGCTGACAAGACGATTCAGGGGCACTGAAGAAAGCAAAAGGGGACTGGATAGGTGCTAGGAGATTAAAACTTGCATGAACAAAAACAACAGCATGGGTATTTATCACTGGTGAATTATCTTACTTTAGAGAAACAAGGTGGGTTCACAGCTATCCAGGATAAGTCTGGGAAAGGTCAAACAGAAGAACAAGAGATTCTCAGCAGATGAACAGGATATTGCCCAGTCTATAAATAATGATTGTGGTGACAATGCAGTTTTGGACTGCAATCAGCGTCCAGAAAAAGATTTAAAACCACCCCTCCGCGAGAAGCTGAGATTGCAGTTGCAGCAGTGAAAAATGGGAAGTCCGTTGGAATTGATAATTGTTTTAGCAGGCGGAGAGACCATGGTGAATATTTTAGCAAAGATCTGCCAAAAGACCTGAAGAATTGGACAATGGCCAATTCCAAGGACTCAGATATTGATTATTATACTCCCCCCCCCCCCCCCCCCCAAAAAAAAAAAAAAAAGGGAAACAGCTCTGTCAGAACTACAGGCCCATCAACCTCATCAGTCATACGAGCAAAATCGCACTGAAAGTCACAGTGAACGGGCCCAAACTCCAACGAAAGAGATGATCACCGAAGAACAAACAGAAAGACACACCCTTCCAAATGATATACGAACAACATCAATGTTTAGACAATTCAAGAGTCAGATCCAGGCGTGGGCAAGCCAAAGGTGTAACTGTGCCATGTATGGCGGATCAGCAGGTTAGTTTATTGTGTTGTATTATCTCTGTTTTAGATTTTTTATCTTCAGCTTTTACCGTTAGAGAGTGGAACGAAATTTGTCATTTTTGTTATTTTCCTTTTTTATTTACTAAAGTTTATCGGGGAAGAGCTCCTGTAGCTAATGTTAATTGTTATCTAAACCTTACGTCAAATAAAAATATTTGAATCTTGAAGATAACAAAAATGTGTCCGTCTGTAAAACTACCGGAAAACATGAAACTGTACCATCAGGGAGTGGAACGAATTACCTCCAGACCGGTGCTTCCTGATATCTTTGTTTTAGTTTTTATATCTGTAGTTTCTAGTTTAGTCGAGTTTCGTTTGGTTTTTTGCTTTATATATTTGTGTTGTCCAAGTTAATACATGTATGTTTAGTTTGTAAATAAGTCTGTGAAGCTGAGTTGTTTTTATTTAAATTTAATTTTTCTATTGAGGTCTGTGATTCTCGTAAATACTGTCTTACCTTCTAACCATTCTATGTGCCTTAACATTATATTTTATTTGTTGTTTTTTCCTAGTTTGCATTTTTATTGTCGAAACTGAGCTGAAAGCACAGTACCCTGCTACTGTCTTTCTTTATTACTTTCTTAACTCCTTTTTTGTTTGTTTTTTGATAACCCGAGTTTGTTCTCTACAGCTTGTCTTGGGACCATCTTTCGCTTTCTAAACAAGGATCCTTGAAACCTGTAGTACTTGAGTGCAGGGGTCCTTGTTGGTGCCTTCGCCTTTTTTCGACATAAGACTTGTCTGTGTATCTAGAATATTCCGGAATTGTCTATGTTTAAATGAATTACGAGTTCGGGCATATGAGTTGGATACTTTGACCATATTGCCGTTTGTAAGTAGAGATGGGTGGTATATATAGGAATTTCGTAATTAGTCTTACCCCCCCCCCCCCTTCACACACACACCTCTAAACTGCTTATGGTCATATACATGTTTTTAAAGCATTATTATTAGTTCTTACTTGTTTATGGGCAATGGGCAATACATTAGAATCCTACTAGATTTTCATATATCTTCATATAGTAGACACGTTCATAGTGACACTTACGTCAGTGGCGGATTCAAACGAATCCCCTTCTTAGCCCAAATCTTATTTTCATGGGGAATTTCAGGAAAAATTGGTCAAACTGCATAAATCGAACCCCATTTCAGCTAATTTGAACCCCCTATCCAAAATTCCTGGATCCGCCCCTGTACGTTTTCCTTCTTTTACAGCGCTGTTCTTATTTATTTATTTATTTATTTTATTTCATACTTACGTTTGTCGGAAAATAGCCCTTGTAGCTAATGATAATTGTTATCTACCCGATGTCAAATAAAAATTCTTGAATGTTGAAAAAAAAATGTGTCCCCCTGTAAAAGTAGCGGGAAAACATGACAGTGTAGGGTAAGGTGGGGCAAAACGCCCATGCGGGGCAAAACCACAGGAAAAAATGAACAAAATAATCATAAATACGTAAATGCGGACGTGACAAAGATTCTGCACACATACGCAAGTCATAAATACGCATCTCCGACTGGTACCACGAATACACACAAGTACGTAAATACGCGTCTTTGACATAAATACGCAATCCGGCCATGACAAAGATTACGCACAAGAACGCACTTCATGTATGCATCACCAATACGCAGTGCGGCCGTGACAAAGATTACACACAAGAACGCACTTCATGTATGCATCACCAATACGCAATGCGGCCGTGACAAAGATTCCGCACAAGAACGCACGTTGTGTACTAATCACCAATACGCAATGCGGCCGTGACAAAGGTTCCGCACAAAAACGCACGTTGTGTATTTATCACAAATACGCAATGCGGTTGCTGTTATGATTCCGCAGAAGAACTCCCTACATGTTTGATCATGAATACGCAATACGGCTTGAAACATGATTCCGTAAAAGTACACAATGTACATGTGAGCCACGGCATCATAAAACTAACAATAAGGCATAGTGTCCAGTGAAGATTCAGATTAACCTAAGCATCGGCCTAGTCTGATCAGTTTTCACGGTCTGCTCCGTGGGTAGTTAGGGGTCCTAGTTTTCATCAAGCGGACACTGAAGACTCTGGTCATATTGGGTGGACGCCCAGTCTCATCTGAGTCTTCCCATGGCGCACATGTAAATTGTAGGAAATCGTGTCCGGCTCATGTACATTTATTAATGAAACTAGTGTATAATATACCTGTTTACCCACTTTAAAATAGACCCCCCCCCACACACACACACACCAAACTTCTAACGCTTTGATCATGAGTGAATATTACATAATGTATGCTTCCCGTTAAAAACTGTACAGCAACCGGGTCTATCTATACATACCCTGACAGTAGTTTCAAGTTCCAAATTATCTTATTCCTCCGTTTGTCGGAAAATAGCCCTTGTAGCTAATGATAATTGTTATCTACCCGATGTCAAATAAAAATTCTTGAATGTTGAAAAAAAATGTGTCCCCCTGTAAAAGTAGCGGGAAAACATGACAGTGTAGGGTAAGGTGGGGCAAAACGCCCATGCGGGGCAAAACGTTAACGCCCATGCCTTTTATATCAATATCCATATGTTTTTGGGATTAAAGTGTTATTGAAACAAATATGTCAGGCCGTAGGACTTCTTATGAATAGACACTTCAAAGAAGCGCATCTACTTGTAGCTTTTTATCATGGATTTAAATATTCTGTGCAGTTTTCTGTAAATCTGGATGACTGAATATTTTCTTGCAGTTCATCTTGCTGAGAGAACTTAATACTTTGCGACAGTCTGTTTGCAAGATAAAGTCTAAGCGAGCTTTAATCTGTCGCGAAATCTTAATATGTCCATTTGTTAAAAAAATATTTATTAACTAGCAAATGTGGTGCAAAACGCCTACACTCCGGCATCTCTGATGAATCATGTATCGATGTTCTTTTGCAAAAACTACAGCAAACTGTGGGCGTACAATGCATGGCGACATTCATGGTACTAAATATCAAAGTTTTGGCCTCTGAAGCTGGATGAGTCGCGTTACATGATGAAAGAGGTACAATAGTGGGGCAAAACGCCAACCTTGAGGAAACGTTTTTATAAGTATCAAATAAAATATTTGATCTAACTGGAATATTCTTTTCGGGCAAAGGAATCAGTATTGTCTAAAAACAAACGATCAAATCTCGAAACAAGATAAGGAATAGCCATGGGCGTTTTGCCCCATCTAAAAAGAGCTGTCGGTGTAAAACATTACTGTATATATGGGGGAAGATCTGCGGGACACAGCCCCAGAAGCCAGCGTCATTTTAAAAGCTCAATTCAAATGGAATTATCTGCAGACTATATATATTTTTTTTTCGGGCAGAGCCAGATTATTTTTTTCACTAATTTTTGAGGCCAGATTATTCATTTTGATCCCCTTATGAGCCAATTTATATTTTTCTTGCATATCCAAAGACAGGGAATTCTTTTTAAAAATATACCAGGCCCCCTCCCCCCAGAATATCAAATGGTCGGTCCCGAATACGGCGTAGAGACAGCTGCACTAAGACCCTATAGTTGTGGGTACATTTCTTCTATATACTTTGGTAGGCCTACCGACAGCTCGCATGCAGCATAAATTTATAAATTTACAAAACATCCAATACAACTTTCACATGTATTATTGATCTGCCGCATTACAAAGTAAATGTTTCCACTGAAACTGAATTGCGAAAAAGTCACTAGCTTATGGGAGACAATTAAAGCCATTAAGGCAATTACATCGCTCTAAAAGGCCAAATTCCTTACAAAGCCTTTTTTCGTCATCATCCCTAGCTTTTCTCAGTTTCCGGTCTTTTATGCCATTAAAATTGTGAAATTGCTTTGGCTTTTGGGGGCGTAGCCCCCGACCCACCCCTTTGTTAGCTTTTAGCATAAAACTTTAAGCCATGAAATAAAAATGCCGCCTTGCATTCATTTATAATGTGACTCTATCATTAAATATCTATCAAATTTCAAAAGTGCAAATAAAGCATATTTTTGCATATGTTTTGCTAGAAAAATCCCTTAAATTCCTAATGTTAGCCCTATTTATAAAAGTTTGCGAAAATAGCCCTAATTTTAGGCCTAATATTTTTGCTAAGTAGTGCTTGAAAGAAAGCCTGTCCAACATTCTCTAGACACAGGAACTCTCCCACTTGATTGGCGCAATGCAAATGTTACTCCAGTTTTCAAAAAAGGTGATAGACATCTAGCTGAAAGTTATAGGCCAGTGTCCTTAACATCAGTATCATGTAAAATAATGGAACATATCATATGTAGCCACATGTTGAAACATTTTGATAAACATAACATTTTGACATCACTGAATCATGGATTTAGGTCAGGATATTCTACAGAAACTCAGTTGCTGGTTACTATGCATGATCTTTTACAAACCAATGACAGGAATATTCAAATGGACATAGCAATTCTGGATTTTTCAAAAGCGTTTGACACGGTTCCACATGACAGATTACTTCAAAAATTAGAAGCTTACGACATACGCGGTAAGCTACATAAGTGGCTATCTTCGTTCCTGAAAGACAGACAAATGAATGTAGTCGTAGAGGGGGAACATTCAGAGTCCGCATATGTAGAATCCGGAGTGCCACAGGGGACCGTGTTAGGGCCTTTGATGTTTCTGTGCCACATAAACGATTTACACTGATAGTGTTAAATCTCAAGTACGTCTATTCGCCGACGACTGTCTCATTTACCGACAAATTAAAACTCAAAGAGACCATCAAATACTTCAAAATGATCTTAAAGAACTTGAAAAGTGGGCAGCCAAATGGGGCATGAGATTTAATGCAAAAAAGTGTTATATCCTCAGTATACGACAGAAATCTTCTCACTTTTATCAGCTTGATGGAGAAATTTTACAGCAAGTGAACTCTAATCCATATTTAGGACTCACAATATCTGAGGACTTGCAATGGAAAACACATATAACAAATATAACCAAAAAGGCAAACTCAACACTCGGTTTCTTACGACGAAATTTGAAATACTGTTCTGAGGACTGTAAAAGACTTGCATATATAGCCCTAATCCGCTCGACGTTGGAATATGGAGCTGTTGTATGGGATCCATATCAAAGTCGTGACATCATAGCCGTTGAGAAAGTACAAAGACAAGCCGCTCGGTTTATAAAGAATGATTATAAATCAAGATTTGAAGGATGCGTAACGTCAATGTTAGAGGACCTTAAGTTACCAACCTTACAACAAAGACGCCTTGAATCAAGACTGGTTATGTTATACAAAGTCGTGCGGGGTGCGGTACCAGCAATCAATGCTGACGAATTCCTTATTCCTCTTAGGAACAAAAGAAATATAAAACCGCGTCTACATTCTGACTTTCAAACCACAAATTTTGTGCAAAGATATTCAGTAACCCATACAGAGTGCTTTAAGATACCAGACGCTCAAACAGACCAATTCAAAAACTTCTTCTTTGTCAGAACCATAAGTGAGTGGAACCAACTGGAAGAGTGTCAGATTCGCGCAGAGACAGTGAACAGCTTCAGAAAAGCTGTCCAAAAAAGTTACTAACTTTTCATAGCGCACACACCCGCGGTTGTAGATGCCAGAATTGGATTCTACCGCTAAACTTATACAGATACAGATACTTAGTATCTGTACCATAAATGAAGAGAGTACCATGCTTCAGGAACTGGTTTGCGAAAGCAAGCAGCTAGCTAAACCATTCCCTTAGCCTGGTTACAGACAGCACCATGTTCTTTATGTAAGAAACAAGGCGTAAAATTATTGTTGTGGTTAAAGAAAAGGATTTTCATTCACATATGTAAAGGTCAAATAAATTAGGATGAGATCTGATCATAATAGTTCAGCCTGTAAAATTTATTAAAAAAAAAAAAAGAGAAAGTTTTCCAGTCAGTTTGTAAAAAAAGAAATTAGCTACCTCAAGATGAAAAAAAGAAAGAAATTGTTTTCAGAGGCCAGTGAAAAAAAAATCCAGTCTCCACCAAGAATACCAGGCCCTGCCCCCCCCCCCCCACACACACACACAGAGAATATCATATGGTCGGTCCATTAGTAGGTATATTTCACTACTAGAGGTCATTACGTAGCCTTGAAGGTGGTATAATCGTGGATATAAGAACTTAATCACGTGACAGCCACATGTCAAATAATTTCTTGATTTTTTCTTATGACATTATTAGACTACAACACCAGATGAATATCCTGATACAATTTCGATTCAAAGCAATATCGTTTTTATGTTAGAAAATTCATCCGCACGTGATTGGGCGATCTATTTATAGCAAATGTCACTGGGTTGTAAATTCGTGGATGTGTTCCGCCGTGTGATAAAAAATCGACGCACCCTCGTCAGGTCACTTGTTCATAATTGTCTGTTGCATAGATGCTTTTGAAACATTTTAGTCTTAAACAGATTACAGATAATCCAATCTATATCAGATATTAATGTATAAAGGAAGATACCCATTTATTCAAATAGGATTCATAAAGCTCTACTTTGACTTTCCTACAATTACAACATTTATAACTGTAGCGTCATAGCCCTTGAACAGAACGAGTTGAAATTCACTGTATCACTGTATTGGTATATCCGCCTGAATAGAAACTAACAGTATGTACATATTGTTTTCTTTGGAAAAAATACGAGCCTGGATTCTTCCCTACTCTTAAAACAGAACACTATCTTTTTCAAGAAAATCAGATAAGGACCCCCGGTATAATAAACTGAATAAAAGAACAATTTCGCAATAAAATTTTGCACCCATACTAGGACCAACTGTTCATCGGAAGGTACAAAATCAGTATTCATTGCAAAGTATCAGGCTGATATCCGAGATTAGAAAATGGCCGCTTTTCAGGTATGCAAAAAAGAAATAGCAAAATAAGGCATAAAAGTGATTGGTCAAACTGTTTTAAAAGTTATATTCCCTATTTAGGCTCTAAGCATTTGCTTTTGATATGAAATAAAACCTTTATGCATGGTTAGATGCTGGAAGAATAAACACTGAGTGAAACTTCTTTTGCGCATGAATATTATGCAAATTACTAACATCCACGAATTTACCTACCTACCTGCCTACCTGGTTCTACCTGGGTTGAAGGCCGTTGGTAAGCGATGCTTGTACTGGCCTCTTTTAGCAACTTGTCTTGAATTATACTGGTTAATTTTAAACTGTTGGGTGTGCGCAAATTTAACTATATGCTGAATTTCCCTGGTCTTCTCTTCCATGCGGAATTCAGAGAGCTCTTGAAACGGTTGAGTGATTCACTGTTTACACATGCTTCTGGTAACCGGTTCCAGCTGTTCACTACCCGTTGGGAGAAAACTCTATGACGCAGACGAAGTTTACAATGACTTTTCTGTAATTTATGCTTATGTCCCCTGGTTATATCACATACTGGTTTCTTGAAGAATAGATTTGTATCTAATTTATCAATATCATTGAGAATTTTGTAGACTTGTATCATGTCACTTCTGTCTCTTCGATACTGCAGAGATGGTAATCCTAATATTTTCAAACGTTCCTGGTATGGAAGGTCCTTGACTTCTTTAACCAATTTTGTTGCACGACGTTGAACATTTTCCAGTAGATAAATGTCCTTTTTCAAATAAGGTGACCATATAACAGAACCGTATTCGAGATGAGGTCTAATTAAGGTCTTGTATAATTGTAGAAACATGTCCTTTTCCATATACGAGAAAGTTCTTCTAATAATACCAATTACCTTATTGGCTTTATTTGAACAACTGACTATATGTTTACTGAATTTCAAATCGTCTGAGAATGTAATCCCCAAATCTTTTTCCTCTATTATTTCAGAAATTTCAACATTTTCTCCATTTTCTGACATATAATATTTGTTATGGACATTTGTACGACCAATATGCATACATTTGCATTTATTGGCATTGAATCGTAGTTGCCAAGAGTCTGACCAACTTGACAAAAGGAGCAAGTCTGACTGAATACTATCAATATCCTTTGAGTCCTTTACCGTTGAGAACAGTTTTGTGTCATCTGCAAATATCTTAACTAAGTTCTGAACCACATCTGGTAAGTCATTTATGAATATTAAAAACAGTGCAGGACCTAGTACACTTCCCTGTGGGACTCCACTGATAACATTTGACCATTCAGAAGTTGCTCCATTTACTATAACTCTCTGCTGTCGATCTTCAAGAAAGCTGCGTATCCATTCAAGCAAGTTACCAGAAATTCCGTAAGCTTTTAATTTATTTATAAGGCGTTCAAATGGTACTGTATCGAAGGCCTTTCGAAAGTCCAGGTATATTACGTCAATACAATCACCGCTATCTAAAGCTTTAGTCCATAACTCAATAACTTCCAGTAGCTGTGTTACACAAGAGTGTCCACCACGAAAGCCGTGCTGATGTACTGAGAATAAGTTATTAGACTCCATATGGTGCATTACTTTCTGCTTAACAATGGATTCCATTAATTTACACACTGTAGGAGTAAGGCTCACGGGACGGTAATTTTCTGCTAACTTTTTATTGCCCTTCTTGAAGAGTGGCGTGATATGTGCTCTTTTCCAGTCTGCAGGTACTTCTCCAGTTTTCAGTGATAAGTTGAACAGCTGTGCTAATGGAGCACACAGTTCTGATTTCAATTCAAATAAAACTTTGTTATGGATTTCATCGGGTCCCGGTGATTTCGATACATCTAACTTTTCTAGTGCTTTCAAGACTTCTTCCTCCGTTATAACATAGTCACTGAGAGGTGATTTGAAATGGCGTTGTCGCAGTTGCGGTATAGAATCCAAATTCTCTCTTGTAAATACACTAGTGAAAAATCTATTTAAAATATCTGCTTTTTCTTTGTCAGAATCGCTGAGAGAGTCATTTTCACTCAATAAGTCACTTATTCCCTCTTTAGTATTGGTCTTTGATTTCACATATCTCCAAAACGACTTATTGTCAGTCTTAATAGTTAAGGCAATTGACTTTTCATAATCATATTTGGCCTTTCTTACAATACTAGTTGTTGTGTCTCTTTGTTGTTTATATAGGTTAAAGTTCAAATCACTTTTACAATTCTGAAATTTTATCCACGCTCTCCGCTTTTTATCAATTGCTGAAGCAGTTGACTTAGTCATCCAGGGTTTCCTAAAACTCTCCCTACTCCTTGAGACAGGAATATATTTATGCATTTCACTTAGGAGTTTATCTGAAAAAAGTTCCAATGATCATTCACTGAATCAACTGGTGCACTATTCCAGTCAAAATCCCTCAAGTTCTCGCGTATAGCACTGTAATCTCCCTTAAAATAGTTTAATCGTTGAGAACCTGTTGAATCTGGACATGTATAGCAAATGAAGTCGAAAGTGATTAAACAGTGGTCACTTTTTCCCAAACCTGGGGCATAGGTTATGTTATTGACCATTAAATCTTCATTGGTAAACACCAGATCGAGTATATTTGACTGCTGTAGTTCTCTAAATCTAGTTGGTTGCAGTATGTGTTGTGTTAAAAACGTGTCTTTCACAACTTCGAGGAAAATAGAAGTGTCACTTTCAATTGGTAAATCACACTGTAAGTCAGACCAGTTTATATCTTTATAGTTGAAATCTCCAGCTATAATGAGGTGAGAGTAATTCAAGTTAGCTGCCTTCTTCAACAGGCAATTAAGGTTACTATTATTCTCATGAGAGCTTTTCCCCGGGCTTCTGTATATACATCCTACTAGGATCTTGTCACTACTGCTAATCTTAATTTCGCACCATACTGATTCCTCAAAAACAAAGTTGTTTAGCAAATCAACGCCAGTTGAAGAAAAACTTTCATGTACATAAATCGCCACACCTCTACCCTTGTCTGCATTTGAAATAAAGTTCTCATAACCATCTATGCGAAACTCTACCCTATCTAGAGAGCCATGAGAGTGTTTAGGAAATATTTCTGTCAGCATAATAAGTTTTGGTTTGTCCATTTCAATTATACAATCAAGTTCTGATCTTTTATTTATAAGTGAATCACAGTTAGTATATACAACTTTAAAAGAACTATATACATCTGCATTAAAAGTTTGTTTTTTGTTAAAATTACGGCGATGGAAATGGAGCTGTTGTACCACCAGCTCCGGCCCCCTCTATATTAGGGCCCTCCACAATCCGACCTCTGATGATTCTTAAGTTAGTTTCTCCTGCATCCTTTCTGGTTCAGCTCATTTTCTAAGTCTTTGTATTTCTGGCGTTCCACTTTCGTTAGGTCACGGGATATAGAAATGTTACTCAAGTCCTTGTTTGTCGGAGATTTAAGCCCTTTCGAGTTAGTAAGAATATGTCTGCGCTCGCCTTTCTCTATAAAACTTACGCGAAGCGGTCTTGGTTTTGAATAGTCTATTTCTCCTTTATCGTTCCTTATCGGTTTCCCAAACCGAATTTACAACTCCCACGATTTTACAACCTCCAACGATATATGAAGACGTACGAATGGGGCTCACAACTTAAAGTGAATGGATACACTTACAAGGGAAGCAACTCTGTCTTTTTCATTTTGCCCCCCAATTCATTTTAAGAAAGAATTTGATGCCCATGATTTATGCGTAGACACCTGCTCAACTAAATTCCTCTGGCCAGTAGAGCTTCAGTTCCAAAAGGGACTTTTGCAGTATATGTGTGTTCATTGAAGCATAACCGTTAATACGTGAATGAAACACGATATTACGTCACAGCGCGTTTCCAACCTTGCATCAGATTTGACCTTTGACCACCCATCTGACTTGACCCTTAACTACCAACCCAAAGCTTTGAGACTCGAATAATACTAATTTTCTCGAATTATAGGTTATAAATTGTATGAGCTAGTATTTTTAATAAATAAACGATAAGCTAGAAGAGTAATTTAGGTTCATATCACATTTTAAATTCAGTTTTACAAAATTTAATGTTCGGTTAGAGACTAATTTTGCTAAAAATAGCACTAGGTCCGTTCCAGGCCAAACCACGTGTGTACACAGTCTTTTCCGACGAGTTCGAAAATGGCTGGAATTCCGTCAACGGAAAGTTCTGATGAAAGTGAAAAGAAGACGGAGAAGCAAGTTAAACAGAAGCCCAATTCTTCCGACTGTACAAATGGGGTTGACAGTGAGGATGGTAAGAGTTTTTGAAGAATTTATTTTAACCCGCTGTCCGAACAGCTGACGGGTGCGAAAATCGTCTGCATTTTTGGCTTTTATTCCCTCTTTGCTCCCAAGTCTCGTAATAAGAAGACTATTTTTTGGTTTGCCCTTTCATTTAAGACCAGTGGCCAGCGGGATCTCAAATGAGAAAGCAGATTTATGGAGGCTTAGCTTAATGTTTTTCTGGATTGAGTTGTCGTCGTACTTGCAAGGTCATTTTCAAAGTGGAATTACGAATGAGACGCTTACGTAAACCAAAACACTTGTTGCGCGAAGATAAATTGCCAGAGCGAAACGTGACAGTGTTTTGATCGAAGTTTTATTCATGATTTATATGAAAAAGCATGAAAATGGAAAATATACATATATGCAGTAAACTGCTGAAATATTTTTACCATAATCAAGGTCATTCAAGGGTCACAATCTATGTTGCCCTTCATTGTTAATGGGTTTATTATGTATTTCTAATACTTTTTTCCAACTGCCATGCCTTTTTCAACAAAATTTGGTCAACTGCTGGTATTGGCAATATTATGGGCATACAATTATTGCTGTGCCATCCTATTATTATTGCAGATATAGAAATGTTTATACAAAGGGAGATAAGGCAAAACATTGTAAAATACTGCAACCACTAACAAGCCTCACTTCTGACAAGAGTGTCCATGAAAGGCTGTGTGCAATGGAACCCTGTTTACGAATTAAAAGATCCACGCCTATAGCAGGGCTGGGACCACTAGACCAGCAGGCCAGGGCATAACCTACTGAGCTACTGGGGCTCCTGAGCAGAAGGATGCCAGGGGTGGAAGTAGGGAGGGAGTGGGGGCAAGGCACAGCATTGGATGGGGGCATCATCTGTGTCTTACAGACTCAATTTTTTCTTCAAATGTCTTTTCCTCTGAAACCACTAGGCTGATTGGAACCAAATTTCATATGGAACCCCCGTGGATTGGGGGGAAAAGAATGGTTGTGGTCATCTGAGGCTCAGGCTGTCATCTCTCTTCCTTTGAAATCAAACAGTATTTGCAGATTTCAACATATTCCAGCTTCTGTGAGACCTAGAGCCTGTGTTCATCAGTGTATATAAATCTGATCACTTAACTCTGTAAGCTCATAAAAGCAAAATTTACATTTGCAAAATTTCAAAAACTGTTTCATACAAGCTATATCACACTGAATATTCAGCAACTAGGGGCAAACAGTGTAGATCTAGATGAGCCTCTTCAGGATCTATGCTGTGTGCAAATTTAGTTATTTTTGTTTATGGCCCTTAAAGAGTTAAGATTGCATGGTAATCTTTAAATGATCATAGATCACAAAGACCTACTTTACAGGAATTCATTACATTTTGCAGAAATCAGAATATATTTTGATTTCAAAGGGAGTTTTCTGCAGATTCAGATTAGTGATGGATGGATAGATGACTTGTGATTTTATGTCCTTTTTAACGGGTGTTTCAGACTTTTAGTCATATCCAGCAATGGGAGGGTGATAATGAAAGGCTGCCTGCAATGGAACCCCTTTTACTGTTGGAAAGAGTTCCACCTCCAGCCATCCTCAGGATCGTTATCATATTTGTGAGCAAATGTCTCAAAATCTCATCCCAAAAATAAATTTTAGATGATCCCTGTTACATGCCATGAAAATAGGTCTTCATAACTTAATTAAACCAGAAAAATCTTTTAAAAAAGATAATCGGCGTAGATTAAATGGAAGTGTGTTTTGTTATTGCTATATATTGCGATACACTGACACTGTATCACTATATATATCACAATATGTTGTGAATTCTGTTCACATATTTTAAGCAGACCGGAGGGCTAATAAATTTAACTTTTATAAATTTCAAGATATGCCTGTCTTTGTTGATTTCATTCATCCTTCAAAAGCATACAAATTAAAATCTGATCTTGAAATATATATAGTTGGCATGATGAACCCTTCCGTCCTTGATATTATGATCATTTTATAAAATGTCCTACATCGATGGAGCCGCCCGAACAGAGACATTATACCCCAAATTTCTGCAAATTGAGGCGCTTGGAGGCGAACTTTGATGTTGTGCTAAGCAAATTTAATGTCCCCTGTGGCCATTCAACAGGAGCTTTGCACAAACTTCTGAAAAAGAAACGAGCCCATTTACAAAAACATTGCTTTTCCGTCCAGTCATCACTTAGAACCCCCCCCCCCCCCCCCATTTTTTATAGAATGTTAAAGGGCATGATCCAATCAGGCGCCGCCTTTTTTGTGGGGGTGATTTCAAAGAATACGAAGTTAAATGAAGAAGAAGTTTGCAAATTGTGTCAATAATTCAAATCCAATGATGGGTTATTAGTACTAATTACACACTAACATCGGGGAAAAAAACTCACAGGTCACAGAGTGAATTGATAATAATAAGTATTTTCTGCAGTATTGTCTCGTTCCTTGTATAATCACATTCTTTGACAACAGGTAATATCGGTTACACTTACAGCATGCCCTGACGGCAAAGATCACTAGGCCTTTGATTTGCTGTCTAAATTAGCCACGTGCGTCGGAAAAACTTCAGACACAAAACTTTTATTGATTGGCTGCATGTCTCCAGCAAGATAGTTGTTGCCTTTGTGAAGCTCATAATTTATTGTTTATTTGTTTTGCAAGTGTCATTAAAATGATAAAGGATTACATGTATACTGTCGGAGAAAGCTGGCACGGATGAGGAATTACGTCGCTATTAAAACTTACTGCCTGAAGAGTTTTAAGGCGACGCTTATCGTTGACATCGTTTTAGGAAGCCTTTGGTCTATTATTATTTTTTTGCATTCCTTCAAGCCCTATTAAATAGCCGAAAATATCATAGACTATCAATATGGACTGATTGTATCGCAATATGTATCGTTTTCAGATCATATTGCAATAAACCGATATACTGATTTTATTGCGCATCCCTAGTAGCGACAATGACCTTTCTCAAAATTGACCTGTCCAATTTGCAATTCCAAAATGGACCACACTCAATCTTGAAATGGACCTGATTTCAAAATAGTTATCAACATGTTGCTTTGTTTGTGTGTATTAAACGGAAGGTAGAAATCGAAAGTAGATCTAGGACGAAAAAAAGAGAGTTTTGAATATCTGCATCTGTTTTCGATAACATTTCTATTGTAAAATTACAAACGAAAAACATTTTGAATTGATATAAGACAGAGTGCTTGTATTCATAGTGCAGTACGACGGGAAAAAAACGAAGATTAAATATTCATTGACTTTTGATATTATTGGCTAAATTTTGACATACTAGTTATTTGACCAATGGAATCTTGTGAAATGTGGAACAATATCGAAATTATACGAAGCTGCCTCGAAAAAACTAAATTTTGGCACAGATAGGTGTGAGCACATAAGTGCCAGACCCAAATCAGACAGCTCCTAAGGAGCAGTCTGATCAGAGCCTACACTGGCTTCTATTCCATTTTCATCCTTTGGACAGAGCCCTGGTAGCTCAGTGGGTTAAGCGCTGGCCTGCTGATCCAGCTGTCCTGGGTTGAGCCCCGCCCGAGGCAGGGATCTTTCCATCATAAACAGGGTTCCATTGCACACAGCCTTTCATTATCACCCGCCCAATGTCCTGATATGACTGAAGTACTGTTGAAAAGGACATAAAATTGCAAGTCATCCATCATCCTTGGGATGATGCATTACTTCATCATAAAACAAGTGTTCCAATTTTAACACAGTTATGGTAATTGTTCTAGGTAAGTAAGTAAGCAAAGACTTTATTTAACGAGGGTGACAACATTTAGCATAACTAGCTAATCTTCCATGAGGCCCTCAATGTGTCCAATTTTAAGAATTTTTAGGGTTATGTTTACCTACCAAATTCATAGGTCATGATGACTTTCATGCATTTCCTCAAAATAATCAAAAATCAATTTGATTTTTAATCACGGGGCTAAAGAATATTGAGGTTTTGACTTTTTAACAGGCAGAGCCCTGGTAAATGCTCTGCATGGACATGCCCCACCCAAATCCTGACAGGATAACGTGAAAACTGCCCTGCCCATTGGCCATCAAATCAACAGCACTGCAGAGCCACGGCACTGTTAGGATGTAGCTGAGGTAAAAGCATGCTACTTGCTATGTTCCTGCTATTCCTGGCCCATGGGGAGCTGAGATTTGAAATGACAATTGCATAAATTGTAATATAGTGAAACATGAAAAAGACAATTCTGCAAGAACCTGCTGAATGAATTATGACCAAATGGCTGTTGTTAAACTGATCCTTGCATCCAGTTCTTTCAAGCTCTGATAGTTACCCAATAGATTGTCAAAATAGGCTGTAGAATGCTAAATACTACATGAAATATAAAAATCATAGTATCACAAGAACTGCTGTTTGAATTTTGATCAAATTTTGCTTGAGCATTTCCCAAGCTCTTTAAAATTATTCCGATGGAACATCTGAGATGGTCACCAGTCCATAAGATAGGGAAGCATGAAAATGACTATGTAGTATGAAACCACTAAATGGATTTTGATCAAACTTCGTCAGAAAGATTCTTAGCTCCTTCCAAATTTCAAATTTTGCAAATAGACTATTCACAATGCTGACTATTATTATTAAAAGTTTGTGAAACACAAAAAGGTTTTTCAGTGACAGATAATCGAGAATGATTTTCCTTATTTTTTCTGTGAAATGTGATCCCTCATCAGAACTGTCACAGTAAGAAGATTCTAATGTTGGGTCACAACATATGCTTTCGTTTAGAAATAAGAAAAAATATCTCAGAATTATCCACCAAGAAATAAGAAAAATTATCTCAGAATTATCCACCTACGGTGGTTATTCTGAGACAATATTTCTTGTTTCTCAAACTGGATAAACATGGCCACAAAGTTAGACTTTTTCTGGGAAAGGCACTAAACCTTGAAACTTTTGGCATTTATTTTATGGATTCGAGTGATAGGCTATCATACCCCTCTTGTTGTTCACTGTTGTAATTTCTTAATTGACCAGACAGTTACAGTGCAAATAACAGCGTTTGGTGAGAGAATGTAGAATACCCTTTGTTTTCTCAGCACAACTCACTTGTTTTTGACACTTATAATGCCTGCAAGCATACTTAACCTGCCAAATACCATTGATCACAGCAATCTGGCTTCTGGAACCTGGAACTAGATATTCTATGTACCAGAATCTGTATACCTATTTTAGGGTATTACAGTATATTTGTCCCAATATTTTGGGTACTATGGTACTTCTGTCCCAATATGAAGGGTACTATGGTACATAGAATATTTAGGTAGGAGGGGGGGGGGGTCATTGCCTATATACTACTAGGAAAGGACTGATTATGCCTTAGCTTTTTAGAACAGTTTAGAACAGAGTGATTTCACAATGATCTGAAGTACAATGATAATACCATTAAGACACAGAAGTACCTAAAATGCCCTAAATATGAGGACAGAAGTGCCTAATTTTGGGGCAGGAGTACCTAAATACCATAAATATTGGGACAAACATACCAAAATACTGTAAATAATGGGGCAGAAGTACCTTGATACCCTTAATATTGGGAAAGACAGGCCTAAATACCCTACATTTTCAGTCAGAAGTACCTAATTGCCCTTAATAATGGGATAGAAGTACATGTACCTAAATACCCTTATTTGACCAGAAGTACCGAAATACCCTAAATATTTGGACTGAAGTACCTGAATAAGGTTAATACTGGGGAAGAAGTGCCCAGATACTCTATATATTCTGTCAGAAGTACCTAGACACCCAAAATATTGGGGCAGAAGTACCTAAATATCCTAAATTTTAGGTTATAACCTGAATACCCTAAATATTGGGAAAGTAAAGTATAAGTAAACACTGTTGACACAGATCAAACTGCTTCTGATGATGCAGTCTGATCAGGATCTGCACTGTTAGTTACTTGTTACACTGGCAGCAGTTTTTGACCCACTGCAGAGTGCAGTGAACTCGCTCTGATCATTGTGAAATCACTCTGTTCTAAACTGTTCTAAAAAGCTAAGGCATAATCAGTCCTTTCCTAGTAGTATATAGGCAATGACCCCCCCCCCCCCTCCTACCTATTTTCACTATTCTAAAATATGAATGCTATAGAGGGCACAGTTTAGTAAGTAAGTAAGTAAAGACTTTATTTAAAGAGGGTGACAACATTTAGCATAACAAGCTAATCTTCCATGAGGCCCTCTAGAAGTATTACATACACAATGTACAGGAATATACAAGTAGATTCAAATAGTGAAACAGGAATACAACAGCAATACAGTATATAAAACATTTTTAAACAACAATAATGACAAAAAAAAGCTATCTTAAATATACTTTACGTAATGAAAGTTAATTATGAATACTAAATCAATTACAATCAAGGCAATGCAGCCATGGGATACTGTAAGGCCTAGTGTGCCATAAAAGACTTCATGGCAAACAGAACAGACCCAGATCAGCTGCCATGTTCCGTGGCATCTGATTAGGGCCAACACTGTGTGCAGTAAACACTTGTCATTCTGTAAAACCTCTTTAACTGCAAGGTGGAGGAGTCCACTAAACTTTAATGGACAAACTACCATTAAAATCTAAGTATTGGGACAGATAGGCCTGAACAAATTGTATAGTCCCAGATCACACTCAGGGGCTGCACCATTTGCCACCTCATCTGCATCTGTTGCACAAAAAGAGTTCCATTTTCAGGACAATTATTATACATGTCATAATTTTTCTGGATCTTTATGGTAACCATAAATTATATACAGTCTTCATGAAACTTTGTCAAAATGTTTATCTCCAACAAATCTAAATCAAGGGTGCAACTGGGTCATGTTGGGTCAAAAACTAGGTCACTAGGTGATGGTCGAACCTTAGAAAAACATTGTGTACACTCTAGAGGGCAGTTTTGATCCGATATTCATGGAACTTCGTCAGAATGTTTATATCCAAAAAATCTAGACCAGATTTGAAACTTGGTCTTGTGGGATCAAAAACTAGGTCATTAGGATAAATCTTAGAAAAACCTTATGTACACAATAAAGGGTTAATTTTCCATTGAATCTTTGTGAAACTCAGTCTGCAATACCGATGGATGTCTCTGAGGTTTAGTTCACAGGATACTCAGATGAGCTATCCAGGGCCATCATGACCCTCTTTTTTTCACATCAGAATCTGAATCAGTCATATCTTCTCAAGTTCTGATGTTGAAGCAAAAAAGAATGGAAAAAGAAAAGAAAAAGAGAATAAATTATAGGTAATCATATGGGCAAAACATTAAAAGCTAGGGTGAACCACACCAGTATCAGGGGCCATTCAGGGCTGCATAACTAAGTCATAGCATCCTTAATTCTAATACATTATGATACCTGGTCACTGAACCGATAGTACTAACTTGTTGCTCTCACAATAAGTTGGGTGGTGTGCCATAGAAGGGTATATCAGCTGAGAGCAAGGACAGATAAGGCTGATAACGGCTTTGAATGAAGCTTAAATAATTGCGTGAACACAGACAGAATAGTCCCTGTATAGAGTGTACACCTGATTGTAACACGATACATTCATGTATGCAGTCAATTGAAGGGCACAATTGCATATCTTAATTTTTGAAATAATCATATCTTTTTCAAGCTTAATATAATAGATTGTAAAGTATGAGACTTAAAAGTGTACTATTTCCTGTGTATTAAGGAACAATATGCATTCATGAGGACACTTTATGATTAGAATTTATGCATGTGTAATTTTCTCATTATTTATTATCATAAATAATTTTAAAATACAATTTATAGTTTTATGCAGCTCTTTTGCTCAAAGAATAACATAGGTTACTGATTGATTTTTTTGTGATTTCAGGATGCTGAAAAAAAAATAAAAACACCAAATGAAATTATTTGAGAGTTAAGAATTTGTTTAAATTTAAAAAAAATTATTTCACATGGTGTTATGCTAATAATTTTTGCCAGGAAGTCTGACTTACTAAGGACTTTGGTAGGTCAGGAGCATTATATGAGAAAGTTTTAGAGTTTAGATTATAAGACAGTGTGATGTAATTTTCTCTTGCCATTGCAAGAGCATGCACATGGCCTATTGCTGATGTCATAGTGACAAAATCCTGATGTTATTTGATGTCATGATTAAGTAGCTATGGTGTCACCACAATATACATCTTGACATCACACTTGCATCACTGAGAGGTCATCTGTAACTGCATAGGTATAACTTTGAGGGGCCATCCCAAAAAACTACTACTACTACTACTAATAATAATAAAATTTCAAATAAGTCTCTGTTTGCTACTTAAAAAGAAATGAACCACCTATTGGCAAGGAAGGTGTCAAGGATAATTCAGGGATAATTTTTTTCTTATTTCTCAACAAATGCATTTGTTGTGACCACTCATAAGAACCGTCTCGGTGAGGGGGTTCTAATGAGGAGTCATGCTGTCATAACATAGGTTTTCATGGAGTTACATGGAATTTTTTTTCTAAATTATTGCCCATTCTTTTCTGATTAAACTAGTAACTGTTGTGGACCCGTTATACTTACATGAGGTCCATGAAAATGATTCTTTTTTTAGTTCCATGGAACTCGGCATGAATGTTGAATGCCGATTCCCCAAAAAGGGGTGTATATTGAAATGGTGGGAGTAAAGGCTAAATTATGAAAGACATACTACAGACAAAACGACGATAACTTTTCGCTATACTTTATCACAAAGTTAGCCTCATATTTAATCAGCTCTGATTTAAGAAGGGTCATGTCTGAATTCTTAATCAGCTTAAAACTTGATTTCATAGTTCTTTTAAGGTCTTACACAGCTTGTGTTCTAACGTCTTGGGGATTTATATACGGTACATTGTATCAGTTCTCGTCAGACAAAGGAAATAGCATATAGCATTATCTACCACGTGTAGAAGGGAATAAATGATATTCGAGCCAGGAAATGAAGTAAATTGTGTTTATTGTCTTTTGATTTAAAAATTACTAACATTACCTAAAAAATTGTGACTACTTAAGGTGATTGGATACACTTTGAGGGGAAGCAACTCTGCCATTTTCATTTTTACCTCCCTTTTCAATGTGGGTCAACTCTTAAAGGAAAAAATTTGCTCCTTGAGGAGCAAATTCTTTGTGTTGAGGAGCAAATTCTTTCCTGTAAGAGTAGACCCATTCTTGGAAGGGGTTTGTCGCCCAGGGAGGGAAACAGAAAGTCACAAAAGTTGCTTTTCTTGGAAAAATGGCTGAAAAAGCATGGAGGGTACCCATGCACTTTAACCATTTACCATTTTTATCCTGAATTTTGAACAAAAAGCTAGGTATGTGGCAATAATTGCAGGTGGACAAATGGCTACAGTACAAACTTTGCTTAGACTGCTGTTTTGTCTTGAAATATCTGAGTCTATACATTTGTACTTTTGTCACAATTTTTTGGGTGATTATGGTTCAAAAAAGGTTATAGAAATAGTTTTGATTGGATTTTTAATTGACTTATTAATTCTGAAGTTTTTTAGGGTAATACAGTTCCAGTGGAGTAAATTTTTTCAGTTTCTTTTATCAGTGCTTATTAAATGTCAAATTTGAGTTAAAAAGTTAATATTTTCCAAAAATACAAATTGAAAGAAGAAAGTGTTTGAAAGGTAAAAATATTATATAATTGCTTTGCGTAACACATTTAGTTATATAAAAGGAGTATTACTGTTATTGCCCAAAATATTGGGATAATTTTACCAAAGTTTGCAAGCCAATTATAAAGTACTCCCTGCCTTGACTGACCAGTGTAAAGAAAATTAAGCCTGATTTTGGTAGCTTAGGAAAAGAGGCAAAAGATAAAAGATTGTGCAGATAAGATCTTGAAATAATCTTGCTAAAGGAAATAGAATCACATCATCAGTCAAAATCAGTGATATATCAGGGAGGCTAATTCCCATGTCTCCTGAATCAGTTAAGCTGTCATCTCATTACAATTGACTTGTCTGAAGGGCTCGGGCCAATGAAAAATAATAGTAACTACCATACATGATAAAAATTTTGGGACATTGTGTTTGCAGTGTTGCATGCAAATTTTGGCTTATTTTGAGTGCTGTTCACGTCTAGAGAAATTTTAAAGGTAATTATGGGAAAGACTTCTTATTTGGCAGCAGTAGTGACTGGAAATAGTATTATACATGTATGTTTCACAGTTTGACGAAAAAGACATTGCTTTCTTAATGTTTGAGGTTTGAGAAAGTGTGCATTGCACAGATTTGATGTAAATTTGCCAGTAAACCTGTGCAACAAAGATAAAAAATCCTGAAATCCTGATACACGGTTGTGGTAAGTAAGGAATGGCTTTTTCAACTTCACTAAACATACGGGTGAATGAACTCGGGGTTTAATATCCCACCAACAAACGTCATACAGAGATGGCAAACATGTATATTTCCAGTCAATATTGCATCCAGAATCTGGGTATAAGGAATCAACTAATGTCTAATGTCTTAGCAGTTCAGATATTCCATCTTCAAAGGTAAAATTTTATGTTTAAAGGCCCCAGTGATACAAATTATTTTTGAAATATCATGAAAAAACCCCTTCTTATCCAGAGGCAGAGGTTCTAGGGGCCATCAATATCATGGGTTACTTTTGTTCATTATAATTTTTATACGCCCGTTTGAAAAACGGGACGTATATTGTTATGGCGCTGGTGTCCGTCCGTCCTTCGTAAACTTTTCGTTTCCGGATAACTCCTCCTACAGTTTACATCCGATCGAGCTGAAACTTGGTATATAGTAAGACTTTAGGTGGACCAGCGCATATCGTTTCGAGGTTACGCTCCAATGATGTTTAGCAGAGTTACAGCCCTTTACTTAGAATTTTTGGGGTGTTCATTTCCTGATAACTCCTCCTACAGTTTTCCTCCAATTAAGCTGAAACTTTGTAAATAGTAAGACTACGATGTGGAGTAGCGCATATTATATGGAAATTTTGCTCCGATGATTTTTAGCAGAGTTACAGCCCTTTGAAAAAACTCGACTATGGCAGTGTGTATGGCAGTTTGTATGGCAATTCTTTAGCATTCCATAACTTGGTTACTCTTTGGAATATCATGATGAAACTTTATACCAATGTTTATGAGGTTAAGACAATGTGTCTCATACAAGAATGGTTACTCCCCTTTACTTAGATTTTGAGTTACCTCCCTTTGATTATTTTGTCAGACTATATTTGTACACCTCATATATAACTAACCCTTTGGACTATTGTGATGAAACTTGATAGCGATGTATATTAGGTTGACACAATATGTCACATATAAGAACGATTGCCTCCCCTTACTTATTTTTTGAGTAACCTCCCTTTGAATATTTTCTTAGGCTATTCTTATGCAAGCGATAAGTAGGCAACCATATGGAATATTTTGATGAAAATTTATAGCAATATGTATTAGGTTGAGGCTGTGTGTGTTATATAAGAATAATTGCTCCCCCTTCCTTATTTATGGAGTTACGTTCCTTTGATTAATTTCTACGGCTATTCTTGGGCAAGTCATTACTAGGTAACCGTATGGAATATCTTGAGGAAACTTTATAGCAATGTGTATTAGGTTGAGACAGTATGTCTAATAAAAGAATAATTGCTTCCCCTTCCTTATTTTTTTTAGTTACATCCCTTTGATTACTTTTTTAAGGCTTTTCTTTTGAGAAAATGTTTGGAATGTCTTGATAAACTTGATAGCAATGTAGACAAGGATGAAACTGTGCAAAAAAAAACATTCAGAAACGGGCGTATATTGCCCTGCTTGCGGAGCTCTTGTTAACTGTTGCTAGGAGATTTCTCAAAATGCTGTGACATCTTAAAATATGAGGTTTTGTGTCATCAAACCCATTGCACTCAGTAACTGAGGGTCTGCCGAAAAATTCTAAATATTGAGACAGATAGAACTGATCAAACAGTGTAGACCAAAATGAGCAGTCTGATCAGGGCCTCAGACACTGTTTGCCATTCCGTCAGCATCTTCTGGACACAGTACTGGCTTGTAAAACCAAACTGTTTCTGTATTAGGCCAATTACGGTAATTATTTAAAGTGTCCCAATTTTTAGAATGTTTACGGTAAGCATTCATCAACCCAGTTGTAGGAAGACATGTAATTACCTTAAAAATATGGGGTCACCATAAACCAAATACTATAATTAAGGTACCATACCTTAAAAGATGATCAGGTTATTCAATTTATACATGTATTTGCAACAATCCACTGATGCACCCAAGTAGTTGGGAAATGGCAAACAGTGTAGACGTAGATCAGACTGCTCCTTAGGGTCTACTCTGTTTGCTCTGACAAGCTCTTCTCAGGGCTTCCGTTAACGGGTGTATGGCCGTATATTACGCCCAGGATTTGCTCCCGTACGTCGAGAAGTGGGACCTCTGGCGTCTGCCATACGCCCGATAATTGTCACATACGGCCGTTTGATCTTGTCCCGACGAATAAAATATCGCCACTGTCTTTCAAATTCTAGCACGTGTCATAATTAATCGGATTACCGCAGGTGTCAGCCAGACGAAAAGACCGCCTACGAGCCAATCGAGATTGTCCGTATGGAGCACTGAACCAGGTAACGCACGTCGGACCGCCTACCTGTCAAAAACGATTATCAAAATAACGCCCACTCGTAGATTCAAACTCTTACGGCAGTCTGCAAAACAACTAATCAAATCACTGTGACTGAGCGTTTGGATGAAAGGTGTCCGTCTATTTTTACGATCGCGAGAATGTAACTGACCTGTATGTGTAAGGCGTATTCCGACTTCAAAAGTTTGTGAATGTATCCATAATTTTGTCATGATCCATACTGTCGTCAATGGAGTTTTTAGTAGTACGAACCTCTTCCGCGAAAAGTGTTGATTCAAAGCGTAGATACACTGTTAATATTAATAGTCGCTATTTCCGACGTGTTATGGTCTACCCTCTGGTACTATACATTGTTTTGATTAATGGTACTGAAACGTTCATTTCACTTTCCTAGTTGTATCGTCATATCCACATGCAAACCAATGCGAAAATAATGCCGTACAGTGTGCACAGAAATAGCGCATTCTGATCAGGGTCTACGCGATTATATATGCGGTAGCACTGATACACAATTACCTGCACGTTTATGGGTCAAGCATGTTTTCTCTTTGATGTAAAGATCAGAGACGCCGCTGCGAGAATATACGCGTGCTGTACCCAGTGTCATGCCGTGAGACAGGTACCTCAGTACACACACCGATAACTAACAATCGTATCAGCCAGCGCAACTAAGCAGTCAGACCGGTCTTTCTTGTTTGCATCTAACATGAATAATAATGAACATCGACCTAGCGACAACCGAGTTCTTTGGTGGAAGCGTGTCATTATACGTTCCGTAAGTCACCGTATTTCCGACGCGGCCCATTCGGCGGCATTATACAATAGCAGACAGTGCAACGGCGAGTCTTCAGTTTTTAGAGTGCTCAGGACTTGCGTATAGTTCACAAACAGGAATGACTCTGATTAGACTGCGCAAATGCTTAGGCTTCCCTTCGAAGAACAAAAAGTTCACTACAATATGGGAGAGAGAGGGATGTGTAGGGGGGGGGGGGGGGGGGGGGTGGAGGTAAAAATAACCATTCATGTCATTCCTAAAAACTTCGGACTTCCAAAAAATTCTCTCAATACGTCCAAATCTGACACCATGGAAGTCTGGACTTCCAAATTTTGAAAGTTAGTGGAAGCCCTGTCTTCTGTCCCAATATTTAGTGTCCATAGGATGTTCATCAAGCTTGTCATAAGTTGAAGAAGTTTTCTGCGTTTTAATATTGCAGTTGTAGTGCAAAAATGAATGAATTTTCGAGACAAATGGTAAACAATGCAGATCCTGATCAGAGCAGTCCGTCTATGTCTACCCTGTCTGCAGTATTCATCAAGCTTGTCCAGGAGCAGTCAGAGCTGGGTTTACAGCATTTGCTCAGCCACTTACCATACTTTGATCTGATGAATACTGCATGAACATATAAAGGTTACATAAATGGCAACGTAACTTTGGGGGTGTGACCATAAAAATTCTAAGTATTGGGACAGTGTTTACTCTGACTTTTGGACGCATGACCAAAGTGTTCCATTTGCAGGACAGTTTCAGATGTCCCAATTTTTATGATGCTATCGTAATCTGGCGGAAAAATAGCAAATTTGGATTGGTATTTTACAGAAGTGTATGGGGGGTGGGGGGGATGTGAAGGTGGGAGATTGAGGGGGGGTGGGGTGGTTATTAGTTGAGGGTATATTGAAAGAAATATGGGTTGTCCCAATATTTAACATCAGGGCCCAGTTGTTCAGAGCCTGGTTAGCTTAAGTCTTCTGGTATGCTTTGCTCATAATTTTTGTTGAAAAAATGTTAGGAATTTTTCTATTTTTCTATTCTATTCTATCCCATAACCTTACTAGGTCGTTGGGGCACCACAGCTGACTTCAAAACAATCCCTTTCCACCTTGTCCTGTCTTCAGCTGCCCTAGTTGAGCTGGCAAAATCCATTCCAGTCCACTCCTTGATATTGTCTTCCCACCTCTTCTTCTGTCTACCTCTTCTTCTTTTTCCTTTCACTGTGCCCTGAAGAATTGTCTTTGCTAAACCAGAAGACCTTGAGACGTGGCCAAACCACCTTAGTTTCCGTTTCTTGACCAGTGTCAGGAGTTCATCATATTCTCCAATGGCTGCTTGGATCTTCCTGCAAACCTCCTCATTGGTTATATGGTCCTTGTACGAAATGTTCAGTAACCTTCGGTAGCATCTCATCTCAAAGGCCTGCGTTCTTTTCTCTAACTCTGCTGTCAAGGTCCATGATTCACAGGCATACAGAAATATGGAAATGCAAGGGAGCGCATAAGTGTCACCTTTGATCCAAGAGATATGTTGTTATCTCTCCAAATTGGTTTCAGCTTGGCAAGAGCTGAAGTGGCTTGGGCTATCCTTGAGAGAACCTCCTGTTTTGAGCCATCATCTGAGACAACTGCTCCAAGGTATTTGAAGCTGCTTACAGTATCCAGCTTCTGCCCCTTTACCTTGATCTCCCTCTGGATGCCATCTGCGCTGTTTGTCATCAGTTTGGTCTTCTCAGCACTGATCTCCATCTTATACCTTGTGCAGGTCTGGTCGAGTCTTTCAACTAGAGCTTCTAGTTCCTGCTCTTCCTCAGCAAGAGCGTCTATGTCATCGGCAAACCGCAGGTTGGTAATATTTCTGCCGCCTATGCTAACCTTTCCGTCATGTTCGTCCAGAGCATCGGACATGATCCGTTCGAGAAAAATGTTGAAGAGGGTGGGTGACAGAAGACATCCTTGTCTTACTTCAACTGTTGTTCTGAACCATTCTCCTGTGCTGCCATTTATCAGGACTGCACTTGTAGCCTTGTCGTATAGCTGCTCAATGGTGCGAACTAGGTTTGCATTGATATTGTACTTCCTCATGGTGGCCCATAAGGCTGCATGCCATACCCTGTCAAAGGCTTTTTTGAAATCAATGAAGACATGGTACAGATTCTGCTGATGTTGGAGATACTTTTCACACAGGATTCTAAGGTTGAAGATCTGTTCTGTGGTGCTCCTTCCTGCTCGGAACCCAGCCTGTTCCTCAGCGATTATCTCTTCGGCTTGTGGCTTAAGCCTGTTCAAGATAACTTTCAGCATGACTTTGCTTGAATGACTGATTAGGCTGATGGTTCTGTAGTTCTGGCAAAGCTGTAGGTTGCCCTTTTTAGGGAGAGTAATAATCAGCGACTGAGTCCATGGGGTAGGCCATTCTCCTGTTCTCCAGATCCTGTTACAGATATCTGTTAAAACATCAATCATGGTCTCCCCTCCAGCTTGAACAAGTTCTGCTGGTATATTATCAACTCCGGCAGATTTTCCCTTCTTCAGTGCTGCTACTGCAATCTCAACTTCCTCACGAAGGATCGGTTGTTGATCTTCATCTGGGGGCTGACTGCAGTCCAGAACCGTATTGTCACCATCAGTCTCATGGTTGTATAATTCTGAGCAATATTCTGTCCATCTGCTGAGAATCTCTTGTTCTTCTGTAAGGCATTTCCCAGACTTGTCCTGGATAGATGTGGATCTACCCTGTTTCTCTGAAGTTAGATCCTTCACCAGCTGGTATGCTTTCTTGCTGTTGTTTTTGTTCAGGCAAGTTTCGATCTCCTCGCACTGACTAGCTATCCAGTCCTCCTTCGCTTTCTTCACTGCCTTCTGAATCCTCTTGTTTGCTTCCCTGTATTCTTCTGCTCCTCCTGCTTCATACCTCTTCTTCTTCAAATTTCTCCTCTCATCACAGAGGTCGAGAACATCTCTAGTGACCCATGGCTTTTTCCTGCGACGTTCCTTCCCAAGTATCTCACTGGCTGCATCAGTCACTACTGTATTGTAGGTGGTAATCATGGTATCTACGTCCATGTCATCATCCCTCAGACCAATGAGTGGTGCAAATTTTCCACCTATTGTTGCTTGAAAAGTGCATGCCACCTCTGGGTCCCTTAGCTTCTCAAGATCAAACTTCAGTCTTGGCTGGGTTGGCTTTCTAGCCTTCTTCAGACGAACTCGGAAAGTCATCATGACCAGGTCATGGTCACTTCCTATGTCTGCTCCAGGAAAACTCCTTGTCCTATGGATGTTGACTCCTGATCGGAAGCGCTTCCTCACCAAGATGTAATCAATCTGATTGTGGTGTTTCCCATCTGGGCTGTGCCATGTCCATCTCCTTGATGGTTTGTGAGGGCCAAGGGTGTTTGTCAGTACTAGGCTGTTACAGGTTGCAAACTCTAGAAGTCTAAGACCTCTCTCATTTGTCTCGTCATTGCAGTAGGGTCCACAAACGTTTTCCCAGTCTGCCTGTGCATCCTTTCCAACCTTAGCATTCCAATCCCCTTGTACAACCAGAATGTCTTTCTTGGGTGTTTGGTCTATGATTTCCTGGAGTTGCTGGTAGAAGTGTTCTACCTCATTGTCGTCATGTCCAGATGTTGGTGCATAAATCTGTATGATGGTGATGTTGAAAGGAGCTGCTCTCAGGCGAATTGAAATCAGTCTGCTGGAGACTGGTCGGCATCCCAAGACAGCACTCACCATGTCCTTATGCACAAGAAATCCAACCCCATACTCATGTTTGTCCTCTTCTCCACTGAAATAAACCTTGTGTCTGTCATCTGTTGACATCTCACCAAAGTTTTTCCAGCGCATCTCACAGAGCCCCAGTATGTTCCAGTGATACCTGTCCATTGCATGAGTCAGCTCTTCAAGCTTCCCAGCTGGCCTCAGAGTCCTTACATTCCAGGTGCCAATTGAGATGTTCTCCCTACCTCTGATTTTTAGCTCACCAGAGCCGAAGGCTCCGGGGGAGCTTATAGGATAGGCAGTTGTCCGTCGTCGTCGTCGTCTGTCGTATGTCGTATGTCGTCGTCGTCGTCCGTCAACACTTTTAAACAACATCTCCTCTGAAGCCACTGGGCCGATTGGGCCAAAATTTCATCTGTAGCATCCTTGGGCTGGGGGATTGAAAGTTTGTGTTTTTTATGAAAATCTGCCCCTTAGTTTGGTTGCTATGGCAACTTAGAGTTCCCATAGACTTATAATGGGGAAAATTGAAAAATGGCATTTTCTGCCAAGCCATTGTAGAAATATTGACAAAACTTTTATAGAAATGTTCCTTGAGAAGTCTTCTATCAGCTATATGTTTTTTGGCCCACTGCCCCTTTTATTGGTTGCCATGGAAACCAAAATGCAATCAAAAAGTAAAAAAAATACTTTAAAATTATCTCCTCTGAAACCACTGGGCCGATAAGGCCCAGCTGTCATCTGTAGTATCCTCAGGCTGGGGGATTGAAAGTTTGTGTTTTTTATGAAAATCTGCCCTTTAGTTTGGTTGCTATGGCAACTTAGAGTTCCCATAGACTTATAATGGGGAAAATTGAAAAATAGCCTTTACTGCCAAGCCATTGCAGATATGCTTACAAGACTTTTATAGAAATGTTCCTTGTGAAGTCTTCTGTTAGCCTTGATGCTTTGGGGCCCACTGCTCCTTTTATTGGTTGCCATGGAAACCAAAATGCAAAAATAATGGAAAAAATAATTACCAAATTATCTCCTCAGAAGCCACTGGACCGATAAGGCCCAGATTTCATCTGTAGTATCCTTAGGCTGGGGGATTAAAAGTTTTTTTTTTTTTTTGAAAATCTGCCCTTTAGTTTGGTTGCTATGGCAACTTAGAGTTGCATTGACTTATAATGGGGAAAATTGAAAAATGGCATTTACTCCCAAGCCATTGCAGATATGTTGACAAAACTTTTATACAAACGTTTCTTGAGAAGTCTTCTATCAGCTATATGTGTTTTGGTCCACTTCCCTTTTTATTATTGGTTGTCATGGAAGCCATAAAGCAAAAGAAGGAAAAAAATTCCTTAAAAAATGATCCCTTCTGAAGCGGCTCAGATTTTATCTTTAGTATCCTTGGGCTGGGGAAGTGAAAATATGTGTTTTTCTTTTATGAGAATCAGCTCTTTTGTTTGGTTGCTATGGCAAATTAGGGTTGCATTGACTTACAATGGGGAAAATTAAAAAAAAAATGGCATTTACTGCAATCAGAATATGGAAAACAGTCATATATTTTGTTATCAACTCAACAGACTGTGAGACTGAGACTTTGTAGTAGTATATTTTGTATTAGCCTGTACAAATGTGACAGCAGTTTTGAAAGCAATTTTGAGCTAGAGATCTGGTGAGCTTTGTGGCCCGTGGGCCTCTTGTCTTGATCTGTGTTACACCAGTTGCATACTTGTCACCTATGTCCCGGTGTCCAACAGTAGGCGCGGTCATTGTTAACCCGGGCTGCGACCGATCCGGTATTAAGGTCTTATCTAGGTTGTCAACCATGGTGTTTCAAGGGCAGGATTCAGCCTGACGGAGCCCATCCCTCTCCAGGCTATATATGTTGACCACAGCCGAAATCCACGATTATTGTATGGCTCGCCTTGGTCATGAACACATGGCCGTTGACTCAAAGAGTTCTTCCGCCCTGGCCGTTGACTTCTTCTAGGAAGACTTCCGCCCAGTGATGCTGTGTTAACACCACCCCTTGTTGACCCATAGGGCTGGGAGACTCATGGAGGCGGGAGCGTCTTATTTCCTCCCATCAAGTCACTGACTTGTCCACTGCCTATAATATAGACAACCAGATTCAAAGAGTCAAAGTGATCGGGTCTGTCCCTACCTATCAGTGACCCCCTTAATCTAGCTGTTTCACCAAGCTGAGCAGGGCTCGCTCGGGTCTGGCTGCTAACACTTGATTTAGATTAGAGTTCCACTCTGGCCGTTGACCTCTTCTAGGAAGACTTCCGCCCAATGGTGCTGTGTTCACAATTTTTTTTCATAGGTTTTTTCTAGAGACCTAGCAATGAACTCCCAGGTGGACTGCCTGCCAAGGCTAAGAGCTCCACCTACCCCTTCTAGTTTTATTTAGAGACTAGTAACTCTTAGACAGGACACCTTCCCAGGTTGATGAGCCCCATCTGCCCACATGAAACAGGTAGTACTGGTTTACATGGTACCAGTAGCAGGTTATGCCTGACCTGACCAAAGAATATTTATTTAGATGTGTGAAAAGAGTGGCCATTCTGTTATCTGCTGTTATCATTGATGTTAATAATTAAAGTTAATCAAAGTGTGAATTTTTCACACAGCACAAAATGATAGAGGTTTTAAAATTTGTGTGCAGTTTGTTTGAAATTTTAACGTCTCGTTGACTAAAGATGTTGCTAGTTTTGAACAACTGGGCCCAGTATAGTAGTCATGAAGTTTGTCAAAGACAAAACATTTTCATCATTTATTTTTCAGTTGAAGTAGTCAGAATGAATGGAGAACTGAGTGATAATGAAACAGAGACAGCGATAACCAAAGATGAACAGAAAACAGAAAAGGAAGAACTGAATGGAGAGACAGAAAGTAATGAAGAGAAAGAAGACAAGGATGGAAAGAAAGAAGGAGAGAAGGATGAAGAAGAGGACAAAGACCAAGAAGTTGTGCTGATTCAGGATACTGGGTTCAATGTGAAGATTGTCGTACCAGGAATTGAGGAATTTGAACTTCCGGTGAGTTGTAGGATGTTTCTGTATTTTGAATTGATGATGGTTTGGGGTTTTATGACTCTTTCAACAGAATTTAGTTGTTTCAGGTTGATAGGGCAGTTGGTAAGATTGATTGATTGATTTGATGCTGAACGTCCATGGTAAACAGCTATGGTCATGTCGGGATGGTCAGTTAACCTAACCGCACTATTCCTGGGCAGGCTTAGACCTCCTAAGCGGTTAACCAGTACTTAGTGCACATACATTCGCCAACTGACAACTGCCCTTCTTGAATCAGGGGAAGGAGAAACGAAAGTATGTGGCCAGACAGGGTTTTGAACCCAGGACCTCTGACTTACCAGACAGGTGCCCTACCGATTGCGCTACGCGGCCCGGCGCAGTTGGTAAGATCATTTATGAGGATGAAAGAAATCAGAGGCTAAAGAAAGATTGTAATCTGGGCTTGAAAACACAACCACAGGATTGTGAGTCCAGAGCATAGCAACTTGGCCAACCTGTGAGAATAGGACAGATACAGGGTATCTCCCCTAATAGGACAAATTGGCCCCTGTTTAAGGTGTATGGGTACACTGCAAGTTTTTCTGCCATTTTTTCTGAGAGAGGCAACTTTTGTGACTTCTTTTTTGCTTCCCTGAATGATGAATCCTTCTGTAGTCCGGACGCGATAAGTTGGCAATGTTATTGTTTTGTGTTTATTTTGATTTGGTGACTGATTGGCTATATAGCAGAGTTCAGCTTATCCAACTCACGGGAATGAAAGAATAAATTTGAATAATTTTGTTACTATCAACTTTGTTATCAGTGATATTCTTAAACTAGAGACAGTTCCTGTCTTTAAGCTTTCAAAAAGTGCCATTTAGATTTAGAACTGCCAGTTAACCATAATGTGCCATTATGACCATAGATCAAGAAGTTACATGAACTGCACCGTAATGATAGTACAGGTACTGTTGACATGAAAAATGTAAACAAAACATTGCCACTTTAGCGCGACCGACCTATAAAGAGGTCTAATGTTAAAGGAAAGAGTTTATTCTCTTTAAGGCTTGATCCACATTGAGAAGGGAAACAAAAATCAATATGGCAGAGTTATTTCCCTTGAAAATGCATTCTTCTAAAAGCATTGAAAACATGTTTTCTGTAGAGTGATTTTCAAAGTATTGTTGTAGACCATTAGAGCAGACTGTTCCACAAGATGTCAAAGCTTTTCCTAAAATTGAGCTATTTCACAAAAATTTTGCCTGATAACCAGGTCATTTGGTAACTATGACTCCTTTTCGTTTCCTAACATCTTTGAAAACATAGTTAATCAGGTGTGAGTTAAGTCATTTATGTTAGCACGTATTTAATAAGCAGGCAGTGACGATCTTGTCAGGCTTGGATATTCAGACTTATCTAAGTATACAATCTCAGCTGGTCGCAGCCACATTTTAGCCTGACTTGGCTTGTGTGCAGTGATGCTGACATTTGTGATTTGACAAGAGTCTGACAGACATACAGGATTTATTTTAGAGTGCTCAGTGAAAGCATGATATATAGCAAATCAATTTTATCTCTTTGTCTTCGCAGTTGCAACTTATTTTGTCAAGTCATTGTCTTAATGGTTGACATAATGTACCAGATTTATACAAAATAATTGGATACTCAGTTGAAAAGGGTGTAGACTCAGATCATGCTACAAGGAGAGTTCAGCATATTTTTTTTTTTTATGCCACTGTGATGATAGTCAGGGGGGGCATTAAGATTTGCCCCTGTCTGTCTGTCTGTCCATCTGTCCTTCTGTCTGTTCGTCACGCTTTATGGTACAGAGTTTGTGTAATCAACCCCTCCCACAGTTTTCAATGGATCTTTTTATACGCCCGTTTTGAAAAAACGGACGTATTATGTCGTGGCGCTGTCCGTCCGTCCGTCTGTCCGTCCGTCCGTCCGTAAACATTCTTGTGCGCGCCATAACTCAGTAACCATTTGGGATATCTTCATGAAATTTTATAGGCATATGTATTAGGTTGGGGGAACGTGTCGCGTACAAGAATGGTTGCTCCCCCTTTCTTAGTTTCGAAGTTATGCCCCTTTGATCATTTTTTTCCCTGCAAGTCTTGTGCGCGCCATAACTAGATAACCGTTTGGGATATCTTTATAAAACTTCATAGCAATGTGTATGAATTCCTAACGATGTGTCGCGTACAAAAATGGCTGCTCTCCCTTTCTTCATTTTAGAGTTACGACCATTTCATTAGTACTTTGAGCCTATTTTTGTGTTTACTTATCTTGTGCATGCCATAACTTGGTAACCGTTTGGAATATCATGATGAAACTTTATAGCAATGTGCATGATCACAAGACAATGTGTCATATATAAGAATGGTTGCTCCCTCTTTCTTACTTTTGGAGTAACCTCCGTTTGATTAGTATTTTCAGGTGTTTCTCAGTCACTCCATATCTCCTGAACCTTTTGAAATATTAGAATGAAGCTTTGTAGGAATGTGTATAATAATGGGGCAATGTATCCTGAGCAAGAACCACGGCTCTGGCTTACTTACTCAATTATCTGCCCTTGCATAAATTTCCTGTTTACTCTAACTCCTTAACCATTCGAAATATAAATGGTATGTATATTACAAAAATCATTTCAAGGGAATATAGTACAACCAAAAAAGGCCTATCTAGTATGTTTAGGTTATCTCCCTTGTACCACTTTGTCTGTCTATCCTTTTGTAGGCAATCTTGTTCATTCTGTTTCTGCTTTATGACATTTAAACGGGCGTATTATGCGCCGCTTGCGAAGCCCTTGTTCAAACTTTGCATACATGTTGTGGACATATTGAAGATGTGCATGTGGATTTTTGATGGAGCTAAAATTAATTTTGACCGAAATACGGCCTTTTGAACTTAGTCATTTTAGGCAATTTTTTTTATTGTAGGGTATAGAGTTTGTGTAATCAACTCCTCCCACAGTTTTCGATGGATCTTTTTCAAACTTTGCATACATGTTGGGGACATATTGAAAATGTGCATGTGGATTTTTGATGGAGCTAAAATTAATTTTGACAGAATTACGGCCTTAAGAACTTAGTCATTTTAGGCAAATTTTTTATTGTAGGGTATAGAGTTTGTGTAATCAACTCCTCCCACAGTTTTCAATGGATCTTTTTCAAACTTTGCATACATGTTTTGGACATATTGAAATTGTGCATTTGGATTTTTGTTGGACCTAGAATTAATTTTGACAGAATTATGGCCTTTTGAACTTAGTCATTTTAGGCAAATATTTGCTTTGTAGGGTATAGAGTTTGTGTAATCAACTCCTCTCACAGTTTTCAATGGATCTTTTTCAAACCTTGCATACATGCTGTGAATGTATTGAAGATGTGCATGTGGGTTTTTGTTGGACCTAGAATTACTTTTGACAGAATTACAGCCTTTTGAACTTAGTCGTTCTAGGGAAATTTTTGCATTGTAGGGTATGGAGTTTGTGTTATCAACTTGCTCCACAGTTTTCAATGGATCTTTTTCAAACCTTGTCTACATATTATGGACATATTTGAAGATATGCATGAGGCATTTTGATAGGTCTAGAATTAATTTTGATAGAATCACAGCCTTTTTTACTTAGTCATTTTGGGCAATTTTTTACCTGGTAGGGTATGTTTTCAATGGATTCTTTGTAGGTGCTTTATGGATATACACGTCAGGTGACAGGTGCTGCACAGGGGCATCATTTTGTCTTACAGACACATTGACAATTTTTGTCGCAACTGCTTTAGCAAGGTGCGATATAGGAGTTCACTTTTCCGTCCGTCATTCCATCCGTCCGTCTGTCCGTCCGTCAGTCCGTCCACAATTGCGTCGACCCTAACGTTTGTGTCCATTATTTTCGATCTATGATACCTATACTCATCAAACCTGGTACAAAATTTTTTCTTAGAATGGCCGCGAGAAATCTTGCACTTATTTTGACCTTTGACCTATTTTTCATGCTCTAATAACTTTGTAAAATTTTACGTAAAAAATTATGTCGACCCTAGTGTTTAAGTCGATTTCTCTCCATCTATGATACCTGCAATCATCAAACCTGATATTGATATTAAGTTTTTGCTGAGAATGGTCTGAGGGTTTATTGCCTTTATTATGACTTTTGACCTATATTTCATGCTCTGCTGACTTAGTAAAATTTTATGTCAAAGATTGCGTCAACCCTAGTATACTGGTCCAATTCTTTCAGTCTATGATACCTACAGTCATCAAACCTGATATAAAGTTTCTGCTTAGGCTGATCTAGAGGATTTTGACATTTGACCCATATTTTTCATGCTCTGCTGACTTTGTAAAATTTCACTTAAAAAATTACATAGACCATATCCTTTTAGTCCATTTCTATTAATCTATGATATCAAGAATCATCAAACCTGGTAAAAAATTTCATCTTAGAATGGCCTCGAGAATTAATTGCATTGTTTCAGCCCTTGACCTATATTTCACGTGCTACTGATTTTGTAAAATTTCACATACAAAACTGGTTTGAGTCCATTTATCTTTAAATACAATGGATGTAATCATCAAACCTGGCTTGAAGATTCCTCTGGGATGCTGCTATTATTTGTGCCCTTGACCTATATATCATGCTCTGTTGACTTCGGAAATTTTACGTCAACCTGGCATCCATGATTATATGGACAACAGCATTCAAGTCTGTTTCTCACTAAATATACCACCTACAATCATCAGACATGGCATAAAATGTTTTCTTAAGCTGGCTTCCTCGATTGTTTGACTACTTTATACCTTTAACCTATATTTTTTTATAACTGCATCTTCTCTAGTTTGTAAGTCCAATTTGCTCACATTTCTACATAAATTCATCAGACCTACTGTACACTTTCCTCTAACCATGGTATCTACTGCTGAGAAAGCATAAGGCAGGTGCAACATAGCATTCTGCAGAATTCTTGTCTAGTTTTGCTTTTCCCTAAAAGAGTCTGACTAGGACATGCAGACTATCCTTTAACCTGTTCCCTGTATTCAGTTATTCTGCTTGTTATGAACGTCTCGGTCTCACTCTAAAGGTGTGCAAAACATTGTAGTCCCTAGTTCACAGTGAGTCATTGGGCTGAGCTTGACTGCAGTCTTATCCCAAAAGCAGCAAATGTTCCATCTGTAATTTAAAAAACATCATGGGAAACAATCTTAATATTTATGTATTTATATTTTACATAAACACAGCGCTGAAAAGAAAAACAAAGCATACCAACCCAGTAAAATGAGGAATGGGAGGGGGAGGTACAGTAAACTAACAATTTTTCAAGCATAGGGTGAGGGGCCTCTGTAAATGGTTTTATATTGTTGAAAGGGCCATAAAACCCAAGGTCATTCATTATAATCTATACATAAATTAGATAGTGCCTTGCTGTCATATTTTCAGGTGAGTTCAATGGAACTGGTTCAAGAAATACATCAAGTTTTAATGGACAGAGAAGACACCTGTCACAGAACCTGTTTCTCACTACAACTGGACGGTGTCACACTGGATAATTTCTCAGAACTTAAAAGTATTGAAGGCCTCAAAGAGGGATCAGTCATTAAAGTCGTTGAAGGTAAGAGGTTGGAGGCTTTAAAGAAACATGAATGGGAATCTGTGGAGCTTTCTCGGAAACTAATTTTAAAGAAACTAGGTATTGTAAGAAGAAGGTATAGCAAAAGAAATCGGCCATTTTTTGCCCTGGTAAAATAATGAATACATAAGGCGTTAGAGTGCAGTCATTGTCCCTGTTCCCCCTCCTGCAGATTAGCAATGACCATAGCCAAAATTGATCTTTGTAGAGTTTTCAGAAGTTATCATACTGTGTTTGTTTTTTTATCACACTGATTTTTGATGTCACCTGGAACAACAATTTGCTGTTTTAACTTCTTGAAGAAATTGTAAATACTTTTGGAGGCAAACAGAATTGAAAAAAGTGCCACGTTCTTTTAGTTTAAGACATCTTTTGCCAGTCTGACTTGAAAAAAAAGTTTCTTCCCTATGCATAGCCTTGTAAGGAGGAGCTAGAATTTCTTAAGCTGCTTTCAGTGATAGCGCTTTTAAGAAGTATTAATGTCTCCCCTCTTAAGGGTCGGGAGTCATATTGTTTTTCCCCGGGCGTCTGTCCGTCCGTCCGTCCGTCCGTCTGTCCGTCTGTCACAAATCGTGTCCGTTCTATAACTTGAAAACCGCTCAAGCTATATTCGCGAAACTTCATATAAATATCAATCAACATGAGACGACGTGCAGAGTGCAAGAATGGTAACTCTGGCATTTATAGTTTTTGAGTTATTTCCCTTGAAACTTAGTCCATCACAAAATTGTGTTTAAATCGTGTCCGTTCTATAACTTGAAAACCGCTCAAGGTATATTCGCGAAACTTCATATAAATATCAATCAACATGAGACGACATGCTGAGTACAAGAATGGTAACACTGGCATTTATACTTTTTGAGTTATTTCCCTTGGAACTTAGTCCATCACAAAATTGTGTTTCAATTGTGTCTGCTCTATAACTTGAAAACTGCTCAAGCTTTATTCACGAAACTTCATACAAATATCAATCAACATGAGGCGATGTGCAGAGTGCACCAATGGTAACTCTGGCATTTATACTTTTTGAGTTATTTCCCTTGGAACTTTGTCCATCACAAAATTGCGTCTCAGTCGAGTCCGTCTATAACTTTAAAACCATTCAAGCTATATTCATGAAAGTTCATACAAATATCAACCAACATCAGACGACGTGCAGAATGCACTCTGGCGTTTATCCTTTTTGAGTTATTTCCCTTGGAACTTTGTCAGTCACAAAATTGTGTCTCAGTCGTGTCTGCTCTATAACTTGAAAACCATCCAAGCTATATCACGAAACTTCATACAAATATCAATCAACATTAGAAGAATTGCTAGTGCAAGAACCATAACTCTTGCATTTATACTTCATGAGTTATTTCCCTTGGACCTTTGTCAGTCACAAAATCGTGTCTCAATCGCTTTATTACTTGAAAACCGGACATGCTATATTCAAGAAACTTCATACAAATGTCAGTCAACACTAGACAATCTGCAGAGCACAGCATTTGTACTATTTGAGTTATTTCCCTTGGAACTTTGCCATTCACAAAATCGTGTCTCAATCGTCTAAGCTCTATAACTTGAAAACCGTTTAAGCTATATTCATGAAACTTCATACAAATATCAGTCAACATATAAATAGACGACGTGCAGAGCACTGTAACTCTTGCATTTATATTTTTTGACAAAATCTAAATATGAATATCAGTCAACATTACATGACATGCAGAGCATAACAACTATAACTCTTGCATTTATACTTTTTACTTATTATGAATCCCTGCTTCAGGGTAGGGAAACATATTGTTTTTCCCTTGGCGTCTGTCTATTAGTCTATCACAAAATATCTTTACTGGATACGAGCTCATTGTTTGCATGAAAAATGACCAGTATTTGCATTAGAAATTGTATTTAAAGTTTCCATTTGAAATTGTATGTAATGACTGATCCTTATGACATCAGAAAGGGGGGAGACATCTGTTTTTTCGTAGAAAAACAATTCTAGTTGCTTTAGCATTTAGTCACAGAATTGTTTACTTGCCTGCAGACCTGGGGTAATTGTAATCTGTAATCGTGATTACTTGTAATCGATTACAATTTCTGAGTAATCATGAAGTAATCTGTAATCATGCATTTTTATGATTACAAGTAATCGTAATGTAATCAATTACATTACAAAATGGGCTGTAATCATGATTACTTTATGATTACATTTTGATTACTTTGATTCATTTTCAGAAATGAGAAAAGAAGAAAAAAAAGGAAACTTCTCTTCTTTTTAATAGTTAAAAGAAAAGACTTGTGCAAAATAATAACAGAAAGCAGTTGATTATTCAAAGTGTCTTCAAATTGAATAAGACAGAGAAAAACTGATCTAATTTGTGTACAAAAGGCAGCAGACCAAATTAAGAAACTGACAGAATTTCCTAAATACTCTTTTGGGGAGTAAAATTTAAGCAGTATCATAGTTATGAATATGCACTCTTTTACCCATTTATGATTGGCAGACTCTTCTATCCTCACAAATTGGATATGTTTTTTTTTTTCATCTTTTTATACAAACTGTTAAAAATTTTTATGCCAGCAGTGAAGATCCTAATCAAAATGCTGCATCTAAGCATCTGATCTGGATCTGCAATGTCTACCTGTCTCTTTTTATAAGATGCTAGGAATTAATGGGTTAATATTTAAGGATAAATTTGTTATTATGTAAAAACTGTGATTTTGGTACTCTTGAATGCAGGGTTTTTCAGGTGAAGACTGGTAGCTGCCTTGGTTGACTTATTAGCTCACCTGAGCCGAAGGCTCACAGGTGAGCTTATAGTATAGGCAGGCATCCGTCGTCCGTCGTCCGTCCGTCGTCCGTCAATATTTTCAAAAGACATCTCCTCTGAAACTACAAGGCCCATTGTTACCAAATTTCATATATAGCATCTATAGGCAGGGGGAACCAATAATACTGTTTTTTATCCAAATCGCTTCAGAACTTTGGTTGCTATGGCAACTTAAAGTTTCCATTGACTTGTATGGGAAAAATTGAAAATTTGCATTTATTGCTATGTCACTGCAGATATTTTGACAAAACTTTTACAGAAATGTTTCTTGAGTAGTCCTCTATCAACCACGTGAAATTTATGTAAATTGCACATTTAGGCCGGTTGCCATGGCAACCGAAAGGTTAAAAATAGAAAAGATATTCAAAAATCATCTCCTCAGAAACTATACAACCAATAAAGCTCAAACTTCACAGAAAGGATCTAGATACTACCGTCTATAAAAATACTGTTTTTCTTGGCAATTGCTCCAGCAGTTTGGTTGCTATGGCAACTTAAAGTTGCCATTGACATATAATGGGAAAATTGAAAATTTGCATTTATTGCTATGTGACTGCAGATATTTTGACAAAACTTTTACAGAAATGTTCCTTGAGTAGTCCTCTATCAACCACATGAAATTTATGTAAATTGCACAATTAGGCTGGTTGCCATGGCAACCAAATGGTTAAAAAGAGAAAAGATATTCAAAAATCATCTCCTCAGAAACTATACAACCAATAAAGCTCAAACTTCACAGAAAGGATCTAGGTACTACCATCTATAAGAATACTGTTTTTCTTGGCAATTTCTCCGGCAGTTTGGTTCCTATGGCAACTTAAAGTTGCCATTGACTTATAATGGGAAAATTGAAAATTTGCATTTATTGCTATGTGACTGCAGATATTTTGACAATACTTTTACAGAAATGTTCCTTGAGTAGTCCTCTATCAACCACATGAAATTTATGTAAATTGCACAATTAGGCTGGTTGCCATGGCAACCGAAAGGTTAAAAAGAGAAAAGATATTCAAAATTCATCTCCTCAGAAACTATACAACCAATAAAGCTCAAACTTCACAGAAAGGATCTAGGTACTATCGTCTATAAGAATACTGTTTTTCTTGGCAATTTCTCCGGCAGTTTGGTTCCTATGGTAACATAAAGTTGCCATTGACTTATAATGGGAAAATTGCAAATTTGCATTTATTGCTATGTGACTGCAGATATTTTGACAAAACTTTTACAGAAATGTTCCTTGAGTAGTCCTCTATCAACCACATAAAATTTATGTAAATTGCACAATTTGGCTAATTGCCATTGCAACCGAATGGTTAAAAATAGAAAAAATATTGAAATATCATTTTTGCAGAAACTATATGGCCGATAAAGCTCAAACTTTACAGAACTGATCTTTGTACAAGCTTCTATATGATTACAGTTTTTTTATGGCAATTGCTTCAGCGGTTAGGTTGGTATGGCAACTTATAGTTTCCATTGAAATATAATGGGAAAAATGGAAAGCTGCAGTTTTTGCTATCTCCCTGCAGTTATTTTTGGATTTTTTATCTACAGAAATGTTGCTTGAGTAGTCCTCTATGATTCCTATTAATTTTGTCCAAATTGCAGAATTTAATTTGTTGCCATGGCAATATTAAGGAAATATTTTTGAAAAAAATATTTAAAAATCTTTTCCTCAAAAACCATATAGGGGAATGAAACTGATTCTTTGCATACATGTTCATGACATTAGCCGCAAATACGTAAATATTGTTTTTTATTATTGTTGCCCACATGGTTTCATTACTATGGCATTTTAAAGTTTCCATAGACTTGTATTGGGAAAAGTGCAAATTGGCATTTATTTCTGTGTTACTGCAATATTTAGGCAAAAAGTTTTACAAATATGTTTTTTTTTATTGTAACTTCATCAAACTAGCTAAAATTTACTTGGACAAGCATAACAACTCAGTCAAAATTGAAATTAGGCCAAATTGTACAACTTACTTCAGTGTTTCTTACTCTTGAGTGCTAAGGATGAATGTACTCAGGTGAGCTACAGGACCAATGGTCCTCTGGTATTTTATGACTGATTTCATGATATATCATCTTTACTTTGGACAGGCAGGTTCAAGTGTTAAAGATGTTTTTTCAAACATTTGTTTTGTGTTTATTGGTGCAGAGTTGAGCAGTGCAACTCAACTCTGATTTTCACGCCTTCTTTGAGGATTAAGCTAACTGTAACACCTGTCTACTTAATGACACCTGTGTATTGCAAACAACAAAAAGCCAATACTTTAATTCCTTTCTTTCCCATTTATGGGCCAACTTATTAACTTTGAATTTCTTGCCAGACTGAGGGTGGGCAAGAAAAAGATGAAAATGAAAAATGAAATATATACTGTAATAGTTAAAATGTTTTGAAATTAATAAATTTACAAGAAGTGTGTGGCCCCTTGCTTTGAAGACTTTGAACTAGTCTTTCACAAGCAATTTTATGACATTGGAAACAATGTAGAATCATATTTCTGATGTTTGAAATAAAAGGTAAAATAAGTGATAGAGAAAAAACTATTGAAGCATGTGCTTTATATGTAGGACCTGACACATGGCATTTATTGAATTTCTCAAACGTCATAAATAGCATACAGTCATTGCATGCACATTATATATCTTACTGCAGATTGCTAAATAAATTTCGTTCAGATTGAAAAGTAAGTCAAGTGCTTCAGAAATTATTTCAGTCTTACCTATTAGCACACATATAAGCCACCAATTATTTGCTGATTTAGGTATAAACTAAGTCTTTTTGAATATTGAGTTTTTGCACTTTCACAGTCATGATCATTCTGTACACTTGTATAATGTAATCACATTTAATCATAAAGTAATCATAATTACTTTGCAAAGTAATTGTAATTGTAATCAATTACATTGAGAAAAAATGTAATTGTAATGTAATCTGTAATCATGATTTTAAAAAGTAATTGTAATTGTAATCAATTACATTGGCATGTAATCAGCCCCAGGTCTGCTTGCCTGAGACATGCATCAGTTCTAATCCTCTTAAATATCTTCCAGAGCCTTACACAGTACGAGAAGCAAGGATACATGTGCGGCACATCCGTGATCTTCTTAAGTCTGTAGACCCAGCTGATGCCTATGCTGGAGTGGACTGTAATTCCGTGTCTTTCTTAAACATTGTCACAGTTGGAGATATTCTCGGTAAGCAGATTTCCAGATAGGAGATGGATTTGATCATAATTCTAAGATCATTTGTGTTCATTCTTCACACAAATATACCATACTTACTCCTTACAAGATGGGATTTTTCCTGTCCAAAACAATCCCAAAAGTCTAGATCTGTTTTACTAGACAGAACTAGATCTTTGGGATTGTTTCAAAAGGAAAAACACCTTCTAGCAGAATTAACATGACAGATTTACATACATATATTCGGGGTTGTTTTCGAGGGAAAATATGTTCCCCTCTTATAGCCAAATAATGGAATGTGAGGAAGTTCTAATGAGGGGCCACAGCATGTGTTTTTATTCATGAATAAGAAAAACTTATCCCAGATTTGTTATCAAAACATCCTCATACCTTGAGTTGTGGTAAATGTTAAATTTAGAACAGACAGCAACGAAAGCTGATCAAAGTTATTTTTTAGTTTCTAGAGTTCACTTAAGCTATGTACAAAATATATTTAAATAGATGAAATTTAATCTAGGTTAATAGTGTCCTTGAAAACTGTTTAAGCATTAACAAAAAGAAAATCTTGATTCTGAGTAGCAAATAAAGTATTTTATGATCTGGTACAAGTTGATAGTATTGAAAACTGTCTTTCGAAGCAAATGGGCTCTCATGAGCCTGTTTAAATTCATTTTACTGTAAAATTCTTCAGGTTTATGTGTCATAATGCTTTAATTTTTACAGTTCACTCTCGTTATCTCGAACACTGATATCCCAACATACCTTTTCCCTTCAAAGAATATAGTTTGTACACATTTCCTTCTTTTCATAGATTTCAACCCGTTATCTCAAACTACTGGTATCTCAAAGTAAATTTTCTGGCACCAGAAAATTTACTTTGAGATATCAGTAGTATGAGATGAACTTTGACTTCGAGATATCGAGAGTTGACTGTAGTTGTTTTCTTCTACAGACAAGAAGCGTTCAAAACCTGACTCGGTGGACTGTACCCCTCCAGAGTTCATAATGCCAGGAAATAAAGACAGACCTCTCCTACCCCTCCATCCTAACATTAAAGATCTCAAGGTGAGGCTGTTTTATCCACTTTATTAAAAGATCAGTAAGCCAGTTTATCCAAAAAAGCAGACACTAAAATTTACTGAAAAATTACTAAAAAATTTTCAAATTTTTACTGAAAAATTACAAAAAATCTTTCATCCATGATATAAGATATTGGCAATTTTAAGACTAGAGGCGTCATCTTGATATCAAAGTTTGCAAACTCAGTTGACCAGCAAAGCAAACAGGAAGCCACAAAAATGGCAGAAAAACAGAGTTTTACCCATTCACTGCAAATAAAGCAAAAGATAACTGCTGATTCTTGGACACTGAAGAGTATATTTGCATTTAGAAGATGAACACATTCTCAACTAAATTGCTCAAGTTGGAGAGATAGCTCAGATGGTATCTACTTTACTCCACAGCTGAATGGCAGGTGCTTTTGATATGAAAAGTTTTGGCTAGAGAGATTTGATTGTATTTTCAGGCCCCTCCCTGTTTAAAAGTGTTAACATACAGTGGGTGGAACCCTCCACCTGGCAACAGAAAAATGCATGGTAAGTTGAACATAGCTCTAATATATGAGCTGGGACACGACAAAACCAACATTGTGGTTGTGCGCCTAGCGCAGAATCAGATCAGCCTGGGCGTCCGCCCAGTCTGATCAGAGTCTTCGCTGTCAGCATGGAGGTAGCTTAGATCCTTAGCTACCCTTTAAGCACACAAAGAAGAGTCTGGTCAAACTTGGCGGACACCCAGGCTGATCTGAGTCTACACTGGGCACACAACCACATTGGTTTTCTCATGTTGTGGCTTATTGTCATTGAAATAAAAGAAGGCATCACATATCAAAAACAAATATGGCTTTCAACATGAAACATTTGACCACCACATTTCTGACATTTTATAAGCCATCTGCAGTTCCCATTAACCCAGGATTCCTTGAAATCACCTGTACTCCGAATAAGTCTGAAATGAAATATACTGAGTATCATTTTATGTTATTTTCTTTCTGCTTTAGAGAAAAAGAATATGTCCCGTTATGTATCTGAGTTCATTAGAATTTTGTACAAGTGCAACTGATGAATTGCGTCTTTGTATATACTATAACTCTTTTTTTTTGCAGGTGACCTGTTATATCTATATGTTCTTACCCTAGAAGATAAAAAATATCATATCACAGCATCAACGAGAGGTTTCTTTGTCAATCAGTGAGTAAAATATTCTTTTGGTGATTATAGCATTCATGTATCTTGCTGATATATTACATTCATTCTCAAACACATACAGAGTATGTGTTTCAGCACATACAGAGTATGTGTTTCAGTTTTGTTGTACCTGGGATATGTTAGGTTTGGTGTATTAAGTTGGCTGTTGAATTATATTTAAGCAAAAATAAGCAGCAGAACATATATAAGGGGGCTGTAGAAAGCATCGACTATCAGCATTTACTGAGTTGAGTTGATTAACACTAATCAGAACTCACTGTCATTATCTGATGATTTGATTGAAAAAATAAAACTGACAACAACAGCAGTTACATAGCTTACAATTGGTTTTCACAACTTTAACATGAATTCTATATGTTTAAAGAAAAACATTGCGTATTTTCAGATGTACAGAGGATGAATTCAACCCCAAAGCAGCACAACAGAAATGTCTATCACATACACTCATAGAATTGTTAAACCAGGTATGTATAATTTTTCTGCTATATCAAGATTGGGCACATATGATACATAGAGGGATTAGTACTTAAGTTTTCATTTATTGTAGAAACTAGAATGAATACTAAGCGTTACAAGTGTATTTACTGGTGTGTCATTAAATTCATGACAAGGACAGGAAGGTTTAATTCTAGAGGGTCACAGCATGTGTTTAAATGGAAATTAGAAGAAAATATCTTAGGAGAGTCTGCTCTGGTGCTTCACTGTTTGCTCAGAGCTGCCTGTCCCAGAACATGAAATTTTTACAGTATTGTGAGTTTTCAAATATCCCCAATTAGCATATGTATATGTTTTCTGAAGCATTAATTTAGCTTTAGAAAATAGTCTAAAGCATTAATTTAGCTTTAAAAATAGAAAATATGACATACATATATGCTATGTAAAATTGAAATTTAAAGATCTATAGTTAGTTTTAATTTCTGTTTACAGCTTAGTCCAGCATTTAAAAAGAACTTTGCTATCATGTTAAAGAAGAGAGCTGGGAAGCATCCTTTTGAACGGGTACCAACACCCTATCAGATATACAGCTGGATGGTTCCCATGCCAGAACACACAGTAGACTATATTAGAGCTGAAGATGGTAAATATTTGAGCCGCAAAATGACAAAACCAACAAAGTGGTTGTGCACCCAGCGCAGACTCAGATCAGCCTGGGCATCTGCCAAGTCTGATCAGAGTCTTTGCTGTCCGCATGGAGGTAGCTTAGACCCTTAGCTACCCTTTAAGCACTTAGCGATGAGTCTGATCAGACTGGACGGATGCCCAGGCTGATCTGAGTCTTCGCTGGGTGCCCATGCCACTTTGTTGGTTTTGCAGTGTCACGGCTTATAGATAAAATGTAGCAAAATAATGTTGGTCTCCCCTGCAACTAGCAAAAGCGTGACATATTACTTTTCTTCCTGTGTCGGTGTCAGTGGCCTGAACTTTGGTCGAGTTTTCAGGTTTAGCTCTATTTTGTGACAGTGACAGGTTAGACAAGACATTCTGCAGAATACTTTGCAATTAATTTGCTTAGTGCAATAGGCTGTTGAGTACTGCTGTTGAGATCAGGGCTGTTGAAATGAAATGGTCTGAAATGACTGACTTATTTTCAAGATTATTTCTCAGTGTATTACTTACAATTTTGAAACATTTTCGAATGGTTTGATTTGCTTATCAGTTGCTATATCATCCTTTCATATTGATATTTCAGCATTCTCCACAAGACTTGGTTATGAAGAACATATACCTGGTCAGACAAGAGATTGGAATGAAGAAATACAGACAACAAGAGAATTACCAAGAAAAAGCTTGCCAGAGAGACTCATCAGAGAAAGAGCTATTTTTAAGGTAATTTTTTTTCTACTTTGCCTTTGATTATTGGGAAAGATTTGTTGTTTGACATTTAATATTTGCCTTGATCACTCAAGCTATTTCAGTAAACTTTGCTGTCAGTTTCAAAATAATGTTTAAGTTCCAAAAATGCAAAGTACAAATTTACTTCAGCAAAGTTATAAAAAAATGGGTTGTCCAAGGTATATTGTATGAAGAAGTTCATAGGATGATCAAGCCAATAGTTGTCACTAAAATGTTCATGAACTTCTTACAGCTTCGTGGAATATATTGTCCCACTAACTTTATTATCCAATGAAAGTTGAAGTGTCAAAAAGTAAAATGTCTAAAGTAAAATACAGTTATTAATTGTTTGCTTTCATTATGGGTTATCATGACATAGCCGTGCTAGTTCTTATACTGTATTTATTGCAAATGGTAGTGCTACTAACTATTATGTAATATAGACTTGTTGTGGAATGACGAACAGATGATTTTGTGTCTTGGGTACTTACAGGTTCACAGTGATTTTGTAGCAGCAGCAACACGAGGAGCAGTAGCAGTTATAGATGGTAATGTGATGGCTATCAATCCAGGGGAAGAAGCAAAGTAAGATTGCCATAAATTCTGAGTATTGGGACACAAATCAGAGCAAACAGTGCAGAACCAGATCAGACAGCATTGTTTGCCATTCCATTTGCATCTTTTGAACAAATTACTGCATTGTTTAAAGAAACTGTTCCATTTTCATGAAAATTATGATTATTATTTTAGGTGTCCCAATTTTTAGAACTTTTACAAAATACGAGGTCTCCTTCTATAAAAGAACATATTTAAACCATAGAGTCTGAAATACCTTAAGTTGATTCTTCCATCTTTTAACACAGTTGCTTGTGTAAGGTATATTGCAAGGTCCGTCAGCTGAGATTGCTTATTTCTGCAGTTATATTTTTATGTTTATGTGCATGGAAAGACAAATTTATCCTAGTGTAAGCAATAATCACGCAGATAACGCTTTGTGGTATATTTACGTCATTCAGTAAGATCAAACAATATATTTGTGTTTATTCTTACCTTCATCTATGTAAATCCTTACCCCATAACCAATGACAAAGATGAAAAGTTTCTTTTCACATGCTCCGACTGTCTCAGAAAATACCCCCCAAAAAATGGCGGCTTACTGTCTACGTCATCAATAATCACGCACTTCACTAACAACAGTATTTATGGGAAGCCAAATATGCAACAGCTCTAAAAGTACCATTCAATGAAAGAAGCATATCTGGATCCAATTTAAACGTAATGAACAGTTGATAATACTGCAGAACTTCTAATTAATTGGATTTGAAACATTATCAAAGGTTTTAAAGGTAAATATCCCAAATCATTAACTAAACATATTTACAGGTGTGCCATCAAATCTTCAGTGGGTGCACAAAGCACACCATGGCAAGGGTAATAAAATGTATATTTTGCCCTAAGCCTGTAAACACTACAACAGAACTGCAGATGAGTCCAGTGCAAGCAGTTCTCAAACATGCATTGACCCCATTTGGTGTAATAATATTCAGTAAATATTGTGTTATTCACTTATTTTGGTATAACAACTAAGGCAGGTATGGCTGCCTATACATTTTAAGTACGGCCAACTGACCACGTGACAGTCATGTGACTTCCAACCCGGATGACAGCTACCGCAGCAGACGGACTGTCAACAAAATTTATGAATTAAAATTAATTTCTTAGCCTACTTTTGGTATCAAACTTTTGGATATAAGAAAAATATGACAAATCAGACACTGTTTACATAATTTGACCAATAACTTAAACCGGAAGATTCTTTTTTTCCACATGATGCAGAAGAGCGAAAGAAGAGCCTAGGGAGTCCCAAAAACTCCCATGTGACGTCACGAATTTATGTGTAAACAGCGCGAGAGGTCGACCAACACTGGTGCGTGATTATTGTGTAGCGTGAAAAAGGATACTCGGAGGATACAGTTTTACAAGTTTTATAGAGTTTACTTGTATTGATATTCATTCTTTTGGGTGATTATAGTATTATAATAATTTTAATCAGTATTTCATATGCATCCTTTACACTTTATATTTTTCAGAATGCAGATGTTTATCTGGAACAACATATTCTTTAGCCTAGGGTTTGATGTTCGGGATCATTATAAAGACTTTGGTGGGGATGCTGCTGCATATGCCGCCCCTGTGAGTACTGAATTTTATCTAATTATTTAAGGTGTATCCAGACACCTCCATGTTTTCCTGCCATGCTTTCACAGGTAGCCAGGTTTTGTGGAATTTGGGTTTGCTTTTCTGGATAATAAACCTTTCCAAAAAGGGGCCAAGACTTCAAAGAAGGAATTTGCAAGCAAATTGAGGAGCAAATTCTTGCATGTTAGAGATTACCACCATTGAGGCAGGAGGCAAAATGAAAAATGGCAGGGTTGCTTCTCCTGAAAGTATCCATTCTCCTCTTTCAAGATTTAAGCTTGCCAGTATGAAGTTCTGGGGCCGTGTTCATAAAATGACTTAAGTGGTTGCTATGCTGTTGCTAAGGCTAAATTTCTTTGAAGGAGATTCCCTACAACTATGAAATTTGCTCTGGAAAAACAGTCTTTGTAAGACTGTTCCTCCAGAGCAAATTTCATAGTTGTAGGGAATCTCCTTTAAAGAAATTTAGCCTTAGCAACAGCACGGCAACCACTTAAGTTGTTTTATGAATACGGCCCCAGGAAAAAATACAATTAAAATTTTGGCATCTTCAGAAATGTCAAAATGCCATTACGATTGTTTTGGTAGAGCTTATTATGATGACACTAAAGACTGCAGTCCTATGACAGTTCTTGTTTAAAATCCGGATGAAGGATCTTTAATTAATTCATGTATGTATGATTATAGAAGAAAGTGCAACATGATTAAAACCAACATTTTGAGTTTAATTTTGGTAATGATGTACTTGGAGTACAGTTTTGCTGTTCTTGTATTGCAGGACAATGACTTGCAAGGAGTGAAGGCCTATTTCAATGCTGATATTGAGGGAATGTATACACTTGGTACAGTAGTAGTAGATTACAGAGGTTACAGAATTACAGCACAGTCAATTATACCTGGTAAGTTCTAGTCTTTTCAATAAGACTGACTTAGTTAATGCGGTAGCTATGATTAATGTGGCAACTTACCAGAGAGTTCCAGATAAGGGCCATTCTAGATAAAAATATCACCCTGGGTAGGATGTGTACTTCTTGTGTTGGTACCACAAAAGAAACTAAATGGCCTTACTCTTAGAAACCATAGTCCTTTCTAACTCTTTTGCTCCACCACCTCTGAAACTTTAATAAGTTTCCAGTCTAGCCATAGGATTTGCTTTTGTCCTAGAACAGCCTTATGATGATTGTTTAAAGGTAATTGTTATTTAATTTCTGCTAGTTCTGCTTAAAAAACGTGTTTGGACCCTCATTAAAACCATCTCGGTGAAACAGCTCTAACGAGGGGTCATAATGTATGCTTTTATGGAGAAATGAGAAAAATTATCACAGAACTGTCAACAAATATCTTCTCTGGACATCTGACCTTACATACCTAACAAGGCATTCTGTAGTTTCAACTGGTGCTGGCTTTATCGTCTTTAGTCTGTAGTGAAACATTCATGAGCATGTGTGTTATATATTACGTAGAGGATCTTACACGAGTGGTCATTTCATATGAAATTTATGAAACCAGCCTTCCGCGAGTTTCATAAATTTCATATGAAATGACCTCTTTTGTAAGATTCTGTTTAAAATGGGATTTTAACGCCTTCAAACTGAACATTATTTCAACAAAAAATGCATTGTTGACATGGACGTTATCAATGACATTACATGTGCGTGCCAAAGTGTTATTACGTCATACGTTTTTATGACATGACGTTATCCACTAAATGACGGCTACGTCATATGATAAAGACTGCTTTGTTGTTTACTGCTGTGTTGTTTTATGTTATGCAAGTTTATGATTACCCTGAGTGTAAAGGAGACAGTCAAACATTATTGTATTTTATTGCAGGTATCTTAGAAAGGGAACAGGAACAGTCAGTAGTATATGGTTCAATAGACTTTGGAAAGACAGTAGTCACTAGTGATAAATATACAGAATTGGTAAGTAGCGTAAAGCTTATGAAAATTGTGACACCTAAGATACTACCATAGTTGTTCTAAAGATGGAACAGTGTGGTTTCAAAGTGCAGTAATGTGCCCAAAAGATGCAGATGGAATGGCAAACAATGTAGACCTTGATCAGACTGCTCCTTGAGGAGCAGTCTGATCTTGGTCTGCATTGTTTGCTCATACCTATCTGTCGCATTGCTAAGAATTTTTAGGGTAGTTGGGTATCGATAAGGTCATGCCAGGTCATGTGGTATCTTGTAGCTTCTGCAAACAATGAAGACAGAGATTGACCTGCTTATCCGTGCAGTGATCAGCATCAGCAACAGTTTCCTTTGCCCTCCATGACATGTATAATTGGCTTTCGGATTAGATTTATTTTGAAAATCTGTCTTCAGGATGGTATTTTCTTGTAATTTAATGACTCAAAATTTTTTTATATTCATTGTTTTTAGCCAAACGAACTTTAGCTTGACTTTGAGTAGGAAAAATTATGATTAAGATTTATGAAATAGCTGTTTTAAAAGTTTATTACAGAAAATAGCAGGGTAAGGAAAAGAAGTCCAAATGGATACATTTATTATGTCATTTTGTTTGTTTTCAGTTACAAAAGTCGGCTAGTCAGCTTAAAATCAGACCACATAAGTAAGTATGTTTTCTTTGCAGTTTTACAAATTTTGTAATGGTCTGTTCATTATCAATGACTTGTTTGTGTTGACACTGTTCTGTATAAATTCACTTTAGACAGATTGGAAAAAAAATACAATAGTACAAACATTCATTCATGTCAATGAACTTTTCATAGATTGCTGTAGTACATTGCTGACAAGTTTGTAAAATCTGCATGTAAGATGATATAAGGATGATACCAACAAATGGCTGAGTTGTCCAAATGAGTAGAGTGATGGCAACATTTATTATTTTACAGGGTATTGAATGACAAAAGTGAAGAAATTGAATTGTTCTCATCCATCGAATGCAAGGTATGTACAACTCTAGCCTGTATTTTGTAGCAATATTTTTTTCTCCCCAAAGGTTGTTGCAGTTTACTGTGTGTACCACATAGTTTGACAAGAGCAGCCCAACATTTTCTTTTACCTAGGATTTTATTTAGATGAATTAAGCCACTTTTAAGTATTGATCTTTGTTAGATAAGAGATGTAGCTACATTGTATAATACAAAATTACATGAGATAAATTGATGGTAGTAAAGATTCACAATAAAAATTTACTGCAACCTGTGGTTAAGCATTGATGCTTGGCATGTGATAAATGTTACAATGACTAACTAAAGCATTTTAGATTTCGTTGGCTTTTAGATTCTTTCTGTGTATATTCTAGGGCATTGTGGGTAATGATCAGAGACACTATGTCCTTGACCTGCTCAGAACCTTCCCTCCAGATGTCAACTACATGCCTGGTACGTATTTGGCACATACATGTACTGTAATTCTCCTTTTCTCTTGTCATGATGTCTAATCCATTTTTGCCATGGAAGCCTGTTCAAAAAACTTTTAAGATTATGATAAAATTATTATTGAACAGGCCTCTGTAGCCTAATTGATGAAAGTGCTGACTCTTAAACATGAGGTTTCTTTTCGCTGATTGTTCAAGCCTTCGCAGCGCACATGTGAGAAAGCCACATTTTGCTGGGAAGGTCAGGTGTTTTTACCCTTTGGCTTCCTTTTTTTGCTCCCAGCTCTGCTTAATGATTAGCTCAAAATAAGTAAAAGATTCTTGAAAGGGCCATAAAACTCATATCAAAAAGAAAGAGTAAAAAAATAGTTTTTATTTATTAGCATTACCGTCTCTTATCCAGAGCTTTGTAAATAAAATCCTTGTTCTAATGAGGAAAACTATATAGAGCATGATCTGATTCTGCTTTCAAGACAAAGGGAATCCAACTTGCAAAATGGGTTGTGTTATGTTTTTCAGTGGAGAAAGAAGAGTTAAGTAAGGACATGCAGAATAATGGCTACCCTCGAGAACACAGACACAAGCTTTGCTGTTTGAGGCAGGAACTCACAGAAGCCTTTGTTGAGTAAGCTTTTTTATGATCTTGGGTCCTTAATGGCAAAGAAAGGTACATTGGCTAATACTGCAAAACACAGTCATCAACAAATAGTGCAGTTTGCCATTGCCAATCTGCTATTACCAACTTGGTTTAACACCGGCTGTGAGCTTGTGTTAAACCAAGTTGGCAGCAGCAAATTACTGTGCGTGTCAAGAAACCTTTGTTGAACAGAATTGGCAGCGGGAAGATAAACATATTTGTCAGTGTTTGGCAATATTTACTGATTAACCTACCGTATTTATCACAATAAATGCTCCTGCTCTAATAAATGCCCCCTGCCTCTTTTCTTGTTTGCTTCTCTGAATAGCTCTGAGTAGCTCTTTGAAATTGAGTCCCACTCTTAAAGGAAAGAATTTGCTTCTAGAAGAGCAAATTCTTTCCTTTAATAGTTGACCCTTACTGAAAAGGAAGGCAAAAATAGTTGCTTCCTCTGAAAACATACCCATAAGCGTTATATTGCTTATTAGAGGTATTTGGCAGTGGCTGATTTACTATACTTTTGAGGCTTTAAATAACGCCCCCTTTTTGCAAAAAGCAGTGCTGAAACTTCAGTTTTGTTTCATCAGCGCCAGAAGTTGTTAAACAGGATCTTGAAAGACTGTATTTCAGTATGATTTGTGAAGTGCTTGTATGTTGGCCTTGTTCCATTGAACAAGCTAAAATGACTGTAATCAATCATCTAGCCAAACACATTAAGACCCAAAGGTTTCAGTGTATGAAGCTGATTTGTCCAGTGCCTTTCGCGCTCACGACGCTTAGCCGTGGATATGTCACGTCTTTTAGGCATCTTGGATGTAGAAGCGTCAGGCGAGCTGAGATGTCTTTTTTGCTCTGATTGGCTGTTTCTATCACAGTGATATTCGATGCAGACTCTTCTGTGGTCAGAGACATACAGCTACTGCTTGTTGTACTGGTTAAGCTTCTCCTGTGATTAGGGTTTCTGGGTGTTGACAACTCGGGTAAAGCGGCCCGGTCCAGGCTAGTGGTATTGAACAAAGAAGTGAGTGACTGGATAGTCTGGGCCATGCCGCTTCCCTCTCTAGGCTCCTGTTCTGTGCTCATGACGAACGCGTATACCCGACCAAGTCATATAAGTACCGTACAATCACAATTTTGGAGAGTATGGTATGTCTAAGCTAGCGTGGAGCTATCCACAACTCTGTGCGGACAGCTGCAGGCCTATGCTTATGGTATAGAGACAAGAAGCAACCTCACGTGTTAGAATTTTTCTTTTTCTTTTAAAGAATCCACATGTTTGTATAGCTTATATGCGGCAAAAATAATTATTTTATTTGTGTTATAAAGAGAATTTGTCTCTTCAAATGTCTTGGGTGTTTCCCATGTGAGGTGTAGAGTATGGCTGCTGTGTGGCAGGTTATCCTTGTTAGAGAGTATCTGTTTCTCTTTGTTGACCTCCTCTACAAAAAGCTCAGCCCCTTCAATCAAATCCTGTGTCATAGTATCTACGTTGGTGGTTGAAGTCCTATCCTTGAATGATAATTCCCTGTTAAAGGCGACAGGTGATAATAGAAAGTCCACGTTACCCAAATTGATCATTGTGTCTTGATATATTGTAGGAGTCCCCATAGTTGAGGGCGTTATGGCTATTGTTTCCCGAGTCTCGGCCGTTGTCAATGTGTTGTCCTGTGAGGGAGCGTCCCATTGAACAAATAGATTACATGGACAGTTATGCACAAACATGGTCTGTGTGATATCTTTATATGTTTCCACAGAATTTTGCTTTGTGCAAGAATAAAGACAGGTCTTAACTCCCGGTCTATCATGTGATAGGTTGGTTTTAAATCTTGTCTACAGTGATTACATTGTATTTTTGGTTCATTTTAGTCCTAAAATCAGGTCACAGACAAGGATAGATTTTGACACCAATTACAGTGTTGATCTTGCCTGAGACTAGCAGAAGGGGGACAGAGATATTATTACTTTCCTGCACTGCATCGAGTTTCTAGTTTATCTGTGTTTTGTGACAGTGTGCATATAGGCTAGACATTATGTTCCATAGAGTTCTTCTGTACATTAAGTCTGACATACAGTAAGTCTGTCTAATGGTGACACTTTTTTTTTTAATTCTGTATTAAAACATATATTGTCGCATTTCATTAAAAGCGCATCACGCACAAATGGCACGAAATAGTTTAAATGAGAAAGAAGATGAAATACCTTGGAGTATTAGGCTGTAAGTGTATTAAAAGTATGATGTTTTAATGTCACATTTGATGAAAGGAAGAAAAAGCAGTAAAAGTCCAGTTGATAATCAGTGCTACTTTGACGTTTCTAATGTCTGACATGATTTGTTGTAGGAATCGATATGTAGCCTTTGTCCGGTATGCAGCTTATCACTTCCAGATGTTACAAAGAAAGAACACACATAGCAGCCATGTACAAGAATCAAAATTAAAGGTAAGTTATTGTGTGCTGAACTTGTATTTTGAGCATTTCCAGAAATTCCAAATTTATTTCCTTGTAATATACAGAAATATAATTTTATGGATGAGGGTGTGGGAGGACAGTGATTCAGTTGATTTGTGTGTAACATGATCAGATCAAGTGTAACTCAAGAAAAACCTGGCAAAGAGGGAGAAAATGCTTTCTATTAAGAGTAATCACCTCTGAAAACTTTCAGATCAGAGTTACCTTCCATGGGTGTGCACCTATGAATGGGTATAGTTTCAAAGGAAACAACTCTGCCTTTTTTTGCCTCCATTCTTGGTGGGGTCGGCCATTAAAGGAAAGAACTTGCTCTCCAACAGCAAACTGTTTCCTTTAAGAAATGACCCCGAAGAATTATGTTGTATAGGGAAGCTAACAGAATGTCACAGAAACTGTTCTTCTTTGGAAAAATGGAGTAAAAAAGTACATATACACCTTAAATATTCTTTGTATTGCTTGTAGGAAATCAAAGACAGTAAGACAATCGTTCCTGGAGAGACAGACAAGAAAGAGGACAAAGAAACAGACATGGAGACTGATGAAGCAAAGAAAATTGTTGAGGCCCTTACAGGCACAGATAGTCAAACTTGTAAGTAAAGTTTACTCATAGCATTTTGGTTTGAACTTTCTTGAAAATTGGATAACCTGTATAGGATATGGCTGAATACATTTTATAATACCAAATGTCCTTTGATTCGCACACTCAGTGTAATTGATATAAACCTCAAGCCAGCCAAATGTCTTTAGCAACAGAGCCATCTTTGGCTATGGTGCATCTTGCATTTTCCACCAGAAGATCTGCAGGCTGTGAGCTGCATGTGCTTAGGCTTTTATTTGGATGTTATTAAGTGGCTATATAGTCCAAAGCATTATGTTATGCACATTTTAGTTGATGCAAATGGGTGCTTAATGCAGACATACTTCAGAGGCTTTAACCAGCTGGAGGCATCTGCACAGTCTGGTCTTAGACTTTTCTGTTGTGCACAGCATGTATGCGCACCGAGGAATTTAGAGGAGCAAAAAATGAAGGCCCATGTGAGACCTTTGGTTCACAAACTGGTTTGAATATTCCCTGTTAGGAGATATGTTACATATCTTTTTTAGCTCACCTGAGCACGAAGTGCTCAGGGTGAGCTTTTGGGATACCGTGATGTCCGTCGTACGTGTGGACCGACGTCCGTCCGTCCGGACGTCCGTCCGTCAACTTTTGCTTGTGTACACTCTAGCGGGCACAGTTTTGATCCAATCTTTATGAAACTTTGCCAAAATGTTTATCTCCATGAAATCTAGGCCAAGTTCGAAACTGGGTCATGTCGGGTCAAAAACTAGGTCACTAGGTCAAATATTAGAAAAACCTTGTGTACGCACTAGAAGGCACAGTTTTCATCTAAAATTCATGAAACTTTGTCAGAATGTTTATCCTCATAATATTTAGGACAAGTTCGAAACAGGGTCACGTTGGGTCAAAAACTAGGTCACTAGGTCAAATCATAGAAAAACCTTGTGTATGCTCTAGAGGACACAGTTTTGATCCAATCTGTATGAAACTTTGTCAGAATGTTTATCTCTATAAACTCTAGGCCAAGATCGAAACTTGGTCATGTCTGGTCAAAAACTAGGTCACTAGGTCAAATCTTAGAAAAACCTTGTGTACACTCTAGAAGGCACAGTTTTGATCCAAAGTTTATGAAACTTTGTCAGAATGTTTATCCTTATACTATCTAGGATAAATTTGAAACTGGGTCATGTTGGGTCAAAAACTAGGTCACTAGGTCAAATCATAGAAAAACCTTATGTACACTCTAGAGGACATAAGTTTGATCCAAGCTTTATGAAACATTGTCAGAATGTATATCTTTATAAACTCTAGGCCAGGTTTGAAACTAGGTCATGTCGGGTCAAAAACTAGGTCACTAGGTCTAATCGTTGAAAAACCTTGTGTAAGCTGTCGAAGGCACAGTTTTCAACTTAAGATCATGAAACTTTGTCAGAATGTGTATCCTTATTATATGTAATATAAATTTGAAAGTGGGTCATGTCGGGCCAAAAACTAGGTCACTAGGTCAAATAATAGAGAAAAACCTTGTGTACGCTCTAGAGGACACAGTTTTGATCCAATCTTCATGAAACTTTCATCATGTATATCTCCATAAACTCTAGGCCAAGATTGAAATTAGGTCATGTCGGGTCAAAAACTAGGTCACTAAGTCAAATCTTAGAAAAACCTTGCATACCCACTAGAAGGCATAGTTTTGATGGTATCTTCATGAAACTATGTCAAAATGTTTATTGTCCCTATATCTAAGCCCCCTATGAAACTGAGTCAGGTTGGGTCAAAAACTAGATCACTAAGTCAAATCCTAGAAAAACTTTATGTACACCCTAGAGGGCACAGTTTTGATCCAATCTTCATGAAACTCTGTCAGAATATTTTTCTATATGAAATCTAGATCAAGTTTGAAACTGGGTCATGTCGGATCAAAAACTAGGTCACCAGGTCAAATATAAGGAAAACCTTGTATACGCTCCAGAGGGCACAGTTTTGATCCAATCTCAATGAAACTTTGTCAGAATGTTTATTCTTACAATATCCAGGCCAAGTTTGAAACTGGGTCATGTCGGATCAAAAACTAGGTCAAATATTAGGAAAACCTTGTGTACGATCTAGAGGTCACAGTTTTGATCCAAACCTAATGAAAATTTGTCAGAATGTTTATCCTCACAATATCTAGGCAAAGTTTGAAACTGGGTATGTCGGGTCAAAAACTAGGTCAGACTTTAGAAAAATCTTGTGTACGCTCTAGAGGACACAGTTTTGATCCAATCTTTTTAAAACTTTGTCAGAATGTTATCGTCATGATATTTAGGCCAAGTTTGAAAGTAGATCATGTCGCATCAAAAATTACGTCACTAGGTCAGATATAAGAACGACCTTGTGTACACTCTAGCAGGCACAGTTTTGATCCAATCTTCATGAACCTTTGTCAGAATGTTTATCCTCACGATATCCAGGCCAAGTTTGAACTGGTTCATGTCAGGTCCAAAACCAGGGTACTAGGTCAAATTTTAGAAAAACTTTGTGCACACCCTAGAGGGCACAGTTTTGATCCAGTCTTCATGAAACTTTGTCAGAATGTTTATCTCCATAAAATCTTGGTCAAGTTTGAAACTGGGTCATGTCGGGTCAAAAGCTAGGTCACTAGGTCAAATCTAAATTAAGTTATGCTGCAAGAATCAGAACTAACATTGCAATGATGCCAGCCACAAACTCCTTGGAATACATTAGTTTCACCACAGTGAGATAATGATGCTACCATTCTATCATCTGTCTTTGCTTAGTTCAGTCTTGTTCAAATCCATCAAAGGAACTCAACATGAACGGGAACTTTTCGGAGAAGGAACTCAACATGAACGGGAACTTTCAGGAGAAGTGACTCTGCCATTTTCAGCTCACCTGAGCCTTACAGTATTGGTGTTAGCTGCCTCTGTCATCCATCCATAAACATTTTCAAACATCTCTGAAACCACTGGAAAGACTAAATTCAAATTTCATATGGAGCCTGCACATGGGTCAAAGGATTGAAAGTTCTTCAAATGATCTTGGTCACATGACCAAGGTGGCCGCCATTCCCATGTATGGTAAAAACTCTTATAAATCTTCACTAGAGCCAGTGAACTGATTAATGCTCAGGTGAGCGATTCAGGGCCACCATGGCCCTCTTGTTGCATATTCTGGTTTCTTCCATGAAAATATCCCTGTCTGCCTAAATCTTGATGATTCCATTAAACTTCTTTCTACAAGATGAGTAGCTAATTTGACATGACTTTATTACAGTTGAAGAAAACAGCCGGGATATAGTAAAGAAGGCTTCACATGCAGTAGGATCTCTCAGTGATACAGAATTCAATGTTACTTTCAACCCAGACGTCTTTCAACCTCATGTTAAACATGCAAATGAAGATGTAAGTCAAATTTGTTTTGTACCTGTATATCAAATAATTCCACAGCCCAGTTGTTCACAGTTTTGGTTACCTTAATGAACTTGTTAAGAGATGGATTTTTAATCTAAATTTACTGCACATGAAGTGAACTTGGTAATATTGTGAATGGATACACTTCCATGGAAAACAGCTATACTATTTTCAGTTTTGTCTCCCTCCTCAGTGTCCCACAGGAGCAAATTCATTCTTTTAAGAGTAGACCTCACCAAGGAAGCTGCTCAGGGAAGGAAACAGGAAGTCACAAAAATTGTCTATCATATAAAAGACGGCAGAAAAATATATGGCTGTATACAAATAAACAATTTAGTTGTATTGGAATGTATCAGAATTTCCATCTGTGATAACCAGAAGCCTTTGTGTTCTATATTGGCCATAATTTTTTGTCAGAGGTACTTGTGTAAACAGTTTACACCCAGATCAGACTTTTCTGAAGAAAATAGATCTAACTGGGTCTGCGCTCTTTGCTGTTTCACCAGTCGTTTCAGACGCATCACCAGGTAGTAGTACCAGATTGTTCAGATTTATAATTATTGTTTCTGCTACAACTAGCTGAATGATTGATATAGTTATTGCTTTTTGTCGCACCTGCTTTAGCAAGGTGCGATATAGGAGTTCACTTTTCCATCCGTCAGTCAGTCCGTCCATCCATCCACAATTACGTCGACCGTAGCGTTCGTGCCCATTATTCTCAATCTATAATACCTACATTCATTAAACCTGGTATAAAGGTTCTTCTTAGAATGGTCTCTAGGAACCTTGCACTTATTTTGACCTTTGACCTATTCTTCATGCTCTAATGACTTCGTAAAATTCTATGCCAAAAATTACGTCGACCCTAGTGTTTAAGTCCATTTCTCTCCATCTATTATACCTGCAATCTTGAAACCTGGTGTAAAGTTTTTTCTTAGAATGGTCTAGAGGATTGTTGCCTTTATTTTGACCTTTGACCTATATTTTATGCTCTGCTGACTTGGTAAAATTTTACGCCAAAAATTACATCAACCCTAGCATACTGGTCCATTTCTCTCAATCTATGATACCTACAGTCATCAAACCTGGTATAAAGTTTCTACTTAGGTTGATCTAGAGGATTATTGCTCTTATTTTGACCTTTGACCCATATTTCATGCTCTGCTGACTCTGTAAAATTTTACTTACAAAATTAAATCGACCATATCGTTTAAATCCATTTCTCTCTGACAATTTATGAGATCTAGAATCATCAAACCTGGTATAAAGTTTCATCTTAGAATGGACTCTAGGATTAATGCACTTGTTTCAGCCCTTGACATATATTTCACGTGCTACTGATTTTGTAAAATTGCACATCCAAAATTGTGTCGACCTTACAATTTGAATCCATCTCTCATTAAATACAATGGGTGTAATCATCAAACCTGGCTTGAAGATTCTTCTGGGATGCTGCTGTTATTTGTACCCTTGACCTTTATATCATACTCTGTTGACTTTGGAAAGTTTATGTCAATCTGGCATCCATGATTACATGGACAAGAGCATTTAAGTCCGTTTCTCACTAACTCTACCACCTAAAATCATCAGACATGGCATAAAATGTTTTCTTAAGCTAGTGTCCTCGATTGTTTGACTACTTTATACCTTTAACCTATATTTATAACTCTGTTGACTGAAGAGCTTTATGTACATGTATTGAACCACATCTTTTCTAGTTTGTAAGTCCAATTTGCTCAAATTTCTACATAACTTCATCAGACCTAGTGTACACTTTCCTCCAACCATGGTATCTACTACTGAGAAAGCATATGGCAGGTGCGACATAGCATTCCGCGGAATTCTTGTCAGGTATCAGTGGCTGCTTGTACTGCCATTGAGCTTTCAGGTTTAGTTCTGTATATGACATTATATGCAGACAGACAAGACACAACTTTTTGCAGAATTCTTGTTGTAAAAGGTTGAAGTGTCTGAAGCTTTTATGATATTTATAGTAAGATCATGTTTACTTTTGATTTCAGTCACCTATGTTACAGCGAGAAAAGCAGGTTGTAAAAGATGCTGCTGAATTCCTTGTGCTTCATCAAATACCTACTCTGGTAAGTTTGTGAGCCCCCATATACTGTTATAATCAGCTAAATACTTTACGGTAAAAGAAATCTAATAGTGAATGATACTGTTTAGATAAAGGGTTCTCTATGTTACTAGCTGTGACACAAGACTTGTTTTCATGAAATGGCATCTGATAGTGAAAATAAAAAATGGAGATGCATGTTCTTCCTCCTTATTGCTGTTGTGAGTTTGATTTTATGTTAGCAACATATCTCATTGCTTTTCATGAAATGAAACAGGTGAAATTAACTGATTTTCAGTGGAGAAGAATAAAATAAAGTTTTGGGAATTATTTTGACTAAGTGATGTTTTTATATGACTTTGACTCCTAACCCTATTGCACTTAGAATATCCAAAACTCCATAGAGTTTTGGCCGATCTAAATGCAAAAACGTTAATAACTCAAAAAGTACAATTTGTTACATTGTTTCAGGTAAATGACTGTCTAGATCATTCCTCATCTCCTATAGACGGTCACACCCTGACAGAGGCCATGCACACCAGGGGAATCAACATGAGATACCTCGGCAAAGTCGCAGAAATCTTCTCAAAGTACAAATCCGTCTCATATGTTTACGTAAGTTCTGTCTCATGTTTACATTTAATATTGTAATGACTTCACAGCATAGCCATGTTGCAAGAAAAGGTGCATACTAGGGAGACTTGGTTCAGACTGCACATGCTAGCAGTCTGACCAGAATCTTTTGTGTTTGAATCAACAGTTACTTGATCCTTAGAAGCTAATATACCAGTTTCATGCTTACGGGGAATAAAGTAGGTTTGGCAGTAAAGTAGGTCTATTGGAGTACATGAAATAGATTGGCATCGAATATGGCTATAAATTTAAAAGAAAGTCGTGGAAGTCTTAAATTTCTTCTATTAAAGAACGCTAGTTGGACTAAGTTTACATTGATTATATGATAATCAAAGCGGAATTAATTGAGAATTATTTTATTGGGGAGAAATTCTTAAATTTCTTTTGAAAAGTTGGCTGAGCATGGCATACACTGCATGCCATGCTCCGATACCAATGGATGTCATCGATCTGTTACCATAGCAACCAAGACTTCATATTGACGTCAAAGTGATGTCATTGAGACATCATTCTGTCTAATTACCAAGCACAACAGTGGGTCATTTCATAGTTGCTATAGCAACAGATCTATGAGGTCATTTGACTAATGATTCGAGAGGAGTATGGCATACAGTGTATGCCATGCTCCTCTCGAATTATATGTGAGATGCTACCTGAAATTCATATAATGGAAAAGTTTGATTTTCTCAAACCTGTATTTCATGCTCAAATGATTTAATTCTGTGTTATTCATGGACTAATTGGTCATTTTGTTTATTTCAGAGTATATCAATAGGAGAGCTAATAATGCGAGCAGCAAAACACATTTACAAGGCCCACATGCAGGGTGTGGATATGATGAGTTTGTCAGCAGCAATTAGTCATTTTCTTAATTGTTTAATAGGATCATTTCCAACACCACATGCACAAGTGACAGCAGATGAAGTAAGTTTTGAATATGTCGTTATTTTGAGATGAATAGCTGTTTATGGTGTAGTAAGATTCATTTTGGCTTAGGGACGAACACATATGTTCCCTGCACATGCTTACCCGAACTATGGAGAAGATGTTCTGGGGGATGGTTCTTATACATGTATCAGATTTTGTAAAACACTTAATATCTGTGGTAGTAAATTTGCATACTGGTACAATTTAATTTTGGTGCTTTCACAATTCTAGGTATGTATGTTTATTGAAAACTGAATATTAGTGAACTTCTATTTTGACACTTTTCACCTTTACTTAAACTTAAGTTTAGGACTAAATGTGGTTGTATTTTAGTAGATAAAAAAGCAATGTCTTCCTGTAGAATCTCCGAAACTAGTTTCCTTGTATGACATTTAACATTATATTATATATTTACCAAAAAAAAATCAGATCTCACTGTATGGAAAGTATTGGGCAATAAGTCCAAGTAAGGTCTATCAGTTCTTATGAATAAGCTGTTTTCGCTCATTAGAACTGCTACAATTCAGTTAAAGTTGTTTTCGGTGCTTTGAGGATCAGTCGAATTTCTGGTATGTTTCAGCTCCAGGGTAAAGCTTCGAGAAAAAAGAACAAGAGAAAGAACAAAGGCATTGTGTTCAGTGTTGGTATGTAATATCCCTAACATTTATAGATACACTTTATTTCTAATTATTGGATACATCATTTGGCCTGTCATGAATTGATCAGAGAACAACTATTTTGAATACCAACAAGTCTCTTTATATATGTAACTGTTCGAGAAAGACAGCAAATGTATTCAGAAAAAGAAAATAGTTCCCCATGAAACTGATGTTGCAAACACCTTGACTAAATGCATAACAACATAAGGTGAAACCAATTTGCTCGAAGTGTATGCAGAATCAGCAGACTGTTGAAAGATGGTTTCAATGTAATAAAATTGTCCTTTTGGAACATATTTGGTGTTCCAAGTGGCTCTTTGGAGACTTTGAAATGTACAAGATTTAGAGTAGAATTCCTGATGTTAGACCATACAAAATGGTGTAATTTTGAGAAGACATCACTAGTTGAAGTTCATGACGCAAGCTGTTCATGATGCAAGCTGCTGTTGGGTGTGTTAAGAATTTTTTTTAAATGAATATGTATTTGTTTCCCACAGATAACACAGAATGGGTCTCAGAAACTCCTAAAACTTTGTGGAAGAAAATCGTAGATGAAGTTGATGATTATTACCACTATACTCTTGAATGGTAGGTCTAATAACTCTAAAAATAAATCCTGTCTAATAGGTTTTGTGTGAATGTTCAGCTTTGCTTCTTAGGACTGAATTTTATGCAGTCACCTTAAATCAATTTAAGGAGATTTTTTATGAGACAAAATTAGTACAAATTTAGGTCCAGTAAAACAGATATACTGTTTTTGTTTGAGAAGACGGAAACTTAAGGTAAAAGTAATTCCAGTGCATACAGTTGGACGGAAACAAACAAGTTACAGTGTGTGCCCACATTTTTTGTCCGTATTTTTTGCATTTAGACAAAACTGTTTCAGCAGATGTTTAGCTTTAATTTTCACAGATGGAGCAGTATTTGCCTTGCAACAGTAGAGTGCAGAAATGTGGAAACAAGGGGTTTTCAGTTCAGAACATATCAACAGTGAGAAAAGATGACATATAACAAGTAGTGATACTAGTAGTTTGAATTTGATTTAAAATGTGAAATAATGTAGGCTTATTGCATAAGTTACTAATCATGTCATTTTCTAAATCATTGTTTTCTACTTTTATCAGTGACTCAGTAGATTCAGCAATAGAGAAATATGGTCTCCAGAGGGTGTCAATCCTACGAGCATTCTGTCAAAAAGTTGGAATTCAGATCTTGTTACGAGAATATGGCCTAGACAACAAAAATAAACAGATCTTCTTTGAAGAAGACATTGTTAATGTGACTCCTTTAGTGAAACATATTCATCCAAGGGTAAGTCTAATATTGGCTATAGTAGGGCTTTTATTGAGAAGTGGGTGAAGTGGGGTTCACAGGCTCCGAATTAAACATTTAGCCTAAAGAACTCTTTGTACCGTATTTCAGTGTTAGAAATAAGGCCCAGACAGCAACTTGCCGGAGGGACAACCTGAAATGAATTTCAACTTGTCCGCCAAGATTTCAACTTGTCCCCCTATATTTCACAGCAATTAAACCATTTACCTGTCATTTTCTTCCGAAGTCACATAAGTAAACATAGCCCAAAAATCCCCCTTTCTAAGACTTTAAGCATGAATTCACGAACTTCAGAAATAACTGACCAATAGTTTTGATCTCAGCTGCCTAATCATTTTCTCAGTGCTACTTTGACTGGGATTCTTTTTATTTTTCTCCTTCAAAACACTGTATTGGTGGGTTTCAAACTTCTCATGCAAATCTTCAAAACAGACCTGAAACAAAGTTATTTTCCAGAATTTACCAGAATTATAGGTTGTCCAGGGGGCAACGTTCCAAGACTATCGGCTTGCCCCCAGCAAATTTAACCCGTGTCGGGCAAGTGGGCAACTGCTTATTTCTAACACTGTATTTACTTGGTTATAAGACTGGAGTTTACCCTTCCAAAATTACTGCAGATATGTAAATCAGTCTTGTGTTATTCAGCTATAAAATGGGTTTTCTCTTCCAAAACAGTCCCAAAGCTCTAAATTGGTCTAATGAGATGACTCTAGATCATCGTGATTGTTTTGGAAGGGAAAAAAACACATAATGGAATAAATACAGTAGTAACATACAAATAAATCTACTATTTTTCCATGTCAGTGGGGTGTTGAAATGATCCTATATTCACCTGCAAAATAAATCTCATATCTCCTTGTTTATCATCAGCCACATTGGATGGGGAGTGTCGGAGTAAAAAAAGTCATGCCAGATTTCAAACATGGCAGTGAAATAGGTGTGTATGGAGAAATTATGAAAATTTATCCAGAATTCTGTTTTTAATAAGAGAAACAAGAAAATGGTTTCAAAACTGCTGCAAAGAGTCTTTAATCTAATTTATGCATTGTAGTTTATGAGATAACTAATTTTAATGTATGTTTTGTTATTCTCAGGCCTCTGATGCCTATCATTTCTTCACAAGTGGTCAGACGAAGATACAACAGGGTCTACTGAAGGACGGGTATGACTTGATCTGTGAGGCACTGAATCTCCTGAACAATGTTTATGGAGCCATGCATCCTGAGATAGCTGCTTGTCTGAGGTTGTTGGCAAGACTGAATTATATCATGGGAGATTACGGAGAGGTGAGGTTCATACCAAAATCTTAGAAAAACTTACCCCAACCCCACCGCCAAAAACATGTCAAGAAAAGTGTTTTTTTTTATCAAATAGTGTAAACATTTTACTCTATCATTTACTTGTTATAAACAGAAGAAAGCTGATCATATCTAACAAATAAATTGCATCACACATTAATATTTGTCAATACAGGTGTTTCATATACAGAAATGTTGATAAAAATGAGTCAAGATTTTGCAAAAGCCATCACATTTCTTAAATGGACATTTTAGAATCAAAATAGTATTTGGTGCTGTGTATCAGACAGCTTTTATGTTGGAAGTGAAATAATTTATCATGAATTCGATCATTTTGTAACTTCAGGCTATGAGCTACCAACAACGAGCAGTGTTGATGAGCGAGAGAGTTCTGGGTATTGATCATCCAAACACCATCACAGAATATGTGAGTCTTCTTTTAGTTATTGTCTGTCACTGTTTGAGCTTTCAGCAGTCACTCTAGATAGGTAATGTTCGTAACTGTAAGGGAACAATTCAACATTTATAGAGATGTAGGGCTTTGTGCCTAGTTGAATGAAACCTGAAGAATATGCTACTATCACAGAATATGTCGTCTTTTAGGTATTGTCTGTCACTGTTAGAGCTTTCAGCAGTCATTTTAACTTTAATGCAATATTTATATTGAAACCTGAAGAAAATGCTTGCCTTATACAGAAAAAAGGAAAAAAAAGGAATAACAAAAAAATGTCCAAAATGTGTCATACAGGCTTTTTAATTGATTAGTATAATTGACCAAAAAAGAAAAGAAAGACAGAGGAAGGAAAAGAAAGGCAAGAAAAGAGAAGATCAATAGGAATATATTTCGTCCATTGGAAAGAAAATAAATTACCTTAATGACCCTAAATATTTGGACAGACAGGTCTGAACAAACTTTGTAGACCCAGATCAAACTGCTCCTAAAGGAGCAGTTTGATCAGGGTCTGCAACGTTTGCCATTCACTAAGCATCATTTGGATGCATTAACATTAGCATGTGTAAAGTCCACTTTCTAAGAATTTTCTAACAATAATTGTCCGACTTTGGAGTGTCTGAAATTATAGGGTCATTACGGTAACATTAACGGTAATTTGGTATGCCACCAAATAGTTGATCTGTTATATTGTAGGCCCATCTTGCCTTATACTGTTTTGCGAACAATCAAGTATCAAGTGCTCTACGACTGATGTACAGAACAAGATATCTGGCACTGTTGTGTCATGGGGAGAGTCATCCAGAAGTTGGTCTTATTGATGTAAGTGCTGTTTAGCTTAAAATAGTAAAATATGAGATTTTCTGGCCAGCTAGATGACTAGCATTGTACAAAAGCAAGATGCACTCTGTGCTTGGTCTTCTCAATGGCCCTGTTCAATTTTTCACCTTGCTACATTAAACTTCTGTGTATAACAACCTAAAGCTTTACTGTTGCTTTGGGTAAGGTCAGGACAGTACAAATATGGAAAGGCGTTTGCGGCCTGTAGACATCAAAACATTAGTCTTTCCAAATGTGGAAAGACTGATTTTTGATGTCATTAGTCTGGACTTGCCCGATCAACTTTTCATACCAGTAGAACAGAAAATTTTTCACCCAGTGACTTCTGAGCTGGAAAATGTGGCCTCAGAGTGGCAGTTGGTGATTGCAGGATTGCTGAACATCATTTACCTTCTCAAACAGGCAAAACTGTGCATGTGCCAACAAGCATTCAGCATATTGAGAGGCCTCATAAAACAAGCTTTATCAGACAAACTTTGATGTGCATGATGCTTTGTGCATGTTTAAGATGGGAAGCTGTGATTAGGGACATCATAAAGTCACTCTGTTCAAATTTTAGGTGTTACAGTAATATAAGTGGAGGTGTCTCAGTGTTCAAGATATAGATGGTAAATGCTCTTATCATATTTATTTTGCTATAAGATTTGAGCTGCGACATGACAAAATAAAAAAAAATGGCATGTGGGCCCAGCAGGGATTTAGATCAGCCGGGACATCCACCCAGTCTGATAAGAGTCTTTGCTGTCAGCTTGGAAGCTTAGACCCTTAACTGCCCTTTTAGCCTACAGACAAGACTGATCAGGCTGGGCAGATGCCTAGGCTGATCTGATTTTTCACTTTGCGCACATGCCACTTTTATGGTTTTGTCTTGTAGAGGCTCATTTTCTGCCGCTCCAAAAGGTCCTCAGATATCTAAATCTGTCTTGTGTAGTTCCGCTGTAAGTTGTTTATGTGGTAGTGTTGGACAGGAAATAATCAAACAATTACAGTATTTGTAGATATATGATTGTTGTATTTCAGAATAATATAGGTTTGATATTACATGCTGTGGAAGAGTATGAATTGTCTATGAGATTTCTGGAACATGCTCTGCAACTTAATCAGAGGTAAAAAATCTTACAAAGACTTTCTTGGGTTAGGAAGTTATTTCAGGGTGCTTGTTATTTGTTGCATTGACCTGAATTTATGCTATAATTATGTTTCTCTTTGCACGGGCAAAAGTTTTCAATTTGTCAGTTTAAACTAAGTTAACAGGCATAAATGTCCAGTTTATTGGAGAATTGCCAAAGTATATCTTTATAAGAACTTTGTACTCGTTGAGATTTGTGTGAATAATGGGGAATATGAAACAAACATTCATACAGTTACACTTGATTCATTTATTTGAGGAGTGTGAACTTTAAGTTTCTGTAAATGAGTGTGTGATCTTGGCATTGTGTAGTGTATACTTATGGCTCAAGAACTATTAGTATGATTCTGATTGATTCATGAGGTTATAGGAAGTATATCAGATAGGATGTTTCTGATTATTTTACATATCTCTTGCAGATATTATGGAGTAAAAAGTTTAAAGGTTGCCATGAGTTACCACTTGGTTGCTAGGACGCACTCATGCCGTGGTGACTTCAGAGCAGCTTTAGCTAGTGAGAAAGAAGCTTATACAATCTACAGACAAATGGTGAGGGTTATGTATTGACTTTTGTTACCTGTGACAATGTTTAAATTATGTAGGCTACAGAAATGTACATATCCTGAGGGATTCTTATAGTAAACAATGAAGATGGTGATTAGAGAAAGCACAGGCTGTTTTGAGTTCTTGCTGTGTGCACCCTTGCGATGTCATGTCAACTGTTAATTGGTTACATATTGAATATGTCTTCTGTCACTATGGAAGTTACCATTAGATTGTCTTAAGTTACTGTCATTGCGTGTAAAGGGGCTTTCCACCATATACACACAGCAGCTTATGCCTTTTGATGCCAATCAAATTCCCTTTTGAGTAAATACCATGATTTCTAAACTTTGTTTGCCACAGCTAAAAAAATTGATCCATTCATACAAAAGTTTTGTGAGTACAATAGAACCAGAGGGACACCTAAAACAAAATTCTAGTCGCAAAACTTGAAATTTTCATAGTTTTCTTGAACAGCAGATGTTTTAGGTACTCATTAGTAGATGTCACAGGTAACCATTAGATAGAGAATACCATGTTAGTGTCTTTTGATATCAAGTTTATCAGGCGAGACCAGAGACAGGGTATGAATGGCGAGGCTTGCCAAGCCAGGCTTGCCAAGCCAGTCCGACATGTTTCTGGTCGAGCCTGATAAACTTGATATCAAAAGACACTCACATGGTTTTCTATTTATCATGGATCATTAGAATATTTTCAGGTGTAAAGAGCGTCAAACAAAACAAAAGTAAATGCAGTTTTGTTTGAACTTGTTGACGTTGCGAATTCGTTATGACGTAAGTCGGTGACGTCATTCGACCATTCAAACATTATTATCACGTCCAACCTCAGTATGTAGCCAATTGTCTTCAGAGATCGCTTCTGTAGGCATCGCCTGATAACATTCCTGCAAGTGCAGTTCTAAAGTGACATGATATCACATTATGTCATCATACCCCTGTTATCAGGTGAATTTTGCAGCAAATGCATGATAAAAATGCTTCCATGATTTACTTCTAATGTGTCTCACCATATACTGTTTTGCAGAGAAATAAAATTCTTCCAATGGCCCTCTTACGTTGTAAACTATAAATGAGCCGCGACACGACAAAACCAACAAAGTGGTTGTGCGCCCAGCGCAGACTCAGATCAGCCTGGGCATCCGCCCAGTCTGATCAGAGTCTTCGCAGTCCGCATGGAGGAAGCTTAGACCCTTAGCTACCCTTTAAGCGCTCAATGAAGAGTCTGATCAGACTGGGCGTGTGACCAGGCTGATCTGAGATTGCCCTGGGCACACAACCACATTGTTGGTTTTCTCGTGCCGTGGCTTAAATGTGTTAACTGAATTTTTGCAGCTTGGTGAGGAGCATGAGAGGACTAAAGAGAGCAGTGAATGTTTGAAACATCTAACACAGCAGGCTGTTACCTTCCAGAAGAAGATGAACGAGATTGTAAAAGGCGAGAAAAATATCACTTTCTCACCTCTACAGGTGGGTTATGTTTGATGACTTATTCACAGATGGATTTTCCATTACTTGTGGCAACAAGTAATCCCATTAAAAAAAACAAAAAAAAAAAAAACAAAGAAACTTGGATGTGTGCAAATTTCTAATAACACATGGTCAGAGATGTTGGTTCTGCATAATTTATGTCACAGTGACGTCCATTATATATTTTACTTGATCTTCTTGTCAAAAAAATATTTCTGTATAAAGACATTGATTATTGGAACATTACTCTTTTCTGTTAGAATTTAAGTAATTATTTAGGTTAACATGAGGTTGACGGACAGGTTCAAATTTTTCTTTGTTGAAGTAAAGAAATATTTTGCAGTCTGTTCTCCAGCCTCATGTTAATCACAATAGCATATATGTTTCTGAGATAAGTCTTTCTGTAAATTTCTTAAGTGCACATTCAGAATTTATTCATCAGTACCGCATTTAATTGTATAAACTCTTTTATGACTTCAGTTTGACTGTTAATATATTGCAAGATGCACTCTGTGCTTGATCTAAAAGATGGCCAAGTCCAATTTTTCGTCTTGCCAAAGTAATATTCTGTCTTAAACCTCCCAGTGCTTTACTTTGGTTATTGGGTCGCAAGATAGACAGTACATACTGACATATAGTACATACATCACTATATTTGCCACGACACGAGAAAACCAACAACATGGTTGTGTGCCCAGTGCAGACAGATCAGATCCACCCAGTCTGATCCGACTCTTTGCTAAGTGCTTAAAGGGTAACAAAGGGTCTAAGCTACCTCCATGGACAGCGAAGACTCTGATCAAACCGGGTGGATGCCCAGGCTGATCTGAGTCTGTGCTGGGCGCACAATCACTTTGTTGGTTTTGTCATGTTGCGGCTCAATTATGATGATAAAACTTTAAAGTTAATTATGCCATTACTGCCTATCATCCCATAGATAAGACGTAGGCAGACAGTGCAGACCGAAATCAGAGGAAGTAACTGTGTCATTTTCATTTCTGCCTCCCATTATAGTAGGATCAACTCTTAAAGGAAAGTTTAAGGGAAAGAATTTGCTTCTTTAAAAGTAGACATCATTTTAAAAGGCATTCATTGTCCATGGAAGCAAATAGGAAATAAGATCAGTTCCTATGGTAGACTGTATAATATGAAGTAAGGCAGGGGAGTGGTACAGTGCAGATCCTGATGAGATTTCTCTGGGAGCAGTCTGCTCTAGGTCCGCACAGTCATGCTAGTCTCAATCCTCAAGGTAATCAGAGACTTACATGTATTTAATGACCCTAAATATTCAGACAGACATGTCTGAGCAAACATTGTAGACCCTGATCAAACTGCTCCTGAAGGAGTAGTTTGATCAGGGTTTATGTTTGCCATTCACTCAACATCATTTGGATACAATAACCTGTGTAAAAAAAAAAACACTTTCTAAGAACTTTTGAACAATAATTGTCTGACTTTTGGGTGTCTGAAATTTTAGTGTCATTACAGTATTGATGTCTGTATTCATCATGAATGCTTTCCAAATTGCTCTGCTGTAATTGGCTGATAGACCATGATGATGACAACAACAGTCACTGAAGTGATACAGTCAACTCTCAATATCTTGAACACTGATATCTCAAAGAACCCTCTTATATAAAAGAATATTGTTGGGACTTAATTTCAATTTTTCTTTACTTTTCAACTCTTCTGATCTCAAACTACTGATATCACAAAGTAAATTTTCTGGAACCAGAAAACTTACTTTGAGATATCAGTAGTTTGGAATAATATTTGACTTTGAGATATCGAGAGTTGACACAACAAGTTTTTGTTGAGATCCTAAAAAAAACGCACCTTGTCTGTAGCCCTTTGAAGGTGTAAGTGAGCTGGTAGCAAGATGCACTCTGTGCTTGGCCTTATAAAGATGGCCCAGTCCAATTTTTCGTCTTGCCAAAGTAAAATTCTGTCTTAAACCTCCCAATGCTTTATTTGGGCATTGGGTTGCAAAATAGACTGTACATTGAGTGACTATATGAAAAATTATGACGGGCTGCTCATGGCTTGTGTTATGGTGTATGGGAGTTCATCACCACGACTGAAGACAGTGTTGGTAAACTGTCATCAGCTTTGTAAAATTGTGTGTTATTCAAATTCAAAACAGCTGTCCATCAAGATATTTCAATTTGAAATATCTTGATGGACAGCTGTTTTGAATTGGATTTTGCCGGTTTTGGCAGAAATTGTGAACATTTTATCTGCAAAATTAAAGTATGGGACACTAAAGATTTTCTTTTACCAGGTAAATGGTCATCTATGTTTAGCTTGCTTACAGTTATAATACATGATATTGTATTGTATTGTAGATCCAGACGCCTTCTCTTAACAGTGTACTTGAGATGTTGAATGTTATTAATGGAATTGTCTTCGTACAAATCAGGTAAGACGATAATACTTCAGGAGATAATGAAATAGGGGAGGTTGAATAGGTTTCCATTTGATATTTTGTTAGTTTGACCCATTCCTTAAAAGTTTGACCCATTCCTTAAAAGTTTTTTGCCTCCAATGAATACTGGCCCCGAGGATATAAAACTTTTTTCATGCTCAGCTCAGCTGAGCATGGAATTTTACCTGCTAATAAATAGCAAATTACTGATAAGTACAGTTGAAATTTTCTCTGCTTATAGGTATGAAAATGCCAACATTAGTTGGCATTTTCATATTTATCAGCAGAGAAAATTTCATGCTCTGCTGAGTTGAGCATGAAAAAAGTTCTATAACCTCAGGGCCTGGTTAACTAAATCCTTAAACAAGATCTGTAACATTTCTTTCATCTGCATGCCTTGCTGGAAAACAAGTTAAAATTGATTTTCTTTCTTGTGACAGTGACTAGATTGATTTTCTTTCTTGTGACAGTGACTAAATTGATTTTCTTTCTTGTGATACTGATTAAAATCAACATCCCTTTGGTCATGAATTATGAGAGAAAGTTTTTCAAGAATTTTCCAGCGCCCAGTTGTTCAAAACATAATTAGCCTAAGGAGCTCTTTAAGATGTCAACTCGTTAAGTGTTTTATGACTTAAAACCAAATACACTGATATTTTTTGTTGAAAGAAATGTGAGAAGCTTTTGCAGTGCAAAGGCATCTCACATTTTTTCAACGAAATATTGGCATATTTGAGATGTTAATGTTTGAAATTTTAACGATACGTTAACTAACGATGTCGTTAGAGTCGAACAACTGGGCCCAGATCTGCTTATAAAAGAAGCTTGATTTATCACCATATTATTTTCAGCCCCGATGAGATCGAAAGATTACGAAAAGAAATGGGAAAGAAAACAGAAAAAACTGAAACAACTGTAGAAATTAAAGAGACAGATAGTGGGAATGAGTCTAGTGGTAGCGCTTCTCCAAGCACGCCAGAGAAAGACATTGGAATGAAATATACCGAAAGCTCAGACTCATTATTAAATGGTGACATTGCTAGTGCTAGTTTGAATCAACCTGTGGCTGTCGGTGGTGCAGAATGATACAAAACACTCAGAATAGAACACTTGGATAGGACTCTAGTTTGGTGACAAGATATACCAACTTTTGGGATGAAAATTGGATATTTCCTTGCTTCTCCACAAAATACGATGTAGGATCTCATATCGTGGTTTGATCTTGTTAAAATTGCCCAACCCAATCAAAATGTGTCGTAGGATATCACATGAATTAACATATCTTGAGGTTCCACAACATATTTTCTGTGAGGCAAGTTTTGGTGAGACAGTTCCATACTTTGTGAAGAAGGAAAGCAATTCCCATTTTCCATCTCTAAAGTTTGCCTCATCTTGACTTGTGCTAAGAAATCAGAAATGTGTTACCAAAGCAATGGGTTATAGGAATACCTTGGAGATAACCTAAAAATTAAAAACAATCATGTGATTAAATTTTGTAAGCTGAAAACTGGTTCATTCACGGAGGACCAGAAGCAGCTAAAGGCTGATGGGAGCATCTCAGACAATGAAATTCAGAGGGATTTTATGCAGTTCACCAAAACCACATGAGAGTAATTTAGTATTAACCATTTCTTTCATACATTAATAATGGTTGTGGATGGATAGGGCATGTTTGTTGGTTATCAGTGCAAAGTCATAAAGTCAAGACTTTCCGGTAGCAAAATTGTCAGTACATTTCTCCACAAAGTTTTACGTTACTGGGTCTCGTCACAACCCCTTTTGCAAGCTGGTTACCCTATTTATTTGTCTATAAAGTGGGGATTTTCTCTCTCTAGTATGACCCCATATATGTATATCAGCCTTACAAAATTCTATATAAAATGTGGTTTTCCATGCAAAAAGAATCTAGATCCATCTACATAGAATGGATTAATCCGTCTTAACAGCCTTGACACTATATTACATGTCTATGCCTGCATTTTATATTCAGTTTTCACTCTTGCCTATTCATTTTCATATGAATCTTCGGTGCATCTGCTATCACATTTGCCAAAGTCCAAAAAATATTCACAAAGTAGTTTGTATATAATGTTTGTTGACTGTGTTTATGTAAATATTAGAACCTGTATTAAGCATCTGAATCTGATTCATGCGCAGCCTTTTCCATGTGAGCTCCAGAGAAGAGGGGTTTTGAGGATAAGTCAAAAATACTTCTCTTTTTTCTCCTCAAAAATGTGTGTTGTACCCATCATTAGAACTGTCTCACCCAGACAGTTCTAATGAGAGGTCACAAGATATGTTTTATGTAGAAATATGGAAAATCATCCCAAAATTATCCCGGTTACCCCTTCTTATCTGGAGCTCTTCAACACCTCAGTCAGAGTGATCTACCATCAAACTAAAACCTTATAGAGTATAATTAGTAAAAGCATGTCCTTCAGGTTCTGAGATTTATGGAATTTTCCTATCAGTTTAGCCAGGTGATAAAACCCTGATGGGTTAGGGGCTAAAACATTACCCTAATGTGCTTTAATATCAGAACACTTACAGACCATTAATTTTCTATTTGGGACAAATGGAAAATTAATGGTTTTCGGCGTCACAATACTTAAGCACATTAGGGGTTTTCATTTAGCCATTAAGGCAATCTCATGGATTTTAGAATTCTAATTGCAGTCTGTAGTGGAACTAGAAAAGAAAATAAGCCACCACGTCTGAAACCGGTGCTCAACGTGTGTACAAACTGCCTTAACTGTTCTTTGGCCTGTGAAGAATCTAAAGGCAGTAAATGAAAGCTCTAGCCAGACTGAACAAGTCTATCACACTGGTGAGGCATTCAACACAGGCAACGAAAGCAACGTCCATGCCAATGAAAATTTCTGACTATAAACCTCAATTCTTAATTTAGCTGCTTCAAATTATCATTCTTACCGACCCGGCCATGTATCGCAGTCGGTAGCGCATTGACTTTAGAGCCAGAGGTCCCGGTTTTGATACCTGGTCCGGCCACATAATTTCATTTCTCCTTCAGCTGATTTAAGAAGGGCAGTAGTCAGTTAATGGCAAAAGTATGTGCACTTAGTACTAGTCAACCCCTTAGGAGGTCTAAGCCTGCCATAGGGTAACTGTTTGTCCTGACATGACCATAGCTGTTTATTGTGGATGCAAAACAATAAAATAAACATAACATAAACAGACCCGACAGTTTGTTAGACCTCTAAGTCAGATCAGTTTTTCGAATAAATGCCGTCAGGGGCCGTATTCATAAAACAACTTAAGTCGTTGCTATGCGGTTGCTAAGGCTAAACATCTATAAAGGAGATTCCCTACAACTATGAAATTGGCTCTGGAGGAACAGTCTTTAAGACTGTTCCTCCAGAGCAAATTTCATAGTTGTAGAGAATCTCCTTCAAAGAAATTTAGCCTTAGCAACAGCATAGCAACCACTTAAGTCGTTTTATAAATGCTGTCTGGTATAGATACAGTGCAAAAAAAGTAAGTCTCACCATTTCCTTGTCATGGTCATTGTAGCCCGAAAATTACTTTTATGTATTCTTGAATATGCATATGAGCCGCAACACGACAAAACCAACAATGTGGTTGTGCGCCCAGGACAGACTTAGATCAAACTGGGTGTTCGCTCAGTTTGACCAGACTCTTAGAGTAGCTGAGGGTCTAAGTTACTTCCATGCGGACAGCGAAGACTCTGATCAGACTGGGCGGATGCCCAGGCTGATCTGAGTCTGCGCAGGGGGCACAACCACATTGTTGGTTTTGTCGTGTCGCGGCTCATATCTATACAGTGGAACTTTTGATTCTTAATTCAAGAATCAGGAATTGGATGGTCCATGAGACTAAACTCCTTAGTCAAATTCAAACAGATGAAAAGAAAAAAGCAAATGTTCCGTGCCTTGTCTTCGTTGCCTGTGTTAAATGCCAGACCAGTGTGTTCACAGACTGGTAAGAGTTAAGCAGCTTTCAAATACATTAAGCAGTCTTTTTAACATGACATTTGCAGATACTGCAGTATTCCAAAAATAGTAAAATGCATTGCTGATAGTAGAAGTCTATTTCTGTTGAGGCATATTTTGTGATAATTTTGTTAACTCGAGACACTTGTTAATTCCAGCTTATAGACACTTGTTAATTCCAGCATGAGCACATTTTGTTCTGTTTCTGTTATTGTTATCAGCCAATGCCAATGATTTTTATGCAGAGTGCCGTTACAAAGCACTTAGCATGGAACTGTACAGAAGTCAATGTGCAAATAGAGTGGTCCAGGGCCTGGTTCCTCAAATCTAATTTACATTTTTGCTTAAGGAGCTGCTTTATTTTCAAACGTTTTGTACACTAAAATACTGGCATTTTTGCCGATAAATTTGAGTGTATTTTCAATATAGAATATTAGCATCTTCAGTTTATATGAACTGGAAAACGTAACGAATCCTTAATAAAGGTCTTGTTCACCCTATTGCACTCAGAATGGCCAAAACTCCATAGAGTTTTGGCCATTCTGAGTGCAATAAGGTTAAGCTAACCATGCTTTAAACAACTGGACCCAGATAAAGTTGAGTTGAGGATAATTCTGGGTTTTTCTGTGGATAAATGTTATGGCCCCCTCTCAAGAATTGTCGGCTGATGTGGCTCTGATGAAAGTCATAACAGGTTTCTATGGAGAAATGAAAATAACCCAGAATTTGCTTTCTGGAGCACTGTTTAATGTCAATCAATGACTTTCATAGAAAGTGCAGTTACAAAGTATGTTCAGTATGTTCAGTATAGATCAGCTTGAAAATGTCCAGAAGTTGATTTGAGTGACCAGAGAATCCCCTGACCAGTCTTGGAATATGCAGTCTGATTGGGCACATTGGCTTGTGGGCTTTCCCGTGCAGAATTTACTATAATTGTACTAATGTTCGTGGGGACAAATGTTTGCTGTTTTGCAATTTTAGTCATATTCACAGGTACTACATTTTACGGATATCTTCTGTTCTTCAATTAGTCCTGCATAAAAACATGTTTGCAGCCATTTAAGTTGGTGCATTTCAGTTGACAGTGAAAACTGTGATCATTTGTACACCCCAAACATTAATACAATTACAATATCTATAATATTTATTAACAGAACTACACCTTCAGAAGACTTTCACCAGTGATAATTCAGAGCTCCAGATTAGAAGAGAATTTTATGATAATTAAGGTGTATGGGTACACCGCCATGTTTTTCTGCCATTTTTTCAATGGGAGGCAACTTTTGTAACTTCCTATTTGCTTCCAAGGGCAGTGAAACTTTTCCAAAAAGGATCTGTTTATACTAAAGAATTTGCCCGTAGAGAAAATCATTTTTTCCCCTGAAAGTGAGAAAATTCTGTTTTTAAGAGAAGGGAGGCAAAAATGGAGGAGTTGCTTCACATGAAAGTGTGACCCTTCACCTTAAACATTTGTCAGTTCTCCTGTTCTCTGGAGCTTTAAATGTAAATGTGATGATTTGTTCAGTTATAATAGAGTTGGGTGCCTGCGTAAGTTTAAATTGTAAATATATATATGCATATTTGCTTGATGTCTTCATGTTTGTGTTATTTGAGCATATTTGTAAATTAGTTAAATGCATGATTATGAAATGAAGAACAAATATTGTTGTGATTGTGACCTAAAGTAGAAACAATTTTATAATGGTAAATGGGTATACCTCCATGTTTTTCTATCATTTTTTGAAGGGGAATAACTTTTGTTTGCTTCTTTAGATGAGAAGCACTTCCAAAATGGGGTCATCTCTTGAAGGAAAGAATTTGATCCTCTGAGTTGACCCCTATTGGAACATGAGGCATAAATGAAAATGGCAGTCTTGCTTCCTCTGGGTGTACTCATTCTTCTTCATACTAAAAAAATATGGTAAGCTAACTTTTTTCTTTTTCTTATATTTTGTATGACCACATTCTTGAGAACAGCTCCATGAAATGTGTCAGGCTACTACCAAGGTTGTTCTGACAAGGGGCTTACAGCATATTTCTTATGAAGAAACAGGGAAATATATTCATAAATTATCAACCTACGTAAATCTGGCACAGATTTATGCAACTTTTGTATAAGCTCCAGAAAAATTAGACATATATTGCTGCGGGTTAGCAATTCAAAATATTAGGATAGTTAGGAGAGTAGTGCCTACTTAGAGGGTTAAGAGCTAGAAAAGGAGCAGTCTGGTCAGGATCTACACTACTTTCTTTATGTTAGCTCCTTTTTGATATATCAGCTTGTTCCAACTTTGAAAGTATAATTATAGTAACAGTTCTAAAAGGAAACAGCTTTTGTGAGTTCCTGTCCAGGAATGATGTAGCCCTCTCAAAAATGTGTATATTCTTAAAGGAAACAATTTGCTCCAACATGAGCTAATTCTTTGCTGTAAGAGTTGCTACTCATTGAGAAGGGAGGAAAAAATGAAAACGGCAACAATTTTGCTTCTCCAGAAAGTGTATCCTGTCTCCTAAAAGTGGCATGGCTTAATGCTTATAGTGGTCACAAAAATGTTATAGTTGCATTGCATGTTTGTTGGGCATATGATTTGTTGACATTTTAATTGTGGTCATCATACATATATTGAAGGTTTTCATTTCTGTAAATAAGAGTGGTGTGTTATAAATAGAATTTTGTACTTAAAAATGTATTGGAACAGCCCCAAGGGGTGGTTCCATACATCTTTACATGAGCCGCGACAGGATATAATCAACAAAGTGGCATATGCACCTAGCGAAGACTCAGATCAACCTGGGCATCATGCTGTTGGCATGGAGATAGCTTAGACCCTTAGCTATCCTTTAAGAGCACAGCTGATCAGATTGGGCAAATGACTAGGCTAATTGGAGTCTTGGCATGGCACACATGCCACTTTGTTGGTTTGTCATTTTGCAGCTCATTTGATGAGGCTACTTGAGAGCAATGTGTTTGAAGACCTATGTAAATAGCAAGGGCTAGTAGGATCTTTATGGTTACACCAATTGCATTTGGCAAACAGAAAAGGCAACAAATGGCCAGATTGGTGCAACTGATAAGGTAGTTTTTCTCGAGCCTGCTACAAGTAGAAGTGAGACATAGCTATTTCTTATGTTGGCCCCAGCAGCTTAAACTCATGTTTTCTGGTTTAGCTGTTTAGTGACAATTTATAGACAGGCGGGACACTGCCTACCGCAGAATTCTCGTCTCTTCACTGTAGATACCGTGCGAGTTAGAATGTGTTTGAATGAAGGGTGAAATTCTATGTATAACAGGGCTTCCGTTAACGGGCGTATGGCCGTATATTACGCCCAGGATTTGCTCCCGTACGTCGAGAAATGGGACCTCTGACGTCTGGCATACGCCCGCTAATTGTCACATAAGGCCGTTTGATCTTGTCCCGACGTATAAAATATCGCCACTCTCTTCAAAATTCTAGCACGTGTCATAATTAATCGGATTAACGCAGGTGTCAGCCAGTCGAAAAGACAGCCAACGGGCCAATCGAGATTGTCCGTATGGAGCTCTGAACCAGGTAACACACTTGTCGGACCGCCTACCTGTCAAAAACGATTATCAAAATAATGCCCACTCGTAGATTCAACCTCGAACGGCAGTCTGCAAAACAACTTATCAAATCACGATTACTGAGCTTTTGGATGAAATGTGTCCATCTTTTTTTACGGTCGCAAGAATGTAATTGACCTGTATGTGTAAGGCGTATGCTGACTTCAAAAGTTTGTGAATTTATCCATAACACACGAATACTGAAGCATGTATCCGAAGTATTTACGAACACAACATTCATATTAACGCTTGCCCTTACAAAAGAAGCTCTTGCCATGATCCATACTGTCGTCAATGGAGTTTTTAGGAATACGAACCTCTTCCGCGAAAAGTGTTGATTCAAAGCGAATTTCCGACGTGTTATGGTCTACGCTCTGGTAAAATACATTATTTTGATTATTGGTACTATTAAAATACGAAAAGTGAAACGTCCATTTCACTGATTTCCTAATTGTATTGTCTTATTGTCATGCAACCCAGTGCGAAAATAATGCCATACAGAGTGTGCACAGAAATAGCACATTCTGATCAGGGTCTACGCGATTATATATTCGGTATAATACTAACGGTAGCGTTGATATGCAATTACCTGCTCGTTTATGGGTCAAGCACTTTTTCTCTTTGATGTAAAGATCAAAGACGCCGCTGCGAGTATATACGCGTGTCGTACGCGGTGTCATTTTAACCGCGAGGCGGCTAAAGGTACCTCAGTACACACACCGATATCTAACAATCGTATCAGCCAGCGCAACTAAGCAGTCAGTCCGGTCTTTCTTGTTCGCATCTACATGTAACATGAATAATAATGAACATCGACCTAGCGACAACGGAGTTCTTTGGTGGAAGCGCGTCATTATACGTTCCGTAAGCCACCGTATTTCCGACGCGGCCCATTCGTCGGCAATGAAAGGGAATATTATGCAATAGCAGACGTCTTCAGTGTCTAGAGTGCTCAGGACTTGCGTATAGTTCACAGACAGACAGGAATGACTCTGATTAGACTGCGCAAATGCTCAGGCTTCCCTTCGTAGAACAAAAGTTCACTACAGTATGGGAGAGAGAGAGAGGGATGCGCGTAAGGGGGGGGGGGAAGGAGGTAAAAATAACCATGCATAAGTCATTCCTAAGAACTTCGGACTTCCAAAAAATTCTCTCAATACGTCCAAATCTGACACCATGGAAGTCTGGACTTCCAAATTTTGAAAGTTAGTGGAATCCCTGGTATAGTGCCAGGAACTTGCTGGTAGATCTGTGTCCTTGCTGTTTACATAGGTGTCCAGACATGTTTTCACTGGGTTTGACTCCAATTTATAGTATTTTTCAAATATAGGCTAGGTTTCTATAATAAATTGTACATGTATGAAAATCAAACTGTGTATAGGTAGATGATTGAGATCCATAGTTTTCATCAAGCCATGATTTCATTCCATAGAATTATGTTAAAAATTTATGCTGAGATGCCTATGTAAACTGTTTCTACTTGTCTCCTTATAGGTAGGTAGGTTTTATCCATAATTATTTCTGTAACTGAACCAGTGCTCCAGATAAGAAGGGGTAACAGAGATAATTTAAGGGTAATTTTCCAAATTTTTCATAAAAACATATTTGTTGTGACCCCTCATTAGAACCGTCTCATCGAGACGGTTCTAATGAGGGGTCACAACATACGTTTTCATTGAGAAATAAGAAAAGTTATCTTTGACTTATCCCTGTAACCCCTTCTTAGCTGGAGCTCTGGTGAACATATTTTCATAGTTGGTCTCCAATATGCAGCTAGTATGATTTAAAGGGAACTGAATATGAGTATTTATATCCATGAACTTATTCAAAAAACTTCAGCAGTTTTGGAGTTTATAAATATTACTGTAAAACACTTAATATCTATGGTATCAAAATTTAGTGGTTCAGTGACATTGGCACAGATTAATTTTGGCATTGCTCCAGATAATAAAGAAAATTTGATGTAAATTTGTAAAAATTTTCATCAGATAGTGGGTGAGTAATATTTTAGCCTCCTTTGTTGTAACTGCCAAATTCAGTAACCCTCAAATATTATGTGTTTTACTACTGCACCATAATTTATCTTAAAATTGCTCAAAAGATCAGAGGAATGCCAGGTATGTGTAGGTAGACTGATTGTGTTTAAATGGTACAGTAGAAAGAGATTCTTTTAAAATCCCAAAGATGGCTTTCAGACCAAATGACATTTGCATGCCTTTATTTAACAGACAAAAGCAAGGTCTGCCATGCTGCCACAAACATTAGTCTGGCTGGAAGGTAAAGAAGGCCTGTAAGATCTTGAAATATTCTACTTCTTTTTTTTTCTTTGCTGCATTTTCTCAGAATTATTGCTCAAATAATACATTAACTTTTAGAAAACCAATTCTTTTTAACCCTTAGTGCACTAAAAATAAACATAGTTGCATTTGCAAACAGCATAGATGCTGATGAGGTGGCTCTTAATGAGCCACCTTATCAGGATCTACATTGTTTGCACTCTGTACTATAAATTCTGAATATGATATAGCTTGGAAAAAAAAAAAGTTTTTGCAATTTTGCAGAGGTAAATTTTGTCTCTGCTTTTTGGGCACTTTAAGGGGTTAATAGATATGAGCTGATACACATGAAAGGTGCCAGTAGAAAAGACTCACATCAGCTTTTCTGATCATGGTCTTTCCTGTTGCATGAACATAAATGATCATAATCAGACTAAGAATGCTGTTCTGAGTCTTGACATCATTTTTCCTGGAGCCATGGTTTATATTGTGATGCCAGTTTTTGCATTTATTTTGTTGTAGAAATTTTATTTACACATATTTTGTTATTTTTGAGAATTGCTCAGACAGTAAGTTGTATGTACATCTCAACTTCTTTACATTTATATAGTTGGGGTCCAAGTCAGTTTCTATATTTGAGCGGTGTCACGAGAAAACCAACAAAGTGGTTGTGCGCCAAGCACAGACTCAGATCAGCCTTTGCATCCACCCAGGCTGATCTGAGTCTGCGGTGGGCGCACAAGTACTTTGTTGGATTTCACGTTTCGCGGCTCATTTGTTAAAATCTTATAAGCAAACGGTAATGTAGTAAATGCATATAGTATTATCTTTTAGGGAATAACTGTTCTCAAACTGTCATTTGGGGAGGTAAATCATTTGAGCATATGGTTGCACATTTCATTTTATGGTGACCTGTAAGCAGAGTTGCAAAATGCAATTGGTTGCAATAAGACCGACAATTTATCTCCCCTAGTAACATCTTTAATACAGTTATCCCCAGTTTAATGCACTTTCTCTATTTTCACTTGTCAGTCTTTTTTTTTTTTTTTTTTTTTTTTTTGCAAACAAAGCCAGTGCTTTCAGTAACATAAAACCAGGCTTCCTATGAGAAGCGATGTTTCATTATAACATCTGAATCCTGACAGTATACCCCCAGGATATACTGTTTCACACTTTTGACATCATCCAATCAGAACTTTCGTTATATTTGTAAGTACATTAGAACTGTATTTTTTCTCCATCCACATTTTCACTCACTGCTATAACGAACAGATTGATTTAACGAGGTTCAGATGTATATTCAAACTTACCTTCAGCTGTTTAAGTTTCATATCCACAGAAAATTATTTGAAGGTTTAAGTGGCTATGTATATTGCTTCATATGTCATTAGAGTGCATGTACATGTATACATGTGTGTGGTTTGGTGTGATACATAGTGCAGGTTAATTGTTGTTGTTTTTGCTGTCTTGCATGAGAATAAGATTACAGCCAACCCTCTTCACAACAGCAAAATTCTTTATAACGTCATTTTGATATGCACAGAAAGGCTTTTACGTCATTTTGATATGCACAGAATGGCTCAATTGTTCTAAAAATGCATTCATTACAACAGCAAATTCAGTTTAACATCAAAATTTTTGGGAACAAATGCTGTCGTTATAAAGAGGGTTCACTGTACTTCAATTTGTAAATCCATTTATGCCCAGTACAGTATTCTTAAAAGGGATCTTGGCAAATAGTGTAGAACCAGATCAGATGCTGCAAAATGCAGCATCTGATCAGGGTCTACACTGTTTGCAAAAAAAAAAAAAACTGAAATTCTGTAAAATGAATAAAAATGATAAAAAATAATAATAAAATAAGCCTGATACCCCTAAAATGATGAATGGACTGATCCAATTTATAAGGATAGAAGAGTCCACTGAGCATAAATGGGTTAGTCTTCTTTTATATGGTTCACAGAGCTCTGGGTAAGGATTTCTCGGACAAGTTTTAAGTGTAGTATTACTGAAGGGATAACTGTACCTGTGGAGAGGTATGTCAGCAGTAAATATGATCACAGTTTATGTTTTATGGTGATGTGTCAGCAGAGCCGTAAAACCTATTTTGCGACCATGAAAGCAAAGATCCACCACTCCAAATGGCAGTTTTTCAATTGACATCCTCATTCTAAAGCAGATTTTCATCTTTCAAATTGTGCGACTTTGCAACAAAAGCAACAGCTTTCAGATACATAAAACCAGATGTCAGCCAGTGAGAAGCAACATTTTGTATATCAAAGGATACACTGCCGCAAAGGATGTTATCCAATCAAATCACCAGTTTCCGTGTGGCACAATACTTGGAAATAATCTTCATGAAATGAGACACGCAAAACATCAAGTTGCATGTGCACACAGTGAAAACTCAGATCAGCATGGGCATCTGCCCAGTCTGATCAGAATCTTCCTTGTGCCTTGAACAGAAGCCAAGGGTCTAAGCTACCTCTGTGCTGACAGGGAAGAGGCCAGTTGGACCCAGGCTGATCTGAATCTTTGCTGGGCGCACATGCCACTTGGTTGGTTTTGTTATGTCGTGGCACAAACTCATTTGATTGGCATCATACGATGAAAAGACCTCACAGGCATGTTCGAACAGTGAAGACTTGGAGTCTACATCCAGTCTGATCAGTCTTCCCTTTTCACGTATACCAACTATGAATCCTGCTGATTTACGTTTTTATGGCACTTGCATGGCTTCAGATTCCTTTTTACACAGCAACAATCATTTGTGAGCAGCGGCACAACAAAACCAACAAAGTGGCGTGTGTGCCTAGCAAAGACTAAGGTGCCTGAGCATCTGCCCAGTCTAATCCGAGTCCATCTGCCCAGTCTAATCTGAGTCTTCCCTGTCTGCACAGATGTAGCTTAGACCTCTAGCTACCCTTGAGCCCACAGCAAAGACTCCAATCAGACTGGGAATACCCAGATCAGCCTGGGCATCTACCCAGTCTAATCTGAGTCTTCACTGTTTGCATGGTGGTAGCTTAGACCCTTAGCTACCCTTTAAGCGCACAGTGATGACTCTGATCAGACTGGGCGGATGCCCAGGCTGATCTGAGTCTTCACTGGGCGCACATGCCACTTTGTGTAGTTGTGGCTCTTATTATAGTGCTGTTGATGTTGTCTTGTTTTCATGCAGCATGATGCAAATTTATTACTTGTGTACAAAGTGTGATAACAAATATAAGCCTGTTACGGCATTAATTGGAATAATAAATTACTAGTCTATATATGTGGTGTTTATTTTTCTTTTTTTCTCCTCATCAGACTAATACAAGAGTGATAAAGACACATTCTTTGTGTGCCCTATTTATTGGACTATAGACTGACCCCAAAAATCTAAACCAGTCCTATCCAATTCTGCTATGAGATGGGTTTTATACCGCTCCATTTCAATCCTTCTGTCAGAACGTACATATGAAAAATTGTTACCGTTGGATTTAAATGACAGAGTCAAGGTTGCCCCTTATCCTCCAGTTTAAAATTTCCTGACTTTTCCCTGATTTTTCAGACATTTTACAGCTTTCCATATCCTTTTTATGGATCCAAAAGTTAATTTTATTCTTCATTTCAACAATGCTAACTGCATCCTTTGGAAATTGGGGCTTACTCTTAAGGGAAAAATTTGTCCCTCACCCACAGGGAGCAAATTATTTTCTTTAAGAGTAGCCCCCAATAAGGAGGGAGATTTGCCTGGACTATCTGTCTAGAAAGTACATCCTTTCCCTTGAAGAGAATAAGTATATTTTCCAAAGACTGCCACAGCCATTTATTTTCTAATTCCAAATTTTCCTGACCAACCACAAAATTCACTGACCAGGAAAAAATTCTTTTTCCAGATTTTTTTCCCCTGACCATGGCAACCCTGAGAGAAGAAAATGTAGAACATGACCATTTTATGAAGTCCACTATGTATGAGTGTGGTAACAGTAGCACCAACTAATGCTGTTATGTGTATGGGAACACCTCTATGTTTTTTCCACCATTTTCACTAAGGGGAACAACCTTTGAGACTTCCTGCTTGCTTCCCAAAAAGGAGTCTACTCATAGAGCAGCAAATTCTTTTCCTTCAGTTGACCCCAATTAAGAAGGGAGGCAAAAGATAGTAGAAGAGTTTCATCTCCTGAAAGTGTACCCATTTACCACAAGGAGCTATTATCATATTACAAGGCTAACAGTATGATATTGTGTGGATGGCTGATTCAGCATTTTATTACCATTTCAAAAGCATTTTAGTTTTCAGGCAGCATTTTAATACTGTTTCAAAACTATTTCAGTTTTCAGGTTAGTGAGAGACATGCATGAGATAATCATGAGAATTACATATACCCTAATGTGCTTAAGTATTGGGGACGCCTGAAATCATTAATTTTCCATTTGTTCCAAATGGAAAATTAATGTTTTTTTAGGTGTCCTCATATTTAAGCACATAAGGGTACATGTACCAAAAGCAAAAGAAGGAGCTACAACTGAAACAGTCTCTAATTGGTGTAGACGCTTAGGCTGACATCACCAGTTTCACACTTTCGCATCTGAAACACAGTACATTCACATAACTGCAGATGAACATAACAATAACACTAGAGTGATTTCTATGCCTTTGTTGTAGTCAAGACCAAATGAAGCACTAACCTGTAACATAGCTCCAGACAGGGTTTCGAGGAAAAAGCACAACCTCTCCCTCTGGGAGCAAATAATTTCCTATAAGAAAAGGCCCCTGTTTTTGGATAGATTGACTGATTGATTGTTTTGGGTTTAATGGCCCTTTGAGACAGTATTTCAGTCTTCAGAGAGGGAGATAGAGGAGAAATGATAGACGAGAGAAAAAATGTCCAAACAACCCCACCCGCACCTACTGCAAGCACAGTAGGCCCTTGCCCTACAATGTTCCAAATCAGTAGGACACCCCGGTACTGGAAGTTACACACAGCACCATCGCACCACCCGACCACCCCCATGTTTTTGGAAGGGTTTCTGCTTATAGAGAAGAAAACTTTGTTTCCTTTTGTAAAACTGGCCAGAAAACATGGAAGTGTAAACAATATCATAATTATCATCCTCACAGCTGTAAGAAGTCTAATTTCATTTGATACAGAGCTCCAGATACGTAGGGTCTGGTTTTGTGGATAATTGTTTACTAATTTCTCAAGGAAAACATATGTTGGGACCCCTCATTAGAACTGGCTCTGAGATGAATATAATGAGGGGTTACAACATATGATGTTATTCTCAATGAAAACATGTTGTGACCCTCATCAGAACTGTCTCACTGTGACTGTTCTAATGAGGGATCACAACATATGATTTTATTTAGAAATATGGCAAATCCCCATCACACCTTATCTGCATCATTTTTGAGGTGACACCCCAGTGAATTTATTTTTGAAATGCTGCATGATCTGATGCATGGCCTCCTTATTTCCCACTTTATGTTCCATCGTCAATGTTATTATCCCTTCTTCCTTCCTCAAAACCATCTTAAACAGCACCAAACATTCCTCGTTCTCATCAAAATTGTGATACTTTGTCTTCTTAGTTTGGTCCTTATTTGCCTGAGCTATTTCTTGATTCTTTTCTTGCTCTTGATGGAACTGCTCAAGAACATCTTTGCGTGAAAGTGTTTCTGGAGAGTTCAGCTCATCAATACTACAAGACCCTTTATCATACTGCCCACTCTCCAGACCTGCAGGCATATGTGATTTTACTTCACTTAAGTAATCATCAAAACTTATTTTCTCTTCAACTTTGATTTCTTTATCTTTTTCAGTTTTACGACTCACTTCAGTTTCACTACTCAGTTTGTCAATGCTGACCTCCTTAGCTATTTTCTGTGGTTTGTTTCCTTCTGATTTTTGGACCAGCACTTCTGTAAGACCAGCATCACTTCTGGCTGTTTCTGAATTTGCTGTTTCGATCTCATCTTTAATGTCTGTGCATTCTTCTGCTGCATGTTTGTTTTTACCTGCTTCTGTGTTATTCTCTTCATTCCTAGAATCAATTTTTAATTTGTCCTCCTCAGCTGTACCAGAATGGTTCACATCCACATCATCTATTTTAGTCTTTTTTGAAGGTACAAGATTATCTTTACAAACATTTTCTATTTTTCTTTTACTTCCATGGCCATTTTCAGTATTTGCTGAAATAGTTTCTGACTGGGTACCTTCAGCTACACTAGGCTCTTTATCAGTTTTTACATTAACACTGGAATTATTGTTGTTACAATTTGAATCAAGATTCTTTTGACATTCTCCATCAATTTCATCACTGACAACCCCTGTTTCCATTTCAATTGCACTCAAATCATTTTCACTCTTACTTGCCAACATATCATTGTTGGCTTTAACAGACACCATTTCTTGATCTCTATTTTTCTGGTCTCTAAGCTCAGTTTTGCTATCACCTGTAGTTAGTCTAGATTCCTCAGCATCTTGTGTGTTTCTGCATTCTGAGTCAGAGATGGCCATACATGACTCATCAGTTTTAATTGCAGAACTAACTGTTTCTTCAAGCTGTTTCTGTCTTCTTTTTCTCCGCTGATGAGACCACGTGTTTTCTTTAGCCTGTAGATTCATAGCAGTATAAAACTTTCCACTATGGATAATGTTGTACTTTATCTGAAACAGGAAGTTTTTCATTAATGAAAGATGGTACGGGCCAAAGATTAACATTATTTTATTGATACAGAAGAGGCCAATGGGATGGACAAAGGGTAATAACAACATTATATAGTCCTTTCCATAAATGTGACAAGTAATCCATAAATGGTACAGTAATATTTATGATGCATTTTTCGAATACATAACATGTTTTTTCCTGACCAAAATAGTCTATGGTTTGATTTTTTAGTGTGACTTCATGCAATTCTGTATAAAGTAAAGATCTATTCACAAAGGAAAATGATACTGAGTATTCTCATACCCCAAACTTTGACAGACAACATGAGCCGGTGTTTGAGTATTCTCATACCCCAAACTTAGACAGACAACATGAGCCGGTGTTGGAAAACTGATGGTGAATAGATACACTTTCAGGGGAAACAACTTTGGCAATTTTATTTTCGTCTCCCTTCTCATATGGGACAATTCTTGAAGATCCTTTTTTATACGCCCGTTTTAAAAAAAACGGACGTATTATGTTGTGGCGCTGTCCGTCCGTCCGTCTGTAAACATTCTTGTACGCGCCATAACTCAGTAACCATTTGGGATATCTTCATGAAATTTGGTAGGCATATGTATTAGGTTGGGGGAACGTGTCGCATACAAGAATGGTTGTTCCCCCTGTCTTACTTTCGAAGTTATGCCCCTTTGATTAATTTTTTCCCTGTAAGTCTTGTACGTGCCATAACTACATAGCCCTTTGGGATATCTTTATAAAACTTTATAGCAATGTGTATGAAGTCCTAACGATGTGTCGCGTACAACAATGCCTGCTCTCCTTTTCTTCGTTTTAGAGTTACATCCATTTCATTAGTACTTTTAGGCTATTGTTGTGTATACTTATTTTGTGCAGGCCATAACTTGGTAACCATTTGGAATATCATGATGAAACTTTATAGCAATGTGCATGATCACAAGACAATGTGTCATATATAAGAACGGTTGCTCCCCCTTTCTTAATTTTGGAGTAACCTCCATTTGACAAGTATTTTTAGGTGTTTCTCATTCACTCCATATCTCCTGAACCTTTTGAAATATTAGAATGAAGCTTTGTAGGAATGTGTATAATAATGGGGCAATGTATCCTGAACCAGAACCACATCTCTGGCTTAATGAATTATCTGCCCTTGCATAAATTTCCTGTTTACTCTAACTCCTATTTTAATACAACTTAATGGTGATATGATGTATATTATAAATCATGCCAAGGGAATGTTCTAGAACCAAAAATGGTATATCTAGTATATTTAGTTATCTCCCTTGTATGACTTAGACAAGAAACTTACCTTGGAAGCTGATTTTTGGTATACTAGCAGTATTTGATGTGTTAAATATTTAAATAATGTTGCAGTCATTAATTATAGAGTGGTTGCCCCTGTTTGTCTGCCTGTCTATCCTTTTGTAAGCAATCTTGTTCATTCTGTAACTGCTTTATGACATTTAAACGGGCGTATTATGCGCCGCTTGCGAAGCCCTTGTTAATATATGTGTTTACGGCATTTTCAAGAATATTTCACAGCTGACTGATAAGCAGAGATGGGCAAAAACCAGAGCTCTTGGGAAAAACCATCGATCTTCTGCAAGCAGAATGTGGCTTTCTAACCTATGTGGTGAGCCAAGTGGTGATAGACCTAATGTTTAAGAGTCATCGCGCTTATCCAATTGCCCACTAAGGTCTGCTCAACTCTTCAAGATAAGAATTTGCTCATTTGGTAGAAATTCTTTCCTTTGAAAGTAGACCCCATTTAAGTAGGGGCTCTTCTTACAGGGAAATCTATACTAAACCCTTAAAGTTGTCTCCCTTTGAAACAAGACCTGTCTGTGTATAGGATAGCTCTCCTGACACTGCTTTGCCCATGACATAAAAAAAATCAACTAAAACATTCAATTCAGACACTGATGCTGATACCCACACTGGGGTGACAAAGAAGCTCTTTCTGTGCTTTTGTACAAGCAAGCTACAAGTTGCAGAAAAACATGGAAATGTGTCCATATACCTTAAGATATAGCTTAAGGCACAATTCAAGTGTGTACATGCTGGTCTACTTAGAGGAGCAAATTCTTTCCTTTAAGGTTCGACCCAATATTGAAAAGGGGCATAGATGAAAATGGCAGAGTTACTTCCCCTGAAGTATACCCATTCACTTAAGAAACATGCCAATTCTGCACAAGTAAAGCATGTAATTTGACTCTTCAAGCTAGAAGATATAAGTATATGTACCTTTAGGTTATCAAATGAGTCTTTCATGTACTTGGTAAAAGCTGGGACTGTATAGTCTGTCAGAACAGGATTATCTCTGGATATTGTGAAGGTTATTGGTGGCTTAACATTCTTCAGGCTCTTGAATGCCGATTTCTGAAAGGTAGAAAAGAACGGCTCCAGGTAAGGAGATTTCTGATGATAATTCTTGAATGTTTTTTTCTGTTTCTACGTCAAATAAATGTTCAGGCCCTTCATTAGAACCATACATGTATCAGTAAGGCATTTCTAATGATGGGCACAGCATATAATTACATACAAGAACAACAGAAATTAATACAGATATTTCTTTAAACCCTCAATCAATTGTAGGTTCTGTAAAATATGGCTGTTGAGGCAGAACTTATCACAAGCTATTACTTACATGCAGTTCTAAATGCAATGATTTATCATTTTTAAGTAGCAAAGATGAACAGTTTACCATAAAACAATTTTATCATATGACGTTGCATCTGAGAGTGAAATAAAGCTATGCTTAAAATACGATAATCCACTAGTGGATTAAATATGCAAATTCGTCGTAACGTTATGCACTGACGTCCATAAAACATCGCATTTTCCAAACGTCGCATTTGCTAATGGCAAAATCGTGACATTTTAGTGCAAAATTGGCTGATAAAATCGATTTTAGTGTCATATGATAAATAGAATCTTGCATTTGTGCTCCTGTATTATTGAATTTATTAAACTCGTTAGGAAAACCCGATAAGATGCTCGGCAAAGCCTCGCATCTTATCTTTTCCCCCAACTCGTTTCATAAATTCAATAATACATGAGCACTCATGTAAGATCCTCTATATATCTAGTGTCAGTGACTTAATTTGGCAGCAAAGATGAAAAGCACCAAAACACAAGTTACTTACAGGGAACTTGATAGAATCATCAAAGGTCCAGGCCAGGCCCCATCTCATGGTTCTTCCCTGACAAAATTCTGTAGAGGAATATTTGGTAATCTGAAAATTACAACTGAATTTGAGGTGTGTCACCAGACTGGCTCAGTGTAAAATATGTAGCAGGCATAACTTGTATCAATGAAATTCCAATCAACTGCTTTTTTTACTTTCTATAAAATTATCTAAAATAATGGGCAAAAAAAAAAAAGAACACGTTTGGGCATTACCGTATTTCTTCGGCTATAAGACGGGGATTTTTCCCGCCGAAATGACCCCCAAAATTTGCCCCCGTCTTATAACCGAGGCTTTAGACACCCTAGCTATTTTCACCAAAGTCCCTGAGCAGCTGGTCACGGTCCATGTTTGTAAATATACAAGGCGCTCCCATTTAGTTATGTCCAGGTGCATTGCAAAACCCAATAGGTGTTGAGACATAAACAATACCTCGAGTACCAATCACATGAAATGATACCGTATGCAACCACTGATTGCATCTAGCAAAACCGAATTTCTCTACTGTGTGCCCTCATTAAACTCCTTTTGAATTCCAAATCCGCAAACAATGTGTAACATTATCATCTTTATTTTTTCCTATACATTCATATAGGTATTTTTCTGCAACCTAGATGTAAAAACGTAAGGCACTTTTACTCTTTATCTGTCGGTATTAATATCCTGACTTGACCCGAGTGACCTGTCAAAACTGAGTCGGTTATGTAATTATTTTGAGAGCAGTATTGATCGAGCTGAAGATCAAAGAAGCCGCTAAAAGTGAGCGGGTCAATGACCTTCAGGTGACACAATGTTTGTTGAACTACTGGTGTTGGATTTGGATATTGACTGTATTTATGCTAAATATTCGGCTTGTGAATAAAAACAAAATCTGTTTAATATGGATTCTTCCATCTATAAACTGGGATACAGGAATATGTTTTCTCCACTTGTGTACATGCAAAGCTAAATTTAACTTACGGAAATACGACCTTTGCTCATACTGGATAAAATAATGAGGTAATTAATCCAAGATATTTATGCACATTACGGTAACTGCATAGCCACCAGTTTAAATTTATGTAGACATCGGTGACCGGTGATGACCTTTGGGGAATTTAGTAGTAAATCTAGCATCTCAGCAGAATGAAGTTACGGGGCGCCGATCATCCGCCCGTGTTGGGGAATTGGCAGAAAATAGGCCCGTCTTATAGGCAAGGCTAAGCTAAATACTTGCCCAGACAGTCCAAAAAACACCCCCCGTCTTATAAACGACTCGCCCTATAGCCGAAGAAATACGGTAAGATGAATGGGAACACCCTGTATTTTCACCATTCTTACAAAAGTAAACAACTTTTGTGACTTCTTATTAGCTTCTGCTTCTAAAATGGGGTCTGCTCCTATGAGTGAAAAAAAAATCCTAGATGAGCAAATTCTTTCCTTTATGAGTTGACCTAATTGAGGAGGCAAAGCATAACACCCCTGGAAGTGTTTCAATTCACCTAAACAAGACAAACCGGGCCTGGTTGTTCAAAGCATAGGTAACTTACCAAAGTTGTTAGTCAAGGAATCAAGTCTTCTAGTACACAAAAAGTCAAGGAAGTGCTAATTTTTTTTGCTGAAAAAATGAGAGGAGCTTTTGCACTGCAAAAGCTTCTCACTTTTTTGCAGCCATAAAAAAAAAAAAAAAAAAATGGCAGGGTTTTACATATTATATGTTATCAAATTAAATCTCTTTAACAAATGAAGTCATTAGTTTTGAGTGAGTGAAATCGGGTTTTACGTCCCACCATCAACTAAGTCATACGAAGACGGGACCTCGGTTTAAAGCCAAATCCGAAAGACCAGAGAAGCCATTAGTTTTGAACAACCGGGCCCAGTGAGTGAGTTAATGAGCTCGAGTTTAATGTCCAAGCACCAACTAGGTCATAAGCAGACGGGACCTCAGTTTAAAGCCAGAGAAGTGGGTGATCAATCTTCTGGCCCCTGGATTGACCGGGCCCAGGACTTAGGATTGATTGATTGATTTGACGCTTAACGCCCTCAGTAAACAGCTATGGTCATGTCGGGATGGTCAGTTAACCTAACCACACTATTCCTGGGCAGGCTTTGACCTCCTAAGCGGTTAATCAGTACTAAGTGTACACAATTTCGCCAGTAACTGACAACTGCCCTTGTTGAATCAGCAGCAGGAGAAATGAAAGTATGTGGCCAGACCAGGTTTCGAACCCAGGACCTCTTACTTATGAGTCAGGTGCCCTTCCCAGCCCCCCCAGGACTTAGGAACATTTTTCATAAACTCAAAACCTTTTTTTTATTAAGTTGTGCATGTATAAGAATGTGAAATTCTCTATATGATACTCTTACCTTCTTTCTTTGTAGCTCATCCTTCAACAGTGACAGGTTTATCTTCTTTCCTAACAGACTGGTATACACCCTGCAGAAAAGAAGGAACAGTGTAATGCAAAATGCCCTTACTGTATTTTCCATGGAAACAATTACTCAAAAGTTTGCCTGATAATATTTATCAGTGCCGACACGACAAAACCAACAAAGTGGTATATGTGCCCAGCGAAGACTCAGAATAGCCTGGGCACCAGAGTCTTTGTTATCAGCATGGAGGTAGCTTAGACCCTTAGCTACCCTTTAAGTGCACAGCAAAGACTGTGGTCAGATGGAGGGGATGCCCAGTCTGAGCTGAGTCTTTGCTGGGTGCACATGCCACTTTGATGATTTTGTAGGGTCACAGCTCATTTATATTGCTTTCATTACTCTTAAGTCTCACCCAGATCCAGTCCAGATGGAATTTTGATGGTAATTCTGAGATAACTTTGCTTACTTCTAATAAGAGGCCAGAACTATGTTTTAATGATAAATAACATAAATGATATTCACAGAATTGTCATCGGAAGCAAAAAGTCACTATTAATGATTAAAACTGAAATTTTAAATAACATATTCATAAGTCTCAATGATGAAGCACTGGCTATTATACTTGCATAAAGAAGGGTTTATTTACAACTTCATAGACCAGACATAACCACCTTTTTTACTGAAGTATTTCAAACTGTCTCAAACTGCCACATAAACATAGAGCCTTGTGTAAAAAGCATTAAGTCATTCACAAATGCAATGGGCTGCAATTAGAAGACAATCTTTGAACAACTGCAGTTTAATATTATGCTTCACTGAACTCTTACCTTATTCTGTTTTTCAAGACCAAAGACTCCTCAATCATCCTTGTGACAAATTTCACCTCCCCACCCCAAGATATGCTCTCAACCTCACTAGCAGTAGATATGGACTGGGGCTCTGGTCGGTCATCACTCCGAGATGTGGTGATACCCTGAGCCTCTAGATGATCAGAGTAAAATGGAGGATTACACATACAGAAGTCGTAGGTCACATCCTCTTCCACAAGTCCAATTAAAAGAGTGTCCTCTTCAACCTTCTTCACTGGAAAATACAAATGTTTATACCTAAATAGAGCAGTTTTTATTTGAGCCCATGACAAAACCAACAAAGTGTTATGCTTGCCCAGCAAATACTCAGATCAGCATGGGCATCCACCCAGTCTCATCAGAGTCCTCCCTGTGTGCTTAAAGGGTAGCTAAGGGTCTAAGCTACATCCATGCCGACAGCGAATACTCTGATCAGACTGGGCAGATGCCCAGGCTAATCTGAATCTTTACTGGAAGCATATGCCACTTTCTTGTTTTTGTCCTGTTGCAGCTCATTTTATTTCTTGAGAAACCACCAAACCCATTATCATATTTTTAGAAATTATGAACCACTGAGCCCAGTGCTAGGGGGCATTTGCATCCTTGGGAATGACATTGCTGTCATACATATAGTTTCAAGAAACCAAAACTATAATTTTTATGTGTATTCTTTGCTTTCAAAGGCAGCCTTTATAGATCTCATCTCAGTTTTTCTAATTACTATAAAATATTTATTTTTTTCTGGTTACTGAATTTTGGCAATATTTGCAGTTTAGACAAAGATCACTAAAATATAAGTCTGCAAATATTACATACATTTAATACATATACATACGCACAGCATAACAAAGGTTCAGATATAAAAGAGTACTTGATGAGTGTTTGAGATATTTTCTACAGTGCCAAACTGCCCAAAATCTCAGTAAGTTTAGAACACAAAACTGTACCATCTGTCTTGAGCCTGAGCAGAGTATGGTGCCCTGTTCAGGTGGAAACAGATGGCTTATGTGATGTAGCAAGCAGAACACCGGAGCTGAACACCATTAAATGATGCTGTAGGTATTCCGTTTGCCGAAAAAAAAACAGTGCATGTAAAACAAGAATTCCGCAAAATGTTGTGTCTTCTTAGTATGGTCATATCATTCTCACACAAACAGAGCTAAACAAGAAAACTGGAGATTCCACAAAAGCTAGAAAAGCAATATATGTCTTACTTTCTGTTAGCTGAAGGGGGATAAAAAGCTTGGATAAAGAAACAAGTTTATTATTTTGAACCTGCTATTTTATCCTGCAGATTATTCTTCTCAATATTTTTCTTTGCAAACACCAGGTTCTGATCATCCACCTCTGATGCAAGAAAAGTCCACCCATTCAGTTTGCAACCTAGCAACGGGTAAATGCAGCTAGCTCCAGCTCCTGGATAGATATATTTATATATGTGTAGTATAATTAAACTTTCAGGGGAAGAAACTCTTCCATTTTCAATTTTGCCTCTCTTCTCATTAGAGGTCAACTCTTAAAGAAAAGAATTTGCTCCCTAAGGAGTAGACCCCACTTTGGAAGAGCTTCATTTTCTATGGAAGCAAACAGGAACTCACAAAAGTTGTTCCCCTTCGTAAAAACTGTGGAAAAACATGAAAATGTGTCTATGTACCTTAAATGGGAGAGAAATTAAGGTGTATGGATACACCATTCAAGGAAGATAACTCTGAGATGGAAGTACAAATTTTCATAGTGATGCTGCTTCCCATGCGTTCAGAATCCATATTATCAGGGTCTGCACTGTTTAATGCATGCATACAAAATGTACCACTACAGGTGGTTTCAATTATTGGAGAAGACCAGTTTTAAGCAGCTAATTCAGTTTCTAACATGACGTTAACATTTTCCCCACTGAACGCATAGGAAGCAGTGTCATTATGAAAATTTGTAATAATTCATGTTGCTTATGTCGAGACGTGCCAGTTTCGCATCCTGATGCGGCCAAATGTAAATTTGCTTCTGTTGACGTCTGCCTTAAAAACAGATCTACAGAGCACGCTGTAATTTACTTGCATTTTCATTCTGTTTAATGTTAGAATTGAAATATTTTTTCCATACCCGAGAATTATCGCTGATTAACAAGTGTTGTTGGAGGGCAGATCACAATATATTACTACATGATGGCAAAAAATATCTATTCCTTACCCATGAATTATGGCTGATGAACACGTGTTGTCGTGATCTGCTCTCCAACAACATGTTTTATCAGGGATAATTAAGGAGTAATGATAAATTATTTCTTAAATATACACTTGCCACTTGGTTTACAACACAAACAAAATATTATATAAACAAATCAATACTTAAAGGAAAACACTCACTAAATTATAAACTGACTTGAAATTGTAGAACTCGATAAGCAATTAAATTTGGTGAAAAATTCATGAAAATCGGACTAAAAGTAAGGAAGATATAAAAGTTTGAAAAATTCAAAATGGCGGTCAAGGAGGCCGCCATTTTGAAAATTCCTGTCACGTGACAAAAATTTTAATCTTGAATAAGTGCCAAATTTGCATACTTTTATTGACTTTTTTTTACTTAAATCATTTCTTTGTGAAGTAGAAAATACATTTATGCCTTTCATTCACCTGAATTATGTTCAAACCTGAATTAATTTAGGGTTTTAATTTTTCACTATGAGTTTATGATGTCATTCACTCACAGATTTGCTGGTTCCCAGCTCAATATTTGAATATTTATAAACATTCATATCTTTCTTAATTCAAGTCCGATTTTCATGAAATTTTCTGCAAACTTCATGTTTTATTTATATCTTTAATTTTAGACTTAGTAGTATTTAAGTGAGTGCTTTCCTTTAAAGTGCCAAAGAAATGAAAATAGTCAAATTTGCAAACAGTGTAGATCTAGACGAAGTGGCTCATGATTGAGCGGCCTCATCTGGATCTATATTGTTTGCCCTCTAGTCTTTGAATTCTTATTATGACATATCTTGGACAAAACAGTTTTTGCAATTTTGCAGGCCTAAATTTGGTTGTCTGTTTGTTGGCACTTTCAGGGTTAAAACTACCAGACTTCATGGATGTCAAAACGTTGTGAAAATAAATATTTATACATTTTGAGGTCGTTCTCTGGTATTTTTTCTACACTTTAAGTATGAGGAACACGTAGAATGAATTAAAACTAGAAAAATTTGAATATCTATAAGTAGTTGTTTACCAATATCAATGCCTTTCAAATCTTTGGATTTTTCAAAAATATCCTCCAACCAGAGAATGTAGTTCAGTCGCTGAGGAACTGTGGGTATCAGCCTGTCCACTGGTAAACTCACATCCAGATCAAAATCATTCTTAAGCAAGGCAACTGTCAGTGCTCTCAGGGCCTCGGGATCTTTGAAGTCAAGAATAACCTTCCCGCTGAGATTCTGTGTGACTTTCTCCCTAAATTCAGGGTATTTAATGGCTAGCTCCTTAAAATTAGGTTTCTTAGTCTTGTACGGGTTCCTTGGATGCATGTACTTGTTCAGCGCCATGGCTAAGATATCCTGCAACAAAAACAAACAACAACTATAACTGCATACCCTAGTATTAATCCTATTACATGCTTAGAGGTGTTGCATTTTACAAAAGGGAGGCATTATTTAGAGCCTAAAGAGTAGCAAATCAGCCACTGCCTAAATACTTCTAATAAAAAGTATTAAGGTGAAATGATATAGTTGATGTAACTTCAAATGAAACAATTCCACTTTTTTTTCCCTTTTTTGCCTCCCTTCTCAACAGGGGTCAACTCTTAAAGGTAAGAATTTGCTCTTCTAGGAGCAAATTCCAGAGGCGGATCCAGAGGGGGTTTGGGGGGTTCAAACGAACCCCCTTCTCAGCCCAAATTATCCTGTTTTCATGGGGAATTTCAGGAAAAAATTGGTCAAACTGCATAAATCGAACCCCTCAGCTAATTTGAACCCCCTATCCAAAATTCCTGGATCCGCCCCTGAATTCTTTCCTTCAAGAGTAGACCCCATTGCAATGAGCTACCCTATCCAAAGAAGCAAACAGAAATTCTTGCAAGTTAATAATATAACATTATTTTCGAAAAAGAGGCAGGAGGCATTTACTAGACCGGGGGCATCTATAAGGATTAATATGGTAATTAAGGTGTATTGATATACCTCCATGCTTTTCAACAGTGGGCAACTTTTGTGACTTCCTGTTTGCTTCTCTAGGCAAAATAAGAAGGCCATGAGGCCCTGAATGGCTCATTTGAGTACAGAGGTCAAAGCTCAAACTAGGATCATCATCTGAACAAACCTCAAAGTATATGAAACCCAAATGCTGCCTATCAATTTCAATGTCATGAGCCACAAATCTCTATATGTAAGAGATACATTAAAAAGTTTTTGGTAAAAATCTAAACTATTGCAATAAACATATAGTAAGACAATGATTAATAGTAATAATAATAAACAGTAGCCCTATATGTACTTAATAAAATCGTACAGAGCGGTTTTGCCAAAGAAGGTTCGTTTATAAAGATTTCTGCACGAAAGTAGATTTTTTTCTGCTTAGTCAAGAGAGGACGTGAAAATAATGTCCTATACAACTATTTGAGTTGGATTATGCATTTGTAATCATGCAGTTATAGAGCGCGAACAACTTAGGCCAAACCGCGTTGGTGCAAATCCGCATCGGAATGATGTTCGATATGCGCAGGCGCACTGTTTATTTACAGTTTGCCATTTCCGTTTTCATTTTTTAGACAACACGATGTGGAAATCTATGGGATTTCATGCTTTTTGCATTACAGTCAATATTTGTTTGCTGTAATTTGCTCGGTTTGTAAAGTGCTTTTCCTGAACAGCATGATTAGATAATTTTCATGGAGGAAAAACCTGCTCGTCCGGCAGGGCAAGTCAGTGACAATTTCCACTCGTCCTTACCGACCACCTACTCGTAAATACGAGCGGAGTGTAAATTTCGAGCCCTGAGTCTACGATAAAAGGGAACAGAACAGATAGCTGCCCAAAACTGTTGAACACAGTCCCCATGGGTGATGGATTTAACAGGGGTTTGATCATTTGTCTCCTCGACTACCCTTAACGGAATTACATACTGTAGTTACATGGCTACAAGGAGGTTCATCCTGCAAAACTGAAGTGTACATCGTACACCTGCTCATAATCCTCGAGAGAGGGTGTAGCAGTATATGAAGAAAGAAAAAAAAAAAAAAAAAGGAATTGCCAGCTCATCTTACGAATTTGCTGCACGAAATTAGGTTCATGAGTCTCGATTCTGAAGCGCTTTTAACCTGAAACTGCAGGTATGTTTTTATACCACATTTCTCTGCTCCGAGCATGCGTTAACATTCCAGTTTTGGTCACCCAGAGCATGCTCCAGGGTGCTCCGAGCGTTTTTTTTTCTAAATCAAGCTGGGGAACCACATAAATTGGAAAGGTGATTGATAAAGTACGCGCGTGCTCGCAATAAAAAAAATACAAAAACGGTGCGTGGAGCAGCCACTGCTCAAAGTACATAGAACTAGGACAGTGCATGTGTGTTTGGCTTCCCCAAATGCAATATAAGTATACTCAAAGGTAGTGTCACATATAATAGGCTGCTAGACTATACAGGTGTTGACTATATACAGGAACTCTTGCTCTAAAATGCAATTTTCGTCAGTAGCGAGTATGCTCGGAGTGACCATAACTGGGCAGTTAACGCATGCTCGGAGCAGCCATAGACAGGCCCGACCAGTACGCGGACACTTTTAAGGGCGTTTTACCTAATGTTTAAGACCCCAATGTGTTCCAGACTACCAGATGGGCATGCAATTTAGGAAAATCCTTGCGCTAAATATAGACAAAAGGAACACGTGAAAAAAATCATCTGGGCATGCGCAACGTAACGCTGTTGAGGTCATGCTATTTGCTGTATAAACCAGGCTTATCATACCAGTACGCGGACACCTTAGAATCTGAGTAAACCGAGATGGCATTTATACGAGGCAATACTAATTAAAGTATTGATACATGTAGTTAACAAAAACGTATTGACATCGTATAGGGTTGTTCTAATTTCGTATTGACAAATGGCTGTTTGTTTTGCCTGTTTGCGTGTTTGGCGCACTCAAACTGAAGCATCGATCATGATACCGGTCTGCATCAGCCCTGCAAATTCGTAACTATGTTGTGTAAATGCAAAAGTGAATGACAAAAGATAAAGAAATGGCGCCTTGAAAAAATTTCACAAAGTCAGCTGAATTTAAAAAGTATGTTAGAGTTTATTTGACGCCAAACACAAAAGTGTCCGCGTACTGGTAGTGTCCGCGTACTGGTCGGGTCTGTCTATGTGGTATAAAAACATAGCTCGAAACTGAGACATATGGACAGAAACTAGATTACAAATCAGCATCCACTTAAAAGACTTACTTTATGTGCTGCTGTCACGATTCCTAATTATTGCATACGATGTTAAAGTTAAAATGATTTTGAAAATCACAACTTTGAAATCGTTCTCATGTCGATCAAGGGGGCTGACATTTTGGTTGTTTCGTCCAATGAGATTGAAGATCCCGGTTTTGAACTGTTGGCCTTGTCGTCGTGTGTTGGGTACGCCGACTGGCCGAAACGACAGCTCGACAGACAAATATTATCTGAATCTGAATCTGAATTGTTTACTGATGATACGCCAAAATTGACAATCTTTCACCAGGGGGTGTAACTGGAGGAAAATTAGTCCCTAGCTCTCACGAGAGATGAGAACTTTGACACACAATCACCTGACATTTCAGCAGAGGAAATCAGGGAATCAGGGAGGTCATTCCAGTCCCTGATGGTCTGGGGAAAGAAGCTACATTTATATGCATCTAAACTAGCAGTGGGTATCTGAAATGCCATGGAATGTTGATTTCTGCAACGCCTAGTTTTGGGGACAAGGTCACCTGTAGGTATTCTGGCTTTACCTTTCAGACCTTTGTATAGCAATATGAGTCGGTTATCCTTCCTCCTCTTTTTGAGGCTTTCCCACTTAAGTTGCTCAAGGATGCCAGTCATGCTACCCGCCTCTCGGGTGTAATTCCTAGTTACAAACCTAGCTGCACGGTTTTGCACCTTTTCTAACTCTTCCTGAAGGCCTTGTGTATAGGGATCCCAGACCGAGCTTCCATATTCGAGGATGGGACGCACCAATGTCTTATAGCCTACTTCTTTCACTTCTTGGGGACAAGAAAACAAATTTCTCCTTAAGAATCCTAGGGTTCTGTTGGCCTTAGTGCAAATATTAATGATATGGGTATTCCATTTCAAATCACTTGTAATTGTTACTCCAAGGTATTTGATACTTTCAACATTTTCCAGTACTGTACCCTCAAGGGTGTAAGAAGCCTGGATTTTGTTATGCTTTTTTGTCAGCTGCATCATGTTGCATTTGACAGGTTGAACTCTCATACCCCATTTCCTAGCCCAACATCCTAAACGATCAATGTCTTCCTGAAGTTTCACTGTATCATCTATTCCTTTTATTTTACGGTAACAAACACTATCATCAGCAAAGAGTCTTATTTCAGACTCAGTGTCTGCAGAGATGTCGTTTATGTACAAGGAGAACAACAAGGGACCAAGAACAGTGCCCTGTGGGACACCAGACACAACAGGGGCCCAGGCTGACATAACACCATTTACTACTACCCTTTGTTGTCTAAAGCATAGGAAAGCGTTCATCCAATTCAATGTTGAACCACCTATACCGTAGCTAAATAGTTTGCTTTTAAGGAGTTCATGTGGGGGTGTATCAAAAGCCTTTTCAAAATCTAATATAAAAGTGTCAACCTGACCCTTATTGTCTAACACTTTTGCCCAATCATCTATCACCGTAGTCAACTGAGTTTCACAGCTATGCCATTTTCTGAATGCATGTTGTTTGTCTGACAAAAGTTTATGTTCATCAAGATGGGCCATTATATTCGAACACACAATATGTTCAAGCAGCTTGCAAGGTATGCAGGTCAAGGATACTGGACGATAATTACGGGCAAGAGACCTGTCCCCCTTCTTGAACAGGGGGCAAATGTTCGCAAGAGATCATTCACGAGAGATTTCACCTCTATCAATCGATTGTTGAAAAAGATGGGCAAATACCGGACCCAACTCTGTCGCCAACTCCTTTAGAACTCTAGGATGAAGTTCATCGGGTCCTAAGGCCTGAGATGGGTTTAATCCTTTAAGAGGTTTTGTAACCCCTTCCTTAGTTACAACAATTTCTTCCATGAATGGGGCTGATCTATCCAGAAGAGGGACCTGGTTGTGTTCTGTTTTGGTGAACACATCCGTGAACTGACCATTAAATTCATCCGCCTTCTCGAAATCCGATTGGGCGACCCCACCCCCGTTCCTCTTTTTTAAAGGGGGGATACCTTGGGTGTCTTTTTTCTGACTATTGATGTACCTATAAAAGTCCCTGGGATTAGCCTTAACATCACCAACCAAGTTAAGAGGGCATGCTGCTTCCTAATATCAGCTTTGATTTCTCTCCGTAAAGTTTCAAATTTAGATCTAATTTTTGCACTACCAGTCTTCTTAGCTTTTGCATGAGTTGCATTTCTTCTGCGAATCTTACGTCTTATTTCAGGTGTTATCCATGGAACCGAGGAGACCGTGCGACTAGTTTTTGATGGAATATGCTTATCTGCTGAGTCCTGAATGGAAGAAGTAATCAGGTTGAAGTTTTCTTGAACCGAGCGAGTGTCTGAGTAACCGTTATAGTACTTTTCTTTTGCAAATTTAAGTGTTTCTGCCCTCATAGATTCATAATCACCTTTCTGATAACGATAAACCTTCCTCCTAGGTTTCTTGATGGGGGGGAATAACTACTTTCAAAGTTCCAGAAACAATGTCATGATCACTGAGTTTGTCCGGGGAGTGGATGTCAAAAAATTGAGTAGGAAGGGAAGTCATTATTAAATCCAATGTGTTTCTTTCTCTTGTAGGGAAGTGGACTAACTGCTCCAATCCATGATCATTCATAATGTCTACCAACTTTTGTCCCTCCGACTGACTCAAGGCTGAACCAGATTTGTTGAGTCTGTCAGGCCAAACAATATTTCGGAAGTTGAAGTCCCCTAGTACATGAACTGAGGGGGGTTTGTTGCCTTTATGTTTATTCCTGATTTTATCAAGCTGTTCTCTGAACAAACGGTCAAAATCTTCCAATTTTAACAATTTTTCACCAGGTGTTCGATACCAACTTGCCACAAAATGAGAAGTTTTATTTGCAAATACTTTAACCCATACTGATTCTGAGTCGTTTTCCAATTCTGTGATGGGCATATGCGGGATATCCTTGTGGATAAGCAACATTACACCACCGCCTGAATCATTTCTGTCCTTCCTGTATACACTGTATGGAAAAGTTTCTGGAAACAATTCTGAGGTTGATATGGGGCTGTCAATTTTTGACTCTTGAATTGCCACAATCTGAGGTTGATGAAAGTCAAGGAAGGCCTACAACTCAAGTTTCTTACCCCGTATACTATTGATGTTTATGCTTGCAAATTTCAATCCGCTGATAAATTTGTCTTTATTTGTCACATTTTTGGGAGTTTTAGTTCCATTATCCTTTGCCAATGGAGCAAACCTATTTTGATTTTCCAAGTTTAATTGCTCTGAGAAGAATGAATCCGAAAAATTGGAAAAGTGGCATTTTGGACAAAACCACAAGCAGTTTGAGTTTTTCACAGCATCAAATTCAGATTCTGTGATGAGAGAGCATTCATTGTGAATCCACATATCACATTTGTCACATTGGACTGCTTTGTGACCATATAGAACAGGACCGCTGCATATATCACAGTCAGCTTTACAGCCAGTGCAATACCAAGATCCATTTCCTGATTTTAATTCCAACAATTCTTTTTCACTGAGTTTTACACATGTCACATGAAAGGATTTTCTGCATTTCTCACATTTAACAACCTTGTCTGCCGCCTTACAATATTTATTGCATTGACAGCACAGGGACCTGGGACCTGGGTTTATTTCAATATCCCCAGCCAGGATGATTAGTACAAGCAGATTTGTACCTCTTGACGGTTTAAAGCTGCGTAGACCTTCCGAATTTCTGCAGTTTCCAAGTTTCCTGGAGTATGCCAAAAAATGGGATATACTACCAGGAGGGTTTCCAAAACCAATACCACATTCCTGGTTTGAGTCCAGGGAATGTACCGAGTTCAGCCGTTTCCATACAATGAATCCAAGCACCAACACCAAAGCCAAGTGGTAGAGCAGCCGAGCCCTGGCCTGGGAGTGACCATGCCTAGCAGCCGACCGCTCTACATTTGAATGTACCTGACCGAGAGTCATTTTCGGAGAGACCAGATTGGTTAGACAAGTTAGACAAGACGCCAAAGATACCACAAAAGTGAGACAAATGCTGTGCCCGGCGGGGAGGTAAACCTACCTGCTGCACAGATACGAAGATGTCCAGACGGTGCACAGACGGCTACAAAAATCCCCACACCAGCCGGTTAGCGATCTAGCTATGTCCAAACGCGCAAGTTGGCTAGTGAATGTCAAAAGGCTGCTACCAAGCACACCAGTAAACAAAATTCAGGTCAAACAACAAAAATTCTGACCTGAGGAAAACAAGGGGAAACAATCCAGCAAACAATTCAGATTCTTGGGAATATCCACAGATTAATCTATTGTACTAGAAGAAAATGTATTATCAGGTCAATAACAATTACTGTGCAAAATTATAATTGTTGAGAAACAAAATGAAAATTTCAGTACGAAAAGTACATACAACACACAAACTGTTTTTGATGCATTTTGCATCATTCTCTTAATGTCCTCCATCATCCATTCCTGGTGAATGATTGTCCTTGGACGTATCACCACTAAACAATTCTGATCTGACAACAACAACAAAAGAATACTTTGATCGAATTCTTCTCGTTTGACATTTAAGCAATCCAGAATCTGCATGCCACAGGGTATTGGTATAACACACACTTGTACTGCCATCCCAGTACTAAAGCCAGCTTTTATGGTGACAGGGTAACGCATTTGGCAGTCACGCAAGTGGCTCAAATTCAATTCTGGCTGAGATCTTTCCTGAGTCTGTGACAAATGACGCCCAGCGTAATTAACCCATGTGCTTATTATCTATCTATCTATCTATCTATCTATCTATCATCCGTCCGTCCGATATGCTAACTATTTATGTATAGAGCCTGGAGAACTAAGACCTATTCCTGTATATTGACCAATTAAACCATACCTATTGAGGTATCAGGGAGATCAAAAAGGAGGGCTATTCAAGCGGCACATATGTACCCTGCTTTATAACGGAAGTGACCGCCCCCCCCCCCCCCCCGTGTTGCACCCTGTCTTAACTTATCCATATGTTTTAAGTTCCTTTAGATCTGTAATATATTTATGCTTTTCTCTGTGATATATGTTTTCTAACTGTGATGCTTGCTTTGTTTTTATACATGTGTAGCTTTAGTTATTTGTTGGTCGGTAAATAGCCAAAATGGCTAATGTTGAGTATGTTGTAAATTTGAAAACCGACTTTAAATAAAGTTTCTCATGTCTATCTATCTATCTATCTATCTATCTATCTATCTATCTTCTGCCCTTTTACATTGATCTCCCTCTGGATGCCATCTGCGTTGTTCGTCATCAGTTTTATACCTTCTTATACCTTGTGCAGGTTTGATCGAGACTTTCAACTAGAGCCTCTAGTTCCTGCTCTTCCTCAGCTAGAGCGTCTATGTCATCGGCAAACCGCAGATTGGTAATGTTTCTGCCACCTATGCTAACATTTCCGTCATGTTCTTCCAGAGCATCAGACATGATCCGTTCGAAAAAAAAAATGTTGAAGAGAGTGGGTGACAGAAGACATCCTTGTCTTACTACAACTGTTGTTCTGAATCATTCTCCTGTGCTGCCATTTATCAGGACTGCACTTGCAGCTTTGTCGTATAGCTGCTCAATGGTGCGAACTAGGTTTGCACTGATATTGTACTTCCGCATGGTGGCCCATAAGGCTGCATGCCATACCCTGTCAAAGGCTTTTTTGGAATCAATGAAGACATGGTACAGATTCTGCTGATGTTGGAGATACTTTTCACACAGGATTCTAAGGTTGAAGATCTGTTCTGTGGTGCTCCTTCCTGCTCGGAACCCAGCCTGTTCCTCAGCGATTATCTCTTCGGCTTGTGGTTTAAGCCTGTTCAAGATGACTTTCAGCATAATTTTGCTTGAATACTGATGAGGCTGATGGTTCTGTAGTTCTGGCAGAGCTGTAGGTTGCCCTTTTGTCAACCATGGTGTTTCAAGGGCAGGATTCAGCCTGACGAAGCCCATCCCTCTCCAGGCTATATATGTTGACCACAGCCGAAATCCACGATTATTGTATGGCTCGCCTTGGTCATGAACACATGGCCGTTGACTCAAAGAGTTCTTCCGCCCTGTCCGTTGACTTCTTCTAGGAAGACTTCCGCCCAGTGATGTTGTGTTAACACCACCCCTTGTAGACCCATAGGGTTGGGAGACTCATGGAGGTGGGAGCGTCTTATTTCCTCCCATCAAGTCACTGACTTGTCCACTGCCTATAATATAGACAACCAGATTCAAAGAGTCAAAGTGATCAGGTCAGTCCCTACCTATCAGTGACTCCCTTAATCTAGCTGTTACACCAAGCTGAGCAGGCTCGCTCTGGTCTGGCTGCTCAACACTTGAATTAGATTTGAGTTCCACTCTGGCCGTTGACCTCTTCTAGGAAGACTTCCGCCCAATGGTGCTGTGTTCACAGGTTTTGTTCATAGGTTTTGTTTAGAGACCTAGCAATGAACTCCTAGGTAGACTGCCTGCCAAGGCTAAGAGCTCCACCTATTCCTTCTAGTTTTAATTAGAGACTAGTAACTCTTAGACAGGACACCTTCCATGGTTGATGAGCCCCATCTGCCCACATGCAACAGGTAGTACTGGTTTACATGGTACCAGTAGCAGGTATTGCCTGAGCCTGACCTTTCACCTTAATAGTTATATACTAAATTAGCCATGCCTTGTTGTGGTCAGCGTTGTATTGTATTGTATGTTTTATATACATGGTATCAATCCGGTAATTGGATTTTGGATCAATGAACTGATTTGATTACCTTTCAGTAGCATGACGGCATCTTGACCCATCAAGGCTAAAATAGAGGACGGATGATGGATGACTTGAGACTTCAAACCGTCTTGCAATTATATCTGGACAATATAAAGGCTTAGTGCATGAAACCCCGTTTACAGTTGGAAAGATTTCCACCTCCAGCGGGTCTCGAGCCCGGGACCGCTAGATCAGCGGCAGGCAAAAGCTTAACCTACTAAGCTAGCGAGGATTCTCTCATATACAATGTAGAAAAACTACTAACAAACCTTGTACAGACAAGATGGCAAGCTCATTACAGATGCAACTCACCTACGTCTGTGACATCGGGAGAACCTGATTCAATACATGAATTTGTCATCATAACCTAAATAGCTGTATCTATCTATCTATCTATCTATCTATCTATCTATCTATCTATCTATCTATCTATCTTCTTGTCTGTCTGCCTATCTTCCCATCAACTCACCCACTCATCCGCACACTAACCCATCCACCCACCCGATTACCCTCACACCCACTTTATACCTACCTCCTATTTTCGCAATTTTTGTTGACGTACGAATTAGAATTAGAAATAGAATTTATTGGTTTGGTTTGGTTTGTTTCAAGGCCATAATTAGCCGCGCTGTCTCACTTGCATAAACTACTATAAGTAAAGTCAAATTAATGACTCACAGTATAATCCTGTAATAGAACGCATATATATTAATTTAGTCACAGATAATAAAACATGCATAAGCATGCATATAAATCCTGTAAAGAATAGCCGGCAGTTAGTTTTTTTTTTTTAATCAATATTTTCAATTTTTATACACATTTATATGAAATTTGCTTAATGGGCCCATTTATTCGTCTGGAGTGCTCAGTTTTCCCCTAACAACATGAAACCATCCATATCAAAATGCTAAGTGTGGCCGGTTCGACCATTACTCAGCACATTGCATTAAGATTGGCAAAACATGACAAAAGCAAAAAAATAAACATAACATGGCACACTCATACAATGTCAACAAAGATGCATTTTTCAACATGGAAACTTGTACATCATACCAATATATCAAGTGTAGCCGAAACAGCCACTTCTAATATATTTCATGAAAATCAACAAGCTTTTGTTCAACATGGAGCAAACATGATACGCATTCATATTCCTTAATCAGATGAATTTGCTCTTCCTATAAGTGAGAGTAAAGTCTGTGATACCCATGAATGATGAGAACCAAAAAGCCCTTCGCAGGCCCAACCTTACGTTGACAGCATTGAATCGCAATTAGTTTCATGCCTATAATCATTGGTTATGGCCAACCATAGACCTTACATTCTTAGAATTTAAATGTTGCAAGCAACCTTGGTTGGAATAACACAACCTCATGCTCCAGCAACAACGCTGCCGCCCTTCCCGCTGTACGGACAGTCCACACTCGCAAGGAAGAGCAACAACGTCATGGTGAACTGTTTATTCTGTTACAGTTAGGCTATCATGTCCTAACTGACTGTAAAATGATCATCCTATGATTGTTGCTTCATTCCGCGGTTAGATGCGTTTGTGCCTCCCACCAGCCAGAATAAAGCCAACAATACACATGTAATCTAACAAGATTAATGACATGAGTATGAAGTATTTTCTCCATTCAATACAGCCCAATTCTGCACTAAAACCTCTTTGTTTGGGAAATGTATATGTCCAGCTGATCCCATATCAGTTGGCGTATGTCTTTTAAATCTTCATCATCTGTTACTGATAGAAGTATTTCCGTGCAAAAGTCTGCAATACCACAGCTTAGGAGCAGACACTGTCTCAATGTCTCCCTTGGCACACTATAGTTTGGGCATTCAAGTAGAAAATGTTGCACATCTTCTATAGCTCCACATTCACATGTTGGGCTATCAGGTATCCCAACTTTATTTAAGTATTCTTTCAATTTACAGTACCCACTTTGGAGCTGCAGTACAACTCTCTGATTCTTGAGCTTGTTAAACTCAATTCTGTTGAGCTTTATAGCAGGTCTGTGTGTAAACAGTTGCTTTCCTTTTTCTGACACTTCCCACCTTCGTTGCCATTTGATGTTAACTGACTCTCTTGCTGCTGATTTGACATCAGACTGACTTGCAATCCCTATGTCATCCGTCATTTCTTCTGCCTCTTTTGCAGCCTCCTTGGCAAGTCTATCTGCGATCTCATTACCTCTTATGTTTGCGTGACCAGGACTCCACTGGATTTTTACCTGTGTGCCACCCTTTTCAAGTATATTAAGAGACTGTTGAATGTCCATAGCAGTTTTCTAATAACTTTTATTATCCCAACCAAGCTGTAGGATTCCAACTGCAGACTGGCTGTCACAAAATTATAAGGACAGTACCAATGTCATGTACCTTCTTTTCCTCAATGAGGAAATTGAGGGTTATTTGGATAGCAACAAGCTCACCAAGGAGAATAGCAGCCAATTTTGAAACAGGCTGTTTCAATTCTATTTCATCATTGTTGGGAAGAAAGACGCATGCACCTGCACCACACGGGCCTGGGTTGCCTCTACAAGACCCATCTGTAAAGGCTATCACTGTTTGTACTTTTGTGTTAACTTTTATCAGGTTTTCTACAACATTCCTTGATTCTGCCTCCTGAGCACTTGTTCTGTTTTTAGAAGATCCTAGATTAGACCAATACTCTGGTCTTCTCAAGAAAGGCTGCAAGTATTCAAGGTAGCTCATTTCCGGCTCAATAGCATTTAGATTCAGGTTTGTTGATGGAGTCATGTCCGAGATTTGTTGCAACATTTTACCCATTGGAGTAAGAACTTTTTCTCTAGGCTGCTCCTCCACTGATACTTGACAAGAAAGGAGACACTGTTTAATTGGTTCCGTGTTTGCTTTGGCCATAATTTTGGTGCATTCTCTTATGGCAAGTTCCTCTCTCCTCAAGTCCAGTGGTAGAACGCCTGCCTGCACTTCTAGTGCTTCACAGCTTGCAGTGCTTGGACAGCCAAGGCACAGTGCTAGGCCCTTTCTTTGAATCTTTTCAAGCTTGTCACACACTCCTACTTGCCAGACTGAAATATGATATTTATTTTGCACACAACAAGTTTTTTTAGACAACAAGCTTTTTATTTACTCCAGGCCCATTGCGGGCATAAGAGCTAAAATGAAAGATGAAACAAACATATAAACAAACATATAAATGGCATGTGAAGTACATAATTATGCACAAAGTTTTAAATGTCACAACACCTAAGCATGAAAATCCTGAGAATCCGGACCCCAGTTATTTGCTGAATTCACTCACCTGAAGAGCAGTAAAAGTACTTTGACATGACTTAAAGAGAACAGTGTAAACCCCAAGCAGCCTGCTCCACTTGAAGCAGACCACTCCGGGTTCACACCTCCTCTATACTGAAGTCCGAAAACTAAGGACAATCACAACAAAAGTCAGGAAAAGATTATACTATAAGAGAAACAAAGCTGCTTATAAATGTTTTTAAGAGGAAGATGGTAGTTTCTGTATTATTTGAATTTAGTAAGTATTATCTTTATAAAAAGTGCTAATTTAGTCAAAACTGTTCTATCATCAGAGGTCAGTAATTTCTCAAATTTTATAGTATTAGGTGATTGAAAGCTCCACAGAGGGAGGAGTTTAAGCCTGCTTCAGTTAAAGTACTCACAGTTAAACAAATAATGAAACTCGTCTCCTAACTCATTTTTATTACACAACTGGCAAATGCGTTCATTTCTTTCAATGTTTAAAAAGCGGCCCTTCTCAATGGGTAGTTTATGACTGAGACATCTGAATTTACATATATATTTAGATAATGGTAATGGAAGAATGTTGAAATATTTCTCAAAGCAAAAATCTTTTTTGTATAACCTATAATTTAAACATTTTTCAGATTCATCAATGTTGCTTTTCCATGCTTGTTTAAGTTGATCAGCTATCCTAGTTTTAATTTTGTTTGTAGCCAGGAATTCCATGGTACCATGGTACTTAATGTTTAAAGTGAGACAACACATGCTGTGTGCAACACTGCATTGATTGATGCACAAGAGTATTTTCAACAAACCATATTCTAAGTTATAATAAAGTTTAATGTTCATATAAATCCTATTATTGTTTACCAGCAGGACTTGAACAAAGTCATGTTATCTATTTACCTGTCAGAATACATTCTCATGATACCATGGCAAACAGAAAGCTATCAAATTTGTAAAGCTTACATGATAAAAAAATATTAATATCTCACACTGTTTCAGGCAAGATATTAATGGTTATTATCAGTCTTATTGAAATTCATAAAAACTTTTAATAAAAGTGTTTTTGACCATTTGAAATCTGGAAATGGCATATTTAGAATTTTCTCCATTTTGACATAAGGTGTATGATATTTACTTGGACTGTGTGGATATCTTATAATGTAGTTTCACCAAGCAAAAATTTTATGTAAGAGTAACTTTAAAGGTATTCAGGACAGAAAGGAATGTTGGAACATTTGCAGCCAGTTTGCTTATTTCCTATAAAAATTGTTTGTGTAAATTTGTGCGATTTTCAGTTTTAAGGCTTAATGGCAGCCCATATATCAATCACTCCAAAAAATAAATACGCATACATTCAAGTTGTAATTTCTATTTGCATTTTTAAGGGAAGGGTATGTTGAACCATTGAATAGTAAAAGTTGAATTAAGATTTATTGCTGACATTAAATATCAACAATTGTATAGTACTGGTGGTGGCTCGAAAAGTTGAGAAACCACATTTTCCAATTTTTTACTTTATTTGATATTTATTCAGATATCTATCATAATTATCTTATAAATTATTTTGTAGTACAAAGTAGCATCCCCCTACTTTATCACTATATTGATATCAAGGCCCAGCAAATGGTTTAAGTTCATAATAAAGCCAGATCCAATTTACCATGGTACCATGGAACCCATGGTACCATGAGACCGGCCTATAAAGGCACAACTATACCCAATTATGATTGCTCTATACGACACAAGGGCTAATAGTCATCTTTGGTTTCTCGTGAAAGTCTCGTTTTACGAGAGATTTCCTGTTTCAGCGACAGGACATGCGCAATTCGTTCAGATTTTCGGTTCATTTCCTACGTGTGGTAATAATTTCGACGGATTATTTTCTAATTTCTCTCTACCTTAGATGATAGAATTTTAAGCCCTCTGCAGGTAAACAAAATAAACTATTGTCTGTTTGAGTAGTCACAGATGCGCCCCCCCCCCCCCCTCAGTTCCATCAAATGGAAGTCGCTAAAGTCATGAAACGCCTTGCGAACATGGCGGTCATGCTAATTTCTTGTTCAATAATTAGCATGCATTATTGACATTTTCTAAATGCCATCTGTTGGTATGTAGATTACATCTGTAATGTTTCCCGTAGTAGTTAGAACCAGGCAGTTATACATACTTATGAAAATTCGAGTGAATTATGCCATTGACAATCTGACTGACAGCACGACTGGCAAAAAAAGTCAAAGGCTAAGAACACAAACAAATTGAGAGAGGACATAAGGGGCTATATCGTTAATCTTCCCCGTTTACGGAATAAACGACTCGGGGAATAATCATGATCAGTATTTACACACTCTCTAGTGTACTGTATTACTGCCAAAGGCAGTTGCACTTTATTCCATTATAATACGGGGAAGAATGACAATATAGCCACATAAGGATGGATGGTTGACTTGTGATTTTATATCCTTTTCAACAGTATTTCAGTCATAGGACAATGGGTGGATGATAATGAAAGGCTGTGTGCAATGGAACCCGATTTACAGTAGAAAAGAATCAAGCGACAAGTGGGGCTCGCACCCGGGACTGCAAGATCAGTAGGCCATAGGGATGGGTATAGCCAGAAATTTTGTATTGTGATATATTGCAATACATTTACCCTATACACCTTTCCTATAAATCGATTTAGTCGCGCACGAGTTATCTACCCAAGTAGACTGTGACGTCATCTATAGGATATCCCATATAATTCAGTACAACTGCAAGCACACATAACATGCTTAAAGCAGACGTTTTGTAAATGTAAACTGCAAAAAAATCATTGAAAGACCAAATTAAAGTATAATTGCCCCGTTTTCATGTAACATTTTTATTTATATATATTTTTATGGATTTATTTTAATATCATATTGAGAATCCCGAATGGTCGCTATTGATTTTCATGACCCCTTTCATCGACGCCGTGTTTTAACACCCCGGCAATATACATTCACGTTTGTTCAATATAAAAAAAAGTAACATTTCGTAAAAATAAGTTTCGTAAATCTGAAAAGTTATTTCCATTTTTCCGACATTCAGATAGTAACTACGTATTATTACCAGACAGATTATAGCGCTGATATTTATGGTTTCTTGTACGATACACCGATCTAAAAGCATCAGCATCCAGACAGTTTTCCGTAAGTTTGAACCCGAGGTTGAATTTATATTATTTTTTTCCACCTCTTAATTATCTTCGGTATTATTTATTTTATCGTTTCCATTTCACGGTAGGTGTTCTTAAAGCTGCCTTCCGAACACACGCTAGGTAATACACAATCATAGGTGTTTGTTTATTGCGGCAATGCGCGCAATTCGGTGATTACACAAACGAATTCCGTGTCACAGCACACTTTGTTGTCATTTTTAGCGTGTGTCTGCTTTATAATCAGCTAATCGTTCGTTTTGTATCTTTTGTAATAACGGTTTGAACATCTTCCGCGATTTTCTTTCTTTTGCTTATGTTTTGGAAGCTGTACTGGTGATGCATACGCTTTCGTTTGCGGTAATTTTGGCCCGAAATTTTAGTGAGAAATCATCTAGTTTTATGTCAAATACCCAAATGCTATAAGTTATAAAGCTTATTTTCCGACTAAGAAAGAGCTAAATATAGTTGGAACAAAATAGTTGTCATAATCTTAACCGTTGAATGTTAGTTTTGAATATACGGAAAACCGGCATTTCTTTGGTTACACAATGAAAAACAATAACCTATCCTATAGATGACGTCATAGGCTTGGCAAGGGACAAAACTCGAACAGACTCTGAATTATAGGAAAGGTGTATATTATGATATGTATCACGATAGATTGTGAAATCAGTAAACATATTTGGCCTGTCTTCATCCTTCAAGAAAATAGAAATTAAAATCTGATCTTGCAGTACATGTATATATAGCTGGCACAATTAATGTTTCTGTCCTTAATATTATGGTTATTGAATAAAAAGTCCCACATTGATGGAGCCGCTGGATTAAAGAGACACGATTAAGCCTAATTTCTGCAAATTAAGGTGCTTGGAGACAACCTTTGATGTGTCTTAAGCAAATGTTAATGTCCGCTGTGGCCGTTACACAGGGCTGCCATGTTTATAGAATATAAAAAAAACTTTGCACAGACTTCAGAAAATGAAACAATTCCATTTATGCAAACATTGCTTTTTCCAACAGCTTAAGTGCATGATCCAATCAAGTATTATTTTTGTGGGTTGATTTCAAAGAACTGCTGTTACTGGAAATAGCAAAACATGAAAATGACAATTCTCAAGAACCTCTGAGTGAATTTGGATCAACTTTGTGTCAGAATCATCCTTGCATGACGCTGTTTCAATTTTTTTTTTATAAATCATCCATGATCCAAAACGAGCCGCAACACTAGAAAACCAACAAAGTGGTTGTGCGCCCAGCGCAGACTCAGTTCAGCCTGGGCATCCTCCCAGTCTGATCAGAGTCTTGGCTGTCCGCATGGAACTAGCTTAGACCCGTAGCTACCTTTTACGTGCTAGGAAAGAGTCTGATCAGACTTAGCGGAAGCCCAGGCTGATCTGTGTCTGACCTGGGCACACAACCACTTTGTTGGTTTTCTCGTGTCGCTGCTTAATATCTGCCATTCACCATCACTAAAAATTGCTAAAAGTAAGAAACAGACAATAAGACAATATCTCATGAACTACCAAATAGATTTTGACCAAATAGGTATATGTGGCAGACTGGTGCTTTCATTCAGTTCTTAATGTGAATTAACAAAGCTGGTGAGACATAGCATTCCATGGAATTCTCAGTCTTCATGAAACTCGTCTGACATGTCTGGTAAAAATTCATTCAGTCTGGTAAAAATTCGGTCCTGTGAACTCCTGCAAACTTTTGTGAACTCTGAATTCTTGTCATTAAAATGCTGCTTCTATGTGTAAGACTAAACACAATTCCATAAGGTCAAAGGCATTATCAATACCTTTGACCTTAAGGAATTTTGTTTTGTCCTTAATTTGACAACTGTTGAGTGCCAAGAGGACTATTTTTTGGTCTCCAGTTTTTGCTACCAGGAATGTGAGTTTTGCTACTACCTTTTATACCGGGAAGCAAGTACTTGCTACCTGCAAAAAAAGCTAATTCTAACACCTGAGTTTAATCATGTACCTTCATCATAGCTATAGATAAAGTGGGGTTTTGAGGATAATTCTGAGATAATTTTTCTTCTTTTTCATCCAAATTTATGTTGTGATTCCTCATTAGAACCATCCCACAGAAATGGTTCTAATGAGGGGGCACAAAGCAGGGCTCTCACACCCCTTTTTGGGAATGGGGCCGGGGCCTTTAGAATTGGGAAAAATAGCGTCGTTTTGTCTAAAATTGGGAAAATTTTCATTGTTTTATATGTGACGTTTTCATTGTCAGACCAACACAACTTACATATGGAATTGTTATATTTTCAAAGGAATCAAGTCAATATAAGCAGACATAGATCTAGCAGATAGTGAATCATAATAAACTTTATCAAATAGTTAGGATATTAGATAATAACAAAACTATTTGTGTGTGTTGAGTTTTTCTTTCTTTCCTTTGAACTGGCAACTTCCCTATCTTGCCACTCTCAAATCCTTATCTTGCCACTCTCAAATTGGAGACAAGACTGGGACCTAGAAAAAAAGTGTTTCAATATAATAACAGTATAACACTCTAGGTTTGAAGCATCTGTGAACTAAGCATAATGTAAAATTTAAGAGAAAGTGGACTGTCACAATGCAGAACATGACAAAACTTTCAGTCCTGCAAGTACAAAACATCCACGGTATGTCACTATCACTATACTAACTCTTGGATGTCCCGGTAATCCTGTTTATGATTTTGGATATGGCCGAAAATGTCTGTGAAAATCGATTCAGGTACGAAACTCAAAAACAGCAGAATCATTCAACATAGGTGAAAACTCCGATCAAATTTTAGCATTGGAAGGCTTTAAATTAAAGAATAAGTCAAAATGTTGTTTACCACAACAATATTGGCCCTTGAAGCAAAGAAAGTATTAACATATTGCAGCGAAAATCGCTAGGCTATTCGCCCTATAATGAAAGGGAAGTAACTCTAACAGTACATTTAAGAACTCTTAACAGTACATGATAAAACCCGGTACCACTTTCCAGTAACAAAACATGACGATCGTGATTGAAAATGTAATCGCTTCCCGATTTTTAAAGTTATAAATTATGTTAACATTTTTAGTTTTAGGTGGTTTTTAATACATTTTGCATTGATGCAACTGCAGTATACTTGGACCAAACAGGCTTAGTCAGATTGGGAATTTTTCATCTGGAATTGGGAAAAAAACATACTTTTTGGCATTGGGAATGCAGGGATCAAGCTAGAGGTCCAAATGAGGGAGAAGTTTTTCTGATTTTAGTGAGAAGTTTCTGCCCACCTTTCAGTCTTTCCTATATGATCTTTACATTTAAACTTCTCCCTCAGCTCAAAACAGGGAGAAGTTTGATCCTGCAAGGAGACTATTTCTCCCTAGTCTCCCTCTAGCTTGATCCCTGGAATGGGGCCGAATTTCGGCCCCAAATTTCGGTGATCGAGAGCCCTGCAAAGTATGTTTCTGTGGAGACTCCAAAAAGTAGAAAAATTATCCCTGATACCCAGTCTAATATGGAGCACTGCATTTATCTTCATGAGCTTTCGTTTCAGGATGACATCTCTGTAACAACAGAAATCATCAGTTCTTGGGCAGATTGACAAACCTCAAAATGGTTCTGTCACAGAGACAAAAAGATGAACTGTAAGTTAATCATGGTTTCCTGTCTTCCTGGGATATCATATTTATTTAGTTATAAGGTGGGGATTTCGCCCTCGAGAAAGACCTCAAGTATCAAAACCCATTTTGTGTAATCCTGCTGGAAAATGGGTATTTTCCCCCCTTCGAAAACAATCCCAAAGATCTAGATCCATCTTATAAGATGGATCTAGATTTTGGGGGTTGTTTTGGAAGTAATAGTTGTTTTGGAAAGAAGAAAAGCCTATCATTGAACAAATAAATATGGTAAATGATTATATCATAAGATTAATTATGACACTTAAAGTGAAATTCAGGACTGCATTTGCCTGTGCCCCAACTCCTTACCTATTTTGACTGACTATCCCTGATGTAATTTTCTCCCGTACAAATTTTGTTCAAAGTCTGATAGATACTATAAATAGTTTGGATATTTGCATCCAGAACATGACAGAAGTTGGGGCTTGATGAGAATTCTGATGTTTCGGATTCTTCAGTTTTAGTTAATGTGTGGTTTTAAGGATAATTTTTTGATAATTCAGATAATTTCTTATTTCTGAAAAACATATATTGTGAACTTGTGATCCCTTATTAGAACCGCGTCGCTGGGACGGTTCTACCATCTCGGTGAGACAGTTTTAAAGAGGGGCCACAACATGTTTTTATGGAGAATTTGGGACATTGTGCGATTATTATCCCTGTGAATTGCACTGTCTTCATCAATAAAGGTATCTTTTGTTTCATTTAGACATTAGATCTTCCTTGGCCTGATTCAGTTGGTTCCAGTGTGTGGTCATCAAAGCTTCATGGAAAAATCACAAGCAATATTATCCCAGAATTATCTGACGTTAACTCTTTAAGCCCCAGTGACGCAAGGAGCAAAATTTGCAAACAGCGTAGATCCTGATGAGGCGGCTCATAATGAGCCGCCTCATCTAGATCTACACTGTTTGCCCTCTAGTCTTTGAATTCTCAATATAAAAAGTCTTGGGCAAGGCATTTTTTTAATTTTTGCAGACGTAAATTTTGTCGTCTGCTTTTTGGTAATGAAAGAGTTAAAACCCTATCTGATAGGAGCATTTTAGCCTTGTTTAGTAACTTTAGTTTCTGTAGCTTACTCTTTGGCAAAATACTTTGAACATTTGCAAGCATATTTCCTGTCTGCTTTAAATGAGCCATATGCTTTTCCAGACTGTGATGCCCCAAAATCTTGTGACATTAGTGCCAGTTAAAGTGTTGGTCCAGGTCAGACTGCACAGTTCTTGATTCATCGGCAGTATTTTGACTTATCACTGCACAGAAATATTAGACATCTGTGCAAGAAAAGTTAACTGTTTAAAGTTAGTGTGGTGTCTTAATGATTAGGGCAGTTACAATGTTAAGGCAACCGTTTGCAGTTCCATATGTTTTATGCACTTGTGGCATTAAGTCACACAATCCTGATAATTATTGCATTCCCAAGCTTTATTGTAGACATAAAATTATTGATTTTTTGCCTGTTTCTGTTTCAGAAATAGAGCCATTGCAGACTACTTGAGTTCCAATGGCTATATTAATGCTCTCACAGAATTTCAGAAGGAGGCCAGCATGGTAGGTATTGATTCACTGCACAACTAAAATGCCCAAAATTTTGGGCTAGAAAGTAATTTTTAGTCAGAATTTATTTTATTATAAAAAAGTTCCCATATCAGGTGCACACAACTAAAAAGTGAACAAATGGACAGAAAAGGCTATGACTGAACCAAAGTAAACAAAATAGTTCTTTTTGGAGAAAAAATGGAATAAGTTTCCTAACCAGCGACAGATGTCACAGATGGACAAGGTTGGTCGGGTCATTGGAACATGGGTTTCTTTTTGGGGGTAGGGGCTTAACTACTGTTCTTGTAACTGTAATATGGACTTCATTAAGATCAGTAACAGGATATTATTCTTATAAATGCTTCAAGAGTGCATATAAACGTAGAAATGTACCCCAAACTTGACCATGTCTCCAGCCTGGCCATTACCTTGTCCAATAAGAGAAGTGCTGACAAAAATATTCTGATTGGTCATTTACTTGCATATACAAACCATATCATGGGAGGTCAGAAAGATGACTTATTTATATCAAATACATATGTTGGTTAAGGTTTGTATGGAAAATATACATGTAGAAATACAAACTTTTCTTGCTAACGGTTGCACAACCATTATTTTTCAGCCTCTTGAAGTTGACAAGAAGTATGCTGGCATCTTAGAGAAAAAATGGACATCTGTTATAAGGCTTCAGAAAAAGGTAAGTCATAAGACACAGTGCTCCAGGTAAGAAGGGGTAACAGAGATAATTTAGGGATAATTGTTCATATTTCTCCTTAAAAATATATTTTATGACCCATCATTAGAACCCTCTGGTCGAGACGGTTCTAATGAGGGGTCGCAACATACATTTTCATTGAGAAATAAGAAAAATTATCTTTGAATTATCCCTGTAACCCCATCTTAGCTGGAGCTCTGAAGATGCTCTAAAACCAGCATCATTATAAAGACTAAAGATTGGGACGGACATGCCTTGGCAACCAGTGTAACCCCAGCTTAGACTCCTAAAGGAGCAGTCTGGTCTGGGTCTATGCTGTTTGCTATTCTGTCAGCAGTTGAGCTATGATACACAAAAAAAAATCAAACAGGCCAAATGCCAGTAGAAAATGGGTACCTGATTCGAATTAAGGAAGATAAAAAGGCAGCAAGAGAAAGGGATTCGGCCCCATATTGCACCTAAAAAGTGTCCAAGACATGATGGGAATCTAACAATCCAATGTCCCTACGGCCACAAGGCTACAAGAACTTTTACTGTTTACGGAATATAATCTCGATGAATGAATGGATGATTTGGGGCTTTTTAGCCTTTTCAACAGTATTGCAGTCATATCGGGCTGTTAGGGGAAAGATTGAAATGATAAGGAGGAAACAATCCAGAGGCCAGAAAAGAATCGCAACCTTCTTGGAAATCCAACCTAGTTGGATTTCCAAGAAGGTCGTGATTTTTCTCTGGACCTCAGGATTATGAGCCTGAGTGTTAACTTAACTCATTGTCCAACATGACAGGACTATGATCTCGAAGAAATGGTGCAAGATTAGCCCATTTTGTCAGTATGCTCAGAGCGCAAGATAAATCAACGTTTTAAGAAGTGGGAGTGTTTGAGTAATTGATATTTTCTCTATTTCTGCTGCTGCAGTATAAAAGCCTTGATGAACCTCGTTAGCTGTTATTATTGAGCATGATGCAAAACTTAAATATACCATACAAGAACTTTACTATTTTAGTATTGAATATTTACTTCTCTGTAATATCATATGCACATCATTGATTTTCTTGAGCAAAGCTTTGCAGCAGCACTACAACCCAGACTGTTTTATCTAAAAGTGTATTGTTATAAGTACAGATGAGATGGGCCATGGAAAAATGTGCCTTATGGCATGTAACAGTATCAAAGATTCTGATCGGCTTACTCATCTGCACTTGTTTGAACAGTTTTCTGCAGAGCTGTAGATAAAAGGGAGTATTTGATGATAATTAAGGAATACTTTTCCTCATTTCTCACTGAAACCATATGTTGTGACCCCTCAGCTGAACCATCTCTTTGAGACGGTTCAGCTGAGGGGTCACAACAAATTTTCTATGCAGAATTAACAAAAATTCTTAATTATCATCAAATACTCCCTCTTATCTAGAGCTCTGGTTGTCTGTGATTACTTAAAAATAGTATGGGTTCAGATGATTCTTTTTAGGTGCAAAACAAGGACTTGAGTTATGATCAGAGATAATAGATCTTTTGGCCCCTCACCTGCACTGCTTGACAAGCCCTTTGTTGAGTAATAAGAAAAATTACCACTGAATTATCACTGAACGAAAATACTAGAGGAGGTATTGCATTCCATTCAACACTTAACATTGGTGTAAACATTTTGTATGATGGATTAGAACAAGTTAGGTGGGTGTCAGTCATTGTTTTGTTATTAAAGTATGCCTTTCTGCAGCTAACAAGTAAAACTACCGGCGTGAATTCTCCACACACATCCAAAACACATCAAGTTTCATCTGGTATAATTCATTGTGTATATTGCAGGTTATGGACCTGGAGGCCAAACTTTCGGAGGTAGAGAAGGAATTTAACACTGGAGGCCCTACACGTGATAAGCGCAGTCCGTCAGAATGGATCCCTCGACCCCCAGAACGCTATGCCTTGACAGGACATAGAAGTCCTGTTACAAGAGTAGTATTTCATCCTGCTTTTACCATCATGGTGTCAGCAAGTGAGGATGCTACCATTAGAGTAAGAATTTTTATTGTGAACTTAACTGTGCTCATTGCTTAAGGTAAGAAGTGGTAACACGGATAATTATTAGGGGTGGGTATCGCCACTGAAAACCGTATCACGATATATCACGATACACTGGTCTGTATCGGGATATGTATCACGATATATCGCGAATTCTTTTTCAGTTCATTCTTCCATGTTACTTGCTTTACTGTGTTGTATTTTTGCTTCTGTCTATTATTAAATGATTGTAATAAAAAATGAACATCCCATTCTTTACCTGTTTATTTTATTAACACCAAAAAAAAAAAACCCCAAAAAAACCAGCTCATGTACTTTATTAAAATACAACTGTTACAAGTCTGCGATCTCATTTTATTTAGGCGACGGCTAGTGACAACCGGTTGTCAGCAGCCTCACAGGCTAGAGACAACCGGTTGTCACTAGCCTGTTAGGCTACTGACAACCGGCTAATATATTAAATGCGCATTTTAAAGGACAGGAAGCATTGGTTCATTGTAAAAACAACACAAATAATTCTCAATAGGATTACGCTTTAAAACAAGCTATATATGAATCACAACAACAAAATATCTGCAGATAAAAAGCAAACATACAGTATGGAGAAGAGATATCTTCTAAAAATAGATTTTCCAAGGGAAGTAACTCAAATCATACTTTGTAAGGGAACTAACTCAAAATACTGCTTGCAATTTTCTCTGAAGTTTATGTGCTAATTCTGTTTGCACAATTGCCTCCATGATTAAATAGTAGTTATTCTTGTATTCATATTATGAATTTGAAGTTTATTTTTCCTAGTGGATAGAATCAGTAAATAAACAAATTTGCTTGACTGAACGACAGGAATATAGCTATAAGGAAGAGCATGTAATGATTAGGGATGGGTATCGCCACTGAAAACCGTATCGCGATATATCACGATACACTGGTCCGTATCGGGATACGTATCACGATATATCATGACTTCTTTTTAAGTATGTACTTCCATGTTACATGCTTTTACTGCGTTGTTTGCTTCTGTCTTTTATTAAATGATTGTAATAAAAATGAACATCCCATTCTTTACCTGTTTATTTTAACACCAAAACAAGTTATAACCAGCTCATGTACTTTATTAAAATGCAACTGTTACTGGTCTGCGATCTCATTTTATTTAACTAATTGACTTACTTACTGACGTGACCCTGGTGACCATGCATCTGGTGCATGACTTCTTTATTTGTTATTCTGCCCTGACCCAGTTTTGACCCAAGGCGAGAATGAAAAAAGCATGCAGATTTTCAACACCAGTTGTCATCAAAGATCAAAAGAAATTGACACGTGTCTGAAGTCTAGGTGAATTATTTTATCGGTGACATGAAAAGGAAATACACTAAATAATCGGACAGTAATTGCTGGGCAAATGTTGTAGACCCAGATCAGACAGCGCATTGGAGCAGTGTGATCAGGATCTGCAGTCTAGTATGTCAACAAAATAATGAAACTTCCCGTAAGTGAAAATGTGATATACACACAAAAAAAATATTCCAAAAGATGTTCGAATATTTACGTAAGTTATGAATGGGAATATGTGTCAAAATGATCATACCGTTGGAGTGATAGGATCAATTGGATACTGACAAAAGGATTAAACTGGACACTATTATCTACAATCAGGGTAATTTTTGTTTACATCTTCTTTGTGGGTGATAATTACGGAGACAAAAGACAAAAGAGGAAGCGAGCCTCTGGCAAAAGTAAACAATCAAAACCTGTTTTTAAAGACTATTGCCTTTAATTGACTTACTACCTAGATCCGTTTTATAAAAAAAAGAATATTTGGGGCAAAATACTAACAAAATGAAAAGGAAACTGTTAATTAAAAGCATATAAAACGTTTTCACGAGAATGTCCGGAAACACCCGAAATTTACCGAGCGTACCGGTATGGCCAAAACGTATCGTGATTCGTATGGTTGGAATTTTGAATCGCGATTTACCGGTATACCGGTAATATCGCGCACCCCTAGTAATGATTACTGGAAAATGTATGTAAAATATTTTTTCCATCAAGATAAATGTAAAATTTGTATGCATGTGATGCATAAATTCTTTTAGCTATTTCTATGAATAACTCAATGACTTCTAGACAATAATAATGTAGATAAAAAAAAAAAAAAATTACATCTGATTTGTTTAATAGGTTCTTGCTTTCTACAATCAACTTAAGACTTGACCAGAGTGAAAACAAATATCAACAAATATAATAGTAATACCATGAAACTAATATGCTTAAAATATCTTGAGTTTTATTTGAAAATAATAGGATTTATAGCAACTGGTTGTCACTAGCCTTACAGGCTTCTGATAACCGGTTGTCAGTAGCCTGTGAGGCTAGTGACAACCGGTTGTCACTAGCCACTTACTTTTATTTAACTAATTGACTTACTTACTGACATGACCCAAGTGACCATGCATCTAATGCATGACTTCATTGTTATTCTGCTCTGACCCAGTTTTGCCCCAAGGCAAGAATGAAAAAAGCATGCAGATTTTCAACACCAGTTGTCATCAAAGATCAAAGTAATTGACATGTGTCTGAAGTCAAGGTGAATTATTTTATCGGTGACATGAAAAGGAGATATACTAAATAATCGGACAGTAATTGCTGAGTAAATGTTGTAGACCCATATCAGACAGCTCCTTGGAGCAGTGTGATCAGGATCTGCAGTGTATGTCAACAAAATAATGAAACTTCCCGTAAGTGAAAATGTACTAAGATATACACACACCAAAAAAATTGTTCCAAGAGATGTTTGAATATTTTAGTTATGAATGGGAATATGTGTCAAAATGATATTCCGTTGGAGTGATATGATCAATTGGATACTGACAAAAGGATTAAAACTGGACATTATTAATTTATTACCTACCATCATGGTAACTTTTGTTTACATCTGTTTTTGTGGGTGAGGAGTACGGAGATAAAAGACAAAAGAGGAAGCGAGTCTCTGGCAAAAGTAAACAATCAAAACCTGTTTTTAAAGACAATCGGCTTTAATTGACTCCACTACCTAGATTCGTTTTATGAAAAAAAGAATATTTGGGGAAAAATACTAACAAAATGAAAAGGAAACTGTAAATTAAAAGCATATAAAACGTTTTCACGAGAATGTCCGGAAACTTCCGAAATTTACCGAGCGTACCGGTATGGCCAAAACGTATCGTGATTCATATCGTGGAAATTTTGAATCCTGATTTACCGGTATACCGGTAATATCGCGCACCCCTAATAATTATGTGATAAAGATTCAGGTTTCTCAATGAAAAAATAAGTAGTGACCACATTAGAACCATATGTTTTTGTTTAAAAATAAGAAAACTTGTACTTTAATAACTATGCCCCAACCCCCGCCCTCCTTATATAGAACTCTGACTGTGCAGCGGGTGATCCAAACAAGGGGGTGGGGGGATTTTTCATACACTTTCTTACAGAATTCTGTTTATTTTGGTATGAGTGGCAGTAAGTTGTTGTCAGGGGTAAAGGGCATTTCTGACAAGCAAGAGGCATCAGACTGTGTTGTTAATCTTAAGCTATGTCATATTTGATAGCTTTTAGGACAGAAGAACTCCCCAATAGCGATTTTCATCAAAGGTCGGTGTAATGCAGCATCTTTTTTTCATGTGCACATAAGATCATATTTTGTGAGCTCTGAGTGGCAGAAAATTAGTTTAATGAATGTAGTTCATGTATATTTGATTATTTTTCAATCCTGCAGATTATATTTTCAGGTTTGGGATTATGAAACGGGGGATTACGAGAGGTCATTAAAAGGCCACACAGATTCAGTACAGGATGTAGCATTTGATCACACCGGAAAATATTTAGGTAACCATCATGATGAAGAGATTGTTTTCTGCTAGAATTTACTTTACTGTGCTTAAATTGTGGGGAACTAAAAATAATTAATTTTCCATGTGGGACAAATGGAAAATTAATTATTTGTAGGTGTCCCAATGCTTAAGCATATTCCAGTAAATATGTATATCCAAATATTGTTTTCTATTTATGCATCTTAAATAAGAAAAGCATAGTTGGTGAGAGTAAACGGAAATTAGATTTCAAAGAACAAAATAAAATTGTGAACTTGATCACAGCATCTTTACAGAAAATGCATAGAGAAGCAGGTAGATGGATGGATGACTTGCAGTTTTACAGCGCTTTCAAAAGTATTTTAGTAATATTGAGCCGATAAAAGAATGATACTGAAAGGCTGTGTGCAACAGGACCCCATTGATGGTTCAGAAGAATTCTGCTTCTAACAGGATTCCAAACTTGACCACTAGGCTAATAGGCCTGCGATTAATCTGTTGAGCAATTACGAGCAGAATATTGAGACTAAAAGAGTAATTGCTTTCGTGACTTGCCTATTTCTCAAAGATACAGTATTACAGTCAACTCTTGATATCTCAAAGTCTAAGTTCGTCCCAAACTACTGATATCTCAAAGTGAATTTTCTGGTCCCAGAAAATTCACTTTGAGATATCAGTAGTTTGATATAAAAGGAGATGAAATGTAAATAAAAGCAAGAATTATGTTCAAACTATATCTTTGAAATAAGAAGGTACTTTGAGATATCAGTGTTTGAGATATCGAGGGTTGATTATACATGTATCAGCTTGTAAAATGTTATTTTTCTCTCTTTCAGTCTCTTGTTCAGCTGACATGACAATAAAATTATGGGACTTTCAAGGATTTGAATGTATAAAAACAATGTATGGTAAGTACTTGCATTCAGGTGTCCCTTGGTGCCTGGTAACATTTTAAACCAAAATCAGTCAGCTGATACTTGCATTTGTTAAAGATCAGAGCCCAGTTGTTCAAAGCATCGTTAGCCCAACAAGCTCGTTAAGAAGTCAACTTGTTAATTGTTTTATGCTTTTATTACTAAATACATCAATATTTTTTGTTGAAAAAATGTGAGAAGCAATGCAAAAGCTTCTCACATTTTTTCAACAAAATATATTGGCATATTTGATGTATTAACCTTTGAAATTTTAACGTCTCGTTAACTAACAACGTCATTAGTTTTGAACAACTGGGCCCAGATGGCCCCAGGTGAAAAACGTTTTTAATCTGCTTTGCAAACACCAGACTCAGATCAGCCTGCATGTTCACATTTCAGTCTTCACATTCATGCAGTCTTATCAGGATGTTTTGCATTTCACAATATGAGCCATGACAGAACAAAACCAACAAAGTGGCATGTGTGCCATGCGAAGACTCAGGTCAGCCTGGACAGTGGTCTGATCAGAATATTTGCTTTTGGTATGGAGGTAGCTTAGACCCTCAGCTACCCTATAAGGGTACAGTGAAGGCTCTGATCAGACTGGGTGGATGCCCAGGCTAATCTGAGTCTTCACTGGGTGCACATGCCACTTTGTTGGTTTTGTTGTGTCGCCTCTCATATACAGTAGGCAGTGAACAGAATTAGTTTGCAAACAGTGGAGTAAAGTAATGTGGGTGTTTGCTTATAATATAAATGAGAGGCAAGTAGCAAGCTTCTAAAGTTACTTCCCCTTGTAAACATAGTGGAAGAATATGTGGGTGTACTTTACCTTAATGTTTAGGCAAGTAAAAGTGGTTAAAGTTTCCTAATATTTTCAATAGTTACAATAAAGAGATTCTAAGTACTTCCTAGACAATTTTCAATCCATCTGCAATGAATGCTATATATAACCAGCTGCACAAAGGGAAAGATAATGATCATTAACTGCTTTGAAAACAAACATAAAGACACTGAAGGAACTATATGAGGAAGCTTGATTTATGCATAGGAAAAATAAACTACTGTAAATACCCTGAATATTGGGAAATAGCTATAAATTAATACTTAACCCATTCCATTCCGGATACCCCTTTAGGGGAAGATCCAAACTGTTTGCTGCCTAGACATCATTTCTACAGGAGTTAGTTAGACCAATATTGTCAAAATATTCTTGATTTTTGATGCAGACGACAATTTCAGCAGACAACAAAAAATACAATGGGTTAAAGGGCTAAAAACAAATGCAGTTGAATTTGCTAACAGCATAGATCCAGATGAGGCAGCTCATAATGAGCCATCTCATCTGGACCTACACTGTTTACCGTCTAGTCTTTGAATTTTCACTGTAATATATAGCTTGGATGAAACATTTTTAGCTCGCTTGAACGAAGTTCAGGAAGAGCTATTGCGCTACCCCCGGCGTCGGCGTTAGCAAAATGTTAAAGTTTTACGTTAAAGTTTTTTATGTGATGGGCAAGGCGCTGTCAGGTGAGCTATCCTGGCCCTGTGACAGGTCTTGTTTTTAGCTCGCCTGAGCCAAAGGCTCAGGGTGAGCTATTGTGATCACCCAGTGTCCGTCGTGCGGCGTGCGGCGTGCGTCGTGCGTCGTCAACAATTTGCTTTAATTGACATCTTCTCTGAAACCGCTAGGCCTAGGGCTTTGATATTTGGTATGAAGCATTGTCTAGTGGTCCTCTACCAAGTTTGTTCAAATGGTGACCACAGGGTCCAAAATGGCCCTGGGGCAGGGGGTCTTGGGTTCGAAACTAAAAAATACTTAAAAATCTTCTTCACCAGAACTGCTTGGCTCAGATGCTTGAAATTTGGTATGTAGCGTTGCCTAGTGGTCCTCTACCAAGTTTGTTCAAATGGTGGCCCCAGGGTCCAAAATGGCCCTAGGGCAGGGTCTTGGGTTCGAAACTAAAAAATACATAAAAATCTTCTTCTCCAGAACTGCTAGGTCCAGATGCTTGAAATTTGGTATGTAGCATTGCCTCTTGGTCCTCTACCAAGTTTGTTCAAATGGTGGCCCCAGGGTCCAAAATGGCCCTGGGGCAGGGGGTCTTGGGTTCGAAACTAAAAAATACTTTAAAATCTTCTTCACCAGAACTTCTTGGCTCAGATGCTTGAAATTTGGTATGTAGCATTGCCTAGTGGTCCTCTACCAAGTTTGTTCAAATGGTAGCCCCAGGATCCAAAATGGCCCTGGGGCAGGGGGTCTTGGGTTCAAAACTGAAAAATACTTAAAAATATTCTTCTCAAGAACTGCTTGGCTCAGATGCTTGAAATTTGGTTTGTAGCATTGCCTAGTGGTCCTCTAACAAGTTTGTTCAAATGGTGGCCCCAGATTCAAAAAATGGCCCTGGGGCAGGGGGTCTTGGGTTTGAAACTAAAAAATACTTAAAAATCTTCTACTTAAGAACTGCTTGCCTTGGATGCTTGAAATGTGGTATGTAATATTGGCTAGTGGTCCGCTACCAAATTTGTTTAAATAGTGGCCCCAGGGTCCAAAATGGCCCTGGGGCAGGGGGTCTTGGGTTCGAAACTAAAAAATACTTAAAAATCTTCTTCACCAGAACTGCTTGCCGAAGATGCTTGAAATTTGGTATGCAGCATTGCCTAGTGGTCCTCTACCAAGTGTGTTCAAATGGTGGCGCCCAGGGTCTTAAATGGCCCCCGGGCAGGAAGTCCCAGGTTTGAACCATAGAAATACATAGAAAAATATTAAAAAATCTTCTACTTCAGAACCGCATATCTCAGATGCTTGAAATTTGGTATGTAGCATGATTGCCTAGTAGTCTGTTACCAAGTTTGTTCAAATGGTGGCCCCATGGTCCAAAATGGCCCCGCAACAGGGAGTCCTAGGTTTGAACCATAGAAATATATAGAAAAATATTTTAAAAATCTTCTTCTTCAGAACCACTTGGCTCGGATGCTTGAAATTTGGTATGTAGCTTTGCTTAGTAGTCATATACCAAGTTTGTTCAAATGATGATCCCAGGGGTAAAATGGCTCTGCCCCAGGGGTCCTGGGTTTGAACCATAGAACTACATAGAAAAATATTAAAAAATCTTCTTCTTCAGAACCACTTGGCTCAGATGCTTGAAAATTGGTATGATGCATTGCCTTGTTGTCCTTTATCAAGTTTGTTCAAATGATGGCCCCAGGGTCCAAAATGGCCCTGCGGCAGAGAGTTCTGAGTTTGAGCCATAGAAATACATTGGAAACTATTAAAAAATCTTCTTCTTCAGAACCACTTGGCTCAGATGCTTGAAATTTGGTATGATGCATTGCCTGGTGGACTACTACAAAGTTTGTGTAAATGGTGGCCCTGGGATCCAAAATGACCCTTGGGCAGGAAGTCTTGGGTTCGAAATTAAAATGTACTTAAAAACCTTCTTCTCCAGAACCCCTTAGTGCAGATGCTTGAAAGTTTGTATGATGCATTGCCTACTGGTCCCTTACCAAGTTTGTTCAAATGATGGTGCCAGGGTCAAAAATGGCCCCGCCCCAGAGGGTCCTGGGTTTGAACCATAGAAATACATAGAAAAATATTCAGAAATCTTCTTCTTCAGAACTACTTGGTTCAGAGGCATGAAGTTTAGCTTTTAGTATTGCCTAGTGGTCCTTTACCAAGATTATTCAAATGATGGCCCCAGGGTCCAAAATGACCCTGCCCCAGGGGGTCCAGGGTTTGAACCGTAGCAATACATAGAAAAACATTCAAAAATCTTCTTCTTCAGAAGCATTTGGAAATGGTTGCAAACTGTGAGGTTTGTTCAAATTATGACCCTAGTTTGACCTTTAACCTTTTTTGCTCAGGTGAGCGATTCAGGGCCTCTTGGCCCTCTTGTTAAATTTTGCAGGCTTGAATTTTGTTGTCTGCTTTTTAGCTCACCTGAGCCATAGGCTCAGGGTGAGCTATTGTGATCACTTAGTGTCCGTCGTCAGTCGTGCGTCGTCCGTCGTGCGTCGTCAACAATTTTCTTTAAATGACATCTTCTCTGAAACCACTAGGCCTAGGGCTTTGATATTTGGTATGAAGCTTTGCCTAGTGGTCCTCTACCAAGTTTGTTCAAATGGTGGCCCCAGGATCCAAAATGGCCCTGGTGCAGGAGGTCTTGGGTTCGAAACTAAAAAATACTTAAAAATCTTTTTCGCCAGAACTGCTAGGCTCAGATGCTTGAAATTTGGTATGTAGCATTGCCTAGTGGTCCTCTACCAAGTTTGTTCAAATAGTGGCCCCATGGTCTAAAATGGCCCTGGGGCAGGGGGTCTTGGGTTTGAAACTAAAAAATACTTAAAAATCTTCTTCTCCAGAACTGCTTGGCTCAGATGCTTGAAATTTGTATGTAGCATTGCCTAGTGGTCCTCTACCAAGTTTGTTCAAATGGTGACCCCAGGGTCCAAAATGGCCCTGGGGCAGGGTGTCTTGGGTTCGAAACTAAAAAAATACATAAAAATCTTCTTCTCCAGAACTGCTTGGCTCAGATGCTTGAAATTTGGTATGTAGCATTGCCTAGTGGTCCTCTACCAAGTTTGTTTGTATGGTTGCCCCAGGGTCCAAAATGGCCCTGGGGCAGGGAGTATTGGGTTCGAAATTTAAAAATACTTAAAAATATTCTTCTCCAGAACTGCTTGGCTAAGATGCATGAAATTTGGTATGAAGCATTGCCTAGTGGTCCTCTACCAAGTTTGTTCAAATGGTGGCCCCTAGGATCCAAAATGGCCCTGGGGCAGGGGGTCTTGGGTTCAAGGCTGAAAAAATACTTAAAAATCTTCTTCATCAGAACTACTTGGCTCAGATGCTTGAAATTTGGTATGTAACATTGCCTAGTGGTCCTCTACCAAGATTGTTCGAATGTTGGCCCCAGTGTCCAAAATGGCCCTTGGGCAGGGGGTCATGGGTTCGAAACAAAAAATGTTTAAAAATCTTCTTCTCTAGAACTGCATGGCTCAGATGCTAGAAATTTGGTTTGTAGCATTGCCTAATGGTCCTCTACCAAGTTTGTTCAAATGGTAGCCCCAGGTTCCAAAATGGCCCTGGGGCAGGGGGTCTTGGGTTCGAAACTAAAAAATACTTAAAAATCTTCTTCACCAGAACTGCTTGGCTCAGATGCTTGAAATTTGGTATGTAACATTGCCTAGTGGTCCTCTACCAAGTTTGTTCAAATGGTGGCCCCACGGTCTAAAATGGCCCCGGCATGGAGTCCTACGTTTGAACCATAGAGATACATAGAAGAATATTTTAAAAAAAAAATTCTTCAAAACCGTCAGGCTCAGATGCTTGAAATTTGGTATGTAGCATTGCCTAGTAGTCCTTTACCAAGTTTGTTCAAATGGTGGCCCCAGGGTCCAAAATGGCCCGCAACAGGGAGTCCTAGGTTTGAACCATAGAAATATAAAGAAAAAAAAAATCAAAAATCTTCTTCTTCAGAACCACTTGGCTCATATGCTTGAACTTTGGTATGTAGCTTTGCCTAGTAGTCTTTTACCAAGTATGTTCAAATGATGACCCAGGGTCTAACATGGCCCCGCCCCAGGGGGTCATGGGTTTGAACCATAGAACTACATAGAAAAGTATTCAAAAATCTTCTTCTTCAGAACCACTTGGCTCAGATGCTTGAAAATTGGTATGATGCATTACCTTGTTGTCCTTTATCAAGTTTGTTCAAATGATGGCCACAAGGGTCCAAAATGGTCCTGCGGCAGGCAGTCCTGAGTTTGAGCCATAGAAATACATAGGAAACTATTAAAAAATCTTCTTCTTCAGAACCCCTTCCCTCAGATGCTTGAAATTTGGTATGATGCATTGCCTGCTGGACTCCTACAAAGTTTATATAAATGGTGGTCCTTGGATTCAAAATGGCCCTGGGTCGGGGAGTCTTGGGTTCGAAATTAAAATGTACTTATAAACCTTCTTATCCAGAACCCCTTAGTGCAGATGCTTGGAATTTTGTATGATGCATTGCCTAATGGTCCCATACCAAGTTTGTTCAAATGATGGTGCCAGGGTCAAAAATGGCCCCTCCCCAGGAGGTCCTGTTTTTGAACCACAGAAATACATCATGTACATAGAAAAATATTCAAACATCTTCTTCAGAACCACTTGGCTCAGAGGCTTGAATTTTAGCTTTTAGCATTGCCTAGTGGTCCTTTACCAAGTTTATTCAAATGATGACCCCAGGGTCCTAAATGGCCCGGCCCCAGGGGGTCCAGGGTTTGAACCATAGCAATACATAGAAAAACATTCAAAAATCTTCTTCTTCAGAACCATTTGGAAATGGTTGCAAACTATCAGGTTTGTTCAAATTATGACCCTAGTTTGACCTTTAACCTTTTTGCTCAGGTGAGCGATTCAGGGCCTCTTGGCCCTCTTGTTTGACCTTTAAGGGTTGAAAGTATCCTAACATTTGGCTTTTCAGGACATGACCACAATGTTTCGAGTGTACAGTTCATGCCTAGCGGTGATTTTATTGTGTCAGCATCAAGAGATAAAACCATGAAAATGTGGGAGGTGGCAACAGGGTAAGTTGGATAAAATAACAAGTTAGTGGTCAGTTGAGTAGGTTTGTACACAGGTAGTTTTGACATTAGTGCTTATGTTCTTAGTCCAGTGTTTTGTGTATTTGTATTGCCTGCATCTAGCAGAAGCAAGAGATATATATTACCTCCGGTGCTGATTTCGGCTGCGTAAACTTTTGTTAACGTTACAGTTTTAGCTCTGTTTTGTGACTAAGCACTGACAGGCAAGACACCACATTTTGCCGGATTCTTAATGATTGAGAGGTCTGAAAAAATTGCCTCTTTGTGTGGTAAATCACTCACTACCCTTGTGTTCCAAATCACTCACTACCCTTGTGTGCTAAATCACTCACTACCCTTGTGTGCTAAATCACTCACTACCCTTGTGTGCTAAATCACTCACTACCCTTGTGTGCTAAATCACTCACTACCCTTGTGATTTAGCTACCTTGTGTGCTAAATCACTCACTACCCTTGTGTGCTAAATCACTCACTACCCTTGTGATTTAGCTACCTTGTGTGCTAAATCACTCACTACCCTTGTGTGCTAAATCACTCACTACCCTTGTGTGCTAAATCACTACCCTTGTGTGCTAAATCACTCACTACCCAATATAATTGCCTTAAGGTGAATGGGTAAATTTTCAGGGGAAGTAAGTCTTCTGTTTTGTTGTTTTGCCTCCTTTCTCAATTGGAGTCAACTCTTTAAGGAAAAAAAATGCTTCCCCAGGAGCATATTCCTTCCCACGAGTAGATACCCCTTTGGAAGGGCTATGTTGTCCAGAGAAGCAAACAGGAAGTCACAAAAGGTGTTTCCCTTTGTAAAAAGGTGGTGTGCCCATACATATAAACAAGACTTCCCATCCTTGAAAAAGATTTTCTCAATAATTGTAAACTTATTCATCCAATACAGACTCAGTGTAAAGTATTGATCAAGACATACTGAATTCAGCTGATCAGCTTAGTTGAATATGTCTTGAATTACCATATTGTTTCTAATAGAGGCCCCAAGGAGTTGGGATTCACAGGCCTTATAAATGATACTATAAGGACTAAATCTGGGCAATAGATAAATGAGCCAAGACACAACAAAACCAACAAAGTGGCATGTGTGCCCAGCAAACACTCAGATCAGCAGTCAGATCAGAGTCCTTGCTGTCAACATGGAGGTAGCTGAAGGTCAGAGTCTTCCCTGTATGCATAAAGGGTAGCTAAGGGTCTAAGCTGCCTCCACGTCAACAGCTAAGACTCTTATCAGACTGGGCAGATGCCCAGGCTGAGCTGAGTCTTTGCTGAGCACACATGCCACTTTCTTGGTTTTGTTGTGGTTGCTCAAGTTTTGGTGGCCTTGAGCAACTCTTGTCACAGAAAAGGTAAAGGGGCATTTATTAGACAGGGGGTGCTTAATGGTAGTCACTACTAGTGATATGGTATATACCACCAATTATTGAAAGAGATGGGATTTGATTTAGTTCGAAATGTTTAAAGAGTAACTGTTGACATTCTGTTATTTTTGCTTCCAGATATTGTGTAAAGACATTTACTGGTCACCGGGAATGGGTCAGAATGGTGAGAGTGAATCAAGATGGCTCTCTTTTAGCTAGTTGTTCAAATGACCAGGTGGGTAATGTAGTTGACTCACATTGTATGAAGAGTCCATTGGACCAGTGTTTCCGCCTTGACTTAACAATCAATTTTTAGCTCACCTGAGCCAGCGGCTCCGGGGGAGCTTATAGGATGGTAAGGCTCCGGCGTCCGGCGTCCGTCGTCCGTCCGTCCGTCCGTCTGTCCGTCCACAATTTCAAACGACTTCTCCTCTGAAACCGCTGGGCCAATTGTAACCAAATTTCATATAGAGCCTCCTGGGACCTTAGGAACGAAAAGTTGTTCAAACAGTCCTGGTCACATGACCAACATGGCCGCCACGCCCATATATGGTAAAAACCTAAAAAAATCTTCTTCTCCAGAACCAATAGGCCGATGGCCTTGAAACTTGGTATGTAGCATCGGGTACGCAAGTACTACCAAGATTGTTCAAATTATGACCTTGGGTTGACCTTGACCTTTTTTACGGCAAGGTCAAATTTGCTTCCTTGTGCTTTTATATGGCAAAATGCCAGAACATAAGATATCTTGGAAACTGTTGCAGATTTTGGGCTAAAAACCAGTATCTACAGTCATCTTAATGAGTACGTGAAGTTTTATGACTTTAAGAGGTCAAGGTCATTCTTTGACCTTTGACCCAGAACTCTAATATTTTGACAATTTCGAACAATCTCCTCAACAGCCACTGAGCCAATTGAAACTAAATTTCATATAAAGCCTCCAGGGGTTGAGGGAACAAAAATTTATTCATACTGTCCTGGTCACATGACCAACATGGCCGCCATGCCCATATATGGTAAAAACCTAAAAAAATCTTCTTCTCCAGAACCAATCGAACGATGGCCTTGAAACTTGGTATGTAGCATTGGGTACTCCAGTACTATCAAGATTGTTCAAATTATGACCTTGGGTTGACCTTGACCATTTTACTGCAAGGTAAAATATGGGAAAATGCTAGAACATATGATTTCATTGAAAGTTTTGAAGAGTAAGGCCTAAAATTGGTTAATGCAGTTGAGTACATGAAGATTTATGAGTATAAGAGGTCAAGGTCATTCTTTGACCTTTGACCCAGAACTCTCATATTTTGACATTTTCAAACAATCTTTTCCAAAGCCACCGGGCCAGTTGTAACCAAATTTCATATAGAGCCTCCAGGGGTTGAGGGAATGAAATTTTGTTCAAAAGGTTCAGGTCACATGACCAACATGGCCGCCACGCCCATATATGGTAAAAACTTTTAAAAATCTTTTTCTCCAGAACCAGTTGACCGATGGCCTTGAAACTTGGTATGAAGCATTGGGTATTCCAGTTCTATCAAGAGTGTTCAAAATGATAACCTTGGGTTGACCTTGACCATTTTACGGGAAGGTCAAATAAGGGAAAATGCTAGAACATAAGATTTCATGGAAAGTTTTGAAGATTTAGGCCTAAAAATTGGAAAATGCAGTCATCTTAATGAGTACATCAAGATTCATAAGTACAAGAGGTCAAGGTCATTCTTTGACCTTTGACCCTGAATTCTCATAGTTTGACAATTTCAAACTTCTTTTTAAAAGCCAATTGTAACCAAATATCATATAGAGCCTTCAGGGGTTGAGGAAACGAAAATTTCTTCAAATGGTCTGGGTCACATGACCAACATGGCCGCCATGACCATAGATGGTAAAAACCTTTAAAAATCTTCTTCTCCAGAACCAGTTGACCGATGGCCTTGAAACTTGGTATGTGGCATTGGGTACTCCAGTATTATCAAGATTGTTCAAATTATGACCTTTGCTTGACCTTGACCTTTTTATGACAAGGTCAAACATGGCAAAATGCTACAACATAAGCTTTCATGGGAATTTTTGAAGATTTTGGCCTAAAAATTGGTATATACAGTCATCTTAATGAGGTCATGAAGAATTATGAGTACAAGAGGTCAAGGTCATTCTTTGACCTTTGACCCAGATCTCTCATATTTTGACATTTTCAAACATTTCCTCAAAAGCCAAAGGGCCAATTGTAGTCACATTTCATATAGAGCCTCCAGGGGTTGAGGGAACAAAAATGTGTTCAAATGGTCCAGGTCACATGACCAACATGGCCGCCATACCCATTTATGGTATAAACATTTAATATTTTTCTTCTCCAGAACCAATATGCCTATGGCCTTGAAACTTGGTAAGTAGCATGGAGTACTAGAGTACTTCCAAGACTGTTCAAATGATGACCTTGGGTTCACCTTGACCTTTTTTTGCAGCATGGTCAAATATGGGAAAATGCTGGAACATAAGATTTCATGGAAAGTTTTGAAGATTTTGGTCTAAAAAATGGTATATATGGTTGTCTTAATGCGTATTAGCACATGAAGATTTATGAGTACAAGAGGTCATGGTCAGTCTTTGACTTTTGACCCTAGACTCATATTTTGACAATTTCAGACATAAGAAAAAGCGACTTTGCCAATTGCTCAGGTGAGCGGATCAGGGCCTCATGGCCCTCTTGTTAGATATAAGGCATGTGCATTTAATTTACAGGGAGCTGTATTTTATTTTCAGTTAATATTACATTTTGTTAACCGTGTTGTGTTGAAATATCTAGAGTTCAGTTTTAAGGAAATAGTTTGTATTTAGGCATTAAAAGAAATGAACTTTTCAAGGCTGCAAATAAGGAGGGCTTTCAGTGATAATTAGATTAATTCTACATAAGAATCATTTGAGCTGCAACACGACAAAACCAACAATGTGGCATGTACGCCCAGCAAAGACTCAGATCAGCTCGGGCATCTGTCTAATCTGATCATAGTCTTTGCTGTTCATTAAAGGGTAGCTAAGGGCCTAAGCAAGCTCCACGTGGACAGTGAAGACTGATCAGACTATGCAGATGCCCAGGCTGATCTGAGTCTTTGCTGTCCACACATGCCACTTTGTTGGTTTTCCTGTGTTGGGTCTCAAAATTTTGTAATGACCACTCATTACTTAGCACAAAACCTATGTCTGAACCTGATTTTTAGCGCCTGTTAAATAGAAGCAGTTTGGCACTGGAAGTTACCTCATAATATTTGTTGGTTAGTGTGACCTATATTTTATGGTCCAGTAATTTTGCTATATATTTACAACCTATATTTACACCACCTTGGCCTGTGATGTTTCCATCTAACATGTCTAATGTGCCACTATTAAAGTCAGGGTCACATAAAACATACTCCAGTGTCTTCTGACATTGCTAGAAAACCAATTTCCTTAACTCTAGTATTATGACTTTCAAGATGACCAGGTGTAAGAAGATGTTGATTATTTAATTTTCAGACCCTGCGAGTGTGGGTAGTGGCCACTAAAGATTGTAAAGCAGAGTTACGAGAACATGAACACGTAGTGGAGTGTCTGGCATGGGCCCCAGAGTCCGCACATCCTGCCATAAATGAAGCGGCAGGGGTAGACGTAAGTTATCATGCAGTGCTCCAGATAAGAGGGGGTATTGAGGATAATTAGATGATAATATTTCTTATTTCTCAATGAAAACATACGTTGTGTCCACTCATTAGAACCGTCTTGCCGAGACAGTTCTAATGAGGGTCACAACCTATGTTTTTATGGAGAAATATAGAAAAATATCCCTAAATTATCCTTGTTACCCCTTCTTATCTGGAGCAGTGTTTAATCATGGGAGGTCTTCAATATAATGGTCCAAGCATTACTGAAAACGAGAAACTAGATTTGAGTTCAAGAATATATTGAAATTGTTATGGGCAGGTCCAGAAAAAGATTAAACAGTTTTGGATGAGACAGTTCAGTCACAACTGAGTGTACCAATTTTGTTGAAGCACAGGAGGCATAAAATTATAGATTGGGTTGCCACTCATACATGTACATCAGAACAGTGATTTCATGCAGTTCCTTTACCTAAATCAAATTGATATAAAAATGTACTATTTTGATAATTGAATAGATACATGTATTGGATGAAAAGTTAAAAAAATCAGGTAGTGCCTTAGCTTGACCCAGTCCTAGTTGTGTTCAACAAAGGTTGGGGAAAACAGAGTCTAAACTGAAGCACTCAGTATTCTTGAGTATGATGCGTGAGCAAGTGGGATGTATAGCTCTGATTTTTTTCTGTCAGTCTGTTATTTCATCCATGTATCTACACTTCTGTCTGTCCAAGTTACCATTCCCAGTGTCATAAATCTTTCTGCTCATCGTTCTTCATACAGTCTCAAAGTAGGTGTCCAAAACCAGTTGTTACTCTGTGGTAATTGCCAGTGCTGCTCTGTTTATGAGCACCTTTTGTGAAGTAAGACCATATTGTTTACACAAAACTTTGACATGTTTATAAAACACGGAACACGATAATTGATTGGGTTTGGGGGAGGGGGAAACAGAACTAAAAAAAAATATAATAATTTAGATTAAGTATTTAGTCATGAGAATGCGTTGATTGCTGAAAGTAAAAGAATGTGGACTAGGCCAGTAAAAGGCCTTTCAGTGGAATCTTGACAACTTTATGTTATTTTTTTTATGATAGATCCTGAAAATTCTTTATAATCATGAGATTTAGGAGTAAATATAGAAGGACAGGCGTATCTGAGTCTGTGCTATTGCTCAAGATGTAAAATGCCCATTATCATGTCTAATTAAATTAATATGTTTGAGTGCATCAGTGATTTTTTTAAAGGGAAGCAACATGTGTGAATTCCTGTCTGCTTTCTGGGCAACAAAGCATTTTGAAATGGGGTCTACTCTTAAAGGAAAGAATTTGCTCCCATAAGGGAGCAAATTCTTTTCTTTAAGAGTTGACACCCATTGAGAAGGCAGACAAAAATGAAAATGACAGGAGTTGCTTCCCCTGAAAGTGTACCCATTCACCTTAAGATCTGGTTTATACTTTGTGTTTATGTTCAGGCAAAGAAGGGAGGTCGCAGTGGCCCGTTCTTAATATCTGGCTCGCGAGACAAGACTATTAAAATGTGGGACGTCAGTACTTCACTTTGTTTATTCACATTGGTAAGTAGCTTCTTTCTTCATATCACTGCTAGCCTTATGTCAGTCTTGTATAGCTGGATGGATGGATGACTTGCGATTTTTAATGTCCTTTTTAACAGTGTTTCAGTTAAATCATGACAATGGGAGGGCGATAATGAAAAGCTGTTTGCAGTGGAATCCAGTTTACGATAGATTCCTGCCTACAGCTGGGCTCTATACCTGGGACTGCTAGATCAGCAGGCCAGCTCTTAACCTACTGAGCTACTGCGGCTCCTGAGTTAAGCTGGAGGCAAACTTCTTTCCGAAACTAAACTGCACTTCATTGCACAGAGCTTCTTGTACACCCTCCTATCACCGTGTCATGACTGAAATCCTGTTGAAAAGAACATAAAATCACCAAGTCATTCAACCATCCATGTGAATAATTTCATATGAGGAATTCTTTTTGTTGCCATCTCAACAACTAGGAGGCCTTCTACAGTATCTCTACTTTTGAATTCATGTAACAAATGAATTCTTGTGAATATGATACCTAATCAAAGCCTTACTGGGAAATATTAAATTTGTACACTATAACTCCAAAAAAAAAGAGTTAGTTATATGTGTTACAGATACATACATGTAGCAGGAGCCCTCATGGGTTATTGGGCTAAGCACTAGCCTGCTAGTTCAAATCCTGCTGGAAGCAGAATTCCTTTCAATGGTAAACAGGGTTCTGTTGCACACAGCCTTCCAAGTTATCATCATACCCTTGTCTTGATATGACTGAAATACAGTTGATAGAGATGTAAAACTCAATAACAACCATCCATCCTTCTACAAATATAAGAAGTGTTTTCACTTGTAAAAATGGTTGTTCCTTTGTGTTTCTATTGTATAATGAACATTGTCATATTTACACAACTAGATATTTGTACAACTTGTGAGACCCAGACTCTCGTCTAAATTGATTGTGCACTAGTCCTTGTCTAAGTGAATTGTGAATCGTGGTTCCTTCTAAAGAGCAGTCTGAAATGGATTGTTGGAAGTTGTATAAAGCATCCTTTGGACTGGTCCAGATTGGAAGAGTTCTTTACAGATATAGTTAAGGTGTCTCATAAGTAAAAGAATTTAGAGTAAACCAGATCTCCAGATAAGAAGGGGTAACAGGGATAATTCAGAGATACATTTTCTTATTTTTCAACAAAAACATAAGCAAGACAGTTCTAATAAGGGGTCACAACATACGTTTCTATGGAAAAATAAGGAAAATTATCCTTAAAGTAGCCCCGTCACCCCTTCTTATCTGGAGCCCTGGTTAAATAAGTATTTTAACAACTTCTCTGTCTTCTAGGTTGGACATGATAACTGGGTACGAGGTCTTGTATTCCACTCGGGAGGACAGTTCATAATCAGTGCTTCAGATGACAAAACTCTACGAGTATGGGACATTAAAAATCGTAGGAATCATAAAACCTTGGTGGCACACCAACACTTTGTCACGTCTTTAGGTAAGGTTTTGTTCTGTCATTGAATGACCCTATAAAAGCTCTGTGTAAAAGGAGTATTCAGTTATACTTGCCAGAAATTTTGTAAATTCTGCGTAAAACATATGATACTTTAACTGCCTGAAAACCACTCGTCAGAAATTTAATTGCCATCGGCTTTGCAGTCTTTAAACAGGTATCAGCCTGGTTCATATTCAGACTCACTTGTTAAGACTAGTCAGGACAACTTGATAAGTATGAAAAGCTATCTTACAGCATCACAGGCATGTTCCGACAGGGAAGACTCATATCAGCATGAGCATCTGCACAGTTTGATCAGAGTCTTCCTGTTTTGCATAAACCATCAGATTCTATGAATCCTGGCAAATCCAAAAATGAAAATTAAAGACTGGTCAGTTTGTGCAGATGTGCAGGCTGGGGTGAATGTTTACACTATTCTTGTGGCTTATTAAAGCCCCTTTTCAACTGATGCCAATCAAATATATTTTGTGGGAATAAAACTGAAATGAATCAGATCTCTAGGTAAGATGTTCATTGTCTGTTACACGTATAATGTGTACACTTCATTAGAACAGTTCAAATGAGGATCCACAGCCTGAGTGTGTATCGAGTTAAATATTACCTGGTAATTACTATCAGAATTTTGTCTTGTCTATCATAGCTGTGACAGTATTTACACTTCATTCTTTTACAGACATGCACAAGACAGCCCCATTTGTTATATCTGGAAGTGTGGACCAGACAGTGAAAGTTTGGGAGTGTCGTTAACGCTAATGAACGCTAGATATTCTAATTGACGGTTGATATACTCACTGGGAGGCAATACAGTCCCGGTATCAAAGGCATCATCATTGCTTTATGCTATAAATCAGGGCCCAGTTGTTCAAAACTAACGACGTCGTTAGTTAGGGTGACGTTAAAATTTCAAACGTAAATATCTCAAATATGCCAATATTTTTTTGTTGTAAAAATGTGAGAAGCTTTTGCATTGCAAAAGCTTCTCACATATTTTCAACAAAAAATATCAGTGTATTTGGCTATCAAGTCACAAAACACTTAACGAGTTGACCTCTTAACGAGCTCGTTAGCCTAACGATGCTTTGAACAACTGGACCCAGAGTTCCCGATAAAGTGCAGTCATGGTGAATAGATACTGCTACAGGGGAAGCAGCTCTGCCATTTTCTGTTTTTGCCTCCCTTCCCAATAGGGGCCACTCTTGAAGGAAAAAATTTGCTCCACTAGGAGGTCACAAAAGTTTCCCCTGTGTGAAAATGGCAAGGTGTGACCTAGTGGACCAATTTTTTCCTGGAGGTGTGCCCAAACACGTAAATGATATGTTGGGATAATTTTATTTCTTTATGAAAATATATTTGTAACTCCTTACTGGAATTGCTTTGCCAAATGTGGGTCCAGTGAGGGGTCACAGCAGGTTTTTATGGAGAATAAAGGGGTTAACTTTTGTGATTTGCTTGTTTCCCTGAGAAATGAAACTTTTCCGAAACAGGGTCTACTCTTTTTAGAGTTGACCCACATGGAGAAGAGAGGCAGAAACAAAAATGGCAGAGTTGCTTCCCATGAAAGTATCAGTGCTCCAGATAAGAGGGGGTATTGAAGATAAAGATATTTTTGTTATTTCTCAACGAAACCATACATTGTGACCCCTCATTAGAACCGTCTCGGTGAGACGGTTCTAATGAGTGGTCACAATGTATGTTATAACAGAAGAATAAGGAAAATTATCCCATAATTATCCGTGTTACCCCCTCTTATCTGGAGCTCTGAAGTATACCAATTCACCTATAACTGTCATAAAACCAACCCTTATCTGGATCTCTATATAAATGTCATACTCATCACAGATCACTCTAACATGATATTGGTATGTGCATAAAGCTGAGAGCTTTCAAAGTCAACAGTTACCATGATAACTCGGAAAATACTGGAATAATTCAGTAGTATGATGGGGCCTTTCCCCCTCTACTATGGCCCCAAAATTTCCAAGTCTGTGGTAATAGGGTTTTTTTCTTCCCCAAAAATCTAGATCCTTCTTATTCATGTATTTGTGTTAGTTCATGACCATGTGTTCATGCAGGAGATAATGCATTTGCTTCTTTAATATAGATAACCAGGTACTGTGTGATGTGTAGAGCTCTGGACAAGGTGGGCTTTGATGATAATTTATGATCATTTTTCATGGTGTAAAAATTCAGCTATAAGAAAGGTTTTCCTACTGCAATGTATGATCATTTTTCATGGTGTAAAAATTCAGCTATAAGAAAGGTTTTCCTACTGCAGTAGCCGGGCCGGGTAGCGCAATCGGTAGGGCACCCCGGGAATCCCGGTCTGGCCACATACTTTCGTTTCTCCTTCCGCTGATTCAAGAAGGGCAGTTGTCAGTTACTGGCGAAAGTATGTGCACTTAGTACTGGTTAACCGCTTAGGAGGTCTAAGCCTGCCCAGGAATCATGAGTGTGGTTAGGTTAACTGACCGTCCCGACATGACCTTAGTTGTTTACCGTGGACGTTAAGCATCAAATCAACCAACCAACCTACTGCAGTATGATGGCAAAGATCTGAATCAGATGATTCTGCTATAAGATAGGTTTCCCTCTTCTAAAAACCCTCAGACATCTAGATCCCTCTTAGAAGACAGATAGATGTTTGTGGTTGTATTGGAGAAAAGAAACATGGTCTTATTACCAAATGAGTATGGCATTCTCCATTTAAACATAAGCTGTGGCTCTTCATTAGATATGCCTTGGTGAATTGGTTGTAATGATGGGTAACAATGAATGTTTACATGGAAAAGTATAAAAATATCGCAAGATTATTTTCAAAATCCACCCTCTTCCATAGGTCAGCTAAAGTCGTTGGTTAAACCTTGAAGCCTTGACATCATCATGCTTTAGTGTATGTACTAGCATTATTTCATTATTTTGTCTCATCTCTTAATCTCATTGTACTTAAGAAACTGATAACAGGGGTTAATAGTCCACTTAAGGCATATGGATACACATTCAGGGGAAGCAACTCTTCTGTTTTAATTTTTGCCTCCCATATCAATGTGGGTCAACCTTTAAAGGAAAGAATTTGTTCCTCTTGGAACAAATTCTTTCCTTTAAGAGTATAGACCCCTTTGTGGAAGGTTTTATAGCTGAGGGAAGCAATTAAGATGTATGAGTTACAAAAGAATTGTGATAAACTGTTCCATTTTTAGCTCACCTGAGCCGAAGGCTCATAGGTGAGCTTATAGTATAGGTAGGCATCTGTCGTCCGTCGTCCGTCGTCCGTCGTCAACATTTTCAAACGACTTCTCCTCTGAAGCCATGAGGCCGATTCTTTCCATATTTCACATATAGCATCTATAGTTGGGGGGAATGAATAATTGTGTTTTTTGTTCCATTGGCACAAGAACTCTGGTTGCAATGGCAACTTATAGTTTCCATTGACTTATAATGGGAAAAGTGGAAATTGGCAATTTTTGCTGCCTCACTGCAGTAATTTAGAATTTTTTTCTACAGAAATGTTTCTTGAGTAGTCCTCTATGATTCATATGAATTTTGCTCAAATCGCTGAATTTGATTGGTTGCCATGGCAAAATAAAGGGTAAATTTTCAAAAAAACATAAAAAAAATCTTCTTCTCAGAAGCCATAAGAGGGATAAAGCTTATACTTTGCATATATGTTTATGACATTAACCTCTACATAAATTGTGTTTTTTCTTCCAATCCCATAAGAACTCTGGTTGCTATGGCAACTTATAGTTTCCATTGACTTATAATGGGAAAAGTGGAAATTGGCAATTTTTGCTGTCTCACTGCAGTTATTTAGAATTTTTTTCTGCAGAAATGTTTCTTGAGTAGTCCTCTACAATTCATATGAATTTTGTTCAAATCGCTGAATTTTTTGGTTGCCATGGCAAAATATAGGGTCAAGTTTCGAAAAAATATAAAAAAATCTTCTCCTCTTAAGCCATAAGAAGGATGAAGCTGATACTTTGCATATATGTTAAAGACATAAGCCTCTACATAAATTGTGTTTTTTCTTCCAGTCCCATAAGAACTCTGGTTGCTATGGCAACTTATTGTTTCCATTGAATTATAATGAGAAAAGTGGAAATTGGCATTTTTTGCGGTCTCACTGCAGTTATTTAGAATTTGTTTCTATAGAAATGTTTCTTTAGTAGTCCTTTATGATTCATATGAATTTTGTCCAAATCGCTAAATATGATTGGTTGCCATGGCAAAATGAAGGGTAAATTTTTGAAAAAATATTCAAAAATCTTCTCCTCAGAAGCCATAATAGGGATGAAGCTGATACTTTGCATACATGTTAATGACATTAGCCTGTACCTAAATTATGTTTTGTATTATCGTTGCCCATGTGAATTCATTGCTATGGAAACTTGAATTTTCCATAGCCTTATGATGGGGAAAGTGGAAATTTGGCATTTATTTCTGTGATACTGCAGATATTTTGACATAAGCTTTACAGAAATGTTCCTGGAGTAGTCCTCTACCAGCAATATGAATTTTGCCCAAATCCCTGATTTGGGTTGGTTGCCATTGCAACCGAAAGGCCAAATTTTTTATTTATTTTTTTTTTTTTTTTTTTTTTTTGCCAAAAATCGTCTCAGAAGCCATAAAGGGGGATAAAGCTGAATCTTTTTTTGCATAAATGTTTGTGATATTATCCTCCACATAAAATGGGTGTTTCATTGCTGTTGTGCATGTTGTTTTGTTGCTGTGGCAACTAAAGTTTTTCAGCATAACCTCAGTGCTCAGGTGAGCTACAGGACCAATGGTCCTCTGGTTAAATGTTTTCCTCATCTCATTGCCCTTTAGTCATCTTAGAATTCATAATTGATGCCACATAAACTGATGTCGGGCTTGTATTGTTCACATATGGCAGGAGTTGGGTGATGACAGTCATAGGAGCACAAAGACTAAAGGAGTTACACCACCCACCTTAAAAGACAGGATATTACACGATATAAATGTGAAACATTGCTCTGAATAGGCAAATGATTTAATTTTTAACCCATTTATGCTTAGTGTCCCATGAAAGGGGATATTGGCAAATTATGCAGGCCCAGATCAAATGCTGCAGAACACAGCGTCAGATCAGGGTTTCACAGTTTGCATAAAAAATGGGTATGTTTTTTAAAGGGAAAAAAGTAATAGAAATGAACTAAACCAGACACCCATTAAATTAAAAAAATGGATTCAGCCAATTTGTAAGAACATAATTTATGGGTTAATTTCTTCACAAAACATGTTTGTGTGAAGTAAGAGAATTTTATCAAATTTTGCTTATTTGGAACATTGTTCAGATTGAAGCTGGCTGCAAGTGTGGAATATGGCATTAAATTATAGTTCTTTTCTGAATTACAGCTTTTTTGTGGCTTTAGTCAGTTGTAAATCATAAGTCAGGCATTTTATCATAGACGTGTGATAATGTGTTGAAAACTTGAGGTGAATGGGTACACTTGCAGGGAAGACAACTCTTCCATTTTCATATTTGTCTCCCTTTTCAATGGGGCCTGCTCTTAAAGGAAAGGATTTGTTTGTTTTGGAGCAAATTCTGTCCTTTAAGGGTAGACCTCTTTTAAACGGGCTTCATTCTTCAGGAAAACAAACAGGAAGTGATCAAAGTTGTGTCCCTTTGTCAAAATGGCAGAAAAACAGAGGTGTACCCATTCACCTTAGTGTCTTCAAAGAATATGTGCTAAATATTTACATACAATGTGGCATGGAAATATACCACAAGATTTAAAAATAAATGAAATAAACACAGAAAATGCATGCATGAACATGCCTGTGTTTTTTGTAAAAACTGTGTAAGGGCCTTAAACATGATATTAAGTATGGTGTACAAAGACAGGACTTTGAATAAATGTGAAAAGGACAAAATGTCAGTAATCTTATTTAACATTATCTAAATGGAATAGAAAGCTATATTTCTACCTTATAAAAGTGCTTAATATATAATGCTAGAATAACTGGTAAAACAGGGATAGGAATAGCCAATTGCTATAAAAGAGCGACAGGTAAGGAGTAATTTTGATGTAACTTTGATGATATTATTGGTATTTTTTATACGCCCGTTTTGAAAAAACGGACGTATTATGTCATGGCGCTGTCCGTCCGTCCGTCCGTCCGTCCGTCCGTCTGTCCGTCCGTCCGTCCGTAAACATTCTTGTGCGCTCCATAACTCATTAACTGTTTGGGGTATATTCATGATATTTGGTAGGAATATGTATTAGGTTGGGGGAACGTGTCGCGTACAGAAGTGGTTGCTCCCCCTTCCTTAGTTTCCAAGTTATGCCCCTTTGATTAATTTTTTCCCTGCCAGTCTTGTGCGCGCCATAACTAGATAACCGTTTGGGATATCTTCATGAAACTTCATAGCAATGTGTATGAAGTCTCAACGATGTGTCGCGTACAAAAATGGCTGCTCTCCCTTTCTTCATTTTAGAGTTACATCCCTTTCATTAGTTGATTATGGTTATTTTTGTGTATACATATCTTGTGCATACCTTAACTTTGTAACCGTTTGGAATATCATGATGAAACTTTATGGCAATGTGCATGATCACAAGACGATGCGTGGCATACAAGAATGGTTGCTCCCCCTTTCTTCATTTTGGAGTTACTTCCCTTTGATAAGTAATTTTAGGCATTTCTCAGTCACTCCATATCTCCTTAACCTTTTGAAATATTAGAATGGAACTTTGTAGGAATATGTATAATAATGGGGCAATGTATCCCGAGCAAGAACCACAACTCTGGCTTACTGAATTATCTGCCCTTGCATAAATTTCCTGTTTCCTCTGTGATTCCTTAACCCTACATGTGATTTTGTCAGGGGAATGTAGTAGAGCCAAGAATCTAGTATATTTTGTGTATGAATTATCTCCCTTGTTCAACTATGGCATTACTCAACTTTTGAGCCACAATAACTTTGAAGCTGATTTTTGGTATACTCATAGTATTTGATGTGTTAAATATTTGAATAATGTTGCGGTCATTAGTTATAAAGTGGTTGCCCCTGTTTGTCTGCCTATCCATCCTTTTTCATTCCATACTCCTTTATGACATTAAAACGGGCGTATTATGCGCCGCTTGCGAAGCCCTTGTTCTTATTTTCCAGAAAAGCATGAATTGGCCCCTTGTTTCAGTTGCCTCAGTGAGGCAGCTTTAAAGAGAGGCACAACAAATGCTTTGATGAAGACTGATCCCGAATTATCTTTGAATCATCTTACCCTGACTTTAAACTTAATCTGTCTGGAACTGGGCTTAGACATGTTCGGTTGAACATGTCAGTTTTGGTAAAATTTTGATGGGAAACCCCTTCGTCTTATGACTGAATAAAGACGGTATCCATTTCTATCCTACAATAAAATTAATGGCTCATCCACCATTAGTTTATTAGCTCCCAGAAACCTACAGATTGGGCCCTGTGAATCCTCTTCATGTGCAATCTGATCAAAAGGATTTTTTTTTTTTTCATACTTATTGTCAATATACAGGGCTTTTCCAGAAATAATGGTTAAGTCATGTTGGGTGTACTATGATTAGGGGTGTTTCCAAGACTTCCCATATATATTCAGCTATAAGACAGGTTGTTTTTTTTCTTCAAAACAGCCCCATAAATTTAGATCTGACTTAGTAGATCTAGATTGTTGGGGTTGTTTTGGATAAAGCAGAATAATTGAAGATGGATTTAGACATTTTGGACATTCTAGTGAGGGAAAATCTGTCTTATAACTTATAGATACTTTACAATTTCTCAGAATAGCTTTTTCCACCTTGAAAAAAAGCAAAAGTTCTGGATCTAACACTTGTTGGCCTGGGTGTTTGTCATTTTCAAACGCTAGCATTCTTTTCGCCCACATGTAGGCCCCATGTATTCTGCCAGGATGTTGTAACCTTAATTTAGTGTTCATTATGGTGCATATTTTCTAAGAATCAAATCTGTGTATTTATTAGATTATATGATCTGAGTTAGTAGTTAGAAATCTGACACAATCTGTGTAACAGTGGATTGAGATGGTGACACATGTTGCATGACACCTGTCATGCAACGAGTTGCTGTATAAACCCACCTTAACAAAGTACACATGTAATAGGCAAGACACTTTGACAGCTGCTTGCCTAGTAAGGTAAATGGGTACACTTTCAGGGAAGCAACTCTGTCCTTTTCATTTTTAGCTCGCCTGAACGAAGTTTGGGAAGAGCTATTGTACTACCCCCTGGCGTTGGCATCTGCGTCAGCAAAATGTTAAAGTTTTACGTTAAAGTTTTTTATGTGACGGGCATGGCGCTGTCAGGCGAGCTATCCTGCACCGGTGACAGGTCTTATTGCCTCCCTTCTCAATGGGGGTCAACTCTGAAAGGAAAGGATTTGCTCCTGTAGGAGCAAATTCTTCCTTTAAGATTGGACTCCATTTTTGGCAGGCTGTGTTTTCCAGGGAAGCAAACATGAAGTCACAAAAGTTGTTCCCCTTTGTAATATTGAGGAAAAAACATGGAGGTGTACCCATACACCTTTAGATTCATGTGCACAAGAACTGTAATAAAATGGCTACGATAATTTAGAAGTTTGAATGTGGAGGAAGTTGAAAGATATTAGGCTTTTATAACTCACATAATTAGATAAGCTGCAAATTACACGCTACAAGATGATATTGAAAAGTGTCAGTATAATTTTTTTGTCACTCAGAATTACATAGACAAGCTCTACTTTATGCAGTGGCATGTGAAAAGAGCCAAAACTCAGAAGAAGCAGTGCAGTTTCCCACATGGAAACTTGGATGCCTGCTAAAATTCTATAATGTTAGTACCCTAATGTGCTTAAGTAGTCGGACACCGAAAATAATAAATTTTCCATTTGTCCCAAATGGAAAATTCATTATTTTTAGGTGTCACAATATATACACACATTACGGTAATATGTCAATATTGACAATGATGTTAGAAGATTGTCTTTTAGCTCAATATAATGAAGCCAGTACAGTCATTATCTACTGCTTGCCATTCATTATACCTTTTACAAACTTTTTTTTTTGTATATTTACACTTTTCTTATTTTGTTATTTACTAGACAAGATCTCATTTTTTTTCAACTTGGTTTTCTTTTACATTTTCAGTATTTTTGTGATATTTGTACTTCATTTAATAAATTGTTTCATGACTTGGTTTTTCAATGACAGTAAATATATGAACATTAAAATGGCATTTTATAGATAATCACTGTTCCTCCAAGAGCCGTACAGAAGTATGAAATAAGATGTAAGAAAGACTGACAGACAGCAGTTAAAATTTATATTATACTGCTTATTAATAGCTTCATTAGTCATAGAATTTACAGTATTTGGTGTGTACAACATACAACAGTTATGGCAGTCTGAAGGAAGGTATTGGCTGAAGTCAGTGCTCATCAAAAATTGAAAGTCTCCTTACATTTCCATGGTCTTTAACAGTAAACCGAGAATAGGCTTCTTGTCTGATAATAAAGTAAGAGAACGTTTTATGCAACTACAAAGAATTTTTCTGGAGATTTCTAATGTTGATTTACTTGTAAAATTTATTTTTCTGTGAAATATTTTTATCTGGTAAAACCTCTGAAAAGTTTGTGGTAAAGTCTGTGGAATTATACACAGAGCTCTAGATAAGAGGGAGTATTTGATGATAATTAGGGATAATTTTTGTTAATTCTCCATAAAAACATATATTGTGACCCCTCATCTGAACCGTCTCGACGAGACGGTTCAGATGAGGGGTCACAACATATGGTTTCAATGAGAAATAAAGAAAATTATCCCTCAATTATCATCAAATACCCCCTCTTATCTAGAGCTCTGATACAGATGTAAATAACACTCCCATTCTGGAATTTTTTATTTAGGAAATGAGCCACGGCATAAACCAACAAAATGGCATGTGTGCCACGAGATGACTCAGATTAGTCTGGGCATCTGCCCAGTCTGCTCATAGTCCTCACAGTTGCCATGGAAGTAGCTTAGACCTTAAGCTATCCTTTAAGCACACAGCAAAGGCTCTGATCAGACTGGGTGGATGCCCAGGCTGATCTGAGTCTTAGTGTGGCCCACATGTCACTGTTGGTTTAGTCTTGTTGCATCTCACATAGTTAATTCAAGGGTAAGCCATGTGGAGCAGAATAGAAATTATTGTGATGTGTTAAAATAGGTATAATATGGATAAAATGGCAAGTGGTGGATAAAAGACTGGCTGCAAAATTGAGTGAAATAACTAGTCACTGGATCAACATTACTTAGGCCCCAGACATTACACCAAAATCTTTGGAAAGAACAGTTAAATGGTTCTCATTTCTCCAAGAAAATATGGGTAATGAAATCTCTTTAAAAAGTTGTAATTGTTGAAGAGATTCCACTACACTGAGCTGTGACACAACAAAACCAACAAAGTTGCATGTGCACCCAGCGAAGACTCAGATCAGCTTCAACATCTGCCCAGTCTGATAAGAGTCTTTCCTGTGCCCTCAAAAGGTAGCTGAGGGTCTAAGCTAGCTCTATGTGAACAGTGAAGACTGATCAGAATGGGCTGATGCCCAGGCTGATCAGAGTATCTGCTGGGCGCACATGCCACTTTATTGGTTTTGTTATGTCATTGCTCAGATGTTTTTTAACGGAGATGTAAAAATGATCAATAAAACGACTTGGCATTCAGGAACACTTAAACGTAGGAAACTTAAGAATATGAATCAGTCAGCATGCATGCAGATGTGAGAACGTAATTAATAGTGTATTAGATTTTACGTGGTGTACCCCATGCCTACCTTATAGTTTTATAGCTTATTAATAGAGCCAATTTTAATCACTAGATAGATAATAACAGCTTGAGGCTGTTTGGGTAAGAGAATTTTGGAGAGAACTGTGTGTGAATGTTTGAAATGTGTACATCTTCAGTGTGGCATTTGTGTGTTTCTACTTAAATGACTAGCTAGCGTGAAAAATTCTAAATAATTGAACAGGCAGGTGTGAGCAAACACAGTGCAGACCGGAGAAAGACTGCTATTCCAATTGCATCTTTTCAACACATTACTGCATTGTAAAACCACTTTGTTTCTTCCTTTATGACAAGGTCATTAAATTTTTAGATTTTTATACCCCCGGCATACGAAGTATGTCGAGGGGTATATAGTTTGTCCGTCTGTCCGTCCGTCCATCCGTCCGTCCGTACGTAAGTTAACATTTGCGTTAAAGTTTTGTGTTAGGTTTTTTTCTTTTGCTTCTGTTATCCAGAGCTTGTTCATAAGTGCTTAGTGTTACTACAGGATGGATACCGATCAGTATGCATCACCTTGATGCTGCTGCTGGCCAAAGGTCAAGGTCACAGACTTAGAAATTCTTACAACATTTGCATTAAAGTTCTGCGTTAAGTTTTTTTCTTTTGCTTCTGTTATCCAGAGCTTGTTCATAGGTTCTTAGTGCTACTACAGGATGGATACTGATCAGTATGCATCACCTTGATGCTGCTGCTGGCCAAAGGTCAAGGTCACAGACTTAGAAATTCTTATAAAATTTGCGTTAAAGTTTTGCGTTAAGTTTTTTTCTTTTGCTTCTGTTATCCAGAGCTTGTTCATAAGTGCTTAGTGCTACTACAGGACGAATACTGATCAGTGTGCATCACCTTGATGCTGCTGCTGGCCAAAGGTCAAGGTCACAGACTTAGAGATTTATATAACAGTTGCATTAAAGTTTTGTATTAAGTTTCTGCTTTTGCTCTGTTTTCATGAACGTCTTTACTCGAACTTGTTGATATGTGCTTATTGGTACTACAGGATGGATACTGATCGGTTTGCACCACCCGGATGCTTCTGCAGGCCTAAGGTCAAGGTCTCAGACTTAGAAATTTCTACAGCAGTTGTTTTAAAGTTTTGTTTCAAGATTTTGCTTTTGCTCTATCTTTTTGACAGCTTCTATTGAAATTTGTTCAGATGTGCTTAGTATTACTACAGGTTGGACACATATTAGTACCTAAGGGCAAGGTCACAGACTTAGAAATTTATTTAACATTAGTGTTAAAGTTTGTATTGAGCTGTATCTGTTTGCTTATGTTTTTGATATACTTGAATGGAACCTTTTGATGTGTGACTAGATTTACTGCGAGGTTGAGACAGTTTTGTTGACATCATCTGACTGCTGCTGCTGATTGTAGGTCCGGGTCACAGACTTTGAAATTTATATAACCAATTTTTTTAAAAAAGAACTTTAAGTTTGTATTGTTTTGATTATTGTGAAATCTTGAGATGTAGCCTAGTGATATGTGCCTACATGGGCATGCAAAGTTTATTTCCTGTAGGTGGTGGTGCTGGCCGGGGGTATACGTGAGCCCCTGCTCACTTGCTCTAGTTTTTATGGTGATACATATTGCAGTAGTCAGAGCTGCCAACAAGATGGTGTTCCTTGACATATATTGATGCAAACAAACCATGGGACATTCCATTAGAATCCACCCCACCTTGGTGGGGCTAATGTCCATCTAAAATGAAATTTAAAAATTGGGACACCTTTTAAAAATAATAACCATAACTGTCCTTAACATGAAAAATTTGGATTTTCAGCGCAGTAATGCTCCAAAAGGTGCAGATGGAATGGCAGGCAGTATAGACTGATCTGTGTCTACACTGCTCAGACCCGTCTGTCCCAAAATTTAGATTTTTTATGCTGTCAAGAGCTGTGGTAAGCTGCTTTTCATCCAAAAACATTTATTGTCCTTTGCTGTATGGATGAATTGTAAAGACCTTGATCAGAGTTGGCAGCCAGCAATTTTCGTATCTGCCAGTTTTGTATTTTCTTTCCTATTCAGAGTATCAAAAGGCTTCTAACCCTCACAAACAGATACGACAAGGAATAAACAGGGCTTATGAACATGATGAATTAAGTGAAGGCTTTGTATCTAAGCAGATCCTGAGATAAAGTGGGCTTTTGATTGTAATTCAGAGATAGTGTCTCTATCAAAGATGTGTTGTGGCTTCTTACTAGAACCCTCTTGGCTAGGGCAGTTTTAATAAGTGGCTTTAAGATTATGCTTTTTATGGAGCAATAAGCAAAATTGACAGAATTGTACTTCAACGGCCAATGTATTCGATCACCAGTGGTCAAGAGTTTCCCATTATGTTGCAGTAATTTGAAGAAAGGTCGAAGTTTAAGACAACAAGAATTTCAATACAACTGATATCCTAAACATTCCCATGGAACAAATTTTGTAATTTTAGAAATTTCGGAAACTGAGGCATTTTTCTGGAAGTCAATAGAATCTCATAAACTTGAGTTCAAAGTGATTCTTCAAGTGGATTACCTTCTAAGACATTCAGTTTTATAGACAAAGGAGTCAGTTTGATTTTGGTCTAAATTTCCCTGCTTTTCACCCATTCTGAAAAATTGAATTTTTTTACCATAATTTCACTTTTACAAAAATCAGTCCATGGACGTGGGCAGGATAAATATTGGATTAAAACTTTTGCAGGCAGTAGCCTCGACACTTATTAAACATTTGGCCAAATAATTGGAAATTCTGTGTCTTTGTCAAGCTGAAGTGAGTAACCTCAAAGTGGGGATGCATTGCACTGATGTCTATGGAAAATGTTAGATGCTCCTTTAAATATTTTGAGCAGTGTATGTAAATGGTCTTGAAATATCACTGAAACTCCACTTTATCTTGATCTCTGTTAAAGTGATAATAGAAACACAATGGAAGAATGTTTTTGGAAGATGTAGCTATATGATTTACCTGTGTGTGGCCTGTGTAAGGCTGGTGTTGAGTTGTATTTGCAAATTTTGAAAGATTTTAAATGGTCCTGCTTCCAGATAATGTGGTTTTGATGGTAATTGTTAGATAGGTTCTGTTTATTCTCCTAAAGATGAATGGGTACATTTTCAGGGGAGGCAATCCTGCCATATTCATTTTTGCCCCCTTCTCCATGGAGTCAACTCTAAAAAGAATTTGCTCCTTAAGAGCAAATTCTTTCCTTTAAGAGTAGACCCCTTTTGGAAGAGCTACATCATCTAGGGAAGCAAACATAAAGTCATAGAAGTTGTTCCCCTTTGTAAAAACCAGTGGAAAAAAATGGAAGTGTATCCATTTGCCTTAAAAAAAACAATATAGAACTCGATTGATAAGGCAGTTCTAATGATTGGTGACATGGTAACTTCTTACAGAGAAGAATAGATACAGTTGACCCTCGATATCTCAAAGTACCTTCTTATATCAAAGAATACAGTGTGGACACATTTCCTACTTTTCTTTACATGTCCATTCCTGTTATCTCAAACTACCGATATCTCAAAGTAAATTATCTGATAGCAGAAAATTTACTTTGAGATATCAGTAGTTTGAGATTAACTTGGACTTTGAGATATCGTGAGTTGAATACCAGAAAATTTACTTTGAGATATCAGTAGTTTGAGATTAACTTGGACTTTGAGATATCAAGAGTTGACTGTATCCTACAATTATGAGCAAAACATTACAATATCTGGAGCTGTCTATAATCTGATGGATTGATTTATAGCTGTAATCCTATTGTTAGACAATATGCCAAACTAGAGTTAGTTGAATATTGTAGATCGATAGATGCAAAGTACACCTAGATTTGTCAGTTGATATGTACTATTTTCAACCATTCATCATAACAGTTGTCATTATAATTATTTGCAGCTCAGAAATTGATGTGAATGGACTTACCTGACCAGCTGAAATGCTGTTCATCCTGCACTTTTGCAAAATCTGTTAGGACCTTTAATGTGTGCACATTCATGTAGATTAAGCCGTGGACTTTGCAGATGTGCAGGCTGAGCTGATTTCACTTGTCACATGGGCTGGGTCCCATTTCTGAAGCTGTGTTTCATTTATATACAAGCTATGTCATGAGAAAACTTTTTCAAACATACGCAGACTAGTCACAGCATATGCACTCCTGCAGATGCACAGACTGGGCATGAGTGGTTGACGTATGCCTTGATAAAGCTTTCCTAAGATGTGGCTTATTTAATGTGAATCCTCACTTGCATTTTGTCGGCATTTATTGTGCTCCGTTTTGCATCCGTCCAAATGTATTTATAGTGTAGTTTCGTTGTTTGAAATGCTGCCCAGTTAGGGAATATGGAGCATCGGAACCTCAGTGAAATGAATCTCACGTTAAAGTGGGTGGGGGTCGTGTTGTGAATGCTAATTCAGCAAATTCCAAGATAAATGAGTTGACAACATAACATAAATTGATATCGGTTGGGACCATGCTTGAGGAATGATGCAAGTTTGTGTGAAATTCTTGCCATATGATATTGGTGATATTAAAACAGGAATTATTAAAGACTTAATTGTTGATAAATAAATTACGGGATATTGCAATAACTTGACCTACTGTCTGTAATTTGCGTCTGTACAGAATTCATGAAACAGATATATATTTTTTGAAGCTCCAGATAAGGGCGGGTAATGATAATAGTTTTGAGATAATTTCCTTTTATTTTTCGTACAAACATAGATGTTGCACCACAATAGAACCGCCTCACTGAGGCGGTTCTGTTGAGGCGCAGACAACATATGTTTACATGACAAATTTATAGAAAATGTCTCAAAACTATTGCCAAATCTCGTCTTTTTCTTTAGCTCCATGTCCGATTGTTGATTTGAAGAATAGACTATCTTAACAGGGTTGTGATTTCGTGCCCTTAAACTGCTGTGTTCAGGATTATATTTTTACGTTGTCTTGATTATGCACAAAGAGAACCGCTTCTTGAGAAGAGCTACTGCCAAAGGGGAATTACTCTGTGATACATGGATTCATATGCAAACTGAGTGCTTTATTTGACTGTGCAAATGTAAGCCCGAGTGATTCCATTAAAATTTTGTTTGTATTCTTTAATCTGTGTTGGATATGAATTTATAGAGAATCTAAAGTACACGAACAACTTAAATTAAAAGTTTTGAGACCAAGATAGTTCTTGTAAAGAAATGTTTGTAACTTTTATAGCATTATTATAATAAAAAAACAACAACTCGAAAACAAAAACAAGCCCACACGATTTTATAAAAATACTAGATGCTTTTGCTATTTGATATAATTGTAATACTTTGCATAGAGGCAAATATTAAAAACAAAAATTCAAAATATGTTTTCAGCCAGTGCTGCTCACCTATACGTTTCAGTACTAATTGAAGAATACAAACAGAAGTTCATAACTGCTAGAGTATTCCAAAACCATGTCTCGTTATGAGCATGTATTGTTGACTATTGTTTGTATATAATTGTTTTCTATATAACTTGCTGTAATTTATTATTTGCGTCTTTGTCCAATGTAAGAGCTGCACCCTGAACCACTGAAGTACAGTGTAATGGGAAAGATAACTGTTACTGTATTTACTCTAAATATTTGAACTGTAAAACAGCTTTAATTGACTCTGGCATCCTCAGACTAGGACATATGTATGTCCTGTCAAGGGCTGTCTTTAAAAGTGTTAGCAGTCAGTGCAGACCCTGATCAGACTGCTCGTAGGAGCAGTCTGATCAGGATCTACACTGTTTGCATGCATTACTATCCCAATATTTAGAGGAAATATGGCATGTATGGAGTGTGACGTCAACATTAATAACTTTTATGGAACAATGTGCTAGATGAGTCATGCTAAGTGAACCTGTGTATTACTGTGTTTAGAAATATTGGCAGGCTGTGCTTTGTCGTGCAGTCTGATCAGTGTTTAGAGTAAAGTTCTGCCATATACATGTAAAACACAGATTCAGTTGATATGGCCCAGATTTAAATTGAATACATCAGCTGGACTAGGCTGAAAACTCTAGCTTTTACCAGCTGCATGAGGAAATAATCTTTTAACCGATTCTGATGTAGAGCTTTTATTATTGTTGAAGGCCGAAGGAGGAATGTAATGAAATTGTAGTAAATCAAAGTAAAAGTGGCTGTGCTAGGCAGGTGGTTTTGATATTTTAATGATATCTTTGCATTTTCTTATGAGAAAATAAAGATACCTGTAGATTGCCTTCGTTGACAAAATGTTTGGAAAATTCCTTCTGTCTGAAATTTCGTCTCCTATTTCATAAGATGATCTTGTTTGAGTTTGGGTATGTTAATACACGTAGTACTGATGACAATCTTGTAGTTTATGGTGGCTTTATGGTGCTTTGTATCAAAGAAACAGAAAGAAAAAAACAACAAGTAGTCATTAAATCTGAAAAATAATTTAATGAATGACAATTGTTAGTGATTTAAATGTGAGGTAGACAGGACATTCTGTGAAATAGGATTGACTGAGGGAATTTTCTCTACATTCAAGAGGCTATGTTTCGAAAAGATAGAGGTGCATAAACATTTGATGATAAGCACATTTGTTTGTGTCTATTCCGGAAAATGCAAGCCGCAAAGAAATCTTTAAATTTTGTATAATAAAACACTATGATAAGAGAGTCCCAGTTTGTCTCGCAAATAGTTTGGAGGGAGAAATACGTATAGAGTTATATCTACTTTATTCCTATATAAGAGTATGTTATTTATTCTCTGTGCTATATTGCTTATTATGCTATGTGATTATTGTTACTCTGTCCTTCAGTGAATAAATGGGTAAAAGCATCATCTTTGTTTTCATTTTTTACATGACATCTTTTGTCGTTTCTGTGCCTTCTATGCCGCCGAAGGAACTTCGGGTGGCATATTAAAATAGCACTGTTCTTCCGTTACAAATTGTGTGTCAGAGATAATTCAAAATCTGTTGAGCCAAATTTATTAAAACTTCACAGTCGTAAACGTTGAGTGCAAAATTTAAGTGTGTCCACCCAAGGTCAGGGTCAATAATGAGGTGTGTGGTGTGCAAAATTTTAGTTTGTCTGCCCAAGGTCAGGGTCATATCACTGGTCCAAGTGCCTGTCTGCGATAAGAAGATGCTGAAGCTAATTCTATCAAACTTCACAGGAAGGTAAAACAAAATGGGGTGTCTTGTGTGCAAAATTTAGGTTCCTACTCCCAGGGTCAAGGTCACAATCAAAGGTCAGATCCTGTGTTCACAATTATATAAAGGCTAATGAAGCAAATTTGATAAAATTCACAAGTAGATAACAGCATAATGAGAATATATGCCACTCTAAAAATTTTAGGTTCACAAGGTCAAGGTCACAATCTGGGATCAAAATAAAATGTCTGTGCAATTAGTAAAAATTGCCGTAGGGAATTCAACTTCACAAAAGAGTGTACCGTGATAAGAAGGTATGCCTTGGGCAAGATTAGATCCCAATGCCAAGGTCACAATCAGGGCTCAGGCTTGAAGCAGGTAACCCCTTAATCCAGGTCTAGTACTATTTGGCTTCAGGTGACCCCAAAAAGATGACTGCTAAAGAAAAGAAATGACCACATAAGCAGGTTTGGCCGTACACACTTGCCCAGACTCCTGGGGAAGGTGTCCCGGAAGACAAAGTGATTCCAATTTATCAAACCCTAAAAAGTTAATAGATCAAACTTAAGAGAAAGATGCAGCAGGATGTGAAGATGCTAGCAAGATTTTGGTTCTCTCAGCCAAGGCTACGTCCAATTGTGACTCCCTGATTACTTAGAAACTACTGCGGCAAATCTGAGGAAACTTCAAAGAAAGGTAAGGCTTAATGAGAAAGTATGTCAAGGTCATACTAGGGAGTCAAAGGTCAAACCATGTCTGCAATTACTGAAAAACTGAGTTCGTTTAAAGTCTATAAAACTGAAGGTTCCCGCCCCCTAAGTTCCAATGCCAAAGGTTAAGGTTACAACCAGGGGACAGGCCAAATTGTGTTTCTGCAATTACTCAAAAACTACCAAAGGAAATTTAATGAAACTTCAGAAAAATGACAGTGTGTTGTGTGAGTTTGGTTCCTGCAGTCATGGTAACAGGTGGGGATCAGAAGTAAATGTATCACCTTGATTACACAAAACCACTATGGAGAAGAATTTTCATAGATATTGCATGATAAAAAGGGGAGTCTTCTAGGCTCTAGGAGATTTTAGTACCTAACAAATGTGAAATTGTGTCTTGGAGATTATAAAAACTACATGTACCAAGGCAATTTAAATCAAACTTCAGCAAAGAGGAAACTATAATGAGGTTTTATTGTGAACTAGACGTAACATAATGACTCGACATACATTTCCGGAGTCAAGGTCACAATCAGGGTTCAGTTTTGAGGGGCATTTGTTACTACAACATTTCTTGTTGATGTAAGCAAAGATGGTAACTCTGGCTTGCTATAAACACAACAAATACATGTTTCAGACAGGCATACTTTGTTTTACATGGCATAGAGGAGGTAGAGAGAAACACTCTTTATTTTCTATAATAGCTCTTAAATTTGAAATTCCTCCTCAAAAGAATTTAGCTTTTCATCCATGCTGAATTTATCTCTGGAATAAAGAAATAACACAAGCACATTAATAAAATTGTCTTTTTAATGACTCAACATAGCCAAACAATCTTTTCATTACTTTCAATTGTCATCATATTTGGTGTTGTATTTAACCTAATTATCAGCCACAACACAACAAAACCAACAAAGTGGCTTGTGCACCCAGCAAAGACTCAGATCAACCTGGGTATATGCCCAGTTTGGTCATAGTCTTTGCTGTACATTTAAAGGATAGCTAAGACCCTTAGTTACTCTTTACGTGCGTGGCAGAAACTCTGATCTGCCTGGGTGGATGCACAGGCTGATCTGAGTTTTCGTGTGGCACACATGCCATTTTGTTGGTTTTGTTGTGTCGCAGCTCAAATATCTGAAAACCAGAACCATTTCTTATGGAACCTTTCTATCTGCAAATCTGGACAAGCCCATTTGCCTTGCCTGGGCTGTATTATAACAACATACAGGTCCGCTCAGATGGGTTTCAATATGAGCTGTCCACATACTGGATAGCACCATGTAAAACTTAAAGTGTGACGCCCACGCCAATGCCGACGCCAGCCTCAGAGTGATAACAATAGCTCCCTGTACTTTCGTAAAGGTAAGCCAAAAAACGAATGTGTACATTTCAGGGAAAGCAACTGCCATTTTCAGTTTTACTTCTCTTTTCAATGGGAGTCAACTCTTAAAGGAAAGAATTTGCTCCCTTATGAGCAAATTCTTTCCTTTAAGGGTAGACCCCATTTCGAACAGGCTATGTCATCCAGGGAAGCAAACAGGATGTCACAAAAGTTCTTCCCCTTTGCAGGATGGAAGACAACATGGACAAGTACTTTTACACCTTAAGGTGACAAAAATACCATGTCAACATTCCAGACATTTTTGCCTGAAATATAGCAGTTTCTTCTAGAAACAGATGTAGTAGGCTCTCCAGATACTGGGTCAGATCAGAATTATAAGAGCCATGTCCCAATAAAAGGTTGTCTAAGGTATCTGCAAGACTGCAAACAGTAAAATCTCAAACCAGTCTATGAATCTGTGTAGTCAAGCTACAGTCTGTTTCATGCTGGTAGATTTTTTAGGGTCCATACATCTTAACCCATTATATTCGGGATACCCTTTAGAGGTGTCTGGGCAAACAGTTTGGATCCAGATCAGGCCCCACAAATGTAAGATCTAAATAGTTTGCTGCCTAGACATCATTTCTACAAGAGTTGGTTAGACCAATGTTGTCAAAACATTCTTGATTTTTGATGCAGACAATTTCAGCAGATGACAAAAAATACCTAGAATGCAATGGATTAAAAATATATTTTGAGGCCCCTAAGTGGAACTGCCTGGTTCCCCTCTTGTTAAAGAATAATACCTATTTATGACCAGTAACCACAGTTCCAGAGAAAAACTGTATGGCACATTTAAAGAACACATATTCTAACTAGAAAATTGTGTCTGTAAGACACAGGTGATGCCCCCGTGCTCCCCATTGACCCTTGCTCCCCACTGACCCTTGCACCCCTTTCTCCCTCCACCCCACCCCCACCACCAACACAAATTCAGAGAAGTGTGCATGGTCTCAAACTGTGAAAACTGATTAGTCATAAGCTGTAGTATGTCTTGAGAACATTAGCTTATTACCTATATTATTAAAACAACAAAAGATGAAAATTTCTTAGTTCAAAACCTGCAATTTTGCTAAGAACAAAATTTTTATCATAAAATATCTTCATGAAGATCTTTACTATGTCTGTAACACATGTAAAAAGTTTCAAAGCCATCTATCATAAACTGTGAGAGAAGCTGATTACACATTGATATCAAACACTGAAAATGACTTAAGTTTGGAAGCCCATAATTTTGGCAAAATTACATTTTGTGACCTTCAAAAATCTTCATGCGTATCTTTATCGCGGGGTATGGGCTGAATTTGAATATTCTGAGCCGACCCGAGGGTTCTTTAATTACCAAAACCAAGCCTGCAAATATATTGCAAAATATATTTAATAGAGAGACATATACGAGGTGTGTTTTGTATGATGACGAGTAGATGACTGAACTGAAAAATACAAATACATAGAATACAAACAAGTCACACAAAGCATACATGGACGTAAAAGACTTTATGAACAATGCATAAATATGGATGGATGGTAGAACCTTAGTTTCAGACAATGACATGCGTTTTCCACCTTGCTGACGTCACCACCAAACAGAAGGAAAAGAGAGCTTTTCCATAGAAATATAGAAAAAACTTACTTAAATACCATGAAACTGAACGCACTTCATGAATCCTAAGAATATGCTAATTAATGCCAAATGAATGAAGTAAATGAGCTACATACCTGCAAATATATTGCAAAATATATTTAATAGAGAGACATATACGAGGTGTGTTTTGTATGATGACGAGTAGATGACTGAACGCATCAGCGCTTAACACAGGTGAATACATAATTCACACTGGACATCCCTACACCCACTACAGACACACCCAACATCTAGTATATGAGGAGGCGGAGAACCGGGTCGGGAACAAGGCTATAGGGAAGACCATATAGAGAAAGGTAGCTTAAATAAGGGCTTCAATGAAAGCCTTATTTTACCCTGTGACATTCTTCCCCACTTTACCGAATGTCGTCCCGACATTCACCTAATAATGCGGTATGTAAGGTTATGTATATGCATATGAAATGTAGCGTTATGTGAACGTGTAATGAAGTAAAATATAAAGACATTAAATAATAATAATAAAATAATGATAAATTTGGAAATAAAATAAGATTCTGATAAACCTGATACGTATAGAAACAGCCGGTTACATTTAAGGAAAAAAATGCGTTGAGTTAAATGTTGTACGTAGGATTGAGTGTTTGTATTTAACTATTCTGCTCTTGCAAAAAAAAGTAATTATGGCGTTCATTATTTCTAGTAATAGCTCTAGGCGCCCGAAGAAGGCCCAGGTTATGCCTTTCTGTTGGCATGCGTAGTTGTTAACTTAGTATTGCAGCAAGTTATATATGTTTCTACGTTATAATGACGTCTGCAATAATGTACCGGGAAAGAAAATACCGTCAGCAACATATTATATGTTGCTATGAGATTTATGTGAAAATGAGTTTAATGAAAGAATGAGTTGAAATTCACTGACATTAAAAAAAAATAATGAATATTCTGTCAGTGAAAAAAAAATGTTTAAACACATTATGATACGGGTCATCGATGAAAAAGTTAACTGGGATCAAACTTACGAGGGACTGATGTTTAAGTGTTACCCCTCGGGGTAACATATCTGTTTCTGAACGTGACGAGTCACTGAAACAGACGAAAGGCATTGTCAGGTACATTTGCGAATTGTTTGGTAGCAATTCTGTATACCTGATAAGCAAACCAGCTCACTGAGCTTACAGTCCTTATGGAGTTCGAGTTCCTTTTTGTTAACTTTTACTGGGGAAAAGAAACCAATTTTAAATCAGTTGCCCCCGTATAGTAACACACTGGAACATTACGGAAATACGAACTAAATTATGAGATAAAACTATGAGATAAATTATGCTACATGAGGAAAATGGCCTACGGAAATGAAAATTGCCTCGTCGCTAAAAAGCAAAACCCCTGTGAGACTGACCTTACAGGAACTATATACAAGCGTCAGTCTGGGGCAATGACAAGACTCTATATACAAAAGTATTGACTGTAAGGGCACTGCTGTACTACTTTCCATCTATCAATCTACAAAGACTGATTCCGCACCGTTTGTAACATTACAACACCCAGTTCCGCGAATCCATCCAGGCTGGTTTCCGCCTCGTGCGCACTGGTTTTGGACTCTCCTGCGTTACCTCAAGAGTACGAGGTAGAAGTCCTGGTGACCCAGGCCTTCTCCTTTGTGGGATGGTATATCGAGCTGGCGCTGTCTCCTGAATATGGTTCTCTGACTCAGCACCAGCATTGTCTGATATCGAAATATCCAACGCAGAAGAGTTCTGATGGATGGGTTCATCGGACAGGGTTTCATGCTGACTGTTCTCCCGGCTAGTTTGTTTACAAGGGAGAGCCATGAATGGTAGCAGCAAATTCCTGTGCAACCTTCTGATTTTCCTGCTCTCTGATTGGGTTGACTTAACCTCAAACACAGGAATATCAGGATTTGGCTGGCGCACCACAGTATATGGCTGCTGCTCCCATTTGTCCGCCAGTTTCTGCTTGCCGCGCAGACCAACGTTTCTTACGAGGACAAGGTCACCCGGATGTAAACAACCAGAGCTCCTGACTCTGAGGTCATAGTGCCTCTTATGTTGGGCTGCACTTTGCTTTGCAGTTTCTTGCGCTTTCTTGTATGCAAAGTGCAGGCGTTCCCTTAATTTCTTAATATACTCAGTCTTACTGGACGCAGACTGAGTATCAGGAGACAGGCCGAGAAATGCATCAATCGCAAGTCTCGGATGCCTCCCAAACATCAAGAAATAAGGGGAGTAACCAGTTGAGTCATGGAAGGTCGCATTGTATGCATGCACCAATGTTGGCACATGCGCCTTCCAATCACTCTTCTGGCTCTCTTCCAACGTTCCCAGCATTTTCAGAAGCGTCTGGTTAAATCTCTCGCATTGCCCATTCCCCATAGGATGATAGGGCGTTGTCCGAGACTTCTCGACTCCAGCGATACTACACAGCTCCTTTATGAGGTTAGACTCGAAGTTCTGACCTTGGTCACTGTGTATTCTCGCTGGAAATCCGTAGTGGACAATGAAGTTCTCAAACAACACCCGGGCCGTTGTTCTAGCCGTCTGATTCCTTGTAGGGAATGCTTGGGCGTAACGAGAGAAATGATCCGTGATGACCAAAATGTTCTCGTAACCTCCCTTAGAACGTTCCAAAGAGAGGTAATCCAGGCATAGTATTTCTAGTGGTGCGGATGAGACAATGTTCACCAGCTTAGCACTCCTCTCTTGCTGAGTTTTACGGAGTGTGCATCTAAGACACTGTCCCACCTTTTCTCTGATATAAGAGTCTATGCCTGGCCAAAAGAAACGTTGTTTGACCAGTGAAATGGTACGGTCTCTCCCTTGATGACCAAGGTCATCGTGTAGAGCACGGAAAATGGTGTCTCTATAGTCAAGGGGCATGACCAGTTGTTGAAACTCCTGTTCATTGATGACAGCTCTTCTGTACAGGACGCCATCTTCAGACAGAAAGAGACGATCCCAATCCTTGAGATAACGACGGTCTATTGTAGGACTGGATCGGGTTAGCGAAGCTGGAACCCGAGATCCTGTCTGTAGATGGTCGATTATACATCTAAGGGTAGGGTCGTCTCGCTGAGCTTTCCGCCAATCTTTAGAAGATAAAGCGTTAGCTTCCAGCATCTGTTCAGGGATGCCGTCTGTAGGATCTGTGGGATCTGTGAGAGCCATACATTCAATGAACGGACACTCATCTGCACTGACGGTGACAGACTGGCAAATCGCACTGGCGACCCCACACTGGCCACCAATTTATCGCGGGGTATGGGCTGAATTTGAATATTCTGAGCCGACCCGAGGGTTCTTTAATTATCAAAACCAAGCCTGCAAATATACTGCAAAATATATTTAATAGAGAGACATATACGAGGTGTGTTTTGTATGATGACGAGTAGATGACTGAACTGAAAAATACAAATACATAGAATACAAACAAGTCACACAAAGCATACATGGACGTAAAAGACTTTATGAACAATGCATAAATATGGATGGATGGTAGAACCTTAGTTTCAGACAATGACATGCGTTTTCCACCTTGCTGACGTCACCACCAAACAGAAGGAAAAGAGAGCTTTTCCATAGAAATATAGAAAAAACTTACTTAAATACCATGAAACTGAACGCACTTCATGAATCCTAAGAATATGCTAATTAATGCCAAATGAATGAAGTAAATGAGCTACATACCTGCAAATATATTGCAAAATATATTTAATAGAGAGACATATACGAGGTGTGTTTTGTATGATGACGAGTAGATGACTGAACGCATCAGCGCTTAACACAGGTGAATACATAATTCACACTGGACATCCCTACACCCACTACAGACACACCCAACATCTAGTATATGAGGAGGCGGAGAACCGGGTCGGGAACAAGGCTATAGGGAAGACCATATAGAGAAAGGTAGCTTAAATAAGGGCTTCAATGAAAGCCTTATTTTACCCTGTGACATTTTCATCATGTGACATTTTCATCATGTCCACAATATGTGTGCAAAGTTTCAGCTTGATCCATTATAAGCTGTGGGAGGAGTTGATTACACAATCTTGCTACCCTACATCACAAACTAACACTGAAAATGTCTAAGTCCAAAAGCCTGTAATTTTGCCAAAAATAATTTTTTGGTCATAAGAAATCTTCATGCACATCTTCAATATGTCTGCAACATGTATACAAAGTTTCAAATTGATCCATTATAAGCTGTGGGAGGAGTTGATTACACAAACTTGCTACCCTATATGACTAACCAACACTGAAAATGTCTAAGTCCGAAAGCCCATAATTTTGTCAAAATTAATTTTTTTACCATAAGAAGTCTTCATGCACATCTTCAATATGTCTGCAACATGTATGCAAAGTTTCAAATTGATCCCTTATAAGCTGTGGGAGGAGTTGATTACACAAACATGCTACCCTGTATCACTAACCAACACCGAAAAATGTCCAAGTCCGAGAGCCCGTAATTTTGTCAAAAATAATTTTTTGGTCCTAAGAAATGCACATCTTCAATATGTCTGCAAAATGTCTGCAAAGTTTCAAACTCAGCCATCATAAACTCTGGGAGAAGTTGATTACACAAACTTGCTACCCTATATCACTAATCAACACTAAAAATGTCTAAGTCTGAAAGCCCGTAATTTTGTCAAAAATGATTTTTTGGCCATAAGAAATTTTCATGCACATCTTCAATATGTCTGCAACATGTGTGCAAAGTTTGAAATTGATCCAGCATAAGCTGTGGGAGGAGTTGATTACACAAACCTACTATGAAAATGTGCGACGGACAGACAGACAGACAGACGGACAGGGGTAAAACATAATGCCCCCTGACTATCTTCAGGGGGGCATAAAAAGAATTGTCAGAAATCTCAGAAGTATAATGTTGAAGTTCCCAACATAGTAGAGTTTGATGACAGTCACTGAATAATTTATGTTCAGTCTTTTAAGTCTGCAAATGGTCTCAGAGATTCCCCCAATTGATAGATTGTATTTGCCAAAATTGAATATGCACAGGCTGATCTGGGTTCCAACATGAGCCACCTCATCTGGATCTACATTGAATTTTTCATATTATAACATTTGGACAAAACATTTTTTAATCAAATTTTGCAGATGTAAATTTTGTTGTCTGCTTTTTGGAATTTTATGAGGTTAAAAAATTCTGGTAAGATGCACTACATACATGTAATACCCCACCACTGCTGGGTGTAGTAACTTATTTTTTGAGATATATAATAGCTAAATAGCCACAAAACTGGGACAGACAGAGATATGATGTCCTAACTGTAAACAGCTATAAACCACTAATACATGAGCAGTCTGGTGAGATTTCTAACAATGTGGGACATCCTGACCAGTGTAGATTTAGATCAGGCTGTAAAGTATTTCTCTGAGCTTAGAGACTTCGTTTCTCATCCTATGATATCAAACATATCTGTTGAGTTTCACTCAGATATTCCATATCGAAAAGGAACTACAGGTCAAAAACCATTTTTCAGATCTATCAAAGGTGGATAACTCATGAACTGGGAAGATCAGAGTGACGGCCCTTAGTCACAATATGTAACCTTTGATGTTAAACATATCTGTGAAGTTTCATTCAGATATAGAAAAGGAACAACAGGTCATAAACCATTTTTTAGATCTATCAAGGGCAGATAACTAATGAATTGGAAAGTTCAGAGTGACGGTCCTTAGTTACAATATGTAACCTTTGATGTGAAACATATGTGTGAAGTTTCATTCTGATATTCCATATAGTAAAGGAACTATAGGTAAAAAAACAAACTTTTTTTAGATCTATCAAGGGTGGATAACTAAAAAATTGGAAAGGTCAGAGTGACGGTTCTTAGTCACAATTTGATGTTAACATATCTGTGAAATTTCATTCAGATATAAACAGTAAAGGAATAACAGGCCAGAAATCATTTTTCCAATACGAACAAGGGCAGTAACTCTGTTAAAAATGGACAGATTTTGCCCATTAACAATCCCATATGACTCATCCCCAATAACAAAATGTATGCAAAATTTGAAGATATTCAATGAATACATACTCAAGTTGTCAACTGGAAATGGAGAGCAAAGACAGACAGACGAACAGATGGAAACCGGAAGGTATATCATAATACCCTGCCACCATTGTGTGGTGGGGTACCAAAAAATTGGAACAGGATCTTTTTGAGCTCAAAATTGCTCTAAAATATATTTTAATAAATAAATAGCACTTTTATATTCAGGTAACCTCTCCTTCACTGTTTTACAGCAACAGATTCTGCAATCATGGTAGTATCTTGTCTCCCATTGGTTATACAAATGAGGCTGAATTAACCAATGAGAAAGTGGCTGACATAAATCAACCAATCAGATTCAAGCTTCTTGTGTCTTCCAGAGATTTATAAATAAGGCTGAATTAACCAATGAGAAAGTGGATGACATATATCAACCAATCAGATTCATGCTTCTTCATCTGAGTCTTCATCCTCATCAGGCATTGGATATCTCAATATGGCTGCTACTCCTGACAACTGACCTAGTTCTGAAAGTTGAAAGAGTATACAAACAGTGTCATACAAATCTTGTTAGCATTTTGTATTTTTAAAGTATGATTCCTATGACAAACTATTTAAATTGTAAACTATTCAAATGTCATCCTGATATGCTACTTTAACCCAGTTTTTGACCCAAACATAATTTTTGTCCAGTCACTGAATCATGAAAAATAGGTCATTCTGACCATCGCTTAATGACCCACAAGACAATGTCAAAACATGGAGCCATTCTGATAAACTATCTATATAAATTGTTTCCAGAACAGATTTGTAGAAAAACATTTTGACAGTGTCCTAGCTTTTGACCTCCAGCCCAACCCAGGAGCATCACCCTGGGGCCAAAATCTATGGCATGGAAGCAGATCCTCTAAGGTACCCATGGTCAAAATATGAATGCTTTCTGATGAGTTTTTAGAGAGATATACCCACTAAGAGAAACTTTAAGTACAACCTATAAGGTAAACTCCACTAACGTGATATGAATGGACAACCAGAAGGATGAAAGCTATATAACCCTCGGCATGAATGTCAGAGGGGGTATAAATATGAAAAGCATCTGCATGGTGGAAGCTTTTCCCATTTTTTGGACTGTAAATATTATGTCTCGTTAACTAACAATATTATTAGTTCAGAACAACTGGGTCCAGCATTACTTTTTAAATAAATCTCTGAAATTGTAACATTACTTACGCTCTCCAGATACATGTAAACTTGAGAATATTTTCACATCACCACCAGTTTCTCTCACGGTGTCAACTAGTTTCACATAACGCTTACGTTGTTTCAGATCTTGGGACCTGCAAACATGAAAGTGCCAACAATCCAAAGTGCCTGTTGATTTGAGTATTCACTATATACAAATTGCATACAGTCCTTTTTTCATTAAATATTGTCATGGTGAATAAGATAGCTTCAAATAGACCTCAAGCAAAAGGAAAGTAGATTTTTTAACTCCCTACAAACAGCAGAGGCCTCTAGGATGCAAACTTGTTTGTTCTTTATTACCACAATCAAAATGATTCTACATTAATTTTGTCCTGAAATTCATAATTTCCTAGGCAGGGAGTAGATGAGTGGACATTCAAGTTGTGTGTGTGTTGTGTCAACCCTGACCCCTTAACCTGAGTGGTTAACCACTCTCATGCTCTCCCCACCTATGCTATGAGTAATAACTAATTTCCTGAAATGACTTTGGAACCAAGTAAGTATCTATAGAAATTTTCCATTTGGGCCTCTACCCAGAGACTTGAAGTCCAAAGCCAGCAATTTGCAAATATTAGCAAAAATAAATTTCTGCAGAATCTGAAGTTATTTCTAATATACAGTACATGTATCTATTTTAGCTTGATACTGATTACAACCATACTGTAGCACAATACACACATTTTGTGAAAGTATAAGCTACATACCTAAAAAGTTCATCTGATATTAGCACTACTTCTATGGCCTGTTCCTCAGCAGCTTTTTCTACTGGTTTAATGCTACAAATAAATAATACAATAGTAATAAGGTAAATGGGTAAACTACATTTTCCCCCAGCATTTTCACAGACAGGAAAATTCTTGTGACCCCTGGAAGTCTTTGCTTCCCTGGAAAATGAAATTCTTCCAAAATGATGTACTCTCCTGGAGGAGCAAATTCTTTCCTTTACGAGTCGACCCCAATGAGAAAATTTGTGACATTTCCTATTGGCTTTCCTGAACCACAAAGCCACATTAGCCCTTTCAAAATGTGGTCTACCAGAGCTCTAGATAAGAGGGGTATTTGATGATAATTGAAGGATATTTTTTTTTATTTCTCCTTGAAACCATATGTTGTGACCCCTCATCTGAACCGTCTCGACGAGACGGTTCAGATGAGGGGTCACGACATATGTTTTTATGCAGAAATAACAAAAAATAATCCCTAATTATCACCAAATACTCCCTCTTATCTAGGGCTCTGTCTACTCTTAAGCAAAAGAATGGGAGGAGCAAATTCTTTCCTTTCAAAGCTTCCATATTGAATGGTGGCAACAATGATAAATTGTACAAATTTGGCTTAATTGTGTCCATTCAGCTTAAGATTTAAACAAGAATACCACAGAAGGCTATAAAGCAACTGCCAAACACTCTTTGAGCTGGAACTAAATGCAGTGGGAAATTACTGTTGATGACGACAACAGCAACAATGTTGCCATCAGAAAGGGATTTTTCAATGTTGCTCCTGTGTACTAAAGCATTCGGGACAAAAAAATACCAATTGTTCAGTACAGGGTAGATGACTGCCTGTTTTCTTGTGTTATTTTCATAGGTCATTTAGAATGAGGAAGCCCCAGTAATACTTCAGTTTTACTTAGTAATTATATTGATTCTGTATGCATTTTTTCGAAGTGAAGTGCAGAGTGTAATAAGAGAACATTCAGACATTATTAATGATTTTATAGTGGGTTTTATAGCTTTTGTAATTAATGGTCCCTCAATATCCAAAACTGAAAGTAGGCCTTCGTGTTCCAGATCTCCGTGATTATTGTTGCTGCTTCAAAAATTGGGCGGATTAAACAAGAAAACTTGTAAACTCTCAGTACAAACAAGATCATCTATCTAAAGTACTTATGAGTACACAGTCTCTATGCTATATTCTGTAAGACTGCTTTTGGATAAAAAGAAGTTGTCTTGAAAAAATTATCCAGGAAGAAGCTTGTTTCACTGGGGTTTCCAGTATTTTGTGTGACATGAAAAACCATGTGATCATATACCCTGTCAAAACACTCAGAGCACTAGATAAGAGGGAGAATTTCGTGATAATTATGGATAATTTTTGTTAATTCTGAATAAAACCATATGTTGTGACCCCTCATCTGAACCGTCTAAACAAGACAGTTCAGATGAGGGGTCACAATATATGGTTTCAATGAGAAATAAAAAAAATTATCCCTCAATTATCATCAAATACCCCTCTTATCTAGTGCTCTGAACACTCACCCATAAAAAGCCCTATTTGGATCATTCTGTAACATCTGATAGAAGTCATCAAGAGCTTTAACTTCTCCTGACGCTTTTGTATCTGCTAATTTAGATTGAATGGATGGGTCTTGTAAAACTTCTGCAATAGAATTTGAAGGAATGTTTGTAATTGTTATGTACTGAGAATAAGTAAGACTCAAATGAATTGAGCTGGCATTGTTAGGCAATGATCTTCTAAAAACTTGGTTGGCCCAAACAAACCGAGATGAGCCATGCTGAAGAATGCTGTCTTACGAGTATTGACTGAAGAAGGGATACCCGGCCGGGATGTGGATACTGTCAGGGAATGTTGAGGACATCAGCTTGGATGGTGAACGTCAGTTAGTTGAGGCCACTCTAAGCTACATTAAACAGACAGGAGGATTTTTTATGTAATTTTTTTTTGTTTGGTCATTTAATCTGAACCTCACCCATGAGTTTAGTCATCATAGCAAGTGTTAAAGCACTGAGTGGGAAGCACTAAGAAGACAACAAAGCCAGCAGAGCAGTGGCGTTATATGGACATAGAAGTAGAAGAAGATGATAGTCCCAGCCTTAGCTTTACATACACTTAAATTTCTTAGATTACGGCAATCTACATTTTTGACTTTTCAAAATAATGAGCATTCTTACTCCTATCTATGAGAACTGCTTCAGAAAAGGAACATCCTTACAGAGGTTGCCTTTAAAGAGGGCAATTTAATTCCTGAGAAACTAGTCTACCGTACTTCTTTGGTTATAAGAGAGATATTTTTCGTGTATAAGATGGATCTAGATCTTTGGAATTGTTTTGGAAGGGAAAATCCCATCCTATAGCAGAACTTCGTAAAACTGATTTATATACCTGGGATCATTCTAGTCAGGGAAAACCCCTGTTTCATAGCCAAATAAATATGGAATATGCGGTAGTTCAAAGTTCTGATCATGAGCATGTGCAACAGAGATATCACATAAGCATTGCCTAGCTTTGAGAATAAATATCTTACCTTTTAAAGAATGTTTAAATCCAGAAGAGGAATGAACTAGCACAAACTTTGATTTATTGTCCAATAAGATTTTATAGTCTAACTTCAACGCTTGTTGAAACATATATTCAGAAAACTGATCCTGAAAAGTAACAAAAAATGAAACAATATGAAAACAGCACATACATGTATAAATCAGTTTCTATCATTTTAAGAAAACATGTCAAAAGCTCTATTGAAGACTTCAAATTGTAAGAGTGAATAGCTACTGCTTTTATAAGCATTTCTAGTTTTCATTTTTGCCTCTCTTCTCAATGATGGAGCAACTCTCAAAAACAGAATTTGCTCCTGTTGGAGAAAAATCTGTCCTTTAAAATTAGACCCCATTTTGGAAAGGTACCGTGACCCAGGAAAGCAAACAGAAAGTCACAAAAAAGTTGTCTCCCTTTGCATCTGAACACAGAAAAACTTGAGCAGTGCAGACCCAGATTTACATCAACACATTTTTTGGCAAATCTCAATTTGTTCATGTTTCAGGTTAACAAAAGTAGTTGACACTGAAGTCTTAATATTTGGATCATTACAGTAGGTAAGTTAATTTTGAAAGAAGAAAACACACACTGAAGTTGCTTTTTTTCTTCGTAAAAATGCTCCTAATTATGAAAATCAGTTGTATTAATTCTGTTATAAAATGTTGTTTTCCTCTCCAAAACAATCCCAAAAATCTAGCAGTGCTCCAGATAAGGAGGGATACTGAGGATAATTCTGAGAATTTTTTTTATTTCTCAGCGAAAACATAAGTTGTGACCCCTCACCAAGACATCTCTAATGATGGGTCACAACTTATATTTCTATGGAAAATCCCTGTTACCCCTTCTTATCTGGATGAGATGGATCTATGTTCTTCAAGTTGATTTGGCAGAAAAAGAAATCTGTCAAGTAGCTGAAGAAATATGATACATTTAATAGAGAGCTCGCTCTGACAACAGGGGGATAACAAAAAAACAAAGAACTGTCAATCAACTTTACTTGGTGCAATCTGCTATCATTCCGGTCAAGAAAAGCTTTGTAATTCCCATTAAAACTCATGCTTTAGAGATTGAAAAAGAAAGTGTCAATGTTAAAAATGGTCGTTGTGCCACATCTGAATCTCTACCACAAGCTGCTAAATGCTATGTTACATCTGTCTGTGCATGTCACAAAACAGAGCTAAACCAGAAAACTAAGGCCAAAAATAAAATATTTAATGTTTCCCCTTACGCGACCGACCGTAAAAAATCGTAGCGACCGGAAATATTTTTTTCCGATTTCAAAAAAAGAATTTTTTTTTCTACCTTCGTGCCGAGTACCAAAAATCTGGGTCTTCAGAGCTCTAGATAAAAGTGTTTCTGACGAAAAACGCTTGCAGTCCCAATTAAACTAATGAATCAAGAATATGCTGCTCCCACTAAAACAGGATTATCCATCATAAAAACAAACGCCATCGTCTTTTTAACTATGTTTGGAGACAAAAGAAGCAGAGCGGAATAGCCAAACAAAAATGCGCTCAACCACCTTAGATAAGACCGGCAAAAGATCAAAGGATTTCAGTCATCTTTTGAAGTCACTGGCTGCCGCTTAACGCACGTGCCGATAGGTTTTATGTGGAGTAACCTGGAGCTGAAAATTTCGGTGTCGGGCAAATACAAAGGGTCATTCTTTGATATAGAGCGGCATGCGAAAAATGTTGAGCAACGAAATTGCATTCCGGGTATTGTTATTTTCAATTTGTCTTTTTCTGAAATACACGGAGACTGTTCAAAAAAGTAAAATCGGATTTGAAGTTATTAGACTAGCGAAAATCGCATAAAATTATGCTTTAAAGGCTACATTTTTAGGGTACTTTACGACGTGTGCATATAAGGAAAACGCAGATAAGCATGTGTATTGGCTAAGTCTAATCAGAGTCATCCCCGTCTGGACAAACAATTCATCTAGTATTAGGTTGAAAACTGTTTCGATTATTAGGAAACGCACATGGCTGAATCTCATTTTGCCGACGCTAATCAAAACCTCTCCAGTTGTGCCAAATGTGTCCAACGGAACGCGAATGCGCAGAAAATATTCGCTTTTCTAATTTATGGTAAAAGTTTTCATAATCCAAAGATCAAAGTTGTGAATAGGAAATACCAGTCGCATTGCATTACTGCGCAGGCTGATCGGGGCATATGGTATAAGGTACCTTTGCCTGTCTCACGGTTTTATATGACACGTGCCCAGTTCAATGCGGCGTTCTTTGATGTCTGATCAACATAACCACGTGCAGGTGCTTACCGTATTTAAAAAAATTACTACCGTCTTTACACTCCGTTATAGCGTATTCCCTGATGAGAATGTGTAACTCGCAATGAGAATAATTAATATTTGCATGTTGTTTTGATACAGATTGACCCGTTTACCCTAATAAACTCATCTTACTGAGATAGATCTTCATATTTGGGTTGTTCCAATATCTAAAACAGGGTACAATGTATGTGACAAAAGTGTATAGACGACGATGCAACGAAAATGTTTTTATCTTCGGTGCATCCGATCCCATAATTGATAACAATGCAGCCTCGTCGGGGTACACTGTTCTTATCGTAAAACTTGAATGAACGTGTTATATACTGTTCTTGGCTATACGGCCAACATTAAAGAAGGAATGCGACGGACTTCATAAAAAATCTGTGTACCAGTTTGGACTGTCACCTCATATCTACACTGCTTGGTTAAACAACTACGTAAGTAACCAGAATAGACCATGATCAGAATGCGCATTACACATGTCCCCGATATGGCACGTTCACACTTACATTTAATTGTGAGTGTGTGCGTGTTTTGTACGTGCGGGTCTTATACTTCCATGCCCCACGCACCTCGGCAGAACTTACCCGTAGTCGCAGTAACGGGTCGCCCGTCCCTATTTAATTATAAAAACTGCGTCGTCTATTTTATAGGACTTATATGCAAGTACCTACGTCTTAATTTGGGATGGAAAAACTATCAGATGAAGCGGCTCGAGTGAGGCGTCAGCATGTCCCTGCTTATTAGCTCACCTGAGCCGAAGGCTCACAGGTGAGCTTATAGTATAGGCAGGCATCCGTCGTCCGTCGTCCGCCCGTCGTCCGTCAATATATTCAAACGACATCTCCTCTGAAACTACAAGGCCCATTGTTACCAAATTTCATGTATAGCATCTATAGGCAGGGGGAACCAATAATACTGTTTTTTATCCAAATTGCTTCAGAACTTTGGTTGCTATGGCAACTTAAAGTTTCCATTGACTTGTATGGGAAAAATTGAAAATTTGCATTTATTGCTATGTCACTGCAGATATTTTGACAAAACTTTTACAGAAATGTTCCTTGAGTATTCCTCTATCAACTACATGAACTTTATGTAAATTGCACAATTTGGCTGGTTGCCATGGCAACCGAATGGTTAAAAATAGAAAAAAAATGAAAAAATCATCTCTCTAGAAACTATGCAACCAATAAAGCTCAAACTTCACAGAAAGGATCTTAGTACTAACTTCTATAAAAGCACTGTTTTTCTTGGCAATTGCTTTAGCAGTTTGGTTGCTATGGGAACTTAAAGTTGCCATTGACTTATAATGGCAAAATGGAAAATTTGCATTTATTGCTATGCCACTGCTGATATTTTGACAAAACTTTCATAGAAATGTACCTTGAGTAGTCTTTAACCAGCCATGTTAAATTTATGCAAATTGCGCAATTTGGCTGGTTGCCATTGCAACCGAATGGTTAAAAATAGAAAAATATTAAAAAATCATCTTCGCAGAAACTGTGTGGCTAATAAAGCTCATACTTTACAGAAAGAACCTTAGTACTAGCCTCTATAGAATTACTGTTTTTCATGGCAATTGCTTTAGCAGTTTGGTTGCTATGGCAACTAAGAGTTTCCATTGACTTATAATAGGGAAAATGGAAATTGGCAATTTTTGCTGTCTAACTGCAGTTATTTAGATTTTTTGTCTACGGAAATGTTTCTTGAGTAGTCCTCTATGATTATATGAATTTTCTCCAAATCGCTGAATTTGATTGGTTGCCATGGCAAAATATAGGGTAAATTTTCGAAAAAAAAAAAATCTGCTCAGAAGCCATATAGGGGATGAAGCTGATATTGTGCAAACATGTTGATGACAGTAGCCTCTACATAATTTTTTTCTTTTTCTTCCAATCCCATAAGAACTTTGGTTGCTATGGCAACTTATAGTTTCCATTGACTTATAATGGGAAAGGTGAAGCCATGAGGGGGATGAAGCTGATACTTCGCATACATATTAACAACATTTGCCTCTACCTAAAGTATGTTTTACATTATCATTGCCCATGTGAATTCGTTGCTATGGTAACTTAAAGTTTCCATAGACTTATAATGGGGGAGGTGGACATTTGCTATTTATTTCTGTGTTAATGCAGATATTTTGACAAAACTTTACAGAAATGTTCCTGGAGTAGTTCTCTACCAGCCATATGAATTTTTCCCAAATACCTGATTTTGATTGGTTGCCATTGCAGCTGAAAGGCCAAATTTTCCTCTCTTTTTTTTTGGCCAAAGATCTTCTTCTGAGAAGCCATTAAGGGGGGATAAAGCTTATTTTTTTTGCATAAATGTTTGTGATATTATCCTCTACATAAATGGTGTTTTTTATTGCTGTTGTGCATGGTGTTTTGTTGCTGTAACCTCAGTGCTTCAGTGCTCAGGTGAGCGATATAGGGCCATTGGCCCTCTGGTAAAGATTATCTGGAGCTCTGACTTTTCCGGAAAAAAAAATAAAATCCCGACCGACCTACCCACCATTGAGAAAAAGGGTCGGGTAAGGGGAAACAAGAATATTTCTAAGGATGGCCTAAAGGCAAATTTCTTGCCCCCATCCCCCCAATGCCGCAGCCAGTGAAAAAGTAGTATCTATGTCTTGCTTCTGCTAGTCCCAGGCTGGAAGTCAATGAATATGGTATTATAACTAAGTCTTACCTTAACAAAACCTGGACTAGCAATTAGAACACATTTAACAACTGAAAAAGAAGAAAACAGATTTGACATAAATGCCTATCAGAACTACATCCTGAGAAAACATAGTCTAAGCTTTGTCAGCAGACAAGACAAAGATCAGACTGCTGATTCATGAAGTCTGGTCTGCTACTGAACAGGCACATAATTAGCAGAACTGTACACATATAAGGTTCTGACTGATCTTTTAATTTCTAAAGAGAAAATAAGAAAAAATCATGGTAAAGATTTGCAGGTGAACCATTTTTGTAACATTATACAATATTGACTATTGAGGCATTGGACATGATGTGATGTCAACCACAGAATACCAATATTGACTGACGCAATAGCGGAGGTCAATACTGGTAATGGCTGGTTGACATCACATCATGTCTAATGCCTCAATGGTCAACAATTGTTTGATTATATAATCCAACAAACTTTCTTCTTGCCTATCTAAGTAACAGAATTTCAATTTTATAGCGCAGAAGCCAATTAAAAATATCCAGCTAGAAAAACAATTTCGTTCCACCCCCTCCACAGAAAAGGTTTGATGGCCTTATGTTGAAGATAAAACAGTGGGCCAACTTTTAGGCCTGGGTGCCAAGTCCGGAACAGGATTCTTCATACTGAAATTCAAGATGGCGTCCAACATGGCCGCCGAAAAGTGAATTTTTCTGGTATTTCATATTAAATGTGTAAAATGTCACTAAAATGCAAATTTATTCATCAAATCTTAGCCAGTAGCAACAAGAAAGCATGCTAAGACAACAGAACATCAATATCAATAGATTTCTCGTGATTAAACCCAAAATTAATGCCAAATTTGATGAATTTCGTCGGGTATTTTGGATTTTATGGCTAAACTGTGGATTGGTACGGTATTTCTGCTATAAGTCATAGCATTTTGTGTATTCCAAGCTTAGTTTAACTACTGTAGACATCAGTAAGTTGTAACAGCTGTCAATGAAACAATCTGATATTGTTAGATGATTTTACAGCGCTATGAAGTTAAGACAAATGAGATACATACAATACGTGTATGCCTCTATACATGCACTATACACTGCTTTACTTTATGGTTGGAATTTTTATCATTTCTGTGTCTGTTTTGATGGAAAGCGTATAAAATACAAAATATAAATACCACCTTTAGCTATTTCCTGCAAAATCTTTTGATTTCAGTTGATAAGAATGTATTCAAAATCATTGTTGGAATGACTTCCCAAATGTGGAACTCTTCAGTCAGGGAGGATTCCAAAGTCCAATGTCAACAATGCAGCAAGAAGAAATAAAATCTTGTTTTTAATTGTAAAATATGATGAAAATAGCAGTTTTGAACCCTGGTAGGTAGTAGTTTCAAGTTATTAATGCATTTAACACTAAGTTTTGTGTTATGCAGACCTTTGTAGCCTTTATTTTGGAATCTGAAATGATTTTACTATCTATGGTACATAGTGAAACAAAGGCGCTGATCAGCTAGGAGGTTACCCCGCAGCTCATCTGCGCCTTTGTTTTCCATGTGCAAAAAGCATGTTTTCTCATGACACAGCTCAAATGTTGCATGTATGTAATATTTACATGTTCAAGATTTATGATGGTTTACTGGATATTAGTCAAGCACATTAGTTGATAGGCAGGTGGTTTAAGAGTGAAATTTTGGATTTGTGGGCACTTTCGCGGCATGACGGGCAACCGGGCTCATTGAAGTCAGTAAACCTATCTTCAACTATATTGCCTGGTTGCCAGCTCAACAGATGTCATATAAAGTCAAAATTGGGTCAAAGGTCATTAGGTGCATTTCTATATACCAGCTTGTGAGTGAATTATTGAATTAATAGAGACTTTCGAGAAATGAGAGGCAACTATGGCAAAGGAAGTAAGTAAACATACCATAAAAGTTTTTGCCATATTGCCGACAACATATTTAATCATAACTGGGTCAAAGGTCAGTAAGTACACTGAATTTTGTCCATATTTATATAAAAATACAACTGCCATGACCTATCTCTAGAGGTATTTTGTTAAATTGTGCAGGTACCATAGTCGATTCACAGGTGTTGCAGCGGCATAGGCAGGTACCGTGATATATGCTGATGTCTTTCAATAGCCTGACCTGACATCATAGTGTTTACAGTTGTGTCTGGGAGATTAAGGTGATACCCTTTTATCTATAGACGTCTTTGTAAAGCCTTATCTGAAGTGTTACCTACGTTACGAAGTATGTATTACCACACATGGATATTAGCATTATAGGGTGTGCATTTATGGCTGCCACTACAGTGGTATTTTAGCATACTGGCAGAGGACATTTGGTGGCCAGAACTGGCATGCTAATCACACAAGATGAATAATAGAAGCCTGAGGTGTTAAAACACAGATGTCTTGTAATGTGCTTAGCCAGAATAGCAGTAGCAAACTTGATCTGTACTCTCGCACTACAGTCGCCTTTGCTGTTTTCACTAAATGCTTTGACTGTTATCACAACCTATTCAGACGAGTTACCTCAGCTGGTGTAACAGTAGGCCATTTGATGTCTGAAGCTTGCACTACAGTAAAGGTCTTGTTGTTGCGAGAGCTTGAACAACAGTTTCAGAAATGCTATGTAGTAGACTGTGTCGATGATTAAGTCCCCTTAGTGATTTGTAGTGTGGCCATAATATTTTCACCCCTTCTCTTCCATACATACATAAAATCTATATATATTTACGCTTTACTGGTTCATTCATTTATGATATCATAACCGTTGACAAATGTAGTATTGTGATAGCTGGAGTAATAGTGTATAAATCTTGCCATTGGGGATGGCTGGCACTATTTTTACAGTTTTCACCCCTCCCTCCCCCATCTCCTAGATTCATCTGATTCCGTTTGTATTTATATAATAAGCAGCATATTGTTAAATATTTTACATGTACTGTAGGCATATTTATATGCAGACACAGTTTCATGTCAGTATTATGCCCTTTTTAAAAGTTTAATAGATTTCAGGTACGAAATTTAAACACTTCCTATAACGTAAACTACACAGGCTAACGAAGTCAGTTTTAGTCCACTAAATGGCTATGCAAAACAAAACATATGATGACTTAGTTGTGAGGAGCAAATGTATGAGCTTCGAATGCATTAATCAGAATAATATGAAACTTCAAGAAATAATTACACACAAGGTTTGAATACAGCAAACTACGTTTGATTTTGATGTTTTCCTGAGAAATTCTGTAAAGGGTAAAACACGCTTCATGCAACCTGGAGCAGCTGAGTCATTATTTCAGTTAGCCTCTATAAGCTCTGTAGCCACTGAATTAAACTAACTGAAAAAACAATACTCGATGAAGTTATGGGAGCCATCTCAGCAGTCTCTAAAAAGCCGCTTAATGACAGGGCACATTTGATTTTTATAATACATAGGTAGTTTTCTCATACTTTTTCCATGCATGTTATATGTTCATCAGTCCCATGGGGAATGTCTAGAAGAGGCGATTCAGACGAGGGCCAATATAATGTCATATGGGCAATAGCAATATTTAGATTCGAATTAATTTATTCGTTTCCCATAGACCTGTCTATCTTCACGTAAATTACATCCGATGCTGTAACACTTATACAAAAACGTATATGTTACAGTAGTTGCACAAGTTTGCTTGTCTATCAGCAATGTCTCTTAGAATCATAAGCATGAGGCGATGAGTTTCAAAATGTCGGTCGACAAGTTTCGATATTCTGGATTGTACATATAAAATACTCCTGTACATCTGAAAACTTATTCTCGACATCATGCATATGTGTATTTTATGTCTAAAAGTAGTTTTCAAATGAATTATTGTCAACTTTATAAACCAGAAAACATCTATAAGCACGGAACATAAATGATACTATGCATTTCTATTTAATTGAATCGCTAAATAGTAATTTAAATGACTAATTTACCAATTTGGTAACGTAAACTACATGAGATTGATTTATATACAATGAATTTTATCTGCTTCACAGCTCACACTTTTAAAGTTTTTGCATCTTTATGTGTAAACACCGTTACAAATAATTTTATGGCTATTTTTCTGCATTAAATTGCAGATGGCAACTGTAAACAATTTATGTATTGTAAACAACACATGCTAACGAAGCCAACTGTTTGTAATGTAAATGTTGAGCTAGAAATATATGGTAGCTTGCTTAAAACTATATAATTGTCTAAATTGGAACATGTTGTCCATATATTTATTCTGTGCAGTCCTCGATTTATAAAATATTAAAGTTAGCTCTATGAATGCATGTACATTCAGAAAACAGGTGTACGGACGGACACATACACAGTTTGATTGAACAGAAACTATTCAAGTATGCTTTACTATTGCTGAATAAGGTTTTCAGTATGTTCAGCATTTAACTGCAGTGATACTTATACCTCAGATGTACAATAATCATTTTCTAAGCAGTTTTTCGTGATTTTGCACTTAATGACCTTTGACCTTGCTTATTGGTACACAATAGGCAATCAGGCTTGGCAACCGGCAAAAAATAAACCAGGACATATCGGTAAGTATTTTAGCATGGTTGCCCATCATGCCGCAAAAGTGCCCTGAAACTCATTTTCCATAGCACTTTTCTCGAATCCGCCACCTGACTATGAGGTTTAAGCCAGTTTTTTCACCTAGCACTAATACATGAAATACGATATTTGCAGATTTTAATATAAAATGGCTTCTCCTTGGGTTATCATAAAATCTTTGACCATATTTACATATTATTATTGGCAATAATATGTTTGCATGATTATAATTAAAACTCTGTACATCACCTTTAATTTGATATATAGAATGACATATCTAGGTTCAACCATAACACCTCAAAGTTGCGAAACCTAACCTTACCCCCTTATTTTTCGACAATGTTGATTAGTACCCTAGGGTTACAAAAGTGGACAGTTTTTTTTCTGTTACCTTAATCAAAACTGGCACCCTTGCTGAAAAGTTCCCATATATACTGTACATCACTTTGATAAAAGTGTGTCAAACCTTTTTAGTAGTAGAAGTGGTGGAACATATTTTTTTGTCCTTATGGCCTTCAAAACTGTAGTAAAATATGCCATTTTTAGCAACAATTTAGGATTTAATAACCAGAAATCAATTGATTTTGATGTTCTAAAGTCTTATTATACTTTTCCAATTGCTTTTTAATAAGATATGATGAAAACATTGCATTTAAGTGAAGTCTAATACCTTCTACATGAAATATCTGAAAAATTCACTTTTTGGCGGCCATCTGGGACGCCATCTTGAATTTAGGTATGAAGAATCCTGATTCGAACTTGGCACCCAGGCTAAAAACTTTTCCCATTGATCCATCTTTAACTTAAAACCATCAAACCTTTTCTGTGGAGGGGGTGGAACGAAAATTTTTTTTTGCCCTATGGGCTTCTGCACTATTAGTCATAACCATACATTAGTTTGCACATGGACATTGCCGCCTCTCTGCTAATTTATGACGTCAGTAATGTCTGCATAAAGTTAGGAGTCATGAAAGGTTGGCATAAAACTTCTCTGGTTCTCGGATCCATTAAAGGATTAAATGACAGCACGAAATATTGCAGCCTTAAGTTTGCAAATATTCCAGGAAATGTAATTTTAGAAAGTAATGTCTCATGGGAAAAAACCCAAGCCAGTAGACATCAAATATGTGAAGAGGCATTAATCACATTCTGCACCAACGGAAATCAGTTTATTTTTAGATTATATAATAAAGTGGTATATTGAGCGTTGTTGCAGTCCAAACTTTTACTATGGTGAACAGCTACATTGTTCACTCAAAAGGTGTCTTTAGCGACTAGTGTTTTTTTAAGGTGAATGGGTACGCTTTAAGGGAAACAACCCTACTATTTTCTTTTTCGCTTACTTTCTCAATGGGTTGAACTCTTAAAAATGCTTCCCTCGGGAGCAAATTATTTCTAGTATGAGCAGACTTTATTTAAGAAGGGCTACATCACCCAAGGTAGCAAACAGGGAGACACAAAAGTTGTTTCCCTTTGTACAAATGGCAGAAAAGCATGGAGGTTTACCCACAACACTTTAAGATAAGGTCATGCTTTAACACTTAGTTTTAAGGACCAAATGATATTCACTATGGATTACCTCCCTTAACTAAAATAGGCAGGAAAAGCAAATTTACTTTAAACACAAAATTGAATTATTTGAGAATGAATTATAGGTTTGAGAAAAACACACTTTTCCATCATAAGAATTTCAGGTAGCAACTCACTTATAATTCAAAAGGAGCATGGCATAAAATGTATGCCATGCTCCTTTCGAATAATGAGATGATGCCATATATCTCTTGCCATAGCAACTATGGAATAATCAAATACTGTTCTAAGTACCTCGGCAGAATGATGTCTCGATAACGTCACTGACATCAATATGACCGCTTAATTGCTACGGTAACAGATAATGACATGGTAACAGATTTATGACATCATTAGTATCAGTGCATGGTATACAATGTATGTCATGCTCCTCCAATTTTTCAATGGCATTATAAGCTGGAATTCTTTCAACAGAAACTTCTGATTTTCTCAAACAAATTATTATTCTCAAGTCATTTAATTCTGTGTTTTTATGCAAACTACATGTATTTACTTCCTTTTCTTATTAATAAGGGCAGATAATGCAGCAACATCCCCAATTAGCAAGTGAACTATACTTACTATCAAAAGAAACATGTCGTAATATAACTTGTATTATCTGGTCATAAAATTTTGTCAGACCCTGTAAATAGAGAAAGTAGGGGAAGTTACAATTTGACATATGTTATGATAAAAAAGACCCTATTGCAATAACAAACAATGAAGACTTGGCCCAGTTGTTCAAAGCATCATTAGCCTAACGAGCTCATTAACAGGTCAACTCGTTAAGGGTTTACGACTTTATGGCCAAATACTGATGTTTTTTGTCAACAACATGTGAGAAGCTTTTAAATGCAAAAGCTTCTCACATTTTTTCAACAAAAAAAAATTGGTGTATTTGAGATATTAACATTTGTAATTTTAACGTCTTGTTAACTAATGATGTTTTGAACAACTGGGCGGCTTAGACTCAGATCAACAATCAACTTACACTAAGAAATCAACAGAGTAAACCCTGCCTGTGTGGAAGTGCAGGAATATCCGAGTCTTCCTTGTCTGCAAATTCTCATAAACAAGTTATGTCAAAGTACAATTTAGTTGAGGTGTATGGATACACCACCATGTTTTTCTGCCATTTTTGGTGACCTTGTCTTCTTCCATTGATGAACAAAACCTTCTTAAAGAGGGTCTAGGCTGAAAGGGCAAAAATGCTCTTGGAGGAGTAAATTCTCCCCAACTGGGAAAGAGACGGGAGGCAAACAAAAGCTGTCACCATACAGCATTGACTTGCCTGAACTGGTGCTTGCCCATCACAAACACAAAATTCTAAGAATATTATCTTGACCTCCACAGTCAATAAGGAAAGTGATGCTGCTACCATGTAAAACTCTGGAGCAGTATCGTCATCAGTCTGAGTACACCTTTCCATCAAGGCGGTGTGGAACTATAGACCATCAGCCTGTGACCTTGACCTAAAGGTCAATGAGAGGTGGGGTTGGTACTGTGTAAAGCTCTAGACCAGCATCTAACGGAATTCTAAGTATCAACTGAATCCATCCACACACTAAGAAAACACTCTGTCTTAGGGAACTTTAACCAAAGATTTTACAAAACATTTATAAGTCCATGACCTTGACCTCATTCATCAAGAGAGTTGGAGTTGGGGGTGGTACTGCATACAAATCTAGACCATTACCTAACATCTGTGGAAGTATAAAGGAAAGCTATCAAAGGGTTTAAGAGATTAGGCCAAGAACATCTAAAATTTCAACATAAAATTTCTAAGTCCATGACCTTGACCTACGGGTCATGACCAGGAGTGGGAATGGTGCTAATGAAATTTTGGGCTAATATCTATCATCATACCATATATAATTCAAAACAATCAAAGGGTTTAGGAACAATGAGATCTTAAAAACTTTAACGTAAAACTTTAACATAAAATTTCTAAGTCCGTGATCTTGACCTATAGGTCATGACCAGGGGTGGAGATGGTGCAGGATAAAATTTTGGACCAATATCTATCATCATACTAAATATGATTCAAACCGATCAAAGGGTTCAGAAACTATGAGGCCTTAAAAACTTTAACATAAAACTTTAACATTTTGCTAATGCTGCCACCGCCAAGGCCAGGGGTACACAATAGCTCTTCCTGAACTTCGTTCAGACGAGCTAAACAGAAAATGGCAGAGTTGCTTCCGCTGAATGTGTACCCAGTAATATGAAAAAATATTGGCTCAGACATTTTTTCTTACTAAAAGAAGAATTCTTAGATTTTTGCTATGACGCTAATGAGTGTTTTTTATTAATATTATTTAACAGAGCCAATAAAATTTATGTAAATATCTACATGTATTTATTTGTGCATTTCTCTCCTGAGGCTCCGTGAAAATTTGCTGTCTGCTTCATAAATTTATATATCTTGGTAAAGATTTGTTTATACTCCACCCCAAAAATGTTGGTTATCTTAAGCTATACATGTATATGAAAGAAACCTAGGTTACACACTTTGTCATGCAGTTGCGTACCACTTCACATTTTGGATGGAATATTGGTCTCTAGGTTGGCATGGATAAGGGCAGAGCTTGAAAATTCTTAAAATTGTCACTCATCATACATTACCAATTGCATCAAACACTATGGTGAAATTGATATTCAACATGAGCAAAATTCAAAATTTTTACTCGTTCTTCAGTGTGAGGTAATGGTAACTGCATGTTTTTTGGCCCTGAAGGGTCATATTGGGAGTGATGAGACAGATAAACAATTTCTGTTGACAAAATGGCAAACAGTGCAGATCTTGATCAGACTGCTGATCTGGGTCTATAATGTTTGCTTCAATACTAGAGCTTTTTAGATACTCACTTTGTCATGTTGTTGACACATGCCTTTTCGTTTGCGTGGAATATTAGTTTCTATTTTGGCACGAACGAGGGTCATATTAGGAGTGATGAGACAAAGATGGGCAAGGCCCTCCTGCATAACAACAGCAGCAAGATCAGCATGTTTTGTTGGATCACAGGCTAATTCTGTAATGACAAATGCATGAAACACTTCAGACTTAACCAATTATATAAGCACAAACATAATTTGATTTAAAATCAACATCAAACAGTATAATAATATTATTCAGTAAAAGTTAATAAGAAGGAAAGAAAGCTAATAGATTACAGATGGATTTCCTCTGACAGGACATTTAAGAATGTTCTAAATTGTTCATATTCTGAAAACCCATACAAAGCAAAATCACAGTCAATCTTTATTAATTGGGAAGTCCATTTATCCTCTCAAGGGATGTTGTAAGAGACATCTGACAGAAATAGTGAAGACCCAGGACAGACCACTTCTAACCAGCAGTCTCCTTACGGAAAGTCTAACCTGGGTCTGCTTTGACACTTGCATCCCAATATCAGGGGTCAATATGGTATTTCAATTTTATACCCTACCTATTCTTTCTAGTGACACACTGTCCCACTCCAGCTTCCCCAGAGTAAACTTTCTATTTAACTCCAAATCTAGTGTGTGATATGCTCCCATCTGAAATTGATTTATATAAAGGATATGCAAAATTGACCCACATGACAATACAGTATACCATACTATATTTATTTGGTTATAAGACGGGATGTTATTCTTTCTCTTCTAAAAGAATGCCATCCTTAGGAAAGGCAAAACCCTGTCTTACAACTGATGAAATATGGTAGTCCATTAATTACAGTTTAAGGTCAACACAAATGCACAGCGCTAGATGGTCATTTGCCTCTTTCTTTTAACAGCATCCATGACATGACAGTAATATATCTGTAACAGCATTATATGGAGTGGCATTTTAACCATGCTCTGAAGTTTGATATCAGTAACATGTAAACTGCATCTTTTTTTGTTAAAAAATTACCATTTATTTGCAAAAGTTTTTTTACCATATACAGGTCTACCTCATTATAACTCCCCTCGCTATAACACGGATTTCAATATAACACGGTCATGTCTTGGCTCCCAAATGGTTATTTTCCTATTGTTCTAATGTAAATAACCTCATTATAACACGGTTTCACTTATAACACGGTCTGTTTCTATGGACCCCAAAGATAGCGCTATAATGAGGTAGACCTGTATAGTCTAATATTATACAAAAACAAAATTCCATGTGCATTTATAGTCTTTTATCAAAAATACCTCTGAGAAATGGTTCTAATGGAAGGACACACAGTACCATATTCAGCTATAAAATGGAGTATGACCCCAGATATCTAAATCTGTCTCATGAAATTCTGCTACAAGATGGTTTTTGTCGCACCTCCGTCCCTTCACAATTTATGTCAACCCTAGCATTTTAGTCCATTCTAATGACTTATTCTCTGAAACCACTGCATCCATGGTTCTCAAATTTCACATGCAGCATGATCAGACAGTAGGGCTTCAGAATAGTAAAATTCTGGCGGGTCGAGAATCCAAAATGGCAGCCATTACTAAAAATAGCAAAACTAATAAAATCAACTTTTTCTCCAGAATCACTTGGTAAATTTGGCTGAAATTTTGTATGAGGCATAAGTGGGACCTTGGTATTCAGAATTATCAAAACGAAAAAAATCTGTAGCAGAATTAGGTCACAGTGACCTTACGACGACCCTAGAATTATTTACATCGACCCTAGCATTTAAGTCCATTCAAATGACTTTTTCTCAGAAACCACTGCATCCATGGTTCTCCAATTTCACATGCAGCATGATCAGACTGCAGGGTTTCAGAATGGTAAAATTCTGGCGAGTCTAGAATCCAAGATGGTTGCTGTTACTAAAAATAGCAAAACCAATAAAATCGAGTTTTTCTCCAGAACCACTTTGTATACTTGGCTGAAATTTTGTATGAAGCATAAGTTGGACCTTGGTATTCAGAATTATCAAAATGAAAAACATCTGTAGCGGAATTAGGTCACAGTGACCTTACGTCGACCCTAGAAAAATTTATGTCGACCCTAGCATTTTAGTCCATTCAGATGACTTATTCTCTGAAACCACGGCATCCATGGTTCCCAAATTTCACATGCAGCATGATCAGACTGCAGGGCTCCAGAATGATAAAATTTGGGCGGGTTGAGAATCCAAGATGGCCGTCTTTACTTAAAATAGCAAAACCAATAAAATCAAGTTTTTCTCCAGAACCGCTTGGTATATTCATTGAGTTCTTCATGTGAAGGTACTCAGCAGGTGTGACATAGCATTCCGCGGAATTCTTGTTCTCTTCCAAAACAATCCCAAAAATCTAGATCCATCTTATACGATGGATCTAGATTTTTGGGATTAAACCTGGCTCATAACCGAAGAATACAATGATTTGTACAAAACAATTTTAGAAAATCCAATTACAAAATAAATCAGGTTTTACCTTTACATATTGATTTTCTGTTATATTTCGACCCCTGACCCTGAGAACACATCCCAGTGTGTCGAAGTCTATTGCCTCTATTTTGATGGTCAACATGGTACGAACTTTATTTACACTCACACTTCCTGTAGCAGACTCTGTCTGGACTTTTCTGGAATGAAGACAGGATAATTTTGGAAGCAGATGTAATATCATGGCTTATTTATAATAGTAACGTCATGTTATTACATTACGTTCTTAACGTCAGTTTCTTAGTTACAGTATAATGTCTGACAGTGAGAAGTTTCCATGTAATAATAAAACACAGAGACAGCTTACTGCTGCTTTTATCAGACATAATCAATCCCAGTAAAATATTAGATATTTCTGCCGGAACCTCTGTCTTACAGCCAAATAGAAACAATACTTCTATCCTAATGTTTAGGGGCATGAGGGAAAGAATTTAAGAAAGTGTCAAAAAAATTTCTTCACTAAAGGCCCAAAGTTTGGCTCATCTGAAATCCTTGTGATTTACAGCATAGTTTAAAACATGGAGTGGTTTAGAGTGGTCTGGCAGATATAATCCACTGATTTTGGATAGTTCTCTTATAATAAGAACAAATTTGCTCCCTCTAAGGGAGGGAATTCTTTCCTGCTGTAAGAGTACCATTCCAGGCTGTGGGCATAAATTATAGCCAAAGGATGGATGGAAGGATGACTTGCAGTTTTACATCCTTTTCAACAATATTTCAGTCATATTAGGATGATGGGAGGATGATAATGAAAGGTTGTGTGCAATGGAACCCTGTTTATGATTGAAAAGATTTCTACCTCTGGGAATCAATCTCAGGACTGCTAGATCAGCAGGCCAGGGCTTAACCCACTGAGCTACTAGGGCTTCCGTGTAGCATCCATTCTATTCAATTCCATTCCACGTTTTAAACTACACTGTGATTTACAAAGTCCGTATTGTTTACCTTATAGTTCCAGATCTCAGTGAATCTCCAACACATACCAGATTGTAGGCATGCCACATGTCCTCAGCCTCTTCTGGTATCAGGGTCACACTCCTGAAATATAATGTATTAATCCTATTGAACGTCCCTGGGGGCATTGCATTTTGCAAAAGGAGGAGGGGGGATTATTTAGAGCCTTAAGTGTAGTAAATCAGCAAACTGTCTAATGCTGCTAATAAAGAGTATTAAGGTGAATGGGTGCACTGCAGAGGAAGCAACTCTACTATTTTTGTCTTCCTTATTAGTTGGGATCAACTTTTAAAGGAAAGAATTTGCTCCTGTAGGAGCAAATTCTTTTCTTTAAGATTTGACCTAATGTCATAGAGCTACCTCATCCAGAGAAGCAAACATGAATTCATGCAAGTTAATATAACATCATTTTGGGAAAAAGGTCATTTATTACAGCAGGGGCGTTTATTAGGTTTAGTTCGGTCATGGTAGTTTATCAAATATTACCCTTAAAATCCTAAATATTGGAACATGTCTGAGCAAACAGTGCAGACCTATATCAGACCTTTCTCAATCAGACTGATCAGGGTCTTCATTTAGCCATTCAGACACATTACTTTTGCATTAAACATGTAAAAACCAAACTGTTCCATTTTAAGGATAATTACAGATATTATTAGGTGTCCCAATTTTTTTTTGAATTTTTACGGGGCCAGTTGGGATGACATTTACAAATTGCAGTAACTCAGGTCAGTCAGCACATCTACATAGGCTGACAAGAGCCTCTGTTATTCCCAGGACTTTTATGATGGTTGATGCTTGGTGGTAACGCTCATGCGCATCAGAGCTCTAGATAAGAGGGAGTATTTGATGATAATTAGTGATAATTTTTGCTTATTCTGCATAAAAACATATGTTGTGACCCCTCATCTGAACCGTCTCGGTGAGACTGTTCAGATGAGGGGTCACAACATATGGTTTCAAAGAGAAATAAAAAAAATTATCCCTCAATTATCATCAAATACCCCTCTTATCTACAGCTCTGCGCATGTTAATGACTCTTTGTTGTCAGCTGATACAATGATAGAAACGATAATCTCTACGTCAGCCTCCTTTGATCAGCACGGTAGTGATACAAGCCTATCTCTGCAATGTAACACTAAAACGTGATTCACCTTTCACCAGCTTACGATGAAAATACTGAATAATTCAAATTATCAAATTATCATATGACGTCACATCAGAGACTGTAATAAAGCCATGCATTAAAATGATAATCCACTAGTGGATTAAATATGCAAATCACATCGTAACGTTATGCATTGACGTCCCTAAAACGTCGGGTTTTCTAATAGCAAAATCGTGACGTTTTAGTGTAAAATTTGCTGATAAAATGCGATTCAAGTGTCATATGATAAATAGAATCTTGCATTCATGCTCCTGTATTATTGAATTTATTAAACTCATTGGTGAAAAAAATAAGATGCTCGGCAGAGCCTCGCATCTTATCTTTTTCCCCATCTCGTTTAATAAATTCAATAATACAAGAGCACTCATGTAAGATCCTCTCTTTATTTAACCATTTGTTAAATAATAGAAGAACAACTGAGGTGGTACAGTACACGCAACGTGAAGACTTGATCTGACACGCTCTCGCGTGACACTTAAAATCGCGAGGAGGGGATTAAAATCCACGAGATTCTCTCGCAACTCTCACGCATTTCACACTAAACTTCCTCGCGTGTTTGAAAATCCCCACGTTCCACGCAAGAAAATTCCTCGCATCTCGCGTGAAATTCATAGAATGATGTATGCGAGAAACTTTCTCGCATCACGCGTGGAATTTTGTCCAGGTAGGTATTTCTATACAAGTACATATACCTTTACGATTCGCATATTTTTCGGCGCTGATAACGGTTCAATTAATACATTGTAAGCGTGCGTGAATAACCTAATTGATCGCATCCTCAACGAAAGTATTCTTGACCGTACGGTATTTACATTTACGAATTAAAGATGGGTTGATAAAAAATCATGATCGGCGTAATTTTGTTGCAGTTAAGCGGCGAGTCAATTAGAGAGGCTTATGTTTGAAAGAATATTGAAAGACAAAAAATTTCGCTCAGCCGCCACCGATAATAGCCCAATCCATGTCAAAGCAGTCACAAAGATCAAAGCGTTTCGATCAGCTTTTGAACTCAAAGATATAGCCGCTAATGGCACGTGCCGAAAATTTACTTCAACCAATATAAACTTTCTGATGTAAGAGCGGTCAAGTTTCCATTAAAAGCGCACGCGACTGGGCAGTCTCAGGGGTGATTGACATCCACGTATTCGACTCTCTGAATTATGCAAATTTGTAAACCTGTTTGAGTGGCAGCTAAAAAATTACGTCACAGCTGCATCCTCTTAATCAGTTCATTCATGAAATATGGAAAATATGATCAATAGTCAAAGTGTTTGGATTTTAAAAATGCATCAAATATGAAGGAAAAATAAGAGGTGAGAAGTTTTTTTTTTTTTTTTATTCCGAACTCTGCGTGGCAAGATCGTATCTATATGAAAAACGAAACTGATACTGCTGCGCGGAAAAATTCTCAAAGTATTCGGACTAATAAACATAATATCCATATTCATATTTAGAGGTGACTGAACGCATTCAGGGCCTTCGCCATAATAAAATGTAAAGACGGTAGCATTTGTTGAAATACGTAAACACAGCACGTTTATAGGTCAGTCTCGTGCCTTGACATCAAAGGACGCCGCTCGGAGCACAAAATGGTGAAAGGAATCTTATTCCATACACTGATAGTAAATATTAGGATCAGCCTGCGCAGTATTAAATTGCCGATCGTAATTTTTGCCGCTAAAAATTTTCGAGTCGGCGCAAAAAAAAGACCAGTCGGTTGGAAACCGGAATCGCACAACTTTTTTTTAGGCCCAATGTAAAAATATATAAGTGAATTACCTGTACAACATAAAATGACCTGTGAAATTGACAGGAATCGTTAATCCTTTCCACTCGAAAACACGCGTCACGCGTGATTAAGTTTGGCGCCGATGACTCACCTGAGCATACATGGAGTTAATCTTTTCTCTCGAAAGTTGCGTGTCTCGCGTGAAAAGAAATTGTTTTCTCGCGAGTTTAACGTCACGCATCTCGCGAGTGTCTCGCATCTCCCACGCATTTCACACGCAAAAACCCCACTAAACTTTCGTGGAAAAGATTAAAATTTCTCGCGAGAGCGTGTTAGATCAAGTCTTCACGTTGCGTGTACTGTATCTTACCAATAACAATCTTAAATCACTGATTATTTGTCAATGTCATGTTCATCTCTGGTTTGGACGCCATGTTTGTTTGTTTACATGTACAGTGCTCATTATCACAACATGAATAAATAACCATCTCTAATTCGGTGATTGATTGATTGAATGATTTGATGCTTAACGTCCACGGTAAACAGCTAAGGTCATGTCCGGACGGTCAGTTAACCTTACCACACTATTCCTGAGCAGGCTTAGACCTCCTAAGCGGTTAACCAGTACTAAGTGCACATACTTTCGTCAGTAACTGACAACTGCCCTTCTTGAATCAGTGGAAGGAGAAACAAAAGTATGTGGTCAGACCAGGTTTTGAACACAGGACCCCTGACTTATGAGTCAGGTGCCCTACCGATTGCGCTACGCGGCCCGTCTAATTCGGTGAATTAAGATTGTTTTTGGTAAGATACTGCCACAATTGTACTCATATTTTTTACCAAATTATTCAATCAGTTGAATTATTTAGTATTGTCATGGCAGACTGGTTGAAGGTGAATCATTTTTCAATGTTACATTGCAGAGATAGGCTCGTATCATTACCATGCCAATCGTAGAAGCTAAGGTAGTGATTATTGATCACTTCTAATGCAATGAGCAGTTTCTCCTGTGACGGTTTTCAATCCAGACAGAGGCGCTGCAGTACGGCTATTTTAAGGTCAGACTATTACTCAACAGGTGTCAAAGTGTGTATTTACCGTACTTATCATAAACATTTGGAGTGCTTTTTTTTCTCCAAGTACCGAATAATGGAAAATTTTCGCGTCGCCAAATTTTCGCAGATTTACCCCAAAAACATGAGGATTAATTTTCGTGGTTTTTAATTTTCGCCGATGTGAATATCCACAAAAATGAAAATTGTGTTTGTCCTGTAGAATATTGGCTTGGCTGAAAAATCAACACATACATGGAGAGAGAAACGTAAAGAAATTGTAATCATTTTGTTATGAACGTATTTGTTTAGATAGAATCGGCTGATTAAGGTATGGGAGGATACTCATCCTTTTTTTTCACAAAATAACATAAGATAGACATTTGTGCAAATCAATGTTTAGTTCACAGAAACAGTCAATTGAAGTATGTGAGCAATTAAGATAATGGCTATTGTTCAGGATAAAAGGAAACAGAACTCACAGTCAATTAAAAGTTGTGCGATTGTACTTACATAATCAGGTACAAGTGACTGTTAATCAAGCGAAAAAAAGTGACAGCCTGTTCAAATTGTAACCAGCTTACATAATTGCGCCGAAAATAATAGCTCTATAGCTACCTACTTTTAATGTTTTGTGAGTAGCTTTGAATACTGCAAACCATATGTATGGATGATTCAAATTTCTTTTTATATTTTGTACAAACTTGGAAAAAAATTTGTGGAGTTAAATTTTCGCGGATTATTACCGACCGCGAAAATTAGCCAACGCGAAAATTTCCCATTATGCGGTATTCATGAATCAATGGATAATTTGGCAACTTTTTCCACATTTGAGATGAGCGTTCTGCAATTTTTCATGGAATCAGGACAACTCGCCCCAAAGGCAACTCGCCCCAAGACAACCCGCCCCACTTTCAGAAGACAACTAGCCCCACTTTCAGAAGACAACTCTCCCCACGTTCTTAGACACTCATTTTTCTAAAGTATCTACGTCCTTGTCCCAGATCGAAAACGCAGCTCACCCCAATTTTGTAGTCTTCGTCTTGAAATTAAACTTGGGCACTGGGAATTTGACCTGCCACGTATCTGTGGCTTTAGCCTCTGAATAGGTCTATTTCTACACAATAAGAGAATAAAATGCTGTTCATATACGGACCAGGTAATTGTGCATATCATATTTACAGCAGCCCCACCCATAGTTTCCAGCCAGTGTCATGAGGAGTGACTAGGTCTTGCTATCATAAATGGCTCTACTAATATTCAAATATTAGTCTCAGGGCTTGACAAAAAAAAATTTGATCTACTTGTCTGGTACAGAGCTTCCACTACAAAATGCTGAAATTCTTGGGATTTCCCTATATAACTTATACATTTGTCTGGGCAAGTAAGAAAAAAAATTACTTGCCCAGCAAAATGTTTAACTTGTCCTGGGCAGCTGAACAATGGATTTGTAAGGCCCCGAGTCTAGCTATTTTTTGACAGCCATTGACCTGCCGTTTTTTTGTTGTTGTCTTTCAGTAGTTTTATAGTCCATAATATAGTCTGTTATATTAATACACAGTCATATTCAGGGCATCAAGCCAGAGCCCATTCACTTAAGGTGAACATTTTTTTCCCAAATTAACATCATTTTTTTCAGTTACAATTTTTGATAATTACACTGTTACAGTACACGCAACGTGAAGACTTGATCTGACACGCTCTCGCGAGAAATTTTAATCTTTTCCGCGAAAGTTTAGTGGGGTTTTTGCGTGTGAAATGCGTGGGAGATGCGAGACACTCGCGAGATGCGTGACGTTAAACTCGCGAGAAAACAATTTTTTTCACGCGAGACACGCAACTTTCGAGCGAAAGGATTAACTCAGGTGAGTCATCGGCGCAAAACTTAATCACGCGTGTTTTCAAGTGGAAAGGATTAACGATTCCTGTCAATTTCACAGGTCATTATATGTTGTACAGGTAATTCATTTATATTTTTACATTGGACCTAAAAAAAAGGTTGTGTGATTCCAGTTTCCAACCGACTGGTCTTTTTTGGCGCCGACTCAAAATTTTTTAGCGACAAAAATTACGATCGGCAATTTCCGCCATTCCGGAAATAACCGAAAGTGCCGAACAAATAGACAGCGTAAACCGCTCATGCTATGACGCGTAAAGCATACCAGTTTGTCGCATTGTATTTAATACTGCGCAGGCTGATCCTAATATTTACTATCAGCATATGGAATAAGATTCCTTTCACCATTTTGTGCTCTGAGCGGCGTCCTTTGATGCCAAGGCACGAGACTGACCTATAAACGTGCTGTGTTTACGTATTTCAACAAATGCTACCATCTTCACATTTTATTATGGCCAAGGCCCTGAATGCGTTCAGTCACCTCTAAATATAAATACAGATATTATGTTTATTAGTCCGAATACTTTGAGAATTTTTCCGCGCAGCACAATCAGTTACGTTTTTCATGTAGATAATGTGATTTTGCCACGCGGAGATTGGAATAAAAAAACAAACTTCTCACCTCTTATTTTTCCTTCATTTTGATGCATTTTTAAAATCCAAACACTTTGACTATTGATCCACAACGCAAAATCATATTTTCCATATTTCATGAATGAACTGATTAAGAGGATGCAGCTGTGACGTAATTTTTTTAGCTGTCAAACCAACAGGTTTACAAATTTGCATATTTCAGAGAGTGGATAAGTGGACGTCAATCACCTCTGAGACAGCCCATTTGCTAATCAAGTCATTGTTGTCGCGTGCGCTTTTAATGGAAACTTGACAGCTCTTACATCAGAAAGTTTATATTGGTTAATAAGTAAACCTTTCGGCACGTGCCACTAGTGGCTATATCTTTGAGTTCAAAAGCTGATCGAAACGCTTTGATCTTTGTGACTGTTTTGACATGGATTGGGCTATTATCGGTGGCGGCTGAGCAAAATTTTTTGTCTGTGTCATCTAACTAACCTATTAACAATATTCTTTCAAACATAAACCTCACTAATTAACTCGCCGCGTAACTGCAACAAAATTACGCTGATCATGATTGTTTATCAACCCATTCTTAATTTGTAAATGTAAATACCGTACGGTCAAACAATACTTGCGTTGAGGATGCGATCAATTAGGTTATTCACGCACGCTTACTATGTATTAATTGAACCGTTATCAGCGCCGAAAAAAAATGCATTGCGAATCATATGCCTTGTCTGAAAAGGTATATGTACTTGTAAAGAAACTTGCATTTACTGTACATGTACCTACCTCGACAAAATTCCACGCATGATGCGAGAAAGTTTCTCGCATACATCACTCTAAGAATTCCACGCGAGATGCGAGGAATTTTCTTGCGTGGAACATGGCGATTTTCAAACACGCAAGGAAGTTTAGTGTGAAATGGGTGAGAGTTGCGAGAGAATCTCGTGGATTTTAATCCCTTACTCGCGATTTTAAGTGTCACGCGAGAGCGTGTCAGATCAAGTCTTCACGTTGCGTGTACTGTATTTGAAGTATAACTGTTATCAAACTGTGGCTGTGAGGCATGCTACCAACACTCATTTATGCTTATTAGTAATTGTTGTCCCTTTTAGCGCCTAACGGGACAGGGTTTTGACAGGTTTACGAAGTAGAGCAAGCTGTCTTTTGAACTTTAGGTGAGATGCCTTGATGTGAGGGGGTGGGGGTAGGGCCGTCTGGGGCAAAATTGTTTATAAGGGCAAGTAGTCTCAGAATGTGGGGCGAGTTTGTAACTGGAGTGAATTTTGTGTGTTTTAAGATTTTAATATTGTCAGCATAGTGCTGATACTGTATGACTTTTGTATGTGTATCTTTGAAACTTTTTAAATCATTTTTGCATAATTATCTGTGGTGGCTCTAATCCAAGCCAAGTGGTCCATTCCGTCTTTTACAATATACCCTATAGTTAAGAAGGTCAAATTGCTTTCTTCTAGTGTACATGTTTTACAGTTATTACTCACTCACCTGTTGTAGGCTGTGAGATTACTTTGGCCAGTTAGTCAGTTCACAGTTGGAAGCCTTTGTGTTGATATCTCTTCTGAAGCTTTGAAACTTTATATTCTAGTTTGAAAATCCAAGTATATTTAATTTGAAAATCCAAGTTACCCAAGGTATGTAGTTACAGTAGCATTTAGTAGAACTGGTGAAATTATCAGCTTTTGATCCTTTTTGTATTTTTGTACTTTAGAAAATAGAGACAATTTAGCTAAATTCCAGAAACTGCAATTTTCCCTTTTCACTACATTAACTACTAAATTCACATTGCACTTAATATGTTAATTGCATTTCAGCATGAAGAGCACATAGAACTACATGGCTGAGTGGTGAGCGGCTTTGTGTGAAAGGTTCGGGCCCATAGTCTGGTAAGCATAATATTCAAGTTTTTTATCAGTAACAGGTTATATTTTAAATAAGGGTTTCAGAAGATAGCAGTGGATCACAGGTTAAATTCAGATGCTTTAAGTGCATTTGATTAAACAGTATTTCTTTATTAAGGTGGTTGACTGTATTCAAAGTACAGTTTAAATGCTGATAAGCCTCCTTTGATTGTCACTTTTGTTGTTCAAAATGGCTCGATTCATTTCATGGTTTTCGGGTGGCAATCATGGAAAACTATATCATGGCGAGCTTGCTAGTTTAGTATAATTAGCAGAGTGACCGTGGGACGAGGTTTTGTCAGTGTAATTTCTGTGTTCTTAACACTATTTAGTTGAATGAAGAAAATAGCACTGTTTTCTTCAATTTACATGTATTTAGAATTGTCTTTTATAATTTGTGATATACAAATGTGATAGCATTACTAAGGATCAAGTTTTATTCGTTTCACATTTTGTTTATAGGTTATTGACGCAAATATATGCTTATTTGCATATTTGCAATAAATCGGGGCGTACAATTTGTTACTGACGCAAATGTATGCGTATTTGCGTATTTGCAACAAATCAGGGCGTACAATAGCATTATCAATGTATAAGTTTAGTTATGACAGATTTGCGTGGAAAGTGCAAATTAGGCTTGTGTAGTTAGACTTGATAATCAGTAATGCGCACATGTATATATGAAATGTAAATAGATCTTAAGTCGTCATTACCTAATGCATTTAATTGTTTTATCTCTATTTCACAAATGGGTCATGTGGGAATGATTGGGAAGTTCTGCAGTTTTGCGATTCAGCAGTTGTCGCTGTATAATTGCTGCTAATGTTAAATAGCGACAATGTTGAATTTCGCATGCCAGTGAATTTGCAGATATTGGCGGAAGTTGAACTTTCGCAGATATTTGATGAATTCAATTATAAACATGATTGATAAGTTATTTATAATTGTTCATTTTAATTGCAGGACTTATTCTCCACAACCTTCATAGGATTTATCCTCTAGATGTTTTGATCCTCCATAATTGGGACATTTTCAATAAACATGTATCTTGCCTCCAAGATCTCGTGTCTCTTTTAAATGAGCTAGACGTGGCCAGCTGAGAGGCGAGTTACAAGTTGTCTTGGGACGAGTTGTCTCAGAATGTGGAGCGAGTTGTCACCTGAAGGTAGGGCGAGTTGTCTCGGGGCCAGATTTTTGTGGGGCGAGTTGTCTTGGGGCCAGTTATCTGTGTTTTTTTCATCAATTCAGCCTAGTGGATGTTCTGGGGGAAAAATGGGAGCAACGCATCCCCATCTTATATCCATATTCACGCTTTAACTTGGCAAGTATTAATGAGGTTGATTGGTATCAAAAAAAAAAAAATTAAATAAACAGGTTGGAAACTTTCAAATGGAAACTGATTATGACTAATTTATTGGTTACACACCAAGAGCCATTCATTTAAAGTTTGTAACACGGCAGCAGTGCTCCACTGACGTGACAGGTGCGAATTCTAGTTCAGACGAAAATGAATAACCAAAGAAAAGTTTTGTTGACACCGTCTTACCCTGCAGCGTTTTTGTCGATGTCTCTGCTTACTAACTTCATTTTAGTGTTTCTAATAGTATAATCATATCATCGAGTGAAATGGTGAATAATGTCAATAATAATGCAAAAATCTGGCAAATTATTGTGCAAGACAATTCAGCGACATAATCCGGGAAGTTCGGAATCCAGAATCCCGAACTACTGTTATAAAACAATTTTGATTGGATAATCTTTAGACAGCGGGTGAGCCTAAACGCCGTAAATAATATATTATGGGGTAGCGAGTGGGGCGGGTAGGTTTACGGGGGAGGGGGGAGGAATCTTTTTGCGTGATATACTGACTGGGAGGGGGTGGGGGTGGGGTCGGAAATCAATAAGCCTTGGGGCAGGGGGTCATATATTTTATCAGACATATGGGGGGGAGGGGGTCAGAATTCTTCCATCAGTCTTCATTTTTAAAAAATGTCTCAGCTTCTTGGGGCTTTGCCTCCCAGACCCCCTCCCCCTTTACTTCTAAAGTTTCAGACTCTATTCTTTCAAACTCAAACTTAAAGACATTTATGGGAATGACCTTGTTGCCATTCCTGCAGACCTTGTTGCCATTCCTGCGTCTGAGTACCTTGTTCGCAACACTAGACAGTCAAGACATACTCATCCACTTTCATATCGACAAATTTCAACTTATAAAGACTACTACAGGTTCTCATTCTTCCCTAGGACTATTATCCATTGGAATGCCCTCCCACCCTACATACCGGTCCTTCCCACCTTGTTGCAGTTCAGCAGTGCTGTCTGCCAGGTAATCCATGTCTCTCCCTAAACATCAATTTCTGTTTTTATCTTTTAACTATACTAACACTCTTTATCGCACTGTACAAACTCATTTCACACACTTTCCTATACTACTGTTCCAGCTAACCCCCTTCAACTTGGTTCGCCGGAACCCGTCTGATGTCCCCCTCGGGGGTTAAGACGTAACGGAAGATAGGTAGGTAGGTAGGTAGGTGACATACAAAACCTGGGCAGCTTCATCCAAAAACAGCTCTTTTCATATATTTGCTAGTTGAACAGTATACAATTGTCTATAAAGTCATATCAAGTAAATGATTTTGTTCTCAGTTAAATTTAATGCCTGCGTTTGTGATAGCAGCTCTCCATGTGCCTTGTCATCAGCAAAACTACAGTAGCTTCTGGGGGCTGTGCCCCCAGACCCCCGCCCCAGAAGCCCAATTAATATTAATAATAGTTATAATTATTGAACATTTAACAAACATATTTCTGGAGCCATGGCATCAGCAGATGAAAAGTGCAAAACATGCAGGCAAAGATTAAACAGACCATTAATTTGCATGCTTAATTCATTTAAGCTGGCAGAATAGGAAAATGTTCTTTGTGTTTCATACAAATTTTGATTGAGGTCAGTCTGACATAAAATATATCAGGTAATATGGTGTGTGTGTGTGTGTGTGAAGGGTAGCTGGGATGGGATGGGAGGCGGGGGGGGGGGGGGGGGGTTATTAAATTAATTTTTTTTGGGGGGGGGCGGGGTCGTAAAAATTTTTTGCTGAGACTTTGGGGCGGGGGGCGGAAATTTTTTTTGGTAAATCATATGAAAATGTACACCCACCTAATAATAAATGTCTCTTCCCTTACTTGCAGGTGGATTGCGTTTTACTACCGCGATGCCAAAGTATAAAGAAAAAGAACAGTAAAACATGATAGGCTTTTAAAGACTGTACAGAATTATAAAACAGGCTACAACAAATTTTGTAGAGTTAGAACATGGGGTGGTAAAGTGACCTCAGTGCCACACTGATCCAGTGTGGACAATGCAACTACTGAAACAGGTAATCTATTGAATTCCAATATGTAATGACTGCAGGGAAAATCAAGTTGGCTTCTTTAAAAATAATCCTATAGAATGGTCTCTGCAATGTCTTATTCAGTTTAGAAGCCGGTTTTTATGCCCCCAACTTTGGAGAAGTTGAGGGGGGCATATTGGTTTGGGCTTGTCCGTCCGTCCGTCCGTCCGTCTGTCCGTCCGTAACGCTTTTTGGCAGCTGGGAATCTCAAGAACCGCTTATTCTAGGATCTTGAAATTTCATATGTGGCATGTGCATGAAAAATAAGTGGACCCATATTTTTTCTTTTTTTTCCGCCGGTCATGTATTTTTAGAGATATGCCCTTTTTAACTTAGTCTATGGAATCTTGTGAACAAAATATCTCAAGAACCCCTGATGCCAGGATTGTGTAATTTTGCAGGAAGACATTTCCCAAGGTGTAGATGACCTGATTAACTGTTGAAATAAATCGTGAACTTCTGACCGAGTTATGTCCTTTTTTGACTTAGTGCATTGTAAACTCATGGAACCTTGTGAACAAAATATCTCAAGAACCTATCTATCTATCTATCTTCCTTTACGTCTTAACCCCCGAGGGGGACGTCAGACGGGTTCCGGCGAACCAAGTGCTGAAGGGGGTTAGCTGAAATAAAAGTATAGGAAAGTGTGTGAGATGAGTTTGTACAGTGCGATAAAGAGTGTTAGTATAGTTAAAAGATAAAAACAGAAATTGGTGTTTAGGGAGAGACATGGATCACCTGGCAGACAGCACCACTGAACTGCGCCAAGGTGGGAAGGACGGGTATGAAGGGTGGGAGGGCATTCCAATGGATGATAGTCCTAGGGAAAAATGTGAACCTGTAATAGTCTTTAAAAGTGGGGATTTGCCGATATGAAAGTGGATGGGTATGTCTTGATTGTCTAGTGTTATGAACAAGGTACTCAGATGCAGGAATGGCAACAAGGTCATATGTGACCTTGTACATCATTATAAGACGACAATCTATACGTCGTTGGTCTAGGGGGCGCCAATTTAGGTCCTTCAACATAGCAGTAACGCTGGATGTGTAATTATAATCTCTTGTCGCCCACCTGGCAGCCCGTCTTTGGACTGCTTCCACTTTATGTATATCAGTGGCAGTGTGGGGGGACCATACTGTTGAAGCGTACTCCAACTGGGGCCTTACTAGTGTTTTATAAGCTACTGATTTCAGGTCCTTATTATGGACCCGAATGTTTCTTTTCAGAAATCCAAGAGTCTGGTTAGCGCTCTTGGTTATATTATCAATATGGGTACTCCATGTTAGGTCATCCGAAATGGTGACCCCGAGATATTTTGCAGATGAAACACTATCCAGCTCAGTGTCATGTAAAAAGTACTTAGTCTGAATGGGGTTTTTAAGACGAGTGACGTGAAGGACCTGACATTTAGAGGGGTTGAAGTTCATATCCCACATCTTTTCCCATTGTTCTAGGCTGAGTAGGTCCTTTTGGAGGACCTTGCCTTCGGATGGTGAGCTAAGAGCAAGGTACATTGCAGTATCATCTGCAAAGAGCCTTACTCTTGATTTGACCTGCTCAGGTAGGTCATTGATGTATGCAAGAAAGAGAATTGGTCCGAGAACTGAGCCCTGCGGGACGCCAGAGGAGACTGGGATCAGGTTTGAATTTAGTCCGTTAATTACCACAGCCTGCTTTCTATTGTCTAAAAAGTCCTTAATCCATTGTAAAGCGACTCCTCTGATACCATAGTGATGCAATTTTTGAAGAAGTTTTTCATGGGCAACTTTGTCAAAAGCTTTACTAAAATCTAATAAAATCAAATCAGTCTGTTTGCCCATCTGCATAGTTTTAGACAATTCATCAATCAGCATGATAAGCTGCGTCTCGCAGGATCTCTTTTCTCGGAACCCATGCTGTAATTCATAAAGAATGTTCAGTTCAGTAAAGTGTTTAGATAGGCTAGATGCAACAATGTGCTCTAGTACCTTACAGAGGACACAGGTCAATGATATGGGCCTATAGTTAGCAGGGTCGGCTTTGTCCCCTTTCTTAAAGATGGGGGACACATTTGCCTCTTTCCAAATATCCGGTAATTTTCCAGTATCCAAGGATCTTTGGAAGATCAGCTGCAGGATGGGAGAGAGCTCTTTGTGTAATGACTGTAGTACAATGGGTTTAAATTTGTCTGGTCCTGCAGCCTTGTGTGGGTTCAAGCCTATGAGCAGCTTGTCAATGCCTTCAGCTGAAATGCTTATATCTGGCATTTGGGGGTAGGGACTGGGCTGGAAGGGGAGTTCGACACCAGAATCGTGCAAATCTTGCAATGACTTTTGTGCAAGGGACTTAAGACTTACTGGGGTCTTGGGGCTAAACACTGACTGAAACTGATCATTTAAAGTATTGGCCTTATCTGTTTCTGAGGAATAAGTCTGTCCGTCCCTTCTCAGGGAAGCAATACCGTTTGAATCCTGTTTGGAGTGCTTGAGCAGAGAGTACAACTTCTTTGTTTTGACCTTTGGGGGTTCTCCCATGTTTTGGTCATCCCTTACTTCATTGAGACCTAGGATATCGCCTAGGTACTTTTCGTAGGCCCTTTCTGAAACCCGCCGTACTAAGTGTTTGTATTCCAGGAATTTGTTATGGTCATATGGTCTGCCGGACCTGGACCAGCGTTTGTAAACCTTATCTCGCTTACGTATTAAGCGGCGGATTTCTTGGTTAATCCAGGGGAACCCATCCCGGGTACCAACTTTCCTTACAGGGATGAAGGTGTCTATACCTTGCTGTAGTTTGGAAGCAAACTTATCCCACAGGATTTGGACATCTGTGGTAGCAAGGTCAGACTGTGCCATTTCTATGTAGAAATCCCTCATGGACTGCTTAAGCTGGTCCCAGTCTGCTTTCTTATACAATGACCTTGATGCTGGGATCACGATTTTATGCAGCAAGACATTTCCAAGGGGTAGATGACCTGATTAACCTTTTGAAAACAAAAAAAATCATGAATTTTTGACCGAGTTAGTGCATTGTAAGCCTATGGAATTTTGTGAGCAAAATGTTTCGAGAACCGCTAATGCTAGGATCATGGTTTTTTGCAAGAAGACATTGTCCAAGGTGTAGATGACCTGATAAACGTTTGAAAAAAAGGCGAATATTTGACTGAGTGATATTACCTACCAGTTAAATCACGGTGGGCCCGACCCGTGACGACCCAGATTATTGTGACCAGACAGATGCACAATGTGTGAAATAATTGAACCCTGAAAAAAGTAGACATCATTGCGTTCTCTCGATAATGTCCCACCGGGGCAATCAACGTTGAATCAACATTGAATCAATCTTGCTTCAACGTCATGACGTTGAATCAAGATTGATTCAATTTTGATTCAACGTTGTGTGCCTGCCGGGATAGCTTTAAAGTTGGTCATAGTCAACCTCTTTTTTACCTGTTCAACCTGATAAGTGAAAGAGCTGAAAAAATAAACAAATGATCGCACATTACTCTCAATGTACTGAAATACCTTCAGGCTTAAGTACATTTTCTATCATGATGGTTACTGTTTAGATTCGCCTTGCGGAGCATAGATCAGCGTATTAAAGTAGCGTGAAATAGCCTAAAACGTATGTTGTTTTCTTCTAAAAAACACATAAACATCATTGATGATAGCCATTATGTCTTTGTAGTATCATGTCTTTGGACTACCTACCTACCTAGGTTTTTAGGACACCACAGATGACAACAATCCCTTTCCATCTTGTCCATTTTCAGCTGTCCCATTTGTGTTGTAGAATCAGTACCATCAATATTATTTCATGTACCTACCTATTTACCTATCTACCTACCTACCTACCTGCAAGGTTTTTAGGACACCACAGATGACTTTGCAACAATCCCTTTCCACCTTGTCCATTTTAAGCTGCTCTTTGTGTTGTAGAATCAGTACCATCAATATTATATCATGTAATGTTTAAAGTGTTTATAATAAACTGGCATTATGGGTGCATTGACTAGTTTAACAAACTTCTGTTTTAGTTTGGCTTTCACACCGTCTTTGCAGGGTGCAACTACGCTACTGTTCTGTTCTATTCTGATCCTTAGTGATCCGCCGCTTATTCAATTCGGCGCACCCTCATATGAGGTAGTATTAATACTGAAAGTTCCTTTTTTGTCGTAGACATATCATAGCATGCATGACCTGCATCCGGGTTTTTATTGTATGGGGGATAATAAACACAATCTACCATTTGTGAAAAGAAACAGTTTTAAAATGACGTTTTATGAATGTAAACTTTATTTTTGCTTCGTTTCGCTTTCAATTTAATCGCCGTTATTTGCGGATAGACGTGTTTTATTCAATAATAACGAATGACGAAAAGTGTATTGCAAATTTCATGACCCGTTTGAGCAGCCGTAGATCAGGCGCATTCGAGTTTTCCAATCGTTAGTTGTGCACTGCATAACCTACATCATAATATGAGGTTATGAACCCAGTAAACCGCCATTACATAGAGTAAAGCGATAATAACCGCTGGCGTGTGAGGGGAGGTAATCCAAACTATCCAATCGTGTATTGAAAGCCATAACCGCACCGCGCTTCCGATCTGCCGCGCCAGAAATCAGTCTTCTTTAACAACTGATGTATTTCTAACTAAAATTACAAAGAAACAAACAGTGCTTCCACTAGTGGAAGTCTGGGGGTCTGTGACTTCTAAAACTGAATTTTTCGAAGCTTAACAAAAAATCAGACATACCCCTTATCTTTTTGAATTCGTATACTAAGTCATCATAAAATTCTGGTTCCGATAGGCCTTCATGTGTAAGTGATTTTAACCTGACACTGAGTTTTGAAACCAATTCATTGCATCGGCGATAAAATTTTCTAGATAAGGAATTATTACGATGCAGGCTTATCTTGATACTCATTTGTTCAATTGCACACACGCTCACTCACTCACAAACTCACGAATTCACTCCCTTGGCAATTGGGCCAAACGAAGTCAGGGAAAATCATGAAAATATAAGGCAGAAAAAGCTAAGAAATAGACTTTTAATAAGTGTTCCCCCGGTAACAGCTAGCTCCTGGTGAGGTATCGGTATTTTTGCAGTTCAGTCATGCCATTAAATCTTACTTGTGGTAAATAAACTAGGATATCGAAGTTGTATGGAAATGAGTAAGGAAAACATCAGTTATGGCCATGGTGCCGCATGGTTATATACCTATGCGCCAGTCATTTGTTTCCACAACCCCCACCAACAGAAACGGAATTTTTACATTTCAGAGATCTGTGATGATTAGCTGATGGTAACAACCTTGCTCTTATTTCGACCCTATACTACAGAAAATCTCACAGGGTAAAGGACCCCAATCTTAAAACTCCGGCACAATGGAAACAATTAAAATATATTGCCCTGCACCTTGGTCCGGCTATCACAGCGCCATTGTATCATCGTAGGCCCGGAACGTCCCGTTACCATAGTCTAGCTGCAGTTGCAGTTATCCATTGAGGGATTATTGGGTTGCCCTTTATATTAATTCATGTTTTGTCCACCATTTTGAAGGACTTCTTAGTAAATCAACAACCCAACAAACTCTATTCGTTTATTGTGTTTCCGTTCATTCCTGGCGCAGCCCATCTTTGTAGGTTGAGGCGAGGATGCAAATGACAGCAGGCCGAATTGACCCGGACGAGTTGAATGGCGGCCGAGTTGACCCAGGAGCCGTGAAGACCCCAGGCTTACAGAAAGCAGGCCGAATTGACTCGCTTCTTCCATGACATACTATCGCCAGACAATAGTTGTAATCGAACTCGACCAAGGCTGATCACGATAATCCTCACTCGGGAATTCATGTTTTGTCCTTGAACAAGACACATTTACTTTACAAAAGTACTGATAATACCCAGGAAGCGGTGGATCCGTCCTGACATGACTGAAAAGTTGTTCTTTAAAAACGAATTTCATCTTCGACAATTATCTTTTTTAAAGATGTTTCTTGTTACTTTTAAGACTGGTGATAATGTGCTGTAACTTATTACGGTATTTAGATACACCGTTTTCGAACAACCAATGAAATGCGACGTAACAAGCTTCCATGAAAACACGGGAGGTAATCAATATTTGTTGGTTTCCGGCTTTTAATTGCTGGGAGCCAAAAATGTATACAATTTACTGTCCTGTCTATTGATTTGTTTCCTGAATGAAAATAGGTTTGTATCTTTATTTTCTCTGTCAGACAACTCGCAGTTAATGTCACAAAGATTTGTAAGTAGCCTCCTAAAGTTTCAGACAAAAATGTGTGGTCGAAGTGTAGACTCTGATTTGACGACTCATTATTCAATTTCACAAGTTTTTTTTGTCATGTAAACATTGTAATAATATTATTGCAGCTCAACAGCTGCAAACTCCGTCTGACAAACTGATGAGAAACTGCCAGAGAACAGCTTTCCCCCTAGCAATTTTTCCCCTTGAAAAACGGGCTATATTTTTTTTCAGTTTCTTCTCTATGGCTCTTTCTATTTCTTGAAATTTCATCCAACACTCAGCCTCCTTGCATTTTGTGTGCTGACCATGAAGTGATCTACTCACAGCAGCGGTTAACATCAACATTCAACACCATCTTTTTTTTTCTTGTTTGACGTCATTATGTAACGAAGCAACAGAAAGACTGTACAACCTCCATACCTTACTATTTTGTTGATTTCTATTAAGGAAGTGTCTCCGGGTACGGTACCGTATCCCTAGACCCTGGGTCTCCAGGTACGGAACCGTACCCCGAGACTCTGGGTCTCCAGGTACGGCAGTAAGTTTTCAATACTCTATATATGTATTAAGTAGTTTTACCTATTTAATATAGTTAATCCATCAATAAAATTACTCCTTGTAAAAAATTCATTGAGTCGTCATCTTGCTAGGGAAAATTATAACCTTCAAGTCCGTCATTTGCGTTATTTTGACTGATGTACATAAACTGCGAAAACACGGCCGATGTGTATTATTTGATCGCCCGCTAATTGCACACAGAAAATGATTTCTGAAGAGTGCAAACAACTATCATCTTGTTATAATCTGCACAAATAGACAATTACACTTATTTTTTAAAAAAGTATCCATCTTTTAATATTTCTGCGATAAGCAATGTAGACCAAAAACAGACGCCTAAAAAACGCATGCAGCGTTCTTAAATATGCCTTTCGTCAAACAAGTCATGTGCGCCAAGTGAAGTTCTCCAAGTGTTGTTGCACAACTTAATCGAAATAACATTGAGTATTCATTATTATACGTATTTATTTGTGTGCTTATGAAGGTATTATCGCTTTTTTAACAGATATCGCATTGTCGGAATCAGGACAGCTCGGACCAAAGACAACTCGCCCCACAAAATCTCGGACCAGGGCAACTCGCCCCAATTTTTTTAAAACTTACCACCAGTCAACGCGTCCCATATCATAAGCTTGCCAAAAGTCAACTCGCATCAAATTATAAATACTCAGCCCAGATGTATCATGAGTATTTTTAAATGCCACTGAAAATGTACCGTGTGACTTCATGTATATGCACTGACAAATTAACAATCCCTGACACACAACTTGAAGGGATTTACGGTAATTACGAGCGTCTTTGTAAATTTGGTTTTAGCTGCCCCCGCCTTCCCCTCACCCCTTCAAAAAAGATAATCATTAACATAATAGAAAGCCATATAATTGATTGAATTTCACCTCAGCGGAACGTATCCATAGCCGCAATACCGGGGCGCCGTTCGTCCGTCCATTGAATAAAAACTGTTGAATTTTATTATTAATTTGGACAAAACAGGTGTGAAAAACAACAGTTATTGGTGTTAGCGCGAAACCGTCGTGTTATTAGCTCACCTGAGCCGAAGGCTCACAGGTGAGCTTATAGTATAGGCAGGCATCCGTCGTCCGTCGTCCGTCGTACGTCGTCCGTCGTCCGTCCGTCCGTCAACATTTTCAAACGACATCTCCTCTGAAACTACAAGGCCCATTGTAACCAAATTTCATATATAGCATCTATAGGCAGGGGGAACCAAGAATACTGTTTTTTATCCAAATCGCTTCAGAACTTTGGTTGCTATGGCAACTTAAAGTTTCCATTGACTTGTATGGGAAAAATAGAAAATTTGCATTTATTGCTATGTCACTGCAGATATTTTGACAAAACTTATACAGAAATGTTTGTTGAGTAGTCCTCTATCAACCACCTGAAATTTATGTCAGTTGCACAATTTGGCTGGTTGCCATGGCAACCGAATGGTTAAAAATAGAAAAAAATGTTCAAAAATCATCTCCTCAGAAACTATGCAACCAATAAAGCCCAAACTTCACAGAAAGGCTCTTGGTACTGGCCTCTATAAAAGTACTGTTTTTCTTGGCAATTGCTCTAGCAGTTTGGTTGCTATGGGAACTTAAAGTTGCCATTGACTTATAATGGGAAAATAGAAAATTTGCATTTATTGCTATGTCACTGCAGATATTTTGACAAATCTTATACAGAAATGTTCCTTGAGTAGTCCTCCATCAACCACCTGAAATTTATGTCAGTTGCACAATTTGGCTGGTTGCCATGGCAACCGAATGGTTAAAAATAGAAAAAATGTTCAAAAATCATCTCCTTAGAAACTATGCAACCAATAAAGCTCAAGCTTCACAGAAAGGCTCTTGGTACTGGCTTCTATAAAAGTACTGTTTTTCTTGGCAATTGCTCTAGCAGTTTGGTTGCTATGGGAACTTAAAGTTGCCATTGACTTATAATGGCAAAATAGAAAATTTGCATTTATTGCTATGCCACTGCGGATATTTTGACAAAACTTTCATAGAAATGTACCTTGAATAGTCTTTAACCAGCCATGTTAAATTTATACAAATTGCGCAATTTGGCTGGTTGCCATTGCAACCGAATAGTTAAAAATAGAAAAATATTAAAAAATCATCTTCGCAGAAACTGTGTGGCCAATAAAGCTCAAACTCTACAGAAAGAACCTTAGTACTAGCCTCTATAGAATTACTGTTTTTCATGGCAGTTGCTCCAGCAGTTTGGTTGCTATGGCAACTAAGAGTTTCCATTGACTTATAATGAGGAAAATGGAAATTGGCAATTTTTGCTGTCTAACTAACTGCAGTTATTTAAAAAATTTTCTACAGAATTATTTCTTGAGTAGTCCTCTACGATTCATATGAATTTTCTCCAAATCGCTGAATTTGATTGGTTGCCATGGCAAAATATAGTGTAAATTTCGAAAAAAAAAAAAAATCTTCTGCTCAGAAGCCATATAGGGGATGAAGCTGATATTGTGCAAACGTGTTGATGACAGTAGTTTCTACATAAATTTTATTCTTTTTCTTCCAATCCCATAAGAACTTTGGTTGCTATGGCGACTTATAGTTTCCATTGACTCATAATGGGAAAAGTGAAGCCATGAGGGGGATGAAGCTGATACTTAGCATACATATTGATAATTTTAACCTCTACCTAAAGTATGTTTTATATTATCATTGCCCATGTGAATTTGTTGCTATGGCAACTTAAAGTTTCCATAGACTTATAATGAGGAAAGTGGACATTTGCTATTTATTTCTGTGTTACTGCAGATATTTTGACAAAACTTCACAGAAATGTTCCTGGAGTAGTCCTCTACCAGCCATATGAATATTTCCCAAACACCTGATTTTGATTGGTTGCCATTGCAGCTGAAAGGCCAAATTTTCACATTTTTTTTTTTTGCCAAAGATCTTCTGAGAAGCCATTAATGGGGGATAAAGCTTATTTTTTTTGCATACATAAATGGTGTTTTTTATTGCTGTTGTGCATGGTGTTTTGTTGCTGTAACCTCAGTGCCTCAGTGCTCAGGTGAGCGATATAGGGCCATTGGCCCTCTGGTTTTTTCATGATACGTCAGTTCCTTTTTCGGTGGGAGTAACGTTATTCATGAGGAATTAGTTTGGGACTGCAGGCGTTTTACCCATTTTCTTTGCATCAAAATCGCAAAAATGCCCCGTATCAGGAGCACTGTATATCAGATTAATTATGACACGTGTTAACGTTTTATAGACAGTAGGGAGTTTTATACGTCGGGACAACATCAAACGGCCGTATGTAACACTTATCAAATGTATGCCAGACGCCAGAGGTGAAATTTCTTGATGTATGGAAGCAAAACCCAGACGTAATATACAGCCATACGTCGGCTAACGGAAGCCATGTTTGTACAAACAGTCTGCCGCTCACTTTCGCTTTAAAGAAAGAAGGCAACAGCGGAAATTATCTGAAAAAATTGTAATGTAGGAGACTATCGAAACTATCGATAGTCCAAAACACTATCGGCGATAGTCATCGATGTCTCACTTTACTATCGATGCAGTACTATCGGCCGAGTTACTATTGCAATACATCGATAGTCCGATATATTGTTACACTCCTAAAGCCAGGTGAGCGATATCAGGCCCATTTGGGCCTCTTGTTTCTTATGAAAAAAAAACACACACATCGTTTTGACCACATTATTCATTAATTATTTTCCCTAGCAAGATGGCGACTTAATGAAATTTTTACAAGGAGTAATTTTATTAACGGATTGACTATATATTAAATGGGTAAAATTACTTAATACATAGTATTGAAAACTTACTGCCGTACCCGGAGCCAATCCTCATAGGACTGTCTCCAGGTACGGTTCCGTACCTGGAGACCCAGGGTCTCGGGGTACGGTTCCGTACCTGGAGTCCCAAGGTCTAGGGATACGGTACCGTACCCGGAGACACTTCCTTCTATTAAAACCAGTCTAATTCGGTGTCATCACGAAAGAAATCCCAGTGAAAGTAATGTATTTTAAAGCCAAAAGTATGCCTACCAATTCTCTATCATAGAGGTCCTGCTCTTTCAAAGCTCCTCCGGAGCTTTGAATTGCAGGTGCTATGCACCTGCAAGCCAGTGTTCGCTATTACCCTCAGTGAGAAGAAATTTTTCCCTATATCCCCTTTACAATATTTCACTTTTAATTTCCGACCATTAGATCTTGTTGACTGTTCATTTAACTCAAAGAATATGACATAATCTATATCTTCCTTCATATTTAATAGTTTATGTACTTCTAGCATATCCCCTCTATCCCCTCTAAATCTTCTGTGTGATAAACTTGGTAATTTCAAAGCTTTTAAATGCTGGGTATAAGGCAGATCTCTGATATTATATACTAGCTTTGTCGATCTCTTTTGAACTCTCTCTATGGAATCTAAATATATATATATCAACCTTATATCTGGGATACCAAATGATGTTTCCATACTCTAGATGTGGCCTGATTAGTGTTTTATACAATTTACAAAATGATGTTGGTTTAATATGTAGGAATGATCTTCTAACTAGCCCGGTTATCTGATTTCCTATTTATGCTGTCACTAATTTGCTGTCGGAATGTCAAATCTGTGTTGAACGTGATACCCAAATCCTTTTGTCTGGTACAATTTCTAATGTCTTGTCTCCCATTTTTGTCTTTTAAATGGTATGATGCATTTGGGCTATTATGTCCATAATGTAATGTACAACACTTTCCTAACCCATTGCATTCTGGGTATTTTGTCGTCTACTGAAATTGTCGTCTGTATCAAAATTCAAGAATATTTTGACAATATTGGTCTAACTAACTCTTGTAGAAATGATGTCTAGGCAGCAAACAGTTTGGATCTCAGATCAGGCCCCACGTTTGTGGGGCCTGATCTGGATTCAAACTGTTTGCCCAGGTACCCCTAAAGGGGTATCCTGAATGGAATGGGCTAATTCATAATGAGCCACCTCATCTGGATCTACACTATTTGCCCTCTAGTCTTTGAAATCTCAATATAATTTAGCTTGGACAAAACATTTTTTAGATTTTGCAGAACTAAGTTTAATCATCTGCTGTTTTGGCGCTTGAAGGGCAGTAGCTAGACATACAAGTCTATTATATAACATCAGTCAAAAAAAAGAAAGAAAGTGGCTCCACTTTAATAGATTTGTTTAATCGATCTGTTACCAAAGTTTGAAACTGGCATATGCCTCTTTACGGACATTCTTTTTGCCTTATTAGTCCAATTAAACACTCCTTGTCTTATAAACCTTCCTCCAGCTTTCCCAAAAAGTAATTTATACTTACTTGCCAAAATTGCAGAATTCTGGGTTTAAAATCCTCAGATATGGTTGCATGTTTACCTCTGATACCTCATTATAGTCCACGAGGTATTTCATGCAAATATCAGCTATTTGTGTGATGTCAAAGTCCAGCTGTTATTCTTACATGGTTAAAAATCCATTTACACTGGTGTTTGGAGAATGGCTGATTTGTTACATTTCAGACCCTATATAAGGCCCCCTGTTTTGTAAAATACATGCACACATTGTAAAATACATTGATAAGATTAATATGGTACTATTAACATTGTGGTTTGGTACCCACAAATAAGCAGCCGGACTTTATCAAATTCCCTCAAACAGTTACAATTTTATGCTGGAAAAAGTTGGTAAAGGTGTGAGAAGGGTACTATGCTTTTTGTGTGACAGTTTCAAACTACAGTCCAATTTCTCCTAACAGTCACCTCCCACCGACGGCCACCTCTTAACAACAGTCACTTTAAATCCCCCCTCCCCCCCCCCCCCCCACTTTATTTCCTATATTTTTTCGCCTCCGATCAGTGGTCACTTCTTTATTCTGGTCAGCAGAAATAATTTTCGGCAAAACAGTGGTTAGAATTACATCTGTAACGGCCAGGTCTTAATTTATGGTGGAGTAAGGTACTATTTCCATTACCGAGCAACCATTTACCTTTTGTTACTTAGCAGCAGAAAAAGAAAAAATGAGTAATGTATATTCATGGTAAATGTGAAGATTACACAAAAGATTTTCACTTGCAGACATATACATTATTAATTTAAAGCTGTTGTTTTACTGGTACTCAGTGGTCAAATGCCAACTAAAAGCATGTGAGTTAAAACCTCCGAACAACAGCCACCTCTCCACAGCGATCAACTTTGGCTGTTCCGGATGTTTGCTGTTGTAGAGAGGTTGCACTGTATGTACACTTTAATATATTTGATTGAGCAGCAACAAGACATAACCAACAAAGTGCCATGTGCGCCAGGCGAAGACTCATATCAGCCTGGGCACTGGCCCAGTCTGATCAGAGTCTTTGCTGTGTGCTAAAAGCATAGCTAAGGGTATAAGTAAGCTCCATGCGGACAGCGAATACTCTGATCAGACTGGGCAGATGCCCGGGCTGATCTGAGTCTTCGCAGGGCCCACATACCACTTTGTTGGTTTTGTTGTGTTTAGCTCATTTATCGTTCTATTGCAGGGCAGATGCAGATTACATTCCAAGTTGATTATTGATAGTTTTAAGTACTTTGAGGGTAAAGAATTTGTCTGAATATGGTGGTTAATGGCGGCTGATATTGTACTAGTGACAGCAAATTTAAAGCATCAGTAACAGTCAGGGCTTGGTGCTAGTGTTGACAGTTTCAAGGACGCAAAATGTTTTCGCACCTGACCAAGTTTCGTAAGCGTGAGTATGAAGATCTGGAGGGAGAGGACCGCATAGACATGGATATTACTGATCCTGCAATGAGGCAGTATATGGGTATGGAGGATGACGGAAGTACAGCACAGAGTGGTGCAGCCGCCGAGCCACACAGAGAACCACCTGAAGGTTAGGACTGCATTGTGCTGGTTTTTGGGGGGTAGGGGAAGAGATTTTGTAAAAAGGTAAATTTTGAAGATTTATAATTATTCTACAACTACAATTTAAGAGAAATATTTAAGGTGTATGGGCACACTTTCATGTTTTACTGCCATTTTCACAAAGGGGAACAACTTTTGTGACTTCTTTTTTTTTTGCTTCCATGGAGGAAGGCCGTTGCGAAATGGGGTCTACTCTGAAAAGAAAGAATTTGCTCCTATGGGAGCAAAGTCTGCCCTTTAAGAGTTGACCCCTTTTGAGAACGGAGGCTAAAAAGAAAATGGTAGATGTGCTTCCCCCGAAAGTGTATCTGTTCATCTTAATATGCTTTTGCACCTCATCAGAACCATTTAGCCAAGACAGCCGGATAAGTTTTCTCATACAGTCCAGGGATCTCGGGGACGCCGAGGACGCGAAAATTCCGACCCGGACGCCAATGATTGCCTTCCGAGGATTCCCGCGGACGCGGTATTTTTCCGGCTGTACTCCTTTAAAATCTCCGAAAATGTCAGTTTTCATAAGTTGTGAAGAAGACACACGTTGCTGTTACCTTTTGACAGAATTATAGAGGAGCCATTTATCTGAACCGATAATCAATAAAATCGTCGTAAATATTACCTGTTATTTACCTGTGATTTCACACCTTCTTAATCCTCACTACGGTAGCAGGGCACGTGTCAGTATTACTTTCTAATCGCTAATTACCGGCGATCTTTTGATCAATATAAACAAATTTGGTCAACACGGCATCTTTGTCTTAGATCTACCGCCTCGCATGATTGGTCAGTTTACATCTTTAGAAGTACCGCTTGGCATTAATTGACAGAAGGTGCGACTTTTACAGTGGCTGTGTCAACAAATTAAAATTATAATATATTACTCTCGCCAATGGGATGAGAGACCGAGAGAATCTTTTACGAGAAAATTTTGATTGTCAGGTAGATCTAGCCTGCCGAAGTATGAGCCTTTTCTAAGGCACGCTTTCTATTTCCCGACTGTTTGTAGTACGCTCGTGCGCTGTGCTTGATGGGCGCTACACATGTGTATTAAATCAGGGTTTTTTTTTTTTTTTTTAACTTGGAAAATGTAATCGGTAATTTCAAGTTGCTAGAAGTGGCCGTCAGAGGTAATTACATAATGTATATTATATTTTAGCAAGGCCAGTTGTTGCAATTCCCGGAAACCGGTGACTTTTTAGATCTTCGGTTCGTGCACTTTAAAATTATTTCCCGCCGTTTTTAATCTGTTTCCCGCCATATCTCGCGCACCACGTGCTGAACGAGTACCAGTACAGATCTATAAATAACGCTTTGGGGGAAATCCGCGAGTTGTAAACAGACATTTCAACACGCGGTCTTATTGATACAGATATGCGCAGATATTCGCAGTTAATGTATAATTCAATAAACAAAGGAAGATTTAACGACAGGTACATGTATGCATTCATTCAAGTGTAAATCAAACTCGATTTGGACATAAACAATCAGTCTGTGTCTCAAGTTAAGAAAAGCAAAATAGATCTACATGTAAACGGATTTCTGCGTTTGATGTCAGCGGGTGGGGTAAGGTGCGCCGATGTGGCGGGGGGGGGGGGGGGGGGGGGGGTGGAGGGGGGGGGAGATGGTTGAGATAAGTTGTAATTATTACTGAAAGCAATGTTGCAGTGGACAGGACATCACTGAATAGTGTTGAACTGTAGCTATTACATGTTACAGTTTTGCTGAAGGGAAAAGTAAATTAATAGAATCCACCTTTGACTTAAAATGGAAGATTTACCAAATAATACATTTCTATAATGTAATCATTTGATGTCCAATCACAAAAGCATTGCCCTTTCCCCGTCCAGTCCTGTACAGGCCCATTTCATCTTTTGTATCCCTCAGGGACAATATCAAAGGACAAATTTAACTAGATAAATAAGATTATTAATAGGCTAAATTTTATGTTAAAACATATGGGACTCCAATTTTTAGCTCGCCTGAACGAAAGTTCAGGAAGAGCTATTGTTGTCACCACGGCGTCGGCGTCGGCGTCCACGTCCGCGTCCGTGTCCGCGTCCGCGTCGGCGTTCGAATTGGATGTTTTGGTTAAAGTTTTTTAAAGACCTATATCTCCTTAACCCATGGATGGATTCTTTTGATACTTGCACTGTAGTTAGATATTGGTCCAAAGTTTAACAGGGTACCACTCCCACCCCACTCAGTGACCTTGATGTCAAGGTCATGGACTTAGAAAATTGGGAGTTTTTTGGACTGGATGTTTTGGTTAAAGTTTTATAAAGCCCAATATCTCCTTAACCCATGGATTGATTCCTTTGATACTTGCACTGAAGTTAGATATTGGTCTAAAGTTTTCGAAGATTCTACCCCCACCCCCCTCAGTGACCTTGATGTCAAGGTCATGGACTTAGAAAATTGTCTTTTTATTGATTGGATGTTTTGGTTAAAGTTTTTTAAAGACACATATCTCCTGAACCCATAGATGAATTCTTTTTATATTTGCACTGTAGTTAGAGCTACAGAGTACTACCCCAACCCCACTCAGTGACCTTAATGTCAAGGTCAGGGACTTAGGAAATTCGGTCTTTATTAAAGTTTTGTAATTGCATACTGATTCATAATGCTTTGCAGAGATTTAGTTTATACTTGAACTGATGTTAGACACTTTTTTGAGTTTTTATAAAACACCTTATACTTACCCCACTGGATGACCTTGAAGTCAAGGTCATCGACTTAGAATTTGTCTTAAAGATTTTGGTTAAAGTTTTATATTTATAAAGACATAATTTCACAGTGCCACGTTGATGGACTCAGTTGATACTAATACTTGGACTGTAGTTAGATAATGGAACATCCTACATCCTAGCCTCCTACCCTACCCCCCCACCCCCACCCCCTCTCAGTTTTTTTTTTACCTCAAGCTCATGGATTTTGAAATTTTATTTCATTTTTTTTATTTTAATATTTTAAATTTTGTTTACAAATGTGTTTTTATTTTGGACATGCTTGCCTGAAGTTTTATGCATAGCAGTCCACACCGCCATAGGGGCTATGTGATGGGCAAGCACCAATTCAGGCGAGCTATGCTGTCAGGCGACAGCTCTTGTTCAGGATGGGACTCCTACATTTCAGATGGGACTCCTATTTTGGGAAAAGGAGGAGTCCCGGACTCCTATTTTAAAAATTCAAGTGAGAACCCTGCAGTCAACCTAGTTTATGAAAGGGTCATCTGCTTTAAGCATCCAGTTCTTTTCAAGCCTTCTCAAACCAAAATAGAGAATACATGAACCTGGAATAAGGGGTCTTCTGTCTTAAGAGGCCAATTTTTGTGTTCCCTGTAGGTGACTTCTTAATACAAGACTGGTTGTACTCCATAAAGCATAGTACTCCATAAAGCATACTTTGTGCCTGCTGATCAAAGCTGTTTTGGCCAGGTGATTATGACGAACCAAAAAATCTTGTTTATGAATTGAAGTGAATGGACATATTTTCAGCAGAAACAACTGTGCTGTTTTCATTTTTACTACCCATCGCAATTGGGTCTACTCATAAACATGATAAAGGAAAGACTTGCTCATAGGGTAGCAAAAGTGTTTGCTTTAAGAGTAGACCCCTTTTGAGTTGGAACTGTTCTTACAGGCAGCCCCTAGATAAGAGGGAGTATTTGGTGATAATTAGGGATAATTTTCGTTAATTCTGCATAAAAACCTATGTTGTGACCCCTCATCTGAACCGTCTCGATGAGACGGTTCAGATGAGGGGTCACAACATATGGTTTCGATGAGAAATAAGAAAAATTATCCTTAATTCTCATCAAATACTCCCGCTTATCTAGGGCTCTGTTACAGGGAAACCACTAAGTTGCTTGTCATTGAAAAAGTGGTAAACTCTGCCTGGCTGCAGCACATAACTATCTCAAACTTAGGAGTCGGGCCACGTAGGGCAGTCGTTAGTCGGACTCATTGTCTCAAGAGCAAGAGGTCCTAAGTTTGACGTCTGGTGCAGCCCTTTACTTCCATTTCTCCTTCTGCTGTTTTAAGAAGGACAGTTGTCAGTTACTGGCAGAAGTATGTGCACTTAGTAATGGTTAACCCCTTAGGAGGTGTAAGCCTGCCTAGGAATAGTTTGGCTGTTGATCGTGGATGTAAAGCAATAACACAACAACAATAATAATCGAACCTATAATCAAGTCTCACTGTAGGCAAAAAAGAAAAATAGTGTTTCCAATTTCATCTAGCACTTGGCCTTATTTGGCACTTAAGCTTATCTATCACCTGACCACTGGCATGTGACCATATCTATCATTTGGTCTTATTTAGCACTTGGCCATATCTAGCACTTGGCCTTATCTGGTACTTAGCTTTATCTATCATTTGGCCTTATCTGGAACTGGTTGAGGTGTATCTGGTTTAGCATAAGTTAGTGTAGGATAAAGTTTCCTTTTAAAAAGGAAAGGCTTGCCGAGTTTTTACATTTTGCTTACATTACAGTATGTTAATACTAACAGAATGGGAATTATAAGAACTAGCGTTTGAGGACTGAAGGAAATGAATTCAGCCTAATTATGAAGTTGTTGTTTTTCATTTCTCGTTATAATTTATTTCTTAACTAAATCCCCTCTCAGGCCAGCGATGCTGCAGTGCATGGGCAACTTTTTTCCTCAGACCCGTATAATCTACCTGTAAACGACGATATCTCGTGAGCTTAAGTTGTGTTAGGTCAATATAATGCACTTTTTAGCTGACATAGATATTTTTTTCAAACTTTTAAATTTACATTTAATGTGGTCCGTTTTGCTCTGAGTAATATGGCCATCATTTCCTAATAGTATATAGGGAAAATAAAGAAAATGAACAAAAAGTTACTCAGTTTTCTACGTTTTTCTTAAAGCACGGATCTAAAGTAAAAAAAGTTGTGTTATCCTAGTATTCTACACTATCTTACAAATCTTTTGATACATTTTGTAACAAAACAAAGAAATATTTGTGCGGTCATTTTTTACAAACTTAATACTACCCTACATCCAAAAACTGAATTTTCAGCTCTGTGCGTGACTATATCGAGGTGAGGAGAATTGTTGGGGACGGATTGGATTCCAGTTGCATACAAAGGTTCTTGCATGACAAGAAATTCCTGTACAACCAAAATGACGTTATTATCACTGGCAAACTGCTTCCCAGCCAATTCTTGAAAAAGGTTGAAGTGATCAACAGAAATGCAGCACAGGCAAAGCCACCGCAGCTTTCATAGCTTTCCTCAGCGATGAATCTGGCTTTTCTGTCTCAGCTGCTTCAGTAATTGACCTAGCATCCCCTGTCCCTAAACAGGTGGTTAACATGTAAACACTATATAAATCCAGAATGACTGAAACAATTACCTTGCCAGCTGAAGGCATAGTCATTCCCTTCTTTGAGACATGACGGGATATTCTGGTATGTTTCCATTGTTTCGAGTGCTGGTTCTGTTCTGGCTGAGAGAGATAGACCAGCAGCTCATCCATTCTCTCAAAGCTGTCACGAATCCTTCAGAACTAGCCTCAAAGAGATTAAATCCCAACGGTTCTGAAATTTTCCACTCTTCTCGTTATCCGTATCCCTATAAGAAGTTTCTAGGACAGACTATTCATGGATGGTCGAAAGGTACTGTATTTTATTTAGATGTTGAATTGTGCACATTGCACCACTGCTTGCGAACGACATGACCTTTACAATGAATATGCGTCATTTATACACCGGCTTAACAATTGTACATGTATAAACATGGTCAGTTGTGCACGTTAGCCACACACAAAGAGATAATTCGTATACTTTATTTGGTAAGATGTGATGAGTGATGAGGAAAAAAATCAGTAGCGCCTGCTTGCTGAATTTAAACAATAAATTTTGACTTTGATTTTTACTGCTTTAACAGGTTTACAGATATATAAATCGGCCCACGCTTCAGCACAATCTGATCAATCTATCCTCAGTTAGCATGATATATTTTTGGATCTGCCGAAAAAGAAAGACCCTGGTCAGTCTGCACAGATGCTTTAGCTCGAGTGTGGTGACTGCTCTAAGTAAATACATTACACAATACTCTAAGGCCCTTTTTTTCGCCCAACGCCGCTGCAAAATAAAGATAGCAAGCTTTTTGGGAAAAGCGTATACTTGTATGCTGAGAGTCGTGGATACGGAAAGTGCCGAGCGTTGGCGACAATGCGACCAAAAATAGAATAAAATTCCATCATTATTTTTAGCAGATGCGGTAAACCTGATATGGATATAAATAGACAAAATCGGACGACTTCTCTGATTATTGTGATGAAACGCTCGTATAAGTGAAGGAAAACATGAACAAATCCAGTCTCAAACCGGAACGAGCTTTTCAATCTATAAGGCTTGCGGCCTTTGGGCCGCAAGCCAAAAAACATTAATGGGAACTGGATGGAAATTGAGCCATTTGAACAGAAGTTTTGCTGCTGACAAGAGCACTTATGCATATTAAAGCTTTTTACGAAATGTGATTAACCACAGGGTATAAACCAGTCCGCCAATTTTAGCTTCCTGCAGAAACTGTCCATCATATTTGGCTTCCGCCAAGACTGTCCACGAACTCTTGCTTCCTGCAGGGACTACTGTCCTCGAAAATGGCTTCCTGTCGAGACTGTCCATGTGACTCTGCTTCCTGCCGAGAGCCTCGGCAAGAAGCAGAATCATGCGGACAGTCTCGGCAAGAAGCCATTTATCATGTACAGAAGTCTCGCAGGAAGCAAGAGATCATGGACAGTCTCGGTGGAAGCCAAATATGATGTACAGTCTCTGCAGGAAGCGAAAATTAGCGGAATCGATTATACCTTGTGTTAACATCTTATAGATACTTTGTAACTACAATCAACTTGATGTTTTTATTCTTTTATAACATTGGGGTTTTCCTTGATTTAAGGAATTGTTTTGGAGGGAAACAACTTAGCTTATAGCAGAATTACACAAAACTGGTTTAGATATTTTGGGTTGATTCTAGAGTGGGGAAAACCCTTCCTATAGCCAAATAAATACATTTTTCAAATTTTACATAGTTTAGGGTAGATGTTGCAATATTTTGGGGAATTACAGTAATTTCTTTATGCCTTCCCAGAGAGTGATGCTATAATCTGGTTTGTATTATCTTGATTGCTCTTGTCACAAGTGCTCAATTAATGACAACAAATAGGTATTGATTTTACTATTTACTCTCTAGAATCATTTGTAGGAGTTGTTTTCCCTTAGAAGCAGGGCAGCAGTTCTGGATTAGAAAATTTAAGGTCATAGTCCATGGTTTTATGCCAATTTTACAATGAGGAACAACTTTCATGACTTCCTGCTTGCTTCCTTGGTTGACGATGGTCGACTATAGTTGATAATTGATCGCTTTTACAGGGGTCAGCCTAGAGCTTTCAGATAGGGAGAAGTTTTGCGACATCTTCTGCACTTTAGGGAGAAGTTTTGGTCCAAATTTTGGATTTCCCTATATGTTCTATACATTTTCACTTCTCCCTCAGCTCAAAGTAGGGAGAAGTCAGCCAGCTTAGGGAGACTATTTCTCCCAAATCGCCCTCTAGGCTGAGCCCTGCTTTTACTGTCATGACTGATGATCGACTACAATTTTTCTATAGTCGACTAACATAAATACTATTTTTAGTAACATGCTTGTTGCCTTGTTCACAAGTTAAGTTTTGTAGACTGATGAATACACAATGTAATACGAAATTGTTTTCGTGTGCCCTGTAAACTATTGAAGATCTGTTAACAAGACTTGAGCTAAAGTATACCCCAAAGTAGACCATTTTAAGATGTTGGAAAGGTGAAAGAATACAGTTGTTATTACTTAATTTATAGTCGACTTGGTCACTATAACAGAAGCGATGATCCACTACAAAATTTTTGCCGATTCCCAACACTAGTTGACGAAACCTTTCAGAAAGGGGTCTATATACTCTTACAGGACAAATTTTGCTCTTAGAGTAGAGGAGCAAATTTCTTTCCTTTAAGAGTTGACCCCCGTTGAGATTGGAGGCAAAAATGAAAGCGAAAGAGTTGCTTCCTCTGTAAGTTTACTTTTGTCAGGCTATAACATATTTCTAGGGGGCAAACAGTGTAGACACAGATGAGGCAGCGCATTATGAGCCGCTCATACGTTCTAGGCAGTTTGCATATTTAACCCTTAATGCACCAAAAAGCAGACAACAAAATTTACGTCGGCAGAATTTCAAAAATGTTCTTTCCAAGTGATATATTGAGAATTCAAACACTAGAGGGCAAACAGTGTAGATTCAGATGAGGTGGCTCATCTGGATCTATACTGTTTGCTAATTCAACAATTTTAATTTTTGGCGCTTTAAGGGTTAAGTATTTTTTGTTTTTGGCATTTTATGGATTAAGATAATGATTAAAATATCTGGATCTACAGAATTGTTACAGTAAATTCCAAGATTATGTATACAGTACGTACATAGCCTGAGGACTATGAAACCTTTCAGATCTCTTGTGATTAAGTCTAAGAAATATGCAAATGAGATCAGAGAAATTTCAGCTTTCATATTTTTGGAAAGTATTCAGCTGTACACTACCATAACAACTGTAAACATTGGAACAGGCTTGTAGAAGTAAAGAGCATACCATAAACTTCTAAAAATAGGGACAACTTAAACAGCATATACATAATCATTGAAACTTACAGTAACAATTCTATTAGACAAGATATTTTAATCACAATATCTTAACCCTTAATGGGCCAAAAAGCAGACAACAAAATTTACGTCTGCAGAATTTCAAAAAATGTTTCGTCCAAGCGATATCATATTGAGAATTCGAACACTAGAGGGCAATCAGTGTAGATTCAGATGAGGTGGCTCATTATGAGCCACCTCATCTGGATCTACACTGTTTGCCAATTCAACAATTTTGATTTTTGGCGCTTTAAGGGTTAATCCCGCAGACACCAAACCCCAAAAGTAATACCGGTCTCATCACTGCTGGTTGCAGGAGAGACAAAAATGAAAATGGTTGAATTTGCACAGTGTAGACCCAGATGAGGTGGCTCATTATGAGCCACCTCATCTGGATTTACACTGTTTGCCCTCTTGTCTTTGAATTCTCAATATGATATAGCCTGGATGAAACATATCATGAAATTTTGCAGTTTAAATTTTGTTGTCTACTAAACTGGGTTTATAGTAAAAACTCTAAGTACAGGAAATGATATGTCTGAGCAAACAGTACAGACCCAGATCAGACTGGTCCTGAAAGAGCAGCCTAATCAAGACTTACACTGTTTTCCCATTCCATCTGCATCTTTTGGATGCATAACTACATAGTGAAACCAAACTGTCCAGTACTATTAGGTTAATTACAGAAGGTGACCAGCAAAGGTGAGAGAGGTATTACTTTTTGGGTGTTTATGTTGGCGGCATAAAATTTGGTTTACATGTAGCTCTGTTTCGTGACAGTCATGATCAGACAGGCACAATGTTTTAAAATTTGGTAATTCTTGTCCACTGATTGGCAGAATAAATTTACACTCCTTTTCTATTGTCCCTTACAGTGGTTTAGATAGCATATACCGTATAATGGAAAATTTTTGCATCGCCAAATTTTCGCGGTTTTGCCCGAAAAACATAAGGATTAATTTTCGCGGATTTGAATATCCACGAAAATAAAAATTTGTTTGTCCTGTAAAATATTGGCTTGACTGAAAAATCAAGACATGCAAGGAGAGAGAAACTTAAAGAAACTGTAATCACTTTATCATGAACACATTTGTTTTGATAGAATCGGCTCCTTTTGGGTTTGGGAGGATACCCATCGTTTTTTCACATAAAACGTAAGATAGACATTTGTACAGATCAATGTTACAGTCAACTGAAATACATGTATGCGAGCAATTGATAGAATGGCTATTGTTCAGGATAAAAGTAAACAGAACTCACAGTCAAGTAAAAGCAATTCAATTGTACTTGCATTATCAGGTACAAGTGACTGTTAATCAAGCGAAAAAAGTGACAGCCTGTTCAAATTTTAATTCATGCTCATTACCAGCAGACATAATTGTGCTGAAAATAATAGCTCTATAGCTACCTACTTTTAAGTTTTTTTTATGGTGCGCTTTGGATACCGCAAACATATGTTTGGACGATTCAAATTCCTTATTACTATTTTGTTCAAACTTGGAAAATAGTTTGTGGAGTTTAATTTTCGCGGATTGCAACCAACGGCGAAATTCTGCGAAAATAAGGCGACACGAAAATTTCCCATCATACGGTACTCTGTATTCTTGGAACCAGACCTCTCTCATATCCCGTCTTAGAATGCTGTCTTTAAAATGGCTCAGTATATCACCAAATTATGGAAAGTCTTATGAAAGCAGCCCCCAATTTGGTGATATTTCCATATAGCATTTAATTGATCTTGTATGGTTTCTGTTTTGTCTTAGAAAGGTTTCAGGCAAGGAAGGAAATTTACCAGGGATAACTATAATCAGCCAATTACAGTCAATGTTAAAACAGGGGACTGAATATAACCAGGCCCCGAGGTTATAAAACTTTTTTCATGCTCAACTCAGCTGAGCATGAAATTTTTTCTGCTCATAAATTTTAAAATGCCAACAAATGTTGGCATTTTAATATCTATGAGCAGAAAAAATAGCCTTCTTGGCTTATCTGAGCCTTAAAAATCCTGAATTTCTTGGTATTTTTAAATTAATGGGCATTTTAAATTTCATGCTCAGCTGAGTTGAGCATGAAAAAAGTTTTATAACCTCGGGGCCAACAGTGCTCCAGATAAGAAGGGGTAACAGGGATAATTCAAAGATAATTTTTCTTATTTCTCATCGAAAATATACATTGTGACCCCTCATTCTAATGAAGGGTCACAATGCATGTTATAATGGAAAAATAAAGAAAATTATCCCTAAATTATCCCTGTTACCCCTTCTTATCTGGAGCACTGACCAAGATGTTTAGACAGGGTATGGCCTAAGCAAACATTGTAGACCAAGATCGGATTTTAAAGAGTGGCCTGATCAGGGTCTACACTGGCTTCAAATTGGCTTGTCCAGACTGGCCGAGGGGTTCACTAACACATCAGATTCAGGACCCAGAGATCACAGATTTCATTCTGGCAATAGTTCTCATTCTTCAGCCTCAGTGGAATGAGTTGGGGTTCTACTCATTTTTCAGCAGTCATAACAGTTCCCATGGAAATAAAACACATATTTGTTGTACCGCTCTAATACTTGCATTAGGATTAGGATTCGTATGAAGAAAATAAATTGAATTCATGACTGTCACACCACCAGCCTTAAATAGCAGCAATAAGACTCCAATAATCAATGCTGCAAATAAGTCGCCAGAGCTCAAGATAAGGTCGGGTTTTGATGGTAGCTCTGAGATAATTATTTCTTATCTCTCTGTATAAAACTTTTGTTGTGAACACTCATTAGAACCGTCTCACTGAGACAGTTCTAATGAGGGGTCACAACAAATGTTTTTATTCAGAATTATAGAAAAATTATCCTTAAATTATCCAGTTATGCCTTCTTAGTCACTGCTGTCGACTCATGAGAAAACTTTTCTTCAGGCAGCTGTGTATTTAAACTGCACAGATTCAGAGCAGTGGCAGCCCCACAGTCCTAATATGTAGTTTGGTCAGGATGCAGAGGATGGACAGTTCACCCTTTTAAACTCTACATTACCGTAAAAATACTAAAAATTTGGACACCTAAAATTATTATTGTAACTGCTCCTTCAGTCTGATTTAGGTCTGAACTGTTTCCACAAATACGTAGGTGTATAGGTGACTTTGATTTTGAATCCTTTCCAACAGTATTTCAGTCATAAATGGACAATGGGACAGTGATAATGAAAGGCTGTGTGCAGTGGAACCCTTTTAAGATCAAAAAGATTTCCACCTCCACTGTAATTCGAACCAGATGTCCCAGTTTACCTTCCCCCTGGACAGCTTGTCCCCCTTTGGCAAGCCAACCATTAACTGCTTGCCCGTGCAGATAGCAAGCTGTCACTGGATAACTAGATCTGACCAACAGACTTAGGGCCCAGTTGTTCAAAGCATTCCACCTCAAGCAGGATTAGAACCCAGGACTGCTAGATGAACAGGCCACCACTTAATCCACTGAGCAAGCAAATTAAACTCAGACAGAACAGTTCTTAAAGTCCTAACAGTGTCTACACTATCTTCCATTCAGCCAGCAGTTCTTTTAATGAACAGCCCCATCTGTGATAATTCCAACAGCCTGTCTTTGGCACAAGTTCCCAACAAATGATTGGCTGACAGCATCTGCAGAGAGGCATTTATACATCGATAAATCTTGTTGACATTGTATCCATACGCAGCATTCTAAGTTTTTCTCACTTTTTTCTGTAAGAATCAGCAATTTTGCATTTTAAATTGTTATTCAGATGGAAGAACAAAATTTGTCTTGAGATGAACAAAGCAAGCATGTGTATGACCTTTTTTATGACGCAATGTCAGCGTTATAACAAACGTCAGTTTTAAAAATGGCGGTGCCCTCGACAGTGTTTTTGGTTGAATCATTGACTTGAGTGTTTCTGACTTCTCATGCAAGGAAACGAGTTAGAAATGAAAAGTTATGAAAAAGCTGTTTGTAATTTCAAACAGAGTTTGTAATTTCAAAGGGTATTATGCATGAAGTGCTCTAACGCTGTTCATCCAAACCCTTCAGTGTAGTAAACCAATGGACAATGCAGCCAAAGAAAAACTTCTGGACGAACAAAGTTGGAATTATAAGAAATAAATTTCCTTTTTTGTGGTTTTATGGATGTGTAAACACTGGCGAATCCCTCAAGAACAGTTTGTGAGTGATTTGCCGGCATTTACACATCGATGAAATCCCCAAAAAGGAAATTCATTTCTATAATAAATGCCTCCTATCACATTTACTCTGAAAAAGTGGCCAAATATTCAACCAAGATTGGCTTTAGACCATCAAAATTTGTTTTTATTGCCTAGATTTTGTCTCAAGAATACCATATAAGTAGGACGCATGCATCCCAATTCTCTAGGGGCATTGATTAGAAGAAATTTGGTAGAATCTACTTTCAGGGCAAGCTTGCTTGTCCAAATTAAGAGATTGGAAGAAAATTCCTCTACAGAAAAAAACTGTTATAATGGAATGGTTAAAGTGTCCCAAGACATTTTTTGCCATATGTTGTCACCCAAGAAATCAATACTAGAGATACTGATGGCCGCTGATTCTTAGGCTCTGATTGATAGCCAGATGTTTTTTTATTGCCATTTCTAAGTCTTAAGGTGTATGGATACACCTCCATGTTTTTCTGCCATTTTCATAAAGGGGGACAAATTTTGTGACTTCCTGTTTGCTTCCCCAGAGGCTAAGGCCTTTTGAAAAAGGGTCTGCTCTTAAAGGAAAGAATTTGCTCCTAGAGCAGAGAGTGGTTAGGTGGCAGTATAAACTTTTGTCAATTTCTGGTTTAGCTCTGTTTCTGTGATAATGGGCAGACAAGCTAGACACGTTGTTTGATGGAACTCTTGTTGAATGGAGGTGGCTCAGGTGAGGTGACACCCAACTTTAATGGAGAACCCCCCTAAAATGCTTTGTGGAGGAATGGCTGGATGGATTACTTATGGTTTTACAGCCCTTTCAACAGTATTTCAGTCGTATCAAGCCAATGGAATGGTGATTATGAAAGGCTGCTTGCAGTGGAACCTGTTCATGTTTGAAAAGATTTCCACCTACATAGGTATCAAAAACTGAACCACTAGCCTCACAGGTCAGTACTCTTCTCACTGAGCTGCTGGGCTACCAGCTGTCTGAGAGAGAAAGGCTTTAGAAGAATAGAAAACTGTAACCAGTGTCTGGAGATGACCTTTGATTATATAGCACAAGCCGGGCCGGGTAGCGCAATCGGTAGGGCACCTGACTCGTAAGTCAGAGGTCCTGGGTTCGAATCCCGGTCTGGCCACATACTTTCGTTTCTCCTTCCGCTGATTCAAGATGGGCAGTTGTCAGTTACTGGCGAAAGTACGTGCACTTAGTACTGGTTAACCGCTTAGGAGGTCTAAGCCTGCCCAGGAATAGTGTGGTTAGGTTAACTGACCGTCCCGACATGACCTTAGTTGTTTACCGTGGACGTTAAGCATCAAATCAACCAACCAAAAATATAGCACAAAGAGCTGCTTGACACAAGGGCAAAAATATTTCATATTACTAGTTTACCTAATAAAAATCTATGATTTCATTAAATATTTTGCAGTCATTGCAATAACATATTATATTGATCAGATCTTCATTGTCCTTAGGCTATAGCTACTGAGATACGAGCGTCATTTAGTGTAACTATAGCCTTATCACTGTCGCACTTGATTTCTTTTTCTGTGTAATTAGTTTGAACAATATTTTATTGATAATAACATATTACTCCAGGGTTTTCCCAGATGCAAGATAGAGGGTCAGACCCCCAGAATGATGCCTGGGACTCCCAGAAAATAATAATAATAAAACTTGTGCATCCACTGGGACTCTCAAAGCAAAATTCAAGTACCAATTCAAAGTGATGAATTCTAATAAAAATTATACTATTTTTGGCACATTACAAAGTAATGATATTCAAAAGATAGTATTCATAAAAGTCTGGTATTCGATTTGGACATTTCATAAGATTTTTCAGAGCACAGGACTCTTTACTTTAGGCATTGGACCCTAAAAAAATTGGTGTGTGGGTTCCAAAAACTCCTTAAATACAAGGCAGGGGTTTCAGTAACTTTTTTGGCACCCAGTGGTCAAGGTAAAGTAGGCGGGGGATTTTATATGTTTTTCCAATTTCCATATAATTCCTATACAGATTTCCAAATTATAGGCAGGGAATTAGGCCTGAGTAGAAGGGGAAAATCCCCTCCTCCTGCCTCTCAATGACATCCCTGACAAGGCCGAAGGAAAACCCAGTTGCTCTATATACTGCAATGGCATATTTTACTAACAGAAACTTACAGTGACATTGCCAGCTGGGTTAAAAGTGCATGGACTATTGGACATAATAGTAAATGATTATATGAGCTGCGACACAACAAAACCAACAAAGTGGAATGTTCGCCGAGCAAAGATTCAGATCAGCCTGGGCATCTGCCCAGTCTGATTAGAGTCTTTGCTGTCTGCATGCTGCAAGCTTATTCTTAAAGCTACCGTTTGAGCACATAGCAAAGACTCCATTTAGATGGGGCTGATCTGCCCAGTCTGATCAGTCTTGCTGTCTGCATGCTGCTAGCTTAGACTCATAGCTACCTTTTAATTGCATAGCAAAGACTCTGATCAGACTGGGCAGATGCTCAGGCTGATCTGAGTCTTCGCTGGGCACACATGCCACTGTGCTTGTTTTCTTGTGGCGTGATTCATATACCAAAATACGAAGAAAAAAATACCCTTAAGTTTGATAGTGAACCATGTTGACTGAGACATTTCTAATTTGGGCTACAGCGTAGGGTTATAAAAAAAAGTATAAAAAAAATCTATTTATCCTATTGAATGCCCTGGGGCATTGGCATTGCGTTTTTGGCATTGCATTCTATGGAAAAGGGTTGGGAGCTTCTTTACGTGGTAAATTGGTTAAGTGACTTTCATATTTTCTCTTCCAAAACCATCCCAAAGATCTAGATCTAGCTTATAAGATGGATCTAGATCTTTAGGATTGTTTTGGAAGGAAAATATTCTCATCATAAAACCTAAAAAATATATGATAAGATGAACTACAGCACTTTGCCAGCACAACTAGGGTAGCTGAAAATAGAATTGGGTAGAATTGGATTGTTGTAAAGTCACCTGTGGTGCCCCAACAACCTTGCAAGGTTAAGGGATAGACTAGACTAGACTAGAATGACAGGGGAAGCAGTTCTGCCATTTTCATCATTTTTGCCTCCCTTCTCAATGGAGGACAACACTGACAGGAAAGAGTATGTATGCTTCTCTAGGAGTAATATCAGTCCTTTAGGAGGAGATCCATTTTGTCATCCAGGGCCCGGTTGTTCAAAACTAACGACATCGTATGTAAGCATCTTGTTAAAATTTCAATTGCAGTGCAAAAGCTGCTCACATTTTTGCAACAAAAAATATCAGTGTATTTGGTTATAAAGTCATAAAACACCTAACGAGTAGAGGTCTTAACAAGCTCGTTAGGCTAATGATGTTTTGAACAACTGGGCCCAGGGCTACAAACAGGAAGTCACAAAAGGTAGTCTCCCTTTGACAGAATAGTGAAAACATGGAGGTTTACTCATTCACCTCAGGGGTAATTACTACCGTAATGACCCTAAATATTCGGACAGACAGGTCTGAACAAACATTGTAGACCCAGATCAAACTGCTCCTGAAGGAGCAGTTTGATCAGGGTCTACAATGTTTGCCATTCACTTAGCATCATTTGGATGCATTGACATGTGTAAAATCCACTTTTTAAGAATATTCCAACAATAATTGTCTGACTTTCGGGTGTTCGAAATTTTAGGGTCATTACAGTAAGCACAATGCTGTAAGTTTCGAGAATGCTTAAAATTTTTACTTTTTTTCCAGAGACTTTCACAATACAACAAGCCATAGACAATATTGGGTTTGGTCGGTTCCAAGTCAAGCTGTCAATACTCACAGGAGTGGCATGGGTAAGTTAGAAAATACCGTACAACATGAACTTTTTTGCAAGGACTTTGTTCTTGCAAACCTTGGGTATGAATGAGTCATGTGGGGCATAAAGGTTTCAGATTGCAAATCTGGGAAACTTTCTTCTTAAAATGTTTAAACCCTTCATTAGAAGGCAGTCGTAGGTGTCATGTATTGTAAGGGAGAAATAAGAAAATTAGCCGAGAATTGTTGCGGACAATTCCCATATACAGATATATAGGAGTCAATATTCAAACAGAAAAGCATTCACTTGCACTTTTTACAAAGAATCCTAACAAAACAGCATTCACTTATAACATCAAATTAAATGACTTGAGAATAATCATACTAAAGGGATTTAAAAACTTCCACCCTTTTAATTTTGAATGTCTCAAAAATATAACAAACCATAATGTAAACACAGGATCTTAATTACACTCGTGGTCATTTCATATGAAATTTATGAAACACGCCTTTGGTGAGTTTCATAAATTTCATATGAAATGACATTGAGTGTAAGATTCTGTTTATCATATGTTCCTTTAAAATGGTATTTTAACACCTTCAAACTGAACATTATTTCGACAGGAAAACACATAGCTGACATCAACGTTGTCAATGTTATGTGTATGCGCCAAAGTGTTATTACATGTCTGGTCATAGGATTTATGACATGACATTATCCACAGAATAGCAGTGGTGTCATATGATAAGGTTTATATTTGTTTTATTTTTGTAGATGGCAGACGCCATGGAGATGATGATATTGTCAATCTTGTCACCAGCCTTACACTGTGACTGGCAGATTGACAGCTGGAAACAGGCATTGATCACCACGGTAATTGGATACTTTTAATAGGATAGACTTTCACATGCAGATATCTGTAACTTGAATCATATATTTGAAAAGAATGATTGGTCAGGCTGATGATATGAATACAGAATGATGTTTCAATTTAAATGATTTTTCATTTATTTTGCAAAACGTTAAATACAATATTTTAACACTAAAATGTGACAAAATTAGCAAACAGTGTTGATCCAGATGAGGTGGTCCTGAATGAACTGCCTCATAAGGATCTACACTATTTCTTAGCTCACCTGAGCCAGCGGCTCCGGGGGAGCTTATAGGATGGTAAGGCTCCGTTGTCGTCCGTCGTCCGTCCGTCCACAATTTCAAACGACTTCTCCTCTGAAACCGCTGGGCCAATTATAACCAAATTTCATATGCAGCCTCTAGGGAACTTAGGAATGAAAAGTAGGGGTGTAACAATACATTGGACTATCGATATATCGCAAAAGTGACACTGGCAATAGTCACTATCGATAGGGAAAGCTGCAATACCAATACTATCGGCAATAGTGTTTCCAGTATCGCAATAGTTTCAATAGTTTCTAGACATGCATCTTTTTCTTGAAGGAAGTGTTTTTAACTAAAAGAATAATAGGAACTAATGTGTTTTAGCTTATATTGGATTCCAAAGAATGGAAAATATGACATTTTCTTGTATTTTGTTGTCATGTTGTGCACTTTGTGAAATGACAGTCATTAATTAATGCTTTTTAGCCACCAACTTATGCGAACAAACCAGATTTTATACATAAAAGCAAAATTTCTGGATAAGAAAGCAGTCTCCAATAGTTATTGCAATGCATTGCAATAGTAACCTGCAATAGTAACAGTATTGCAATAGGGATTTCTGCAATAGTAATAGTATTGCAATAGTCATTTTGGCCTGCAATAGTCACCCCTAACGAAAAGTTGTTCAAACGGTCCTGGTCACATGACCAACATGGCCGCCACGCCCATATATGGTAAAAACCTAGAAAAATCTTCTTCTCCAGAACCGATAGGCCGATGGCCTTGAAACTTGGTATGTAGCATCGGGCACGCGAGTATTTCCAAGATTGTTCAAATTATGACCTTGGGTTGACCTTGACCTTTTTTACGGTTAGGTCAAATTTGCTTCCTTCTGCTTTTATATGGCAAAATGCTGCAACATAGGATATCTTGGAAACTGTTGAAGATTTTGGCCTAAACAGTGGTACATACATTCATCTTAATGACTACATGAAGATTTATGAGTACAAGAGGTCAAGGTCATTCTTTGACCTTTGACCCAGACCTCTCATATTTTGACAATATCAAACAATCTCCTCAAAAACAACTACGCCAATTGTAACCAAATTTCATATAGATCCTCCAGGGGTTGAGGGAATGAAAATTTGTTCATACGGTCCAGGTCACATGACTAACATGGCCACCACGCCCATATATGGTAAAAACCTTTAAAAATCTTCTTCTCCAGAACCAGTAGACCGATGGCCTTGAAACTCGGTATGTAGCATTGGGTACTCAAGTACTATCAAGATTGTTCAAATTATGACCCTGGGTTGACCTTGACCTTTTGTACGGCAAGGTCAAATATCGGAAAATGCTAGAACATGAGATTTCATGGTAAGTTTTGAAGATTTCGGCCTAAAAATTGGTATATACAATTATCTTAATGAGTACATGAAGATCTGTGAGTACAAGAGGTCAAGGTCATTCTTTGACCTTTGACCCAGAAATCTCAAATTTTTACAATTTCAAACAATCTGCTCTAAAACCACTGGGCCAATTGAAACCAAATTTCATATAGAGCCTCAAGGGGTTGAGGGAATGAAAATTTGTTCATACGGTCCAGGTCACATGACCAACATGGCTGCCAAGCCCATATATGGTAAATACCTTTAAAAATCTTCTTCTCCAGAACCAATTGACCGATGGCCTTGAGACTTTGTATGTAGCATTGGGTACTTGAGTACTATCAAGATTTTTCAAATTATGACCTTGTGTTGACCTTGACCTTTTTACAGCAAGGTCAAATATGGGAAAATGGTAGAACATAAGATTTCATTGAAAATTTTGAAGATTTTGGCCTAAAAAATTGGTATATACAGTTGTCTAAATGAGTTCATGACAAATTATGAGTACAAGAGGTCAAGGTAATTTTTTTACCTTTGATCAAAATCGCTCATATTTTGACATTTTCAACCATTGCCTCAAAAGCCAAAGGGCCAATTGAGAACACATTTCATATAGAGCCTCCAGGGGTTGATTGAATGAAAATTTGTTCAAACGGTCCAGGTCATATGACCAACTTGGCCGCCATTACCACTTATGGTATAAATCTTTAGTATTTTTCTTCTCCAGAACCAATACACCTATGGCCTTGAAACTTGGTAAATAGCATGGAGTACTAGAGTACCACCAAGACTGTTCAAATGGTGACCTTGGGTTTACCTTGACCTTTTTTGCTGCATGGTCAAATATGGGAAAATGCTAGAACATAAGATTTTATGGAAAGTTTTGAAGATTTTGGCCTAAAAATGATATATATGGTTGTCTTAATGAGTACATGAAGATTTATGAGTACAAGTGGTCATGGTCATTCTTTGACTTTTGACCCAAAACTCATATTTTGACAATTTCAGACATGATAAGTAAAAGCCACCTTGCCAATTGTTCAGGTGAGCGATTCAGGGCCTCATGGCCCTCTTGTTTCTATTCTTTGAATTTTCAAAATGATATACTACTGGTCCATCCATTATTGCAACATTTCATAGTTGAAGCAGGTTCAGAAACATTAGGTTATCTGAAAATAATAAAAAGACAAAAGATCAAATTTGTTTCTTCACAGACGCCGGCTCAGTTGATCTTTGTCACAAAATTTACCTATAACGGTACCTGTCAGCTGTATTATAAACGACTTAACCGGCAGTCTCTTTGTTAGCTCACCTGGCCCGAAGGGCCATAGTGAGCTATTGTCATACCAATGCGTCCGTCGTGCGTCGTGCGTTGTCACGAAATTTGTCCGTCAACACCTAAAAACAAATATCAAACATCTTCTTCTGTAAAACTACTGGTCCCATGGTTCTCAAATTTCACATGGAGCATGACCTGACTCCAGGGTCTCAGAATTGTAAAATTGGGTCAGGTTGAAAATCCAAGATGGCCACCGTTACTAAAAATAGCAAAAACAACAAAATCAACTTCTTCTCCAGAACCACTGGGTATATTTGGTTGAAAGTTTGCATGGAACATTAGTGGGACCTTGGTATTAAAAATTGTAAAAATAAAAAAAATCTATAGCGGAATTAGGTCACAGTGACCTACTTAGCTTTTACAAGACCGATTTTGCTCAAATGTCAATATCTGAAGAAAATGCAACCAATTCTGACCAGATTTGGTCAGAAATGGTTCTTGAATGGAATTATTTCAATTTTGTGCCAGTTGACTATCCAAGATGGCCACCATGGGGGCCGTTACTAAAAATAGCACAAACATAAAAATGACAATTACTCAAGAACCCTTGAATGGAATTGGACCAATTTTGTGTCAGAATGTTCCTTGCATGAAGCCGTTTCGATTTATTGCAATTTGGCATTCCAAGATGGCCGCCATCTGGTGTTACTAAAAATAGCACAAACATAAAAATGACAATTACTCAAGAGCCCTTGAATGGAATTGGACCAATTTTGTGTCAGAATGTTCCTTGCATGAAGTCGTTTCGATTAATTGCAATTTGGCATTCCAAGATGGCCGCCATCTGCTGTTACTAAAAATAGCACAAAACATAAAAATGACAATATCTCAGTAACCGCTGAATGGATTTTGATGAAATTTGTGTCAAAATGATTCTTGCATTGAGATGTTCCAAAGATATCTAACTGTAGACCAGTCATATCGGCCTCTGTTACTTAAAATAGAAAAATGTGAAAATTAGAAAATCTCAATGGAATTGGGCTAATTTTGTGTCAGAATGGTCCTTTCATTAAGCTTTTTTGATTTTTTTACATTTTGGCATTCCAAGATGGCCACCATCTGCCGTTACTAAAAATTGCACAAAACATGAAAATGAATATATCTCAGTAACCGCTGAATGGATTTAGATGAAATTTGTGGCAAAATGATTCTTGCTTTGAGGTGTTTCAAAAATTAACAACTATAGACCCGTCAAGTTGGCCTCTGTTACTTAAAATGGCAAAATGTGAAAATTAGAAAATTACTATGGAACTGGACCAAATTTGTGTCAAAATGGTCCTTGCATGAAGGCTTTTCGATTTTTTGCATTTTAGCAATCCAAGATGGCCGCCATCTGCCGTTACTAAAAATAGCACAAAACATGAAACTGGCAATATCTCAGTAACCCCTGAATGGCTTTTGATGAAATTTGTGGCAAAATGATTCTTGCATTGAGGTGTTTCATAAGTGAATATATAAAGACCAGGCTAGTTGGCCTCTGTTACTAAAAGTAGCAAAATGTGAAAATGAGAAAATCTCAGTGGAATGGGACCAATTTTGTATCAGAATGGTCCGGTTGCACAATAGCCAGGTGAGCGATATCAGGCCCATTTGGGCCTCTTGTTAGCTAGAGGTCCACAGAGTACAGCGTGGCTCAGATTTAGAATGTCGTAAATCTAGTTACTGCTACTGTAACTGAGCTGTTTTAATACAGTTATAATTGAATCAAATCAACTGTTTTTCGACAGAACATTTGATCTGAAAGTTGACCAAAACAAATTTTCATTGCCTTTTGAAGGCTGTCTGTTGCATTAGATAGTTGATGTGTAGTAGTTTGGATGAAACATTCTTGTCACAACTGCTTCAGCAAGCACGAGCAACGTAGGGGTCACTTCCCAGCAGTAGCGATGTTGTTTTCTTTGTTGTCGGCGTTGTTGTCAACAATGTTTACCCACTGAGTTTAGCTCCATTTTTCAGAGAGTATTGGGCCGGGCCATGTAACCCAATTAGTAGGGCACCTGACTCATAAGTTAGAGGTCCTGGGTTTGAAACCCGGTCTGGCCACTTACTTTCGTTTCTCCTTCCGCTGATTCAAGAAGGGCAGTTGTCAGTTACTGGCCAAAGTATGTGCACTTAGTACTGGTTAACCGCTTAGGAGGTCTAAGCCTGCCCAGGAATAGTGTGGTTAGGTTAACTGACCGACCCAAAATTACCATATATATATATCTGCATGGAATTCTCTTTCAACTCCAGCTAAAACTACGGACTCTTTAAACTCCTTTAAACGTTTGATCCAACTTGAAACCCCGAAAATACCCGCCTATTATAGTACTGGAAGCAGACGATTCCAGATGCTTCACACGTGACTACGAACTGAATGTAGTTCCCTGAATGAACATTTATTTCAGAGAAATCTGGTACCTAGCCCTAACTGTACATGTGGTTTGGTTGAGAACAATAGTCACTTTCTTTTATCGTGTCCCAAGTATGACTTAATGCGTGCAGAAATGTTAATGACTGTCCAACAGATTTTACCTGATAACACACATATTACATCAGACATCCTTCTTTTTGGTATAGATGGGATATGTAATGATAGAAACACAAATATCTTTAAAGCTGTCCAAAAATACATAGAAAGAACAAAAAGATTCACATCATAAATGTTAAACAGATTATTGAGTAACACTGACATCTGAAAAATAAAATGATCAAAAGGGAATGTTGGGAAAATGTCTCCGTTATGAGTTATCTGTATCAGAAAACTACCTTGATTTTACCAAAGGACATTCGGACAATGCCCATGGGGAAACTCCTTTACTTGCTCTCTCTCTCTCTCTCTCTCTCTCTCTCTCTCTCTCTCTCTCTCTCTATTTCATTCAGTTAGATTCACATTTAGATCACACATGCATGTTAGGTAATCTTATTTCTTGTATTGCCATTCACTATTGCTACTTGTTTTGCAGGAGATGATTGTATAAGTTTTGATGCTTGTTATCAAATCCTGTTCACCATTTTGTACTCTAGTAAATGTTATGCATGTAATTTACGTGAAATAAATATTGTTTAAACCAACATGACCATAGCTGTTTACCGTGGACATTAGCAACAAATGAATCAATCAGAGACTATTGTGATGGAACTTCACACAGGCTTACATGATGATATTTTCTCACCCATTGGACAAGAATATCCCTTTCTAGAGGTGTCTGAGATTTTTATGCCCCCAACTTTGAAGAAGTTGAGGGGGCATATTGGTTCGGGCCTGACTGTCCGTCCGTCCGTCCGTCTGTACGTAATATTTTAAGGGGGGTCTATTATTCAAGAACTGTAATTTCTAGGCCCTCAATATTTTATGGATGGGTCAGTCAGTCTTGTCAGTCGGCCTTGTACTTACAGAGTTATGCCCCTTTTTCAAAAAATTAAATGAAAGTTTGTTCCCAAAATCCTCGGAGAATTGTTGGAGCTAGGACACTCATATTTGGCATACAGCTAGGGGCTAAGGTGTAGATCACCTGATTAACTTTTGGGCTGATTTCATAAATATTTGACTGAATTGTGCCCCTTTGTTTACTTAGGCATTTTTCCAACTTTTCAACCGTTTGACCTAGAGACCTGATTTTTGGTATACAGATAGTATTTGATGTGTCGATCATTCTGATGATGATGACGTTATGGTGTATTCATTATTGACAGAGTTATGCCCCTTTTCTTATTTGTACAAAACATTTTAGGGGTGGTCTATTTTTCAAGAACCGTAATTCCTAGGCCCTTGACATTTTATGGGTGGGTAGACAATTAAAAATCAGCAGACCTGTATTTATTTACTTGTCTGTCGGCCTTGTACTTACAGAGTTATGCCCCTTTTTCGAAAAGTTAAATGAAAGTTTGTTCCCAAAATCCTGGGAGAACTGTTGGAGCTAGGATACTCATATTTGGCATGCAGCTAAGGGCTAAGGTGTAGATCACCTGATGAACTTTTGGGCTGATTTCGTAAATATTTGACTGAATTATGCCCCTTTGTTAACTTTGGCATTTTTCCAACTTTTCAACCTTTTGAGTTAGAGACCTCATCTATGGTGTACTTAAAGTATTTGATGTGTTAATCATTCTGATGAAGTTAAGGTTATGTATACATTTTAACTGACCTTGTTAGGGTCAGGCATAATGGCATATAGTTGGGGGCATAGTGTTTTACAAACACATTTTCTAGTTCTATCTTAGCCTGCTATCTCAGCCTAGCCCTGGAAAGCTGTCTCGAAATGCCAGTTATTGCTATATAGTACAGCCCAATTAATTACACACTTAAATTCAACAAATCAACTGGCTGCTACCTGTCATGTAAATTGCATGCAAAATGAAATTGACAGCCAATGATGTGCATGAGATGTCACTGTAGATTTCTGATTTGCTGCCAGTCATGAAAAATGCACGCACAAGGTGAAATGAATACAGGTCAGAACTATTAATACTGTAAAACACTTATATTTGGCGGTCAGTTTATTTTGGCGATATTGGCGGAAAGGAAGAAAGTCGCCAAATTAAAATGCCGCCAATTTAAACTGATGATCGTGAAAGAAAAAATTATCAAATCAACTTTATTAAACTCTGATCGCAAAGTTACATATGAGTTACAAAATAGTAAACAACGATGACGTAGCGGCACTGTATAGCACACACTTATCGTTATCATAATTATCATAATATCAAAGCCAGTATACATCCTATATATATATTAGTATAAAAGAAGAGCCCAAGCAAAGGAAACAAAGTTTGAAAATGTTTATTAGACATGCCATTCTAATTAGTACTTAAAGCCAAGTTGATTAAATCAGAAGGAACACAGAACTCAATTTACTGTTAATAGTCACAGCATGATAATAGAAATAATTTTCTTTAATACTTTTCAATGAATTATAGAGATTTCTCGGTGAAATCGAAACTGATAATCTCACTGTTTCAAACAGTGAAATTATCACTTTCGATTTCACTGTTTCAGAAATAGGATTTTTGTGAAATAGCCTCAAGGTTTTTGTTGATTAATTGGCTAAATCTGATCTGGCTTGACAAAAATTACGTCACGCATGTTTGCATGTCATTACGACGTTAATGACGTCACTTAAAGCGCCAACGTAACATTGTTACTGCACGCGACGTCAGGCCGCCTAAGTCTCCTGTAGGAATTCTTTCTTGGTAAATTTTTTGAGATCTGTTTATCAAAATGATATTTGAAGCTAATTTTTAGTTGCCCAATAAACACGCTGAAAGCATCAAATTTGACGCAAAACGGGTAGGAAAAAAGTTGCGTTCCTGTCGTGATGGCTGACGCTCTTGAATAAACAGAATTATTGCGATTTTCAAGCATAAAAGAAATAGAAAATTTGACTTTTGCAGTGTAAGATGAATTTTTATTTCACTCATGAACACCAAAAGTGGTATTTTCACTCGTGGCTTCGCCACTCGTGAAAATACTGCTTTTGGTGTTCATTCGGTGAAATAAAAATCGATCTTACACTGAAAAAGTCAAATATCCTCTATGTAATTACTGTATTCACCCTGATAATGTAGAACTCGGACTTAAGTGCACATGATATCAGAAGAAATCACTTTTTTTCCAGAAATCACAAATCCGCCTAAATAAAAATCCGCCAAAAGGTCCATTTTTAAAAACCGCCAAATTTTCCTGCCGCCAAATATAAGTGTTTTACAGTAGTAAGTTAGCTTGAAGTTTATAGGAATGGCTTCATCAAGAAGTCAGGGTATTCAGTGAATAGTCTGTTCTACAAAATATATTGGGTGAATAAAATAATCAATGATGGGGTTGAAGTCTCGACAAGGAAATCTCAGGCTCATTTTCAGATTATTTAAGTCCTTTGCTCGGCAAGCCTCCCATAAGACTAAATAATCTGAAAACTAGCCTGAGATTTCCTTGTCTCTGCCTCAACCCCATCATAGATTCTATTAGTCTCAGCAACACCAGTGTTGTTTCAAGGGGAAGGTCTGACTTTGACCTACTTCACACACTGTTGACCACATCCAAATTTACAATTACCCATTGCATTAAGCTCTGTTTCTCATAGACTAAAAGACCTTTTGGAAAGAAAACCGCTTTTGAGTACTACAGTCAACTCTCGATATCGCGAACACTGATATCTCAAAGTTCCCTCTTATATCAAAGAATATAGCTTGGACACATTTCCTATCTTTATTCATATTTCAACACCTTTAATCTCAAACTACTGATATCTCAATGTAAATTTTCTGGACCAGAAAATTTACTTTGAGATATCAGTAGTTCAGGATGAACTTCGACTTTGAGATCAAGAGTTGACTGTATATAAACCTGTTGGCTGAATGGCAGCAGTGCAAACCCAGATCAGACTGTTTGCCCTATTATTTATGGTAATTACAATAACCTAAATTGTTGGTGTAAATTTCAGATGGTGTTTGCTGGTATGATGTGTAGTTCCAGTATATGGGGCAGTATATCAGATAAATACGGTAGAAAATTTGTAAGTATAGATGTCATGTGATGCAGCTCAAATTTGTAGTATTTTCGTATCAACTCTTAAAACCCATGGTTAACTATGTATATACCAGTCTGTTATCAAACAAAAAACAGTCATAGTTACCAAACAACCTGATGACTTGCTCATTGGTAAATATGACTCTTTTTCGTTTTGTAGCAGCTCTCTTTCCTTTCATTACATCCTTGAAAACAGTCAACCAGGTGTGCTTAATCAATCCTTATGAATGCTTTCAATCTAATAAATGCCCTTCACACACACATACACACACTCACACACATGCACTTATGCAGAGAGAAAGAAAGAGAGGGAGAGAGAGCAGTCCAAGGTTTGATACTTTTTTTCTTCATTCCTTTCTGAAAACAAAACTGTAACAAGATTAAAAGTTTTTCAACTGCTGAAAATTGCAAACAGTGGAAAGACTTTTGGAAATTTAAAAAAAAAATTATGGAATTATTTTACAAGCTGTAAATGTGCTGTGACACAAGAAAGCCCAGTGCAGACTCAGATCAACATGGGCATCTGCCCAGACTGATAAGAGTCATCGCTGTCCACATTGAGGTAGCTTAGTCCCTTAGCTATCCTATAAGCGTCTAGCGAAGAGTCTGATCAGAGTGGGCAGTTGCCCAGGCTGATCTCAGTCTGCGCTGGGCGCACAGGTTTTCTTGTGTCGTGGCTCAAATACATGTAGAAACATGGCACATGATAAGGAGTTAAGTGTTTCATAATTGAATATTGCCTTAACATTTGTAAATGAATTTCTTAAAGTCTAACTAATAGTTGTTTGTTGTCTTTTCCTTTCAGGAATTAATTCTTTGTTCAGTGTTCACGTGCTACTTTGGTATTCTAAGTGCATTTTCACCCACCTTCATTTGGATGTTAATTCTACGAGGTTTGGTAGGATTTGGAATTGGTGGAGCACCACAGTCGTAAGTATGGTTTAACACGAGGCCACAGTTCAAATGCAGTAACTTGGCAATGTTTGATGTCTTGATTTGATTTTGTGAATTAACTGTTTCTGTTGAACAAGAGCAGCAACAAAGAAACCAGTTTTATAATTTTTCCACACTCACTTTCCATTGTATGGGAGCAATTCTGGGTTTAGATCTTCATACAGCACTATTCTGCTGTGTTTATAAATGAAAGCTTAGCGTGACTCACCCAAAATGAGATTTTAAAGTATTTTATGGAAAAGTAAAGCCCCAGTCACACATTCATGGTTCAGGCCACGGTTCACCATGGTTTCACAAACAGTAGCACACTGTTGTGTTTTGTAGTAGCACCGTAGATGCATCAGTTGTGTTCGTAATGATCCCTGAAGAACCATGGTGATCCGGGAGTCGCTACGAAAATTTACAACTGTTTAATACTTCCGTGGTGAAGTGGTGGCTTGTGGGTGTGGCCTAAACCGTTGCGTGACCGTAACAGAATCGTGGTCATTCCTAGCGCTACAGTAGGTGTATCTGTGATTATCCCTTGCTTTCCGTCAGTATTAGTAGACAACAGAGGTAGTTTTGTTACTACGAAAACTCACATTTTATACAAGTGAAAAAAGTTCCCAGACTTGAAAGTTTATGATCTTGGATTACTTTCCTTGTCAATGCAAAATGCCTACTCAAAATTAATTTTTAGTATAAAATTTTTATTTGTTAACAGAATTTCAAAATTTTTGCTGCACATTTTAGGAAAAATAAGTATTATATAATATCGTAAAATTCTTTCCTTGCCTACAAATAAATTAAACATCATCAACAAAAATCATTATCCTGCCCACCGTTAAACAGTAGACGATCGTAGGAGCCCGTGGCGCTACCAGCTCTAGTCGTAAGCGTCTGTAATGCGACCGTGGAATACCTTTGTTGTCCGTAGTGCTGCCACCTTGCACCATCGTGAATTCATAGACGATCCGTACAGCAGGGCTCGGGAAAACCGGAATTCTTTCGGTCCCAGACCGAAATTCAGAAATTGGGACCGATTGGAAACAGCCCAAAGTCCCCAAAAATCGGTCCCATACTGGTCCAATACTTCGGAAATTTTCTCCGATTCTTCTTACCTAGCTCACATGTGTCAATCCGTTAATTACGCATGACTGATCCAATAATTGCCTCCAGTCAAGTTGTGTCATAAACAAATTACCTCCTGTGATCTGGAAGTTCATCGCGTTATCTAGAATCTCGCGAGTTTACAGTGGACGTGTGAAAGTAATTAGCTTCGGGCGCTATTACTGACGTTAAAGACTCTTTGATGTGTTACACAGTCGAATCTCGGTAGTTCTAACGCCGATTTTTCGAAACTACCGGATTTTTCGAAAAAACATGGTCCCGATCGTAAGCCCATTAATTCTATGCAAAAACACTTCGGCACATTCTGATTTTGATTATTCGAAAAAATCGGATTTTTCGAAAGAAAAATTAGGTCCCGATGGAGTAAATTTACTACAAAAATCCCTCTATTATTCGAAATCAAAATGCATGCTCCAATTTCATGTCGGAAAATAACACCTAATATCATAGATGGGATAAATATTTACAGTCTCAGGTCATCACGGCCACTTGTACAGGTAATTATCGCTTCACGACCACTAACCTTTTGCTGGCTCAGTCTACTGGAGGTCTAATTGCATAATTGACGGGGATTATTTTGTTTGAAGTTTGTAAATTTAAAGGCTAAATGTGAAGGCTTGGACTAGCAAGTGCATCCGAAGTTTTGTTTCAAAAGGTTTGCGCACGGATCATACGGTTTGCACACGGCACTAAACAAAGTCTAGCTACACTGCTTGTCCCGTAGTGGTATTTCAATTCTCATATCGACGTTGCTCCCGCACGGAACGAATTCATAGCCGCAGTAACGGGGCGCCGAGCGTCCGTCCCGAGTCTTATGGTCCCTGTAATTATACTTTCAGCCATATCAGGTGGTCTCCCCTGTCCACCTGTCAATCTAGTATGATGTTTTCTATCACGTCCGCTCTGCCTACGAACATGTTCTAGTCTTGTATTTGCATTTACATGCGTAGTTAAACGTCTTAAAATGTGTGAAACCAAGAACTCCACCAAACACAACAATGTACGACCATTGTACGGAAATCGGGATTAATTCATAGGACTTCGCTTATTGTCATTAGTTTTCGTGACAGGTATCAATTTTTTTTCCCTGTGGAAATTAGTTAGGTGATGACGTCATCGGCTGGACCGATTCATTTTTCAATATTTCCCGAGCCCTGCCATACAGACACAGTTCAAACACCGTGAGAACCTGACAAACCGTAGAGGTGCTGGATTTTCTACGGTTCACCCTGGTTTTGCTGTCTAGGTTCAAACCGTGGTGATTCGTGGTGACCCGTAGCCTGATCCGTGAATGTCTGGGAGACATATTTTATATAAGTCAATGACTTACTTCTGTATCCCTTTCATTTTACTGTATATTGCTAAGTCATGTAAAGATTGTTATAATTATATTCATGTGTATAGTATATTGAATAAAATATTGTTTACACTAAATAAAGGAAAATCCCATATTCGTAGTGGGTTCCGGTAAATACAGGTGCATTCTGGTATTTCTGTGGACCCAAAATGCACAAGTTGCGTTAATAAATTGGATTGGGCTTGTCAATTTTACGTTCCGTACACCTTGTTGATGTGTTATAGAATATGACCATGCTGTATGTTTGCTTATTTTGCTGCATAGACAGTTATTATTTGGTTTTCACATGACAATATATATTTCAGAGTGACCTTGTATTCAGAATTTTTACCTACTGCATCAAGGGCAACCTGTGTTGTATTGGTTGAGGTAAGTATCGCGGATGATAAGCATTGTTACAGTAAAAAAACATGATATTCAGGGAGCAATGGCGGAGCAAACAGTTTAGACCCAGATTAGACTTCTTTTAAGAAAGGCTGAAGAACCCTATCTGGAAAATCAGCAGGACCAGCGGCTGTATTTAAAAAACAAGTCGTTGCTATGCTGTTGCTAGGGCTGAATTTCTATGAAGGAGATTCTCTACAACAATGAAATTTGCTCTGGAGGAACAGTTTGTAAAAGACTATCCCTCCAGAGCAAATTTCATAGTTGTAGGAAGTCTCCTGTGTAGAAATTCAGCCTTAGCAACAGCATAGCAATGACTAAAGTCATTTTATAAATACACCTCCAGGGCTAATCATAGCCTTAGTATGTGTAATGTTTATTACTTTTGCTTTGTAGATAAGTTACTTAAATTAGTAGATTTAGCTTAAGTGCATCCAACTGTGGTTACGTACCGCCAAGCCACTTGGGGAACGTCTTCAGGACAATTGAACTGAAATAGATTTAGCTTATTTTAAGCATTAGCTGTCTTTAGATAATCTTCAAGTATGGTTCTAAGGGAGGTCACTAACCTGGAAATATTTTTACTTCCTTCTCATTTGGAGCTTCTCCAGAAGGACAGAGCTTTAGAGAAGATTCTTTCCTTAATGGTAGTCTCCTACTCGAAAAGAGATGCAACTTTTAAGGCAGCAAATACAGCTATGTTAAAGTTGTGTACCTTGTACATAGATAAAACCATGAGTGTGTCTTTTAATATCAAGTTAAGCAGGTGAGACCAGAAACAGCGTAGGCATGGCGAGGCTTGCCGGGCCTGTCTGATGTGTCTTTGGTCATGCCTGATAAACTTGATATCAAAAGACACTAAGATGGCTTTCTATTTATCATGCATCATTAGAAAATTTTACGGTGTAAAAAGAGTCAAACAAATGAAAAGCAAACACAGTTTTGTTGCACCTGCTGACGTTGCAAATGTGTTATGGCATACGTTGATGATGTCATTTAACCAATCGGCTGTTGTTATCACAGTATGTAGCCAATCCTCTTCAATGATCGCCTGATAACATTCGTGCAAGCACAGTTCTAAGTGACATGATATCACATCATGTTATCATACCCCTGTTATCAGGTGAATGTTGCAGCAGATACTTGATAAAAATTGCTGCCATATGGCATTGTACCCATTTATTCTAATTGTCTGTTTTCATCTTTTCAGATATTTTGGGCAATAGGTGCATGTTTTGAAGTACTGCTGGCCCTTGCTGTCATGCCAACACTGGGCTGGAGGTATTTGCTGGGATTCTCAGCTATACCGTTACTCATTTTCTCAGCCTGCTGTTTCGTAAGTATATACTGTTATTTAAGTGGAGGGTTATGGGTGGAGTAGTTGTGCAATCGAAAGGGCTTTAGTGGAGTTGTTCAGCAAAGCTATCAGTCATTTCTCAGCTTTTGTTCTGTAGATGGGGATTCACCTCAGGACAGTAATAATTAAATTGGTCAGATTATAGGTATACCATTCTCAAAAATTTACCAAAAGTGCTTTACAAAATTTTCATGTGATGCTGAAAATCTGGGATTTTTTAAAGGTCATGGAATTTTTCGTGCAGGAAATTTGGGACATATGATGAAGCAAATTTGAGTACATGTAATTATAAAATTTCATTGAATTGTCAGGACAATTAATCCTATTAATAAAACCAGTAAATCCTAAAATATATTGAATAGTAAAGAGAAAGTATTTCAGCATTTGGTTGCTGTTAAAGATTTGATTCAGCTGGATATGGCCTATAACAAATACTTTCTTATCTCCAGTGGTTACCAGAGAGTGCGAGATTTGACATGACAAGAGGGAACCGGGAGAGGGCACTAGCTACACTAGAGAGAATAGCCAAAGATAATGGCAAATCTATGCCACTGGGAAAATTAGTGGAACCATCTGCAAAAGTAAGTTTAAATTATTTTGGCTACAGAAGTGAAGTGTAGACCCCATTTTCTGTGCATGCACTATAGTAATGACAATGCCTCATGTAGTTGTTTTAGCCAAAATCAATACATACTTTTAAAGCAGAAAACAGAAACATTTTCTTTCATCAGACTGAAAAATCTGCCGTATGAATGTGTTGTAGATAGATAGATCCCACCAGATACAGTGTACCTGGCCCTGAGGTTATAAAATTTGAGTTCTGAAAAACAAAATAAAGCACACTGATTGGCTGCTTCGGAGCACATGCTCGGAAGCAGCCAATCAGTCTGCTTTATTTTGAGTTTGAGTTTATTCTTAAGTTTTATAACCTCGAACCCTGATTGGATATTAATTTGGTAATTATGGGAGGTACTGTAGCTTGTCAGAGTTAATGCCTGCGGAAGTCAGGGGAGGATTTTCTGTCGAAAATGCAACACCCTTGGTAGATACTATTTCTTGCTTACTTTTTTTCCTAGACACAATGACTATGTGATACTCAATCGCAGTTGTGTAGTTTATGAAACTGGCGTTAAAATGTATAAACCCAGCTCTGGTTAAATTGGCGGAAAACCTATGCAAGAAAGAGAACATCACTAGAAATTTTAATAAAAATGATATGAGCTGCGACACGAGAAAACCAACAAAGTGGTTGTGGGCCAAGCGCAGACTCAGATCAGCCTGGCCATCCACCCAGTCTGATCAGATTCTTTGCTGTCTGCATGCAGGTAGCCTAGGCCCGTAGCTACCCTTTAAGTGCAAAGCTAAGACTCAGATCGGACTGGGTGGTTGCTCAAGCTGATCTGAGTCTTCGTTGGGCGCACATGCCACTTTGTTGGTTTTGTTGTGTCGCGGCTCGTATATCTTGTTTCCTAAAATACAGACCAAAAGTACTTTTGAGAATAAGTGCTGAACTTAAGCAGTGCTCCAGATAAGAAGGGGTAACAGGGATAATTTTCCATATTTCTCAATAAAACCAAATGTTGTGACCCCTCATTAGAACTGTCTCAGTGAGACAGTTCTAATGGGGGTCCTCAACATAGGTTTTTGTTGAGAAATAAAAAATAGATAGCTCCATATTACTCTCAGAATGCCACCTTATCTGAAGCTCTGTCTGAAGTGTTTTCTGATCTGTTTCAGGCTACCTCAAGGGGAAGTATAAGAGACTTGTTTATACCAGAACTTAAAAAAACTACTTTCATTCTATGGATTATATGGTATGTATTGATTTTTAAGACAAACTGCATACATATCATCTTATCAAGTAACTTTTTAGACCCTGGTATAAGCATGTGGAACTGTGCATGACAGACACTGCACGGGGCATCATTCATGTGTTACAGACATGTTGTTCTAGTTACCAAAGGAGACAAATTTTGTGACTGTCTGTTTGCTTCTCTGGATAACTAAACCTTTTGAAAAAGGATCTACTCTTAAAGGAAAGAATTTACTCCTATTGGAGCAAATTCTTTCCATTAAGAGTTGAAACCTATGGAGCAGGAAGGCAAAGATAACAATTTTGGAGTTGCTTCCCCTAAAAGTGTGTCTTTACACCTTAAAGATCGTGTTGCAACACAGCTCATACTATAAAGACCTTTAATAGATAATGTGACAGCAGTAACTGAGTAAACAGTCTAGATTAGACTATTCCTAATTGTCTGGGTCTACAGTGTTTGCTACTTTGCATGTAATGTTTTGACGTATTTCCGTATATGTAGAATACCATGTTAGTGTGTTTTTACAGCATGTGTATCAGGTGAAATCAGAAAATGTGCAGGAATGGTGAGGCTTGTTGAGCCATTCTCACCTTTGGGTTGAGCCAGATAAATATGATACAAGAAATATAACTCATGATTTTCTTTTATCATGCATCATTTTAACCATTTGATTATGAGATAAAGAAGAAAGTAAAACACATTTTTATCTAACTTTAAGTTGTTCCTTCTACACTATGGCATAATTTGGTGACATCATTTTGCCAGTCAGTCACTGAGATCATTTAACCATCAATGTCTTGACAGTCAGGCTACAAAATGCATAGCATGATAACAAATGTTATCATGCTATGCATTTTCTTGCCCGACTGTTATCTGATTGCTGTTATCAGTCACTTTATATTAGTTGCATGGTAAATTTAAGTAACTTGTTTATGATTGGAATGATTTCAATAATCGGTTATCATAGTTTTTTGGATCATTACAATAATATTTGTATTATTGCAGGTTGGTGTCAGCCTTTGCCTATTATGGGATAGTACTATTGACAACAGAGCTGTTTGAAACTCCTGATGGTTGTCATGGTGAGTTGTTGCCAGAATAACAATATAACAGTATCCTAGCAATAACCTGTATACCACATGTGACAGGAACCTTTCCTCATCTCGGATTTCATTTATGATTATGTCTGCTTGTAATGACAGTTTAGAAAAGTGATCATATGTCAAAAATAATAATGTGAAAAAAATTTAAATGGTAAATAAAAGGATAGAAGAATAAAATAAAAGTGTTAAGTGAAATAGATGAGAGAGAGAGAGAGAGAGAGAGAGAGATGGGTCTTTATTATAGCTGCTATATGTTATGTTTCAGTTGTGATTCTAGACATATCCTTATTACAGGTACGACCAATGAGAAGAAAGAAGAAGGATGTTATGTACATTGTAAATCGCTGACCAAGGCTGATTATGTTGATTTGACTTGGACAACATTTGCAGAATTTCCTGGTAAGTAACTGCTACCATTGTCCCAGAACTACGACAGTTTCTCATTAACTCTTATCAGGAATCTCTAACTCCCATTATTTTTCAGAGAAAAATTGACAGAAATCATGCCTAGGAACTCCAGAACATTTCCATAGAAACTCCAGAGCATTTCCATAGGAACTCGAGAGCATTTCCATAGGAATGTCAGAGCATTTCCATAGGAACTCCACAGCATTCCCATAGGAACGTCTGAGCATTCCCATAGAAACGTCAGTGCATTTACATAGGAACTACAGAGCATTTCCATAGGAGCGTCAGAGCATTTTTCTTAGGAAAGTGAGAGCATTTCCGAAGGAATGTCAGAGCATTCCCATAAGAACTCCAGGGCATATCCATAGGAATGTCAGGATTTCCATTGGAATGTCAGAGCATTTCCAAAGGAATGTCAGAGCATTTCCATAGGAATTTCAGAGCATTTCCATAGGAACATCAGGACATTCCCATAGGAACTCCAAAGCATATTCATAGGAATGCCAGAGCATTTCCATAAGAACTACAGAGCATTTTCTTTTCAAACCCATACTGTTAAGTCAGTCTGTAAATAATAAAACTATGAAAAACAACTTCATAAAGACTAAATAGCACACTGTTAATAGCAAATGTGACAGAGAAAACAGGTAGCAGTCTGTTGTTTAAATTAGATAATATTAACATTTTTTTCTGTCTATTTCCAGGTTTATTCATCACTATATTTATCATAGAGAGAATAGGAAGAAAGTTTACCATGGGAATAGAATTCCTTGTATTTTCTGTGTTTGTTCTCCTGTCAAATATGTGTACTATAAGGTTAGTAGACTGGGCTAGGTGACAGTTTAACCATGATTTGTCCACCTGTACTAGGAGATAATCCAAGAGCTCTGGCGAGTGGATTATCTCCCGTACAGGTGGACAAACCATGGTTTAACCATTGTATACCACCCTTAACAGTGTAGACTTTGCTCATTGCGAAATAATTCATGCTAATAGCATTTTCTGGCAAGTTTGGAATAATTCTGATTATCTAAAACACTGATACTTCAAAGTGCTCTTGTAAAATAAAAATTTGAAATGTACATTTCACACATGTCCTTATAAATTCAGCTGCTGTCTGATCAGATCTACATTTTATGCTTGATTAAGCCTTTTTAGACAAGAAGACTTGTCCATCCTTATCATTTGGATGAGTACATTTGTAATTTTAGGGTTTCTGGTGAATATTTTCACTTTTGCTGTATTTTGCAAAGAAATTCCAGTAAGCAAACAGGGTAGACCCTGATCAGATGCCGCAAAATGCGGCTTCTGAACTGGGTCTGCACTGTTTGCATATGTCCACAAAACGGATTCCGGTCTTAAAAGGGTTAATTTAGCCTGAATATTCAGGTTAATATGAAAATAACTGAATGGGTATTTTAACAAATAATTTAGATTTTTTGAAGTTCATTGATGTTTAATGGTCCAATTGCAAGCCCAAGAGAACAATTAGCTAAATTTGCCATTTTGAAATTTGCCATTAGAAGCTCTGATCATATATTACTATAATATACTTAAGTAGTGGAACACCTAAAAGTAATTTTCCATTTGTCACAAATGGAAAATCAACTATTTTTAGATGTCCCAATATTTAAGCCCATTATAATTAAGTGGGACTTATTTTTAGTGCAAAATAACACAAACTGTGTTGTATAATTTTATTGTTAACATTCTATATATTGGGACAGATAGGTCTGAGTAAATAGTGCAGGAGCAGTCTGGCCAGGGTCTACACTGTCATCTTTACATGCATTATTTCATTGAAAAACTAAATTTTTCAATTTATGGGACCGATATGGTATTTATTTTAGATGTTGCAATTTTTCATAATTTTTACAGTACATTCTTTTTCTCCCCTGTTTCAGACCTGTGTTAACATTTTTCCTGTTTGTGGCAAGGGCCTTGATATCGGGAGCATTCCAAGCTGCATATGTTTACACTCCAGAGGTACGTTAATGTGAACAGGCACTTTTTCAGGAGAAGCGACTCTGCAATTTTCATTTTTTGTCTCCCCTGAACAAAAGTTCAGGAAGAGCTATGGCTGCCACTCTCGGGTCAAACATCCAGTCCTTGTCTGCCCTCATTGGATGGTTTGGTTAAAGCCTTTATAACTCACCTGAGCCATAGGCTCAGGGTGAGCTATTGTGATCACCCAGTGTCTGTTGTACATCGTGCATCGTCTGTCGTGCGCCTTCAACAGTTTGCTTTAAATGACATATTCTCTGACACCGCTAGGCCTAGGGCTTTGATATATGGTATCAGGCATTGTGAACCTGTACCAAGTTTGTTCAAATGGTGGCCCTGGGCCAAAATAGTCCTGGGGCAGGGGTCTTGGGTTCGAAAAATATCCTTGAAAATCTTCTTCTCGAGAACTGCTCAGCTCAGATGTAGTGGTCTTTTACCAAGTTTGTTCAAATGGTGGCCCCAGGGTCCAAAATGGCCCTGGGGCAGGGAGTCCTGGATCTGAACCATAGAAATACATAGAAAAATATTCAAAAACCTTCTTCTTTAGAACCACTTGGCTCAGATGCTTGAAATTTGGTATATAGCATTGCCTAATTGTCCTTTACCAAGTTTGTTCAAATGGTGGCCCCAGGGTCCATGATGCCCCATGGCAGGGAGTCGCAGGTTTGAACCATAGAAATACATAGAAAAATATTAAAAAAATCTTCTTTTTCAGAACCGTCAGGCTCAGATGCTTGAAATTTGGTATAAAGCATTGCCTAGCGGTCCTTTACCAATTATGTTCAAATGGTGGCCCCAGGGTCCAAAATGGCCCCATGGCAGGGAGTCCCAGGTTTGAACCATAGAATTACATACAAAAATATTCAAAAATCTTCTTCATCAGAACCGCAAGGCTCTGATGCTTGAAATTTGGTATGTAGGATTGCCTGGTAGTCCCTTACCAAGTTTATTCAAACGGTGGCTCCAGCGTCCAAAATGGCCCCATGGCAGGAAGTCCTAGGTTTGAACCATAGTAATACATATTCAGAAAAATCTTCTTATTTAGAACCACTTGGCTCAGATGCATGAAATTTAGTATGAAGCATTGCCTAGTAGTCCTTTACCAAGTTTGTTCAAATCGTGGCCCCAGGGTCCATAATGCCCCTGCCCGAAGGGGATCATGGGTTGAACTATTGCAATACATATACAAATATAAAAAAATCTTCTTTTTTAGAGCCACATTGCTCAGATGCTGGAAATTTGGTATTAAGCATTGCCTAGTGGTCCTTTACTAAGTTTGTTCAAATGCAGGTCCCAGGGTCCAAAATGGCCCTGCGGAAGGAAGTCCTGTGTTTGAACCATAGAAAAACATAGAAAAATATTCAAAATCTTCTTCAGGACTACAAGGCTCATATGCTTGAAATTTAGTATGAAGCATTGCCTGGTGGACCTTTACCAAGTTTGTTCAAATGGTGGCCCTAGGGTCCAAAAGGGTCCTGAGGCAGGGGGTTTGGGGTTAGAAAATAAAATATACTTAAAAATCTTCTATAGAACTTCTAGGCTCAGATGCTTGAAATTTGGTATGTTGCACTGCCCAATGGTCATTTACCAAGTTTATTACTAAGTTTATTCAAATGGTAGCCCCAGGGTCCAAAATGGCCCCTACCCTGGGGGTCCAGTGTTTGAACCATAGAAATTCATAGGAAAATATTCAAAAACCTTCTTCAGAATCACTTGGCTCAGATGTCTGAAATTTGGTATAGTAGGGGTTCAGCGAAAGAAAATTTGCTCAAACGGTCCAGATTACATGACCAACGTGGCGGTCGCACCCATATATGGTAAAAAGCCTTTAAAAATCCTCTTCTCCAGAACCAAATAACCGATTGCTTTGAAACTTGGTATTTAGCATTGAGTACAGGAGACCTACCAAGATTGTTTAAATGATGACCATGGGTTGACCCTGACTTTTTTTTACGACAAGGTCAAAGTTGCTTTTTGGTGTTTTTAAATGGGAAAATGCTTAAATATAAGAGTTGATGGAAATTATAGAAGATTTTGGTGCAAAATTTGATAAACGCAGTCTGACAATTTGAGTAATAGAGGTTAAGCTTTATCTAATATCTCTCATATTTTGACAGTTTCAAGCTATCAGGTTTGTTCAAATGATGATCCTTGTTTTTATGAGGGGATTTTTTTTTTCAGGTTTATCCCACATCCATGCGAGCTGTAGGTCTGGGTGCTTGTAGCGGTATGGCCAGGATTGGTGCAATAATTACCCCTTTTGTTGCACAGGTAGGTGTTACTGTATTTCTGTGGTTATAAAAAGGATGTTTTTTGTCGCACCTGCTTTAGCAAGGTGCGATATAGGAGTTCACTTTTCTGTCCGTCCATCAGTCAGTCATTCCATCTGTCAGTTTGTCCGTTCATCCACAGTTACGTCGACCCTAACGTTGGTGTCCATTATAATGCCCCCACCATTAAAAATGTGGGTGGGTGGAGGGCATATAGTATCACCGCTGACCGTACGTACGTCCTGTCCTGTACGTACGTACATCCTGTACAAAATGGCTTCCGTTCAGTATCTTTTGAAAACATTGGTGTATTGAATTCGTATTTATACACAGATATATAATCATAAAATACAGGTCAAGTTTGATGTTGGGTAAAATCTGTCTATTATTGTGGGAGTAAGGACCCTTTTTTGACTTCATTTTGTATGAAAAAGTGGTTTCCATTCGATATCTTTTGAAAACATTGGTGTAGTAAATTCATAAATTATACACAGGTATATAATAAAAAAATACAGGTCAAATTCGATGTTGGGTAAAATCCGTATATTATTGTGGGAGTAATGGCCCTTTTTCGACTTCATTTTATATGAAAAACTGGTTTCCGTTCATTATCTTTTGAAAACTGGTGTATTGAATTCATGTTTTATACACAGGTATATAATCATAAAATACAGGTCAAGTTCGATTTAGGGTAAAATCCATCTATTATTGTGAGAGTTATGGCCCTTTTTCGACTTCATTTAGTGTGAAAAAATGGTTTCTGTTCATTATCTTTTGAAAAGATTAGTGTATTGGATTCCTGTTTTATACACAAGTATATAATTATAAAATACAGGTCAAGTTTGATTTAGGGTAAATTCCGTCAATTATTATGGGAGTTATGGTCCTTTTCCAACTTTATTTTGTACAAAAAAATGGTTGCCATCATTACCTTTTGAATAGATTAATATATTGGATTCATATTTTATACACAGATATATGATTATAAAATACAGGTCAGGTTTAATTGAGGGTAAAATCCGCAAATTACTTTTGGAGTTATGGCATTTTTTCAGCTTCATTTCATACAAAAATGGTTTCCGTTTATTAGTGTTTGAAAAGTTACTTGTTTCAGGGCTATTTCTTTTGGAAAGTTGCATGGCATCCGTTTCTGTGATAAGATACAGACCCCCACTTCTCTTGATCAGAGAAGCACAATACATCTGCCTAAAAGTCTAAAAAAATGTACCACACAATTCTGCCTTTGTGAACCTAGTTATCCTACAAGGTGCCATCTTACTTAGGGCACTAGGCAGGGGCATCCGTGTCCTATGGACACATTCTAGTTCTCTATCTATGATACATGTACCTACACTCATCAAACCTAGTATAAAGTTTCTTAGACTAGTCTCCAGGAACCTTGCACTTATTTTGACCTTTGAAATATTTTTCTGCTCTAATGATTTCGTAAAATTTTATGTCAAAAATTACGTTAACCCTAGGGTTAAAGTCCATTTCTCTCCATCTATGATACCTGCAATCATCAAGGCTGGTATAAAGTTTTTTCTTAGAATGGTTTAGATGATTGTTGCCTTTATTTTGACCTTTGACCTATATTTTATGCTCTGCTGACATTGTAAAATTCTACATCAAAAATTACTTCAATCCTAGCATTGACCCTGTAGTTTATGTCCATTGCTCTCAATCTATGATATCTAGAATCATAAAACCTGGTATAAAGTTTCATCTTAGAATGGACTCGAGGATTAATTATTTCAACCCTTGACCTATATTTCATGTGCTACTGATTTTGTCAAATTTCACATCCAAAATTATGTTGACCTTAGGATCTGAGTCCATTTCTCTTTAAATACAATGGGTGTTGTCATCAAACCTGGCTTCAAGACTCTTCTGGGATGCTACTATTATTTGTACATTTGACCTAATTATCATGCTCTATTGACTTTGGAAATTTATGTCAACCTGGCATCCATGATTATATGGACAAGAGCATTTAAGTGCATTTCTTACTAACTATACCACCTACAATCATCAGACATGGCATTAAATGTTTTCTTAAGCTGGTGTCCTCGATTGTTTTACTTCTTTATACCTTTAACCTATATTTTAACTCTTGACTGTAGCGCTTTATGAATAGAACTGCATCTTTTCTAGTTTATATTAGAGTCCAATTTGCTCAAATTTCTACATAAATTCATCAGACCTAGTGTACACTTCCCTTTAACCATGGTATCTACTACTGAGAAAGCATAAGGCAGGTGCGACATAGCAATCCATGCAATTCTTGTTTCTATTCCAAAACAATCCCAAAAAATCTAGATCTGTCTTAAGACTGTCTTAGCCATGAAAATAAATAGGTTTACAGTGTCATACAAAAGAGAAATTGTTTACATCATTTCATATTAGAAATTATATAAGGTGAAAGGTTATACCTCTATGTTTTTCTGCCCTTTTTGTAGCTCACCTGAGCCGAAGGCTCCGGGGGAACTTTTAGTATGGTCAGGCTCCGTCTGTCAAAACTTTCAAGTGACTTCTCCCCTGAAAACCACTAGGCTGATTGTAACCGAATTTCATATGTAGCCTCCTGGGGTTGGGGGAACGAAAAGTTGTTCAAATTATCTGGGTGACATCACCAACATGGCCGCCATGCCCGTATATGGTAAAAAAACTTAAAAAATCTTCTTCTCCAGAACCAATAGGCCAATGGCCTTGAAACTTGGTATGTAGCATTGGGTATGTGAGTACTACCAAGACTGTTCAAATTATGACCTTGGGTTGACCTTGACCTATTTTACGGTAAGAACAAATTTGGTCTATGGTGCTTTTATGCTAGAACGTAAGATTTCTTGGAAACTGTTGATGGCCTTGAGACTTGGTATGTATCATTTGGTACTCCAGTACTATCAAGATTGTTGAAAATGATGACCTTGGGTTGACCTTGACCATTTTACAGCAAGGTCAAATATGGGAAAATGCTAGAACATAAGATTTCATGGAAAGTCTTGAAGATTAAGGCCTAAAGAATGGTATATACACTGTAAAGTCATCTTAATGAGTACATGAAGGTTTGTGAGTACAAGAGGTCAAGGTCAGTCTTTGACCTTTGACCCAGAACTGTCATATTTTGACAATATCAAACAATCTCCTCAAAAGCCACTTGGCGAATTGTAACCAAATTTCATATAGAGTCTCCAGGGGTTTAGGGAATGAAAATTTGTTCAAACGTCCAGGTCACATGACCAACATGGCCATGATGCCCATATATGGTAAAATCTTTAAAAATCTTCTGCTCCAGAACCAATTGACTGATGGCCTTTAGACTTGGTATGTAGCATTGGGTACTCGAGTACTATCATGATTGTTCAAATTATGATCTTGGGTTGACCTTGACCTTTTTTACGGCAAGGTCAAATATGGGAAAACGCTAGAACATAAGATTTCATGGGAAGTTTTGGACTAAAAATTGGTATATATAGTCGTCTTAATGAGGTCATGAAGAATTATGAGTACAAGAGGTCAAGGTCATTCTTTGACTTTTGACACAAGTCTCATATTTTGACAATTTCAGACATAAGAAAAAGCCACTTTGCCAATTGCTCAGGTGAGCGATTCAGGGCCTCATGGCCTCTTTGTTTTTCAAAGGGAGATATTTTTCATGACTTCCCTGGGCAAAGAAGTCTTTCCAAAATGGGGTCATGTCTTACAAGAATGAATTTTACTCTCAGGAGAGCAAGAATTTACCCCCATGTAGAAGAGAGGCTAAAATGAAATGGACTGAGTTGCTTAACCTGCAAGTGTATTCTTTTACCTAAACATTGTTAGCTCACCTGAGCCGAAGGCTCACAGGTGAGCTTATAGTATAGGCAGGCATCCGTCGTCCGTTGTCCGTCGTCCGTCGTCCGTCCGTCCGTCAATATTTTCAAACGACATCTCCTCTGAAACTACAAGGCCCATTGTTACCAAATTTCATATATAGCATCTATATGCAGGGGGAACCAATAATACTGTTTTTTATCCAAATTGCTTCAGAACTTTGGTTGCTATGGCAACTTAAAGTTTCCATTGACTTGTATGGGAAAAATTGAAAATTTGCATTTATTGCTATGTCACTGCAGATATTTTGACAAAACTTTTACAGAAATGTTTCTTGAGTATTCCTCTATCAACCACATGAACTTTATGTAAATTGCACAATTTGGCTGGTTGCCATGGCAACCGAATGGTTAAAAAATAGAAAAAATATTCAAAAATCATCTGCTCAGAAACTATGTAACCAATAAAGCCCAAACTTCACAGAAAGGATCTTAGTACTAGCTTCTATAAAACTACTGTTTTTCTTGGCAATTGCTCTAGCAGTTTGGTTGCTATGGGAACTGAAAGTTGCCATTGACTTATAATGGCAAAATGGAAAATTTGCATTTATTGCTATGTCACTTCGGATATTTTGACAAAACTTTCATAGAAGTGTACCTTGAGTAGTCTTTAACCAGCCATGTTGAATTTATGCAAATTGCGCAATTTGGCTGGTTGCCATTGCAACCGAATGGTTAAAAATAGAAAAATATTAAAAAATCATCTTCGCAGAAACTGTGTGGCCCAATAAAGCTCAAACTTTACAGAAAGAACCTTAGTACTAGCCTCTATAGAATTATTGTTTTTCATGGCAATTGCTCCAGCAGTTTGGTTGCTATGGCAACAAAGAGTTTCCATTGACTTATAATGAGGAAAATGGAAATTGGCAATTTTTGCTGTCTAACAAACTGCAGTTATTTAATTTTTTTTTCTACAGAAATGTTCTTGGAGTAGTCCTCTACGATTCATATGAATTTTCTCCAAATCGTTGAATTTGATTGGTTGCCATGGCAAAATATAGTGTAAATTTCGAAAAAAAAAAAAAAAAAAAAATCTTCTGCTCAGAAGCCATATAGGGGATGAAGCTGATATTGTGCAAACATGTTGATGACAGTAGTTTCTACATAAATTTTATTCTTTTTCTTCCAATCCCATAAGAACTTTGGTTGCTATGGCGACTTATAGTTTCCATTGACTCATAATTGGAAAAGTGAAGCCATGAGGGGGATGAAGCTGATACTTAGCATACATATTAATAATTTTAACCTCTACCTAAAGTATGTTTTATATTATCATTGCCCATGTGAATTTGTTGCTATGGCAACTTAAAGTTTCCATAGACTTATAATGAGGAAAGTGGACATTTGCATATATTTCTGTGTTACTGCAGATATTTTGACAAAAATTCACAGAAATGTTCCTGGAGTAGTCCTCTACCAGCCATATGAATTTTTTTCAATTACCCGATTTTGATTGGTTGCCATTGCAGCTGAAAGGCCAAATTTTCGCTTTTTTTTTTTTTTTTTTTTTTTTTGCCAAAGATCTTCTGAGAAGCCATTAATGGGGGATAAAGCTTATTTTTTTTTGCATAAATGTTTGTGATATTATCCTCTACATAAATGGTGTTTTTTATTGCTGTTGTGCATGGTGTTTTGTTGCTGTAACCTCAGTGCCTCAGTGCTCAGGTGAGCGATATAGGGCCATTGGCCCTCTGGTATAATATATATGAGCCGCGACACCAGCAAGCAAACAAAGTGGTTGTGCCCCCGGTGCAGACTAGATCAGCCTGGGCATCCGCCCAGTCTGATCAGAGTCTTCACCGTCCGTATTCAGGTAGCTTAGACCCTTAGCTACCCTTTAGGCGCTTAGCGAAGATTCTGATCAGACTGGGCTGCTGCTCAGGCTGATCTGATTCTGCGCTGGGTGCACAACCACTCTGTTGCTTTTTAGTTCACCTGAGCCGAAGGCTCACAAGGTGAGCTTAAAGTATAGGCTTGGTCCGTCGTCCGTCTTACGTCGTCTGTTCACACTTTTAAGCATTAATATCTGCTAAAGCAGCTGGCCAATCTTGATCAAATTTTATGTGTAGCATGGTTGGGGTGGGGGATTGATTGCATATAGTTTTGGGACAGATTGGTTTTAAACTGTGGTTACCATGGCAACGAAAAGGTCCCATAGACTTATAATGGTGAAAATGTTGTCCGGGCCCTAGCTTCTTCATTTTTGATCTCAACTTCTTGTAACTTGCAGGTATCCAGGACAGCCAAAACATCTCAGACCAGTTCGAATTTGAGCCAGGTTGGACCCTTCTTTTCAGAGTTACTTGCCCTTGAGCGATAAAATATTTTCCCATCGACTTATAATGGGGAAAATGTTGTCCGGGCCCTAGCTTCATCATGTTTGATCGCAACTTCTTGTAACTTGCAGGTATCCGGGACAGCCAAAACATCTCGGACCAGTTCGAATTTGAGGCAAGTTGGATCATTCTTTTCAGAGTTACTTGCCCTTGAGCGATGAAATATTTAATGGGGGAAAATGTTGTCCAGGCCCTAGCTTCTTCATTTTTGATTGCAACTTCTTGTAACTTGCAGGTATTCAGGACAGCCAAAACATTTCTGACCAGTTTGAATTTGGGCCAGGTTGGATCGTTCTTTTCAGAGTTACTTGCCCTTGAGCGATAAAATATTTTCCCATAGATTTATAATGGGGAAAATGTTGTCCGGGCCCTAGCTTCATCATTTATGATTGCAACTTCTTGTAACTTGCAGTTATCCAGGACAGCCAAAACATCTCGGACAAGTTCGAATTTGGGCCAGGTTGGATCATTCTTTTCAGAGTTACTTGCCCTTGAGCGATAAAATATTTTCCCATAGACTTTGTCATCGCTCTAGCGCCTTGATTTGTGTACCAAATTCGATTTAATTTCACACAAGTGATAAGTATGACAATATCTTGGACAAGTTCGCGTTTCAGCGTTCTGGGATCAAGGTCAAGGTCATAGTGGCTATTTTTAGAAAAACTTTGTCATCGCTCTAGCACCTTCATGTATGGACTGATTTTGATTAAAACTTCACACTAATGTTTAGTATGACAATATCTTGAATAAGTTTGTGTTTCAGCGTCGTAAGGTTAAGGTCAAGGTCACAGTGGCTATTTTTAGAAAAACTTTGTCATCGCTCTAGCACCTTCATTTGTGGACCGAATTGAATGTAATGTCACACAAATAATTAGAATGACAATATCTTGCATAGGTTTACGTTTTAGCCTTCTGGGGTCAAGGTCAAGGCCACAGTGGCCAATTTTAGTAAAACTGTCATCCCTCTAGCGCCTTCATTTTTGGACTGATTTTGATTAAAACTTCACACAAATGTTTAGTATGACAATATCTCAAACAAGCTTGTGTTTCAGCTTCCTTAGGTCAATGTCAAGGTCACAGTGGCTATTTTTAGAAAAACTTTGTCATTGCTCTAGGGCCTTCATTTATGGACCAATTTCTATTTAACTTCACACAAGTGATAAGTATGGCAATATCTTGGGCAAGTTTGCGTTTCATCTATCTGGGTCAAGGCCAAGGTCACAGTGGCTATTTTTAGAAAAAAACTTTGTCATCCCTCTAGCGCCATCATTTACAGACCAATTTTGATTTAACTTCACACAAATGTTTAGTATGACAGTATCTTGAACAAGTTTGGGTTTCAGCATTCTAAGGTCAAGGTCACAGTTGCTAATTTTAGAAAAACTTTGTCATCGCTCTGGCAACTTCATTTATGGACCGATTACACAAATTTTGAGTATGACAATATCTTGAACAAGTTGGTGTTTCAGCGTTCTAAGGTCAAGGTCACGGTTGCTTTTTAGCTCACCTGAGCTGAAGGCTGACAAGGTGAGCTTATAGTATAGGCTTGGTCCGTCGTCCGTCGTACGTCACACTTTTAAGCATTAATATTTGCTAAAATAGCAGACCAATCTTGATCAAATTTTATGTATAGCATTATTTGGGGTGGGGGATTGATTGCATAAAGTTTTGGGACAGATTGGTTGAAAACTGTGGTTACCATGGCAACAAAAAGGTCCCATAGACTAATAATGGGAAAAATGTCCGGGCCCTAGCTTCTTCATTTTTGATCGCAACTTCTTGTAACTTGCAGGTATCCAGGACAGTCAAAACATCTCGGACCAGTTCGAATTTGGGCCAGGTTGGATCATTCTTTTCAGAGTTACCTGCCCTTAAGCAATAAAATATTTTCCCATAGACTTATAATGGGGAAAATGTTGTCCAGGCCCTAGCCTCTTCATTTTTGATCACAACTTCTTGTAACTTGCAGTTATTCAGGACAGTCAAAATATTCAGGACAGTCAAAACATCTCGGACCAGTTCGAATTTGAGCCAGGTTGAATCATTCTTTTCAGAGTTACTTGCCCTTGAGTGATGAAACATATAAAAGGGAAAATCTTGTCCGGGCTCTAGCCTCTTCATTTTTGATCGCAACTTTTTGTAAGTTCCAGGTATCCATGAAAGTCAAAACATCTCGGACCAGTTCGAATTTGGGCCAGGTTGGATCATTCTTTTCAGAGTTACCTGCCCTTAAGCGATAAAATATTTTCCCATAGACTTATAATGGGGAAAATGTTGTCCAGGACCTAGCTTCCTCATTTTTGATCGCAACTTCTTGTAACTTGCAGGTATTCAGGACAGCCAAAACATCTCGGACCAGTTCGAATTTGAGCCAGGTTGGATCATTCTTTTCAGAGTTACTTGCCCTTGAGCAATAAAATATTTTCCCATAGACTTTGTCATCGCTTTAGCGCCTTGATTTGTGAACCAAATTCGATTTAATTTCACACAAGTGATAAGTATGACAATATCTTGGACAAGTGTGCGTTTCAGCATTCTGGGGTCAAGGTCAAGGTCACATTGGCTATTTTTAGAAAAACTTTGTCATCGCTCTAGCACCTTCATTTATGGACTGATTTTGATTAAAACTTTACACAAATGTGTAGTATGACAATATCTTGAAAAGTTTGCGTTTCAGCGCCCTAAGGTCAAGATCAAGGTCACAGTGGCTATTTTTAGAAAAACTTTGTCATCCCTGTAGCACCTTTATTTTAGGACTGAATTCAATTTAATTTCACACATTTGATTAGTATGACAATATCTTGGACAAGTTCGCATTTCAGCATTCTGGGGTCAAGGTCACAGTGGCTATTTTTAGAAAAACTTTGTCATCCCTCTAGTGCCTTCATTTATGGTTGGATTTTGATTAAAACTGCACACAAATGTTAAGTATGACAATATCTAGAACAAGCTCGCGTTTTAGTGTCCTAAGGTAAATGTCAATGTCACAGTGTAGAGAAACTTAGTCATTACTCTAGCGCCTTCATTTATGGACCAATTTCGATTTAACTTCAAACAAGTGATAAGTATGGCAATATCTTGGGCAAGTTTGCGTTTCAGCATTCTGGGTCAAGGTCAGGGTCACAGTGGCTATTTTTAGAAAAACTCTGTCATTGCTCTAGCACCTTCATTTACGGATCGTTTTGATTTAAATTCACACAAATGTTTAATATGACAGTATCTTGAACAAGTTTGCATTTCAGCGTTCTAAGGTCAAGGTCACAGTTGCTATTTTTAGAAAAACTTTGTCATCCCTCTGGCAACTTCATTAATGGACCGATTACACAAATGTATAGTATGACAATATCTTCAACAAGTTTGTGTTTCAGTGTTTTAAGGTCAAGGTCACAGTTGCTATTTTTAGAAAACCTTTGTCATTGCTCCAGCACCTTCATTTACGGACCCATTTTGATTTAACTTCACACAAATGTTTAATATGAGAGTATCTTGAACAAGTTTGCATTTCAGCATTCTAAGGTCAAGGTCACAGTTGCTATTTTTAGAAAAACTTTGTCGCCGCTCTGGCAACTTCGTTAATGGACAGATTACACAAATGTATAGTATGACAATATCTTGAACAAACTCTTGTTTCAGCATTTTAAGGTCAAGGTCACAGTTGCTATTTTTAGAAAACCTTTTTCATCGCCCTGGCGACTTCATTTATTGACCAATTTTGATTTAACTTCACACAAATGTTTAGTATGACAATATCTTGAACAAGTTTGCTTTTCAGCATTCTAAGGTCAAGGTCACAGTGGCTATTTTTAGAAAAACTTTGTCATCGCTCTAGCACCTTCATTTATGGACCAATTTTCAGTTAATTTGGCTCAAATGTTTAGTATGACATTATCTTTGACAAGTTCTCATTTCAGCATTCTAGGGCTAAGGTCAAGGTCACAGGGGCTGTTTTTACTGTCAGTGCAATAAACTCACCTTCCTGGTAAGCTTATTCTGTGACAAACAGGTAGGCTGAATTTTTCAATTACACCACATGTGCTGTCTGCAAAGTTTCTTTTGTCTCTGATCAGCGTCTAAAACTAGTTGCCAATTATGATGAAACAGTATTCTGGTATAATATGTACTTGATATTGGTTTGCATAAGAATACACAGAATTTACAGTATGAGGATTTAGATGTTTCCAAGGATGCCGTCAGGTACATTAAAATAGACTACTACTGACGACTCTAAGATATTTCTCTATGTTGGCGGTCTACCATGTGTTCAAGTTCGATTAAACGATATGTAAATTTTGTAAACCTTCACTACATAAACACGAAACGTTAACGTTTATTCGTGTACACGTAGAAGCCCTAGGTGTTAGAAGCAGCGCCATTCAGATGAAAGCGGTGCAGGTAAAAAATTAGGTCACTACGTCAAATCTTAGAAAACCTTAGAAAAATCTTGTGTACACTCTAGAGGGCACTGTTTTTATCCAATTCATGAAACTTAGTATGACTGTTTATTTATATGAAATCTAGGGCAGGTTTGTAAGTGGCTCATGTGAGGTCAAAAAGTAGGTCACTAAATCAGATATGAGAAAAATCTTGAGTATTCTAGAGGGCACAGTTTTGATCCAATCTTTGTTCAGAATGTTTATTTCTATGTAATTTAGAACAAGGTGCTCTAGTGACCTCCTTTATTAAACAGTTTTGTTACCAATATAACTTCACAGCTGTATTGGATCTGTTTGACGTCAAAATCTGCACTCTTCTAAAACCACTGGTTTAAGGTTTGTAACAAATGAGTGAAGTAAAAAAATGTGTCTGTTGACAGTAAGATCTCAGGGGAGCTACAGGACCATTGGTCATCTTGTTTCAGAAAAACTTCGTCATCGGTCTGGCAACTTCATTTATGGACCAATTTTGATTTAACTTCACACAAATGTTTAGTATGACAATATCTTGGAACAAGTTCGCTTTTCAGCATTCGAAGGTCAAGGTCACAGTGGCTATTTTTAGAAAAAACATTGTCATTGCTCTAGCGCCTTCATTTATGGACTAATTTTCATTTAACTTCGCACAAATGTTTAGTATGACATTATCTTTGACAAGTTCGCATTTCAGGATTCTAGGGCTAAGGTCAAGGTCACAGTTTCTATTTTTACTGTAATTATCTGACTTTCCCAGTAAGCCTATTCTGTGACAAACAGGTTGGCAGAATTTTTCAATTACACCGCATGTGCTGTCCGCAAGGTTTCCCTTGTCTTTGATCAGCAACGTCTAAAACTAGTTGCCGATTATGATGAAACATTATTCTCGTATAGTATGTACTTGATATTGGTTTGCATAAGAATACACAGAATTTACAGTATGAGGATTTAGATGTTTCCGAGGACGCCGTCAAGTACATTAAAATAGACTAATACTGACGACTCTTAAGATATCTGGTTATGTTGGCTGTGTACCATATGTTCAAGTTCAGTTTAACGATATGTAAATTTTGTAATTGTTATCACATATACACGATCGGTTCGAACCGTTACCCTTTATCCATGTACACATAGAATCTCTAGTGGTGCTATTCAGATGAAAGCGGTGCAGGTAAAAAATTAGGTCACTACGTCAAATCTTAGAAAATCTTAGAAAAATCTTGTGTACACTCTAGAGGGCACTGTTTTAATCCAATTCATGAAACTTAGACTGTTTATTTTTATGAAATCTGGGGCAGGTTTGTAGGTGGGTCTTGTCAGGTCAAAAACTAGGTCACTAAATCAGATATGAGAAAAACCTTGAATACACTCTAGAGGGCACAGTTTTGATCCAATCTTTGTTCAGAATGTTTATTTCTATGTAATTTAGAACAAGGTGCTCTAGTGACCTCCTTTACTAACCAGTTTTGTTACCAGTATAACTTCACAGCTGTACTGGATTTGTTTGACATCAAAATCTGCACTCTTCAAAAACCATTGGTTTAAGGTTTGTATCAAATGAGTGAAGTAACAAAATGTGTCTGTTGACAGTAAGATGTCAGGTGAGCTACAGGACCATTGGTCCTCTTGTTTCTTATCGCGGCTCATACATGTATGATCATTAAGGTAATACATATTATTTTAAAGTTGTTTCAATGTTCAATAAAAGTCCTGTTGTTTTTCAGGTGTTACTTAAAAAATCTTCCTACTTAGCAATATCAATATATGGAGTTATGTCCCTTGTGGCTGCAGTTGCTGCTGTATGTCTGCCAATAGAAACCAAAGGCAGAGAAATGAAGGTAAGAATACATACACACAGTTATGCCCCCTGAAGTTGTTGTCAGTGTTATTTCTTGGCCAGTTTTGAGGTTACGATACCAGTAAAATATTAGCATCAACAATAAATTCCCTTTTAGTTGTTGTGGAAACAAGGGCAGAGAAATAGAATAATGAAACATTTAAAATATGAATTTAAAGAGTGATGTCCCTTTTTTTTGTTTTTATACCATACATCTATAATTGCTGTTCTTAGTTTGAGATAAGAAAGGGCCAGTTATCGTAATTGAGCAATGACACGACAAAACCAACAAAGAAGCATGTGCGCCCAGCGAAGACTCAGATCAGCCTGGGCATCTGCCCAGTTAGATCAAAGCCTTTGCTGTCTGCATAGAGGTAGCTTAGACCCTTAGCTACCTTTATGTGCACAGCAAAGACTCTGATCAGACTGAGCTGATGCCCAGACTGATCTGAGTCTTTGCTGGGCACTCATGCCACTTTGTTGGTTTTGTCATGTCACAGCTCATATTGATATGTGTGCAGACTTGACTCCGATCATACACAATATATCTTAAAGTGTATGGGTATGCTCTCTTGTTTCTCTAACAGCTGAACAAACCATATAGCTTCTGTGAATCCTTTTTTGCTTCCTTGAATGGCAAAACCTTCCAGAAGGGGTCCTCTTTTTAAGTTGATCCTCATAGAAAAGGGAAGTTAAAAAGAAACGGCCACAGAGTTACTTCCCTTATAAATAAATTTATTTACTGTTATACAGATTTTCCTGCCATGTTCATTATTTTATGCTTCTCATGCAATTGTAGTCTTTATCTCTGTTTCAGGACCATAGCCATGACCATGATAAAAAAGTGACCAAACCAAGTTAATGATCCCATCTTGCTTTTCCATGAATGGCTTCATGAGATTACTACAAAAACAGCAACAAATGGTTATCCTGGAAATAGCATTATCATAATAGAAATGTTCCAGAAAACAGTACATCATTGGGTTGGTATCTGAATCTTATTGAAATTTGAAGAAATTTGAAAGTACTACTGTTTCTTAGAGTATCGATAATTAGAAAATTTGTGATGATACTCTTTAAAAAAGAAGTCCCGGTCCAGCCCAGGGAGGTACTGTTAACTTGCAGCACCCTCACTTCATAGTTTCATATTGTGAGATGTGCAATATGTAAATTATTTATTTACAGAATCATTGCATAATTTATTTTGACAAAATATATTTGTCTTGCTTCAGATGTACCAGAGTTTAAGGTGTAAATAAAGATTCACCTCCATGTTTGGTGCCCTTTTCGCAAAGAAGGGGGCTGGAGTGGGTGAAAATTATGTTACTTCGTGTTTGCTTCAGGGATGAAGAAGCCTTTCCAAAATGGGGTCTACTATTAAAAGAATTTGCTCCTAGAGGAGCAAATTCTTTCCTTTAAGAGTAGATCCCATGGAGAAGGAAAGTAAAATGAAAATGACAGAGTTGCTTGTCATGAATGTTTACCCATTTAATTTAAGTGATAAAATTATGATTTCCTCATATCCCAGATGAGCATTATGTTGTGTAATCTCATTGGTGGGGCAATTTTAATGATCTGCAATATTTAGTCGGTCATAGCTGTTTTTTACCCCCTAAACAGCCCCAAAATGCTAGATCCAACGTACAAGAAAGATCTAAATTTTTGGGATAGTACTAGAGGTAAAAACTTCTTACAGCATAATTGATATGACTGTCTTTCGTGTTTGGGTCTTTTGAGAGGGGGAAAACGCCCCTGTTGTAAGTCCAAATAAAAATAGGACATAATATATGCTATTATGAGGGAAGTATTGAAGTTTATCCCCCTCAAAGTTTTGATATATCTGAAGCTATTTCATATATTCATATAGTTGTGTATGAATCTCATTCTTATCTGTACATAGAAACAGATATACAGTCACCATATTTACCATACTGTAAGTTGTAAATTTGTTTTTGAGATAATGAGCAGGCTCACTCTGAGTTGTGAGTTTTTTTTTTGTTTTTTTTTATTGTTATGAGCAGGCTCACCTAGAATCTCGTATAGCATACATGTTTTGTTTTTTTGTTGGTTTACTTTATTTTTGTGGGTTTAGATTTCTACTGATTTTTTATGTTTATTTACATTTTTAGAATGTAGTTAAAGTAGCACATGTAAATTATTCATTGTTGGGATCAAAGTCAGAGTGCCAGGTAAAAATGGATTTCAGTGTAAATTTTGAGATGTTCTGTATAAACGTGTCTGGATACTTGTCCATGTATTATGTATTTCCATGAATTTTACAAAAGGGAACAACTTTCATGACCTGTTTGCTTCCCTAGAAGACAAAGACCCTTCTGAAATGGAGTCTATTTTTAAAGGAAAGAATTTGCTCCCAGAGGAGCAAATTTTTTTCTTTTTAGAGTTGACTCCTATTGAAAAGGACACCAAAAAGGAAAATGGTAGAGTTGGTTTTTCCTCATCATAAAATGATCATCAAATACTGTATTAATCCTTGTAATTGCCCTGGGGGCAATGTGTTTTACAAACTGGTAGCTTGTGTGTAGGGGAGGGGAGCCAGGGGACAGTAATTAGGGTTAGAAATCAGCTGCTTGCCAAACTGCTTCCTACTATTATAGTATAAATTGAGTTTTAGCCATGTGAGAGTAATAGCTGTACATTTTCATTGGTAAAATACAAATACATGCAATTACTCATGACCATGGTGAGGTGATTTAATAGCCCTATATAAAGTACAATATCTGAGGATTTTATGCCTGGAGTTTTGCAACTGGGGCAAGTCAGTATGACATTAATTTCTGAAAAAAAAAAAAAAACAGGGAAGGGGTACTCATTAGGATTTGTAATTTTATAGTAATCATGATCAATGCTTTATACAGGGTTTTCTTTATAATCTTCATGTGCAATGGAATACTGGCCTACCAGCGGCAGAAAAGGCAGTATAACAAGTGTACCTAGTGACTATCCTCACTAGTCTGCACAAGAAAGATGAATGCATACACTTTCAGAGGAAGCAACTATGCTGTTTTCCTTTTCCTCTCTTCTCAATTGGGGTCAACTCTTAAAGGAAAGAATTTGCTCCCATAGAAGCAAATTCTTTCTTTCAAGAGTAGACCCCATTTGGAAGGGCTTTGTCATACAGGAAAGGGAACAGGAAGTCACAGAAATTGCTTCCCATTGTTTACAAGGGCAGATAAATGGAGAGGTATATTTTTGCATATAAAGTCATTTGAGCAGAAGCAGTGCTCCAGATAAGAAGGGATAACAGTGATAATTAAGGGTTACTTTTGCATATTTCTCCATGATAATGTTCAAAAACCCATCATATCTGGAGCTCTGAGGGGTTTCACAGTATGCTACATAGTCTTGTGGACCTAAGGGGTGTTTACTGATTGTCTGTGCAGACATTGGAGACGGTTCAAACTGCCCCTGAAGGCTGTGAAGGCTTATCTGATTTCTAATGCTGGTTTCCAGTTTATTTGAACTGATATCATTTTTTTATTTTTTTTTTTCTCTGTTAAGAACAGCTGAGATCAAATTCATATTGACAGGGTTTCTAGAGTTAGTGATGAGATCAAATTCATATTGACAGGGTTTCTAGAGTTAGTGATGAGATCAAATTCATATTGACATGGTTTCTAGAGTTAGTGATGAGATCAAATTCATATTGACATGGTTTCTAAAGTTAGTGATGATTTTGGTTGTTTATATTGACAGAGTTTCTAGAGTTAGTGATGAGATCAAATTCATAATGACAGGGTTTGTAGAGTTAGTGATGAGATCAAATTCATATTGACAGGGTTTCTAGAGTTAGTGATGAGATCAAATTCATATTGACAGGGTTTCTAGAATTAGTGATGAGTTCAAATTCATATTGACAGGGTTTCTAGAGTTAGTGATGAGATCAAATTCATATTGACAGGGTTTCTAGAGTTAGTGATGAGATCAAATTCATATTGACAGGGTTTCTAGAGTTAGTGATGAGATCAAATTCATATTGACATGGTTTCTAGAGTTAGTGATGAGATCAAATTCATATTGACATGGTTTCTAAAGTTAGTGATGATTTTGGTTGTTTATATTGACAGAGTTTCTAGAGTTAGTGATGAGATCAAATTCATAATGACAGGGTTTGTAGAGTTAGTGATGAGATCAAATTCATATTGACAGGGTTTCTAGAGTTAGTGATGAGATCAAATTCATATTGACAGGGTTTCTAGAGTTAGTGATGAGATCAAATTCATATTGACAGGGTTTCTAGAGTTAGTGATGAGATCAAATTCATATTGACAGGGTTTCTAGAGTTAGTGATGAGATCAAATTCATATTGACATAGTTTCTAGAGTTAGTGATGAGATCAAATTCATATTGACATGGTTTCTAAAGTTAGTGATGATTTTGGTTGTTTATATTGACAGAGTTTCTAGAGTTAGTGATGAGATCAAATTCATAATGACAGGGTTTCTAGAGTTAGTGATGATTTTGGTTACATGGCAATTTTACATAATGGCTTTGTTAATTTGTATGAATGTTGTTTACATAATGGCATTGTTAATTTGTATGAATGTTCTTATGTTCTTTATAATCTGAACCGTGACATGAGAAAAAACAAAAAATTCATATTGACAGGGTTTCTAGAGTTAATGATGATTTTGGTTACATGGCAATTTTACATAATGGCTTTGTTAATTTGTATACATGTTGTTTATAATCTGAACCCTGACGCGAGAAAACCAACAAAGTGGTTGTGCACCCAGAGCAGACTCAGATCAGCCTGGGCATCCGCCCAATCTGATCAGAGTCTTCGCTTTTTGCATGGAGGTAGCTGAGACCCTTAGCTACCCTTTAAGCGCATAGCGAAGAGTCTGATCAGACCCGGCGGATGCCCAGGCTGATCTGAGTCTGCACTGGGCGCACAACCACCTCTTGGTTTTCTCGTGTCACGGCTAATCTGGTTGTGCTGACGGCATATATATGTAGACTGAAACAGGTTTGTGATAGGGCTGAGGTCACTGTAGTGCCACACTAAAAGTTTCAGGTTCAGTACTTGTTAGAAGAAAAAATATGTGCTGTTGAGCTTGCTGTTAGGTTTTTTTTGACATGTCTTAAGGTATTTGCTGTATGCATATAACAAGAACAGCCTACATGTTCAGTCTTACAAAGTAGAAGGTTGTAGGAAATAATTTACTTAGTGCATTCCAATTCAGTTGATGAAAATGTTGCATTCCTCATATTCTGATATAGAAATTCAAATTTTAGCCCTTAAAGCGCCAAAAAGCAGACGACAAAATTCACGTCTGCAAAAATTACAAAAATAGTTCGTCCAAGCTATATCATATTGAGAATTCAAAGACTAGAGGGCAAACAGTGTAGATCTAGATGAGGCGGCTCATTATTAGCCGCCTCATCAAGATCTACGCTGTTTGCAAATTCTGCCATTTTCATCACTGGCGCTTTAAGTGTTAGGATTGTTTTTTATTTTGTGTCTCCTAATTAATGCATTCCACTTCTGTTGATGTATAATTTGTGAGATTTTTGCAAAGATTTTTAAAATGTTCCACATTATTTGTTGTGAGAGTACATGATAATAGAATATTATTTGATAATGCATTCCATGCAAGCTTGTTTATATTCAAAGGATCAAAATTTCATTTATCACATGACACCACTGTTACTCAGTGGCTACTGCCATGTCAAAAAAATCGAATTACTATATGTTACGTTACACTAGATTACTACTGTTACTGGCTTGTAATGTTATGATGCCACCTGTGACAAGCTAGGTTTTCTGTTGAACTAATGTCAACTTCTAAGGTGATGAAATCCCACTACAGACAGTCATATGGCACTTGTGACTACATAATATAGTTTTTAGGGCATTGAAGATAATCATATGTCACTGGCTCCGTATTGGCTAAAACAACAACTGACCAGTTGACAAAATCTGCCTTAAATACCCTATCTCCAGTGTGAGAGATTCTCTAATTGCCAGTTTAGTCTGGTTGCCAAATGGGGATTTTGGGTGCAACCCAAAAAAATAGTCCGCACAAAATGTTTTTGCATAAATGTGTTCACCAACATGTCCGTACACTGAAACCGAATGATGCCACCCTGGCATCATTGGGGAAATTAAAATATTCAAGATGGCGCCCAAGATGGCTGCCAAGGGATAAAAACCTCAATATCTTCTAAAGTATGTGGGCTAGAAACATACTTTTGGTGGCTACATATAGGTTATCGAGGTCGAAGAATCGAGTAAGAATGTCAAAAATTATTTCAGACAAATCAGTTACAAAATGGCGGACAAGATGGCCGCCAAAGTATAAAAATCTCCATATCTTCTTTAGTATACGGGCTAGAAACATGATTTTGGTGTCTGCTTATAGTCTTTCGGGGTCAAGGAATCTATTAAGCATGTTAGAATTTACTTTACGCCACCAACTTACACAAAATGGAGGACAAGATGGCGGACGATGCATCGATCACGGAGCTGAATGTCTTAAGAAATGCACTTTTTGATAGCAGAATTCAGGCTTTAGAAAGTTTTTTTAACCCGAAATTTTGAAATTATACGATCTATGAATTTTCTAAAAAGACAAAGTCATAAAGACCTCATTTTTCATCTGATAGTGTTACTACCAAGGAGACCATGATGATCCATAAGAGCCCAGTCCAGGTATGGGCAAACAGCCCCGCTCAGAAAATTTCAGTCGCAACCGAAACACATTGACAGCTCGATAAGTCATTATTATTTTAAGAAAGTTGTTTTAATGGCTTTTTATGTTCATAATTCCATGCATGTACTTTTTGGTAAAGTAAAATTATAGACAGAGATCAAGAACTAATACAATCTGACCCCACATTCCCTGAAAACCAAAATACAAAAATGACAAATATTGGCAAAAGACAAGCACAGTAAATCGAATGAACAGCCCTTTCTCAGACATTCAATTACCACAATTGAAAACAACAGTAACATTTATTTTACCTACTTTATCAGTGTTTCAAATAGGACAAAACAGAAAGCAAACTGGGCAGCTATAAGGTAACCATATTGCTAGAAGACCACAGACAAGCGGACACAAGAACACGTAACATTGAGGAACCAAAATGGAAGTAAACTAGTTTTACTTGGTCCAAACCCATGCCTTCTGCTTCTGCAGTGGTTCAAAACATTTAGTTAACATTTGGTCTGCATGAAGGGTATCTAACGCATCAATGAATCATCACAGATAGCAAATCAAGCACGGATAAAACCTGTGATGAATCAAAAATGAGGACTTGACAGAAACAACGTATTGCGACACCTGGAGATCCCTCCAAAACAACACCGATGAAATCCTGGAGCAAAAGAAAAGCACCAGAAGAACCCCGAATGGCCAAGCAGTGGGGCAAACTTTTGATCTTGGCACAAAGGCTTTTTATACTTTGATTGCTTAGGTGAATTTAAGTTTAATCTTTTGTCCCCTACCTTTATAGATTTACTTCTTTTTCTGTATATTAGCCTTTAAGCAGGGGTAAATAACCCAGAAGGATAAAATTCCAGTCGTAACAGAAAAAAATATCTTTACTTTGATCTTTTGTCAGGAGCTTAATTAAAAAATCACTTTATGGTCTTTGATTTTATGCTGACATTATCTCAGTGTTACGCTTATAGCATATGGTTAGTTAGCGTATGGGCTAGAAGCAGGAATAAACAACTTTTGGAGACACAGTTTAAATCTGCCAGGAAACTGTATTGTAGTTTTGGAAAATCCCTTTTTAGAGATGATTCTAACTCTACTTGTAGATCTACCTTTTCTTTTCCAAATGCAAAGTCATTTATTCAGTTGCTATAAAGTACGTGCCCCGAGTTTGAGGGCATACGTGACCCAACGTTTACATATTTACAACTTTTGAGGAATGTGTATTATTACATGAAAATACCAACTTATGTGTACTTCAGTGGTTCAGGAGAAGGGGACTTTTTAGACGAAACGGTGACATCTTGGGCCGCAAGCATTCATACCAATTTTCGTTCTCTCAAACAAATTGAAGTATAGCTATATATCAAATTATCCCAGAAGCCTTTGCGCCGTTAGAGCAATGGGTTGTTAGATTCTCACTTTGTCTCTGGCATAGCACTTTTATGAAAGGTTGGGCTAAATCTATCCTTTTGACCACCCTTGATTCTAGTCCGGTACGGGTACATATTTTTTGCTAAGTCGACAGACAGCCTTTTTCAGTTGTTGTCAGAGATAGGATTAAACCCCTCTGTTTTCTGTACTTAAGCCAACTACTCTAGTAACTCAAAAAGTGATTTTGATCGGCCTAGCAGCTTTGGAGTAGAATCTGTTTAGATGTTATGGTGATCTAAGCTGACGGGTCTATGAAGCCAGTTTATGCTATTAACTTTCCCGTAGCATTGCGCAGTCTATGAAGTCAGTTTATTCTATTAACTTGCCAGTAGCATTGCTCGGAATATTTAGTCAGGTAAGAACACTTGCACAAACTGGCATGGCAGTTATGCACTTTTGAAGCTAAAACATTTTAAATATGCATATGCAATTTGTAGCCAACTGTCTATAATCATGGGTAGTACTGTCTCCTTTATACTTGAAAGAACTGGGAAGAAGTTAGTATGATCTTTTCTGACTTGTAAATTTTCCATACCGGCAAGATGCTAAAAATCTGACTGTGGCATGGCACGAACCTGCGACACTCACACCACTAGTGCCGACCATGAGCTATAATTTTGAACGACGCAAGCACCCAACAAATATTTTGTAAATTTTCCATACCGCCCAGATGCTAAAAATCTGGATGTGCCATGGCACGAGCCTCCGACACTCACACCACTCATTGATTGCCGACCATGAGCTGTAATTTTAAACGACGCAAGCAACCAACAAATATATCAGAGTTTCTTAACCTGATTTTTAATTGAAGAATGTAAAATAGATAATAGAATATAACACATTTTATGTAACCTTTAGATTGTTACTCGTAACAATAGCTTTCTGTAATGACTAAAGCTTTGTCAACGGGTTATCTGCCCTTGCCTGCACTAGGTTCTTGTGAACGATCTTGGGCCTCTTGTTAAAATACTGTTAGAATGGGACTTTCATAACTTCATTTTTATATTCAACAATCTTATACATGCAAAATCCGGGTTTCTAATACACAAACCAGAATTCTGCTATCGAAAAGTGCATTTCTCCGACAATTAGTGCCGTGACCGTTGCTTTGTCCGCCATCTTGTCCGCCATTTTGTGTAGCCGGTTTGCTTTTAAGTCAATTTTAACATGTTAAACCAATTCCTTGGCCCCAAAAACCCATATGTAGACACCAAAATTATGTTTCTAGCCCGTATACTAAAGAAGATATAGAAATTCTTTATGTTTTGGCGGCCATCTTGTCCGCCATTTTGTAACTGATATGTCTGAAATAATTTTTAACATGCTTAATCGATTCCTCGACCTCTAAAACCTATAGGTAGCCACCAAAAGTATGTTTCTAGCCCTTAGATTTAAGAAGATATTATGAATTTTATCCCTTGGCGGCCATCTTGGACGCCATCTTGAATATTTTAATTTCCCCAAGGATGCCAAGGTGGCATCATTTTGTTTCTGGTTAAGGACATCCTAAATAATAAGAATCTGCATCAAACATTTGTGCGGACTATTTTTTGGGGTTCTCGTCCTGGCACCCAGACTAGTTACAGAAATAGAGTTTGACTGTTTGGTAAGCTTTCTGGCTGTTACTTCAGTAAAAAATCTAAAATAAATGGGACACCTTACATAACTATTGTAGCTGTCCTAAAACTACTACAGGTTAGGTTTTTAATGTGTCTTAAAGATGCAGATTGAATTGCAAACAGTGTAGACCCTGATCAGACTGCTCCTTCCGCTGATTCAAGAAGGGCAGTTGTCAGTTACTGGCGAAAGTATGTGCACTTAGTACTGGTTAACCGCTTAGGAGGTCTAAGCCTGCCCAGGAATAGTGTGGTTAGGTTAACTGACCGTCCCGACATGACCTTAGTTGTTTACCGTGGACGTTAAGCATCAAATCAACCAACCAACCTGATCAGACTGCTCCAAAGCCGTCTGATTTGGGTTTGCACTGTTTTCTCAGATCTATCAGTACCAATACATAGAATTATGCTGATAAAATTCTTACTCAATGGGGCAAAATATTGAAGATATCAAGTATATGTAGAGCTACAGAGACAAGACATTTCATTTGTTTTGACAAGGGATTGATCAAATTAATTAACTGAATGGGTAACAATGCAGACCCAGACCAGACTGCTCTTCTGGAAGCAGTCTCATCTGGGTCTACAGTGTTTGCTCAGCCAATTTTTATGAATACTTACAGTATATATATATAGGTCTCTAAATATTTATGGGAGCAATTATGACTAAATAAAACACCATATTTATTCAGTTATAAGAGAGAAGTTTTCCCTTCCAAAACAATCCCAAAGATCTAGATCCATCTTACAAGATGGATCTAGATCTTTGGGATTGTTTTTGAAGAGAAAACCCAATGTAAGAGCTGATTTACATGATTATGCCCTTCCAAAACAATCCAAGAAATCTAGCATCTTGTAAGATAGATCTAGATCTTTGGTTTTGGTTTTGGTTTTGAAGAGAAAATCCCATCTAACAGGTGATAAATACAAGGTTTTGCCCTTCCAAAACAAACCCAAAGATCTAGATCCATATTGTAAGATGGAACTAGATATTTGGGATTGTTTTTGAAGAGAAAACCCAATGTAAGAGCTGATTTACAAGGTTTTACGCTTTCAGAACAATCCCAGAGATCTAGCATCATGTAAGACAGATCTTGATCTTTGGGATTGTTTTTGAAGTTAAAACCTGATTTGATAGCTGATTTTCAAGGTTTTGCCCTTCCAAAACAATCAGAGGAATTTAGATCCATCTTTTAAGATGGATCTAGATCTTTGGGATTGTTTTTGAAGAGGAAACTCCATCTTATAGCTGATATACAAGCTTTTGTCCTTCCAAAACAATCCCAGAAATTTAGATCCATCTTGTAAGATAGATCTAGCTCTTTGGGATTTTATTTTGAAGAGAAACCACCATCTAATAGCTGATATACAAAGTTTTACCCTTCAAAAAATACCCAGAAATCCATCTTGTAAGATGGATCTGAATCTTTGGGATTGTTTTGGAAGAGATAACCCTGTCTAAGAGCTGAATTTGACTAGACTTCTTTATATATTTTGGATAATTTTAGAAGGGGAAATCCCTGTTTTATAGCTGAATGAATATGGTAGTGAATATGAGGCTTGACTGCACAGTGTGATATTTATTTATATTTTCATTTTACATGGAAGAGAATGTTGGTTTCCTAAATCTAGTAGAATAAATTGTGTTGTGACAATGTGTCTTTGTAAAGTTTATCATTGTTTAATAGAAGCAAATAAATGATTATTTCTGTAGTAGTTGTATTTGTATCTTTAGTTCCAATCTCACAAAAAGGCCAACCCAGTTCAAGTTCAGGTTGAAGAATTGCATATATATGTATACTGCTCAAAGAAAGTAGGGGATATTTTAACATAGTTTAAAAATAATAACAATTATAATGGCTGGGTTAGATTATTCTCGTATATTGACAGAACAACATTCAAGTGACAATATTCAGCAAAAACAGGAACAGTCACAGCAGGTAATGTGACCAATAGTTGTACATATAGGACTTTAGGGTCTGGAGCTGCATTTCACATTGGCATAAATAACTGTTTTGAACCTGAAATTCTGTGGATATATCAATTCTTCTGAATGTTTTGAACTGAGAACACTCACTTTGGTAAACATTTTTGTGTTTTTAATGCAAGGCCTATGCAAATGGCATAATGAGCAAGACAATTCACCATACAATGGTACCATTTACGCTGCTATTTATTCCATTGCTTGATAAAACAGCATGAAAACAGTCTCTGTATCTTGTTTTAGTTGAAGCATTTGGAGTCTGTTCTCATAAAATTTGCATAGAAATGATTAGTCCTTGCTGTGCTGTATTTGTAGGAACTTTGGGTGTAGACCCTTTGTCTAATACTAATTTACTGTTGGTCACATGAGGAGTTTGAATGTAATACTGTTAGTACAGAAGGTGCCTATGAATAGTTGTTTTTATACACCTGTTTTTTGAAAAAATGGACATTATGTCATGGTGCTCTCTGTCCATCCATCTGTCCATCAATAAACATCCTTGTGCGCCCCATAACTCAGTAATCATTTGGGATATCTTCATGAAATTTTATATGAATATGTTTTAGGTCAGGGCAACATGTGGCATCCAAGAATGATTGCTCCCCTTTTCTTAGTTTCCGAGTTATGCCCCTTTGATTATTTTTTTCAGACTGGTCTTGTGTGCCCCATAACAAGATAACCGTTTGGGATATCTTGATAAAGCTTAGCAATTTGTATAAAGGCCTGTCAACGTGTTGGCATTGGTGGTTGCTCTCCCTTACTTCATTGGGGAGCGACATCCCTTTAATTAGTTTTCACGCTATTTTTAAAAATATTCTGTTTGCAAACCCAAGACCCCTCGCCGTAGGACCGTTTTGGACCCTAGGCCACTATTTGCACATACTTGCTAGAGGGCCACATGCCAATGCTACATATAAAATTTCAAGCATTTAAGGCAAGTGCTTCCAAAAAGATTTTGAATAATTTCCAATGTATTTCTATGGGTTTAACCCAAGACCCCAATGGGGTGGGGCCATTTTGGACCCTGAGCTTTCATTTGAACAAACTTGGTAGAAACTTCCAGCATTAGAGCTTTGTGGCTCAGGAGAAGAAGTTTTTTTTTAAATAATTTCCTATGTAATTCTATAGTTTGAGCCCAGAACCCCATGGGCGGGGCCATTTTGGACCCAGGGGACCACTGTTTGAACAAACTTGATAGAGGACCACAAGGCAATGTTAAATATTAAATTTCAGGCATCTGCGCCAAGTAGTTTGAAGAAGATTTTAGGATATTTTCTTACGTATTTCTATGTGTAAACCCAAGACCTCATGGGGCAAGGCCATTTTGGACCCTGGGGCCACCATTTGAACAAAATTGGTAAAGGACTGCTAGGCAATGTTACATATCAAATTTCAAGCATCTAACATGTAGAATGGACACTTCAATTTTTGCTGTTGTAAAAACAGCCAAAACGTAGATCTATTGTAAAAGTTTCTTATGAATATACGAGCAAAACCCAGTGCTTCAAAAATCATAGTATTGATAAAATACGGATATTTGTACAAGATATTTGTACAAGAGTCAGGTCTCGCTATGGTGCAACGTAAAACTGCATTACAAGTGACGTTACGGTTGTTGGGTTGTTGGTTGTTTTGGGCTCAATAGCCCAGAGAGACAGCACTTCAGTCCATACCAGGGAGCACGGCACGGGAACGAAAGGTAAGATGGGATGACAGAGCGTAAAAGAAGAGGAAAAGAAACAGCCGGGACCTACTGCAAATACTGCAGGCCCTTGCCTATCTTTTGCCAATATCGATGGAACACCCCAATGTAAGTAAGTAAGTAAAGACTTTATTTAAGGTGGTGATTTATGGTAAATGTAAAAATCTGCATAAAACCATAAAAAAGTAAGGTATCTCCCTGAAAGTTAGCAGACTTCTTATTTTTGTTGTTCTTTACAGTTTAGAAAACAAAATAGACGTACATGCTGCTTAAAAAAGTGTTTATAAGGAAAGATCAAAGGGTAGTTTTCTGCGCAATAATCAATAAAATTAACATCGTTTTTGAAAATTTACGTAGTACTGAAGGTGCGTTATTGCACAATGAAGAGCGTACTAGCAATTATTTATTCCAACTCTTTCTCAAATTGTAATGTAGACCAGATGAAAACGGTAGTTTTTTCTCAAATGTTCAACCATGTACGAGGTAATGTACACTGGATGCATTTATTGAATATAGGGTAGGCAAGCATACCTATGTAACACCTACAGTATAAATAATACATTGCTTACATGATCACTGGTGCGTAGATGAAAATTTTCAACCTTGTTAGAATAGTTTCACCTGTCTCACCTGTGTGTTTTGACCAAAAAATTTGGACACAGACCGCATCTTTTTTTCATCTGCTCAGCCTGATAATTGGTGAAAGAGTTTGAAAAAATAATTGCTAGTACGTTCTCCATTATGCAACAAGGAAATCTCAGCACTAAGTATATTTTCAATAACAATATTAGTTTTTCAGATTATAGCGCACAAAATTACCATTTGATCTTTCCTTATAAAAACACTTTTTAACATTAACAAATGCTGCATTTTGGGAGTCTGAATTGTCAGAAACAACATAAAGAAGGCATATGCTAAGTTTTGGAAAGATCAGTGGTATTTTGAGTGTTTTATGCAGATTTTTGTCTTTGCCCCAAATCAGTGATTATCACCACCTTAACAATGGTAACAACATTTAGCACGCACATAAGTATAAGCTAATCTTCCATGAGGCCCTCGAAAGTCAAAAGTTTCATAGCATCAACGTTCAAAGGACAGGAACAGAAAGAAAGGGAGGGGTGGGCGCCGCGGCGGGGAGAGAAAGAAACGAACTGTAACTACTGCAAGCACAGCAGGCCCTTGTCTATCTTTAGCCAATATAAGTAGGACGCCTCTATGCAGATAGTTCAAGTTTACGACATCTACGTCCACTCTACCATCACCGGGGTGAATGTATTGGGTTATCTGTCGTAAGAGGTAGTATTTCAGACGCATTCGAGCCTTCGAGCCGTGTCTCAGAGAGAGGGTGAAAATGGTGAGACAAGATAAAAGGGAAGAGGAAATACAAAACAACCACATACCATTCTTACAAATACAACAGGCCCTTGTCCGACATTAAACCAGTGTCAGGAGAACGTCCAAATGTTGATAGACCCCATCCATACTTTTCAAGTGTGTATCATTGATTGAGCCGAAAATTTTTGATATGGTCCAAGATTTTGATAGCACATATTTTTTAATTCACCCTTGCTAACTTAAAACAGACAGAAATGCCAGTATTCCTCCTCACTGGCATCCAAAATTTCGTGTTGAACAACAGAATAAACAGGACGTCATAAAGGGTCAGGTTTGGGCTGGCAGAAGATAGGCAGGTATGTTTAATTATGACGCACTTCATTTAAATTTGTTTTGTATCACTGGATGAATTTTGAACATGTTTTTATTCAAGTTTTAACAAACCATTCATGTCATATCTGTGGAATTCCATATACGATCTCTGTCTATTGTCTACTGCCACTTTAACTATGCACAAGAACATGCGCAAGAACGAGTTTCTGTATTTTGTATATCTTTGTCTGTCTACTCTGTACTGTACATTGTTTTCACCATGTGATATGCACCGTTAAAACGTGCAGCCTACCGCGACGTTGTTTTTATCTCGCCTGAACGAAGTTCAGGAAGAGCTATTGTTCTGTCCCGGCGTCAGCGGCGGCGGCGGCGTCGGCGTTAGCAAAATGTTAAAGTTTTAAGTTATTTTTTTTTTAAAATCTCATTGTTTCTAAACCCATTTGATCGAATAGCTCAGGCGAGCTATGCTGTCTAGTGACAGCTCTTGTTGAGAATGTCAAAGAGCTTTTGCATATATAGTCTGCATGTCTCATACTCACTCAGTGTCGCAGTTGACAGGGGACAGTTAAAAGGCAAACATTAATTAACAGTACCTAATAGACAGTTTACTATCAGGGTATGCACATTTTTTTTTTTTTTTTTGGGGGGGGGGGGGGGGGGGGCACAAAAGTCGGTATTGCAGTTAACACACCGGGTAGGCGGCAATCCTGAACACTCGCGGCAATCCAGAACGTGGATCAAATATTTACGCGACGAGTTAGGGTAACTCAGTTTAACATGTTTTATTTCATTTAATCGAACGGTTTTGGGTAAAACACTTATTACTGGTCTGAAGCAGCATGTCTGAAAATTTCCCTGTAGAAAAATTTTCTTCACAAAGTCTTTACTAAATGTCGCACTGCCTACTTACATTTTGACCATGAAATTTTAGACTGGCAAATTCAGATTTCTGGCTTATATTCCAAATTATTCAAGGTCAAATTAAATAAAACGCAGTCTTCTGATAAACTTGAATGTCTTTCCTAAACACCTGTAAAAGTTCTAGGTTCTACGTTTAATTTTCACCGTACTTGGATGGGGATGAAAATGCAAGGGTAAAAACTTCTGGCAATCGAAAACGCTGTTTTCTAAAATCGGTTGCAATCGACTAACGCAGGGCATGGCAATCGATGACGAAGAAGCTGTATAACAAACTGTTTCTAGATAAAGTTATGCTGCATTTTTTTTTTCATTTAATGACATGCGCCTTCAAGATTGAGTGTTTCTGTTAACAGACACGAGATGGTTCTGAAATCTATGTATGTCTTGAGGACGATTTATGCCTGGAAACGTTCAAATATATTCTATAGGGGTAAAAGCCTTTTGCTTGTTTTTGTAGCTGAAATTGTTCTTTTTGTTATTAATTTGTTGTTGAGAATGTTGTAACTATTGTTGTCGTTGTTTCAGGTCATTTTCTAAATCAGACTCGAAAAAACACAACGAAGCGCAGTACATGTATTATTGCTCTAAATACCCATCGTTCCCAAATATAACACAGAGCCAAATATATATGGTTGCTGTAGTGATTATTGTTATTGCTGTTGTCAGGCTCCACGTAGATCAATATACGAATTCCATGACTCAGTTTGCTAGCATAAGATTTGCCATTTATCAACGAATACCTTGGCAGGTATTCCAATCCCTTGCATGGTATTGTCCAGCATGGTATCGGGTACATGTACCCTAAGGTTCGCCATTCAACATGGTATCTGAATCTTATGCATTATGTTGCTCACCATGGTATTGTGTAGCATTGGATTTGCCATTCGTTGGATATCATGAATGGTATTCAAATCCCATTCATGAAATTGCACAGCATGATGTCGACTAGCATGGGGTTCATTATGTATGTATTCGAAATTCATACATAGTATTGCCCAGCATGGTATTGGATACATGGATTTCACCATTCGACGAATCCCCTGCATGGTATTTTGCTCAGTATGTTATTGGCTAATATGGGGTTTGCCAGTTGATTAAACCTCATGCACACCAGTATTCAAATCACATGCATACTATTACTCAGCAAGGTATTGGCTAGTTTTAGATTCGTCATTCGATAAAATCCTTACATGGAATTTGAATGCACAGCAAGGCACTGGGTTGAATGTTTGCTTTTTGGCATTTGATGATGTCAAATTTGTTGATGGTGTGCAGAAACAATTCATACAAGGTCCAGCTAATCAACATCTGTTTTACTAATATAAGAAATAAAAAGTTTTACAATGTTCCAAATCGACGTTGCCATGGTAATAGAAGCACCGAACCGTCAGTGAATTTATTTAAAAATATCATTTTCAAAGCAAATTATCTACCTTCAGCAAAGGTGCATACTAACAATCCATACAAATTATAGATAACCCATATCTGGTCTACCAATGCTTAAAACAAGAAGTAATACTTTGTTCCAAATGTACTTTACCATGGCAACCAAAGTGTCAAACTGTAAGCAACCGTACATAAAACTAGCATTTTAGTAGAATATTATTTCTCTTTAGCAGAGGTGTATATCAGTATTCCTACAGAATCAAAATAACTCATATTTGCTTTTCTCATATTGGAAATAAAAAGTTTTACAATTTTCCTAATTTACATTACCATGGCAACAGAAACATCAAACCATCAGTGAATTGACCTAAAAACACAATTTTTCAAAAAAAAGTTATCTATCTTCAGCAAAGGTGTATTCTAACAATTCATACAAATTCTAGATAACAAAAAACTTGAGCTATTCACACAGAATCTAAATAACACAAATTTGATTTCCATATATTGAAAAAACAATTTTTAAAATATTCCTAATTTATGTTACCATGACAACAGAAATATCGAACAGTCAGCGAATTTACTTAAACATTTCATTTTAAAAACAAATTATCTACTATACCTTTAGCAAAGGTGGATACAAACAATTCATAGAAATTCAAGATATCCAATATTTGCTTTACCAATGCTAAAAACAAAAAGTAATACTGTGTTACAAATTGCCATTACCATGGCAACCCAGATGTCAAACTGTCAGCAATCATCCATAAAAACAAAAAAATGTGTATTATTTCTCTTCAACAAAGGTGTATATAAGCTTTTACTACAAAATCAAGAAACCACACATTTTCTTTTCTCATATTGAAAATTAAAAGTTTTACAATGTTACTAATTTACGTTACCATGGGAACAGAAACATCGAACAGTCATTGAATTAACCTTGATAACAACATTTTCAAGACAAAGCATCTACCTACAGCAAAGGTGCATACTGACAAATCATACAAATTCTAGATATCCCATATCTGGTATTTCTCTTCAGCAAAGATGTATATGAGCAATTCCTACAGAACCTATATAGAACACATTTGATTTTAACATACTGAAAATAAAAAAAGTTTTACAATGTTTCAAATTGTTGTTACCATGGCAACAGAAACATCGAATCATCAGTGAATTTACCTAAAATTTTCATTTTCATATCAAATTAGCTATCTTCAGCAAAAGTGCATACTAACAGTTGCTTCAAATTCTAGATAACCCATATCTGATCTACTAATGCTAAAACAAAAACAGGGCCGCCGTCGGCTTTCGAAAAGTGGTACGGCCATGGAACGCCCCGAGTGCGAAAGGGACGAGTTGGGGAAAGCATGAAAAGGTTATCCCCCTCTTGTAAGGGGGTTCGGGGGACCATCCCCGAGAAACTTTTTGAATTCAGGACGACTCTAGAAGCGATTTTAATGCATTTTTAGACCAATATCGCTTGTGAAACTCAATTGATTTTATGAGTATTGACCTTCCATGAGAAAATTTTTGAATTCAGGACATCTCTAGAAGGGATTTTAATGCATTTTGTGACCATTTTGCTTGTGAATCTCAATTTATTTTATGAGCATTTGTTGTATATTCAGATGCTTACCCCAGTTTTTAAAACTGCCAAAGGTGTTCTCCGAGAACCGAAGGCACGAGTGGGGGAGTGCACGAGAGGGGGTGTCCTTACTCTCGTAAGGGGGGTTCGGGGGACTTTCCCGAGAAAATTTTTAATTCAGGACGTCTCTAGGAGCAATTTTAATGCATTTTGAGACCAAGGCAAAGAAGGAATAACTGAAAAGAGTGGTTCGGCTAATACCATATTCGGCCGAATGAAAAAAGTGGTACGGCCAATACCATATGCGGCCGAAAAAGTGGTCCGGCCATGGCCGGACCGGCCGGACCGCCCACGACGGCCTTGAAAAAGTAATACTATGTAACAAATTGACGTTACCATGGCAACTCAAATGTCAAACTGTCAGCTGAAGAAAAACGATACGCTTTTATTATGCTGTTTTTATGTATGATAGCTGAAGTTTGATATAGGTAAAAGAAATGTTTGTTATTTAAACTTTATGGGAACTTCACATACACCTTTGCTGAAGAGAAATGATATGCTGAAATGTGCTGTTTTATGCAAGATTGGTGACATGTTGCCTTTTGGGTTGCCATGGTATCGTAAATTTACAACATTCAATAACTTCTTATTTTTAGTATGGGGGGAAAAGTAAGTGTGTTATCTAAACTTTTAAGGTTTTGCTTATATATATATCATTGATGAACAGAAAAAAATGTGATTTTTGTGTAACTTTGGTGACAGTTTGCTGTTTTAGTTGCTTTGATAATGAAAATTTTGAACATTCTTTAACTTTAAAGTGTTTGTTTGGGTTAAAAGAACTGCGTATTATTTCAGTTGTTTTTAGAACTGCACATCAGATAACCTCTTTAAAAAGGAATAAATGTGTTTGAAAATGTTGTTTATATAAGATTAAAAACAGTTTGATATATGGGTTGCCATGGTTAGAAACATTTAGTACAGTGCATAACTTTTTATTATAGGTATGAATGAAAAAAAATGTTACTTAATTTTTATATGATTTGGCCATCAGAGACACATTTGCTGAAGAAATATAATATGCTTGTTTTTATATAAAATTGGTAAATAAGTTGACATTTTGGTTGCTATGATAACGTAAATTTGGATCATTGTATATTCATTTTTTATTTTTGATAAGGAAGGAAGAAACGTCTTTTAAATTTTATGGAAAATTCATATTAACACCGTTGCTAAAAAGAAGAAAATATGGTTTCATTGTGCTCCTTTTATGTAATATTGGTGAAAGTTTTAACATTTTGGTTGCTATGGAAACGTTTACCATGCACAGGATTCGCCAAATGGCCAACCACATAATAGCCGGTACCATACTGGGCAATACCGTACATGAAATTCAAATGCAATGCACGATATTCTTCAGAATTTAATGGCGAACCCTATGCTATCCAATATTAAGCACTCAAACATGCCTGCATGCACACACGCTCGTCAACATACACCACAGGTGGTCCATACTTTTTTATGCCATTTTTACTGTCTTACTGTCTACTGTGTTCTGTCACTGCATCCTGTCTATTTTAGGTCTACTGCAAGATCGAATTTATGCATATGCAAGAACATGGGCAAAAGCTATGGATGTATTTGCGTACTAATGCACATCACATGCACACAATTTATGTGGTTGTAGGAAGAAGAAGGTAAACAGTAGACAGGGCGCAGTAGAAAGTAGACAGTGAACAGCACACAGCAGAGAGTGAGAAATACGGAAAAGACAGCATATGTGCATGCTCTTGCAGATGTACAAATTTCTATCGCAGTACAGTGGACAGGAAACAGCAACGTTTTTCATTTGGACATATTCAGAAACGACAACCGGTGGCTGAATCACAGCGTCTCTACTGGTGCCTGATACGCCTCTCTTAAGTTTGAATTTCAAACTTAAAACAAACAGTACATTACATTATTGACTACTCCTCGTTTTCCTTCCTATAACGTACATAGAAAGTAGAGGTTTGTAAGACTGAACATTGGTTTCCATAATTTCTGCTTAAAGCATACATGTATATGGTTGGTTCTCATTAAATTGTCTCAATGGGGCAATTATAATGAGCACCACAGTTTATGTTTTAAGGGAACGTTCTTACAAAGGACATTTATCATATAACAAGAGTATTAGCGAAATGAGTCAAAATATCGATGTTGAATAAGTTTGTTGTATTCTGTTGATTCCAGAAGTTAATCAGTTTTGGAAAGAACATGCTCCACAATAGTAAGATTTATCCCAAGTGTACATGTGTTGCACGTTTAATGTCTGGCGCCATTTGTAGTACTAAATAGATTAATAAAAAGAACATTCTACAGGTTCTTGGCTAAATCTGAATTAAAAATCGGCAGAAGCTATAAATGTTCATCGATTGCCTTTCAAACATTTGTTTGACGTTAGGCGATTGCCATGAACACCGTTTTCGATTGCCACCGTTCTCTACCCTATTGTTTTCTAATCGATGTAACTTCGTTTATGTACAAGACAGAGTCAAATGAATACGCACAGTCTGTCTAGAATACATTAAATTTTATCTGTATATCATGGAAATGATCAAAATGTGTAGCAAACTTGAACATTTTTGTCTATTTTGTTGTTTTAGGAGTTTAAAAGTCACAGATTTTGCGTTTACGCCTAAACTACAGGCAACTTAATAAGAATTCAACAACTAAAATTTGTGAGGCATATCTTTGAACATATCTAAAAGTCGTGACACAGTTACCTTTATTTGTTAACTGATTCTTCCTGCTGAAAAAAGAAGTTTTGTCGACTAATCCTAAACAGTCGCGTAAATTTTTGACCTGCGTTCGTGATTGCCGCGAGTGTTCAGGATTGCCGCCTACCCGGTGTGGTTAACAGTAGAAAGTTAAAAGTATAGGTCTTTTGCGAAAAAGTGGAGGGCAAAAATCGGTTTAATTTCTTTACTACTGAATAAATTTTCATGACTCTTTGCAGACCTTTATCTATTTTCCATACGAACTCATGCAAGGAAACTCAGATTGTTTTTACTGTTAAATAAAAAATTGTCAGATCAACTACATATTAAAATCTGTCCCTAATCTTTGAAGTTTTACGCTTGGCTGGTGCAGTTTTTGGAACAGCCAGTGTTGTACAGACTATATTATGTACATCCCTTATATAGACATTTACTTTTATACTTATAAGAGAAATTTTAAACACATAAGAAAATCCTTTTCAAATGATTGGCCCATTATCTTTAAAGCTTCTTGTTTATCCAGTAGTGAGTGAACACATTTCAGACCACATGGTAATTTGTGAATGAATAATAGTATTAGTATCGTAACTATAGAACAACAACGGCTGTTGTATCATTATGGTTACCTCCTGTGTAAGAATGGCAACTCTGAGAGGAAAAATGGCAATGATTAATAGAGTAACTTTTTATTCAATGGTCAAAAAATCTAAATTTCCTAGCATGAGTTCCTATAGGTAACAGATTATGGTATGCAAAGTTTCATGAAAATCTATTCAGTATTAAAGATATTAAATCAATTTTTTGCCCTCCACTTTTTTGCCCTCCACTTTTTCGCTAACGACCTATACAAATGTAAAAGTATCACTTATCTTGAAACAAGTCGTGTAGAAGGTGCGCAGGTTCAAATATTATCAAGGTTGGTTTGCTAGTCTGTCGCTAGGCAATTTTGAAAAAAAAAAAACATTTAATTAACACTGATTCAGTACCTTACAACAAAGAAACGTAGGCTACAAGCATACACCTTTGTTTGACAGAGCATTTAAGTATGAGACGTAAGTTTGGAACAGACGTTTGAATCCTATTCAATCATCATTTTTCTCTATATCACAATCAATGTCTATAAAGGCAACATAATCAGATAAATCCGAGGTCTGTTGATTCTGAAATCAGAAAAAGATGGCAACTATACGAAAGTGTTCAAAAATATGTTTCCATGCTGATTAAAAAGATTGAGTATACTTGAATAGCAGACACGAATTCGGTTCATTCTGTTGACTGTGTGTGCCTTTCATTAACTGATGTCATTCTATGTATATACTGCTTGCTCTTTGGTTTTGGATCAAAGTGGTCAAAGTACCCAAATCATAAAGTAAGTGATTTATACATTGGCAATTCCGGAATATTCTAAATACAAAGACATGGACCCCACAACAGAGATGAGTCGGGCCGTGTAGCGCAGTCGGTAGCGCGTCTGACTCACGAGCCAGAGGTCCCGGGCTCGATGTCCGGTCCGGCCACTTAGCTTCGTTTCTCCCCCCGCTGTTTCAAGAAGGGCAGGTGTCAGTTACTGGCGAAAGTAAGTGCACTTAGTGCTGGTTAACCGCTTAGGAGGTCTAAGCCTGCCCAGGAATAGTTGAGTTGAATAATGTGGTTAGGTTAATTGACCGTCCCGACATGACCATCGCTGTTTACCGTGGGCGTAAAACAACAACAAACACAACAGAAGTGTGATTAGGTGCTCGCGAGTAGTAAGCATCACATGCCTATTATAATACACTCGTCATATCTATGTATCCGTGGAAAAAAGACAGTGAAAATGAAAGTCCGGTATTTGAACGCCTAACTAGGCTTTGGCTGAGGCTTTTAGAAACGGCCACGTTGTAGGGATCAACGAGGTCGAGGTGTCTGCCATAAAACTTTTTAATTATTCTGGTTGTATCAGCTCCTGATCATTGCCTGTCTGTTTACTTTGCAAAACACGATTATAGATCAGTTTTAAAACTTTTATCACAAAACCAACAATCTATGAGCGGCTCCACGACAAATATATGATATTGTAAGTATATAAGATCTTCATGCATATTTTGGTATTTTCCACCCAGCCAAAAGAAAATGAATGTCTAAAATATTCACTAAATAATTTCCACAAGATTTTTTCTCCAAAACACGGCCGACAAAGACGTTGACTATAATAAGGTATTTTAGCTCTACTTTGTCTGAACGAAACTTGCCAAAACTGAGCAGGGCAATCATAGACTCTATACTGTAGGATGGTCGGGTATACATAAACAAACGCTTCTTTCATCAGATTTCTTAAAATTATTCAAATTTGTGGCATTCGATATTTGAATTACTATACTCGTTACCTTTTTATTCAGGAAAACAGACGAAAAGAGAGGTCGACAACCTACAGCTAAATCCCGTGCATTTACCTTCCGATAATCAAATATATACATGAAATATTTACCTACTGGTGTCATGAGCACATCCGAACCTACAAAAAAAAAACAACAACAACAAAAAAAAAACGATAATAGAAATAATAAAAGTAATAATAATAATGACATGTCTAATAGAGTTCGACCTATAGATAACTGTCGAATTACATAATTTTAACGACCGAACCAGATCTTACTTTTCTGACATTCTGACTTTGTAAGTATGCAACTGCGTTTTCATATTCAGTTTCATTCTGACTATCAGTGCGCACTCTTATGGTGGCTGGTTTGTGCCATTTCGTCTTTTCGTCGCGAAAAGACGCCACGCGAAAAGACGAAAAAACGCCATGCGAAAAGAGGAAAAGACGAAAAAACGCCATGCGAAAAGACGAAAAGACGAAATAACGCCATGCGAAAAGACGAAATCCATCTCGCGAAAAGACGAAATTTTCGGCGCGAAAAGACGAAAAAAAAAGCCATTCGAAAAGACGCCATTTGAAACTCTTATTTTGTCGTCTTTTCGCGTGGCGTCTTTACGCTTGGCGTCTTTTCGTCTTTTCGCATGGCGTTATTTCGTCTTGTCGTCTTTTCGCGTGGCGTTATTTCGTCTTTTTGTCGTTTCGCATGGCGTTATTTCGTCCTTTCGCCACGAAAAGACGCCACGCGAAAAGACGAAAAGACGCCACGCGAAAAGACGAAAAGACGAAATAACGCCACGCGAACAGACGAAAAGACGAAATAACGACACTGCATTTTTGCCTTCCTTCTCTGTAAGGACAACACCTAAAGGAAAGACTTTGCTAGTCTTGTAGCAAATTCTTTCATTTAAGAGCAAACCCCTTTAAGAAACGATTTCTAACTAGGGAAAATTCAAAGAGGAAGTCATAGAAGTTGTTCCCCTTTGTAAAGATGGCGGAAGGGGCATTAGCCAAAAGAGCAGTCTGATCAGGTTCTGCTCTGTCTGCGATCGGCAAGTCTTTAGAAAACTATAAATTTGTTCAAATTTTGGGTTAGCTGCAGGTTAATGTATGCCATATTCAGTTTGTACTTACCCTCCATAATTTGTGGGAGATTAGACTGTCAACAAGGTACTTAACCTTTTTGGTAGTTTAAGATCAAAACGAAGATATAATTATGATGAAATTATTTGAGTATTTTTCTCCAAAACATAAGGAAGGCTCATTTTTTTCTCTCTCCGTTCAGTAGAAATACAATAATGACCTTCCTCATATTTTCGTAATGTTTCCAAAAAAAAAAAAAAAAAAAAAATCAGTGGCAAAAACTGCAAACCGTGAATAGTCCACTTCTTTACAGATTGAATTATGACCAGGCTCTCCACAGTTTAATCAAAAACACTTGTCTAAGTATAAGTGTAATAAGAATAGGATATTTATACACCTTTTAAAATTGCAAAACGGTACCATACTGACCGAAAATATTGCCGACTCCACATTTATCTTATAGTCTATATCCTTATAATTCTTAGCCGTTGAAAAAGATCATCAAATAACATTTTAGTGCGAACATGATCAGACTGCATCAGGATCTGTGTTTGCAGTAGTCTGATATGAGTCTTCACACACTGTTTACGCAGACAAACTGTCTATGATATCAATACAGTTATCAATAACAGGGTATTTATGTAAAAAGTATGCAAAGACCAGGAACTGAAAGAATCCAAATCCAAATCCAGCCCTCAAACCATAGTTGGAAACAACTAAGATTACAAATAATCAAGATACAGAGAACATATGGCCAACCGAGTGAGCAGCTTGTTCCCAAAAGGTGGCCACTCAGCAACCCAAACCGAACCAAAAATAATAAGAACATACATAAGGTAAAACATCACAGAAACACTGACACCAAAAACAGGCAACAGAGAACCACAACAGAACTACCGCCTTGGAACGGTCAGTAATGAATTACTGGGGGGCTTAAATCGATTTTACAGGCCCAACCTCACCCTCAGTTTCTGAAGTGGTACAAAACATTTAGTTGGTTGTTCGGTTCGCATGATAACCCTCTAACTCGTCAATGAATCATCATTAAAATGTGTCGTTATTTCGTCTTTTCGCATGGCGTCTTTTCGTCTTTTCGCGGCGAAAAGACGAAATAACGCCATGCGAAAAGGCGAAAAGACGAAATAACGCCATGCGAAAAGACGCCATGCGAAAAGACGACAAAATAAGAGTTTCAAATTGCGTCTTTTCGCATGGCCTTTTTTCGTCTTTTCGCGCTGAAATTTCGTCTTTTCGCGTGTCGGATTTCGTCCTTTCGTCTTTTCGCATGGCGTTATTTCGTCTTTTTGCATGGCGTTTTTTTTGTCTTTTCGTCATTTCGCATGGCGTCTTTTCGTCTTTTCGCGTGGCGTCTTTTCGCGGCGAAAAAGACGAAATGGCACAAACCGGCCACCATACAATCTGGTATTTAATTTGCATGCAGACGTTCTGTGAAGATCGCAAATATATGTTTTTGGACCTCGTAAGTATAATGTACAATGATAGCAGTAACAACTAATATTAGTCTGTTGGCACCCTCCGACGACTTCCATACATTACAAATACACCAGCCTTTTTATGGCATTAAGGTCGAGTCGGGTAACTTCGGACAGCGGGTGAATTCGGACATACCATTGCAAACAGTGAAAATCCAGATGAGATGTTTTATAATGAGCCGTCTCATCAGGACTTTCACTGTTAGCCCAGTTATTTTTGTTTTAATTCCAAACAGCTGACATATAAAGAAAAAACGTCACTGTCCGAATTTACCCGCTGTCGGAAGTTACCCAGCTCGACCCTACGTAAAAATCTCACAATTATACCTGAACTTGTACTAGAGATGCTGGGTGACAGCGTTTCCATTGATGTATATTGTGAAGTATCCGAATCATCATATTCTTTATCTGAGGTCTCTTCATGCTTGTCTTTTTCTTTTAATGCCATGCTTTAATAGAGACATGAGAAGCAAATAAATGAATAAATAAATAAATAGTTTTGGAGACTGGAAAGATTAGTGAGTGGATTATATGATATTTTAATGTTATACAGTGTTAATTTTTACGAATATAGATATAATATGAAATAGTTAAAAATAGACGTCTGTAAGCCTAGGTTATGCTAGCTTAGCAACCATTTACCTGATAATTAACTTTATCATGCATCTGCTGCAAAAGTCACCTGATAACAGGGGTATGATAACATTATGTGATATCGTGTCACTTTAGAACTGTGCTTGCGCGAATGTTATCAGGCGATGCCTTTAGAAGCGATCTCTGAAGACGATTGGCCACATACTGACGTTGGCCGTGATAACAGCGTGCGATTGGTTAAATGACGTCACCGACTTACGTCACAACGCATTCGCGACGTCAACAAGTTCGGTCAAAACTGCATTTGCTTTTCATTTGTTTGAGCCTTACGCTGTAAAATCCTCTTATGATGCATGATAAATAGAAAAACCATGATAGTGTCTTTTGATACCAAGTTTATCAGGCTTGACCAGAAACACGTTGGACTGGCTCGGCAAGCCTCGCCATTCCTACGCTGTTTCTGGTCTCGCCTGATAAACTTGATATCAGAAGATTCTCTATATACGCTCCTGTTGTCTTACTACTCGCGGTGTTGCTTAGTGTAACTTTTTCCCCATCGATGTCGCAGGTGGGATACAGAGTTTGGTTGTATCAGTCCCTAATCATTGCACCTCTTCACTAATTAAAATGTAAAAAAAAAAGAAAAAAAGAAAAACAAATCAAAATAAACATCACTTACCTGGTGGCACCTGAAACAAAACAGTAAATACAGACACTAGCTAACACAATTGCTATGACCTCAGTTATAACAGCAATCACGGCAATTCCACCTGGTTTGGTGAAGAAGCCTCCATTTGTATCGCTGCTGGATTTTTCCGTGCGTGGCGATCCAAATGTTGCAAGGGTGACATTTATCATTGTTTGAGGTGGTGCGGTAGTAGCGTTATTGTTGATAGTTACAATAGTACTTTGGCCTGCTTCTGACGTTTCAGTCGATCGTGTGAGCAAAGGTGTCGTCGTAATCTTAGCATTGCTTTTGACTATAGTAATAGTTTCACGTTTATCTGATGTTACATTTGGAAATGTCCGTAGAGACTTAGTAAAAGTTACAGATTTAAAAACGTCCTTCTTTGAAATAGATGCTTGACGAGCTGTTTTGTCTGACGCCGAATCGGTGGTAGGTCCTTTAGGCATTATCAACGTGGTTAACATAAGGCTCGGCTGAGTAGGCATAGTGTCTTGAAATGTTGTGACAAAATGCTGTGTCTGTCCTGACGTTGACGGGGATGTTGATAGTTCCATCTCAGAGGTACCGTATCTGTACCTTTTGGTCGATGGCATTTCTGGAGTTGTCATTTCTAATGGATTGTTTCGTTTTGTTGTAATAAATGACAAAGCATTACTTGTTACCGGATGGGTTAATTCGATCTGTGTTGTATCTGTATTTGGTTTCGTGTAATGTTCTTTGGAAGTAAAGATAAACGTCGAAGCATGAAGTTGTGTGAATGTAGTTGTTAGTGCGGAAATTTCTGTCATAAGTGGTTTAGATTGCCCAGTCAACGGATGGGTTGTCGTCGAAAGTATATTTGCAGGTGTTAAGGAAAGCGTCGTAGTTTTAATTTCATTTGAAGATGTTGTGAGGGCTTGCACTGGTGCCATAACATCTAGGAGACCCTCCATTCCCTGCTGAGCATAACCTTCAAATGAAACAAGAAAACGTTGATGCAAAGCATCAACACGCTGGGAATTTCTGTCATATTTAACTTCTGCACCCAGTAACTATGCAGATATTAAGGAATCTCGACACTAGCGGTGTTGTCCAGCTCATTATATTTTATTAGCTTTCTTCTACTAATGTTTACATACCATAAACATGTTGGCAGGTTCTTGACAAACATGCATCATAATGATGCATTTCTGATCTGCTCGGATTTATTTTTACTCAGATAACATTTAAGTTTTCGCTTGCGTCGTCGGCATTATCGTGGAGCATACTTTGCGTTTTCTGGTTCAGTGAATTGTGACATTGCGAAATTGGCGAGAAATAGCATTTTTATGAGTTCCATCCTAATGTATGATTGGAAATACATGTAGATTTAAACTTAAGGTTTCAACACTCGAGACCTGGGGCCGTATTCATACAACAACTTAAGTAGTTGCTATGCTGTTGCTAAGGCTAAATTTCTTAGAAGGAGATTCTCTACAACTATGAAATTTGCTCTGGAGGAACAGTCTTACAAAGACTTATTCATAGTTGTATGGAATCTCCTTTATAGTAATTTGGCCTTAGCAACAGCATAGCAACGACTTAAGTGGCTTTATGAATACGGCCCCAGCTGTGCAGAGACAAAACTTCTTCCAGTTTATGAACTGCATTATAAATTCAGTAGATCTACTATTAATGGGCAGCAATAATGAAAGAAAGAATGAAAGAATAAAAGAAAGAAAAAAGAAAAAGAAAGATACACACCAGTATACGGCAGTAACTCCTGGGCTCTCCCCCAAACTATCTGAAGGCATGTTGAAATAACCGCGCAGATAGGAATCATATTTTTTACTCCATACAACAGAAGATAACTTGGATGTTTTTGCCCATAAAATAATGTAAAAGTTGAAGCAATATTTCTGCCAAAGAAACAGCTGTCATACCATTTTTTAAATTTAATTGATTTTTTATACGTGGAATATGTCAAGCCTTTAAAAATATATATTCTGCTGACTAGCACTCGGATGTATAATTATTTGCGCTTAAATTTGTATATGTATCATGCTGTTTAAAAATCATCTTCACCATATTAGTAATACAAAATAAAGAAGACTTGTTTTGAATTATATAAGTATATATTTCCTCTTTGAAACATGCCGAAATAGGGCCCATGGAAGAAACTATCTTTTTTATTATTACTATTACTTTTTAAGCCTGTGAATCTCGGATTATTACAGACCTATTCACCAACTCAACAAGATTTTCCTGTTCCTCACCATGGCAGCTACAATTATTGCATATTTCTTTATTGTTTTCAGTAAAAAAATATATAGTATTTAGTTAACATCACTGGCAGCCCCAATAGTAAGGGAAAGGCCAAGGCGATCGAAATACAGTAACTCCTTTGAAAAGCATTGTTCAAAAGTACGCCGGGCTGATGCCCTGAGTAAATTAAAACCAAATAAGAAGAGTTTATTATTTAATGCGTTAACCTCTGAGAGAGAAAAGGCGAGTAAAGCCAACAAAAAAAAAAAAAAAAAAAACACACACAAAAAACAAAGAAACTACAAAAACAAAACAAAAAAAAAAAAAAAAAAAAAAAAAACAAAAAAACTCGACGCCTACACAAACCCAAACCCAAACCCCAAACTCAAAAGGAGATGGTCGGATCGGGCTTTCTTTTATACTTTTCAATGAATTATAGAGATTTCTCGGTGAAATCGAAACTAATAATCTCACTGTTTCAAACAGTGAACTTGTCATTTTCGATCTCACTGTTTCAGAAATAGGATTTTTGTGAAATAGCCTCAAGTTTTTTGTTGATTAATTGGCAAAATCTTATATGGCTTGACAAAAATTACGTCACGCATGTTTGCATGTCATTACGACGTTAATTACGTCACATAAAGCGCCAACGTAACAATACTGCACGCGACGTCAGGCCGCCTGAGTAGGCATTCTTTCTTGGAATTGGATTGGTGCCCGGATGAACGCTGATGAACGCGCAGAGAAAAATAAACAGTGGAGAAAATTTGAGAAAAAAAACGATATTATTTAACAATTTATTACAAAAACTGTGCAAAATAGTGAACTTTGAAGAGTTTTAACTTATTTCAAATGTCTAAATTATGACTGGGGGTAGAAGTGCAGGGAAAAAGGCAATTCCAGCCAGTCAATCGCCCAGCAACAATAATCAGAGCAGACGTACAGCGGGATTTGATCATCTGTGCTCAAATGTAGATGATTTATGTAGTAATGTGGATGAAAATGATGATGATGTTATTCCCAAAATCCAAGAAATGTTGCGGGAGAAAGCTGATCAGCCTGGACTTGACCAAAATTCTGCCATGGCAGTGGCAGTTACTCAGTTGTTGTTGCCTGTCATGGGGATGTCTAACAAAAACATTGATAAACGGTTGGCCTCACAAGAGACTGCTATCAATAAATTAAAGGCCTCTGTAAGGTTGAATGCCTATGAGAATGATAGACTCCAGCAATACACTCGCAGGGAGAATATCAGGATTTCTGGGATAGAGGAAGTTGAAGGGGAGCAGTTGAAGGCAAAGGTGGTCGAATTGGGAGAAGAAATGGGCTTAAGCATTAATGCTAAGGACATAAATGCATGTCATCGCCTTGGAGCCCGTCAAGGGAATAGATCACGTGCCATCATTGTGCGTTTTTTCGCTAGAGACATAAAACATGACTTTCTGATTAACAAAAATAAGCTGAAGGACAAGGCCAACTACAGGGGTGTCTACGTTAACGAGGATTTGACACCACTACGCTCAAAAATATTACACTACGTGAAGCGTCAAGAATGCGTGGAAGCTGCACATACGAGGGATGGGAAGATAATTTGTCGCTGTCGTGATGGGTCCAGAGTCACTGTGTAAACACCAGACGACCTCTTTAAACTGGGTCTTACGAACATTGACTATACTGCCTTAGGCCTCAGTGCCTTTGAGTAGTACAGGCCGGGAAGGAGAGGGGGTACCTTTAACCATGACTATGATTATACTAATGGTGCACAGACTAATCAGAGTCAGAGTTGCAGTTTGAGTGGACACTCCAGTCAAAATTATCTGTGTTGTGACAATGAAGAATCTAGACAAAAACTTTCCGTAGATTGCCGCAAAGTGACAGTAGCCACACCTCACTATAGCAATAATGATCACAAAATTAGTTCCAATATTAACCAACCTATTAACTTTCCTCTTGGCTGTAGCAAATATGTCTGTGGCTTATTAGACAGTTCTACTACAAAATCTGTTGGTGGAACATGTAACATTGAGAGTCAGCCTGTTGATTATCTTTCAGATGTTTCTGCTAGTCATGTAAATAATACGCTAAAAGCAAACGCCTTTGAAAGTGTGCATGCCGATTCTGAAATTCATGCTAGTATTGCGGATGATACAGCATTTGATACACATGTAAATTCTGTGAATGATGTGTCATTTGTTTCAGATATTTCAAATGATGCAGCATTTGACGAGCAGGTAAATTCTGGAAATGACGCATCAGTTGAGGGGAGTATTTCTGATGACAAGCCATTTAATGAGACCATTTTAAACGAACATACATATTCTATGCCTGACAACTCATTGTTGATTAAGGTGCTTTGTATCAATGTGTGTGGCTTACTCTCAAAGTTGCAATACCCAGATTTTGAAGAATTTTGTCAGGAATATGACATTGTTTGTTTAGTCGAAAGTAAATTAGGATTTCTAGATAGTTTTGAATTCCAGAACTTTGAAATTTTACACTTGCTTAATCGAAAAAAGGCTAAATCAAGATCAGGTGGAATTGCAGTACTGGTTAAGGATACCATTTTTGAACACGTTAAGGTTTTGAACAGTAGTTCAGAAAATGTTTTATGGTTTACTGTTAATAATTCATTGTTTCATGAGTTAGTATTATTTGGTACAGTTTATATACCTCCGGAAAGCAGTTCATACAGTAACATAAGTATTTTTGATTCAATTGAAAATGACCTAATTAGTTTAAACCCTGAAAATAACCACAAAATATGTTTGTTAGGTGATTTCAATGCTCACACTTCAAATGCAGAGGACTTTATATATGTAAATGAGCATATATGTGACACTTTCAGCCTTGATGATGTCACAAGGCAAGTTTTAAACAAAAGTTTGCTTGAGGATTTGGGTATTACGACTGCTAGACATACCTCAGAAAGTAAAATTGATAATTACGGATCTCGCCTCCTAAGCCTATGTAAAAGTTTTGATATACACATTGCAAATGGTAGGTTGTTCAAAGACAAAGGTATTGGAGCTACCACTTGTAAAAATTTGACTGTTGTTGATTATTGCATAATGTCCCCTGGATTGTTCTCATATGTATCAAATTTTGAAATTTTACCATTTGATCCTATACTAAGTGATGTACATAATGGTATTGCAGTAGAGTTTTTAAGTAAACCTTTAAAGTCAATTGTAATTGAGGCTGAAGAGCAGGTTTCTACAAAATGTAAATGGTCAAATGAGAAAAAGGATGCATTTTCCAATGCAATTGACTTATTATCTGTGTTAGAACTTGAACACACAATGTCTGATATTATATCTTCTAATTGTGCTAATGTTGATCAAGGTATTATTGATTCACTGGTTGAAAACTGTAATAAGATATTATTAGATGCTGCGTCAGAGTCTGATATGTTTTTCACTACAAAAAAAAAGAGATAAAGTTGCTAAAAAGGTGAAAAAACCTTGGTTTAATAAGGACTGTTTTCTTAAACGTAAAGAGTATTTTAAGGCTCGAAACACAAATTGGAGATTAAAATCAGCAGGGAATCGAAAAAATCTCGTTCGTTGTAGTAAAGCTTACAAAAAAGAGATTAATAAACAGTACAATGTATACAGGAATGAGTTCATTTCTAAGTTGCGCAGTTTGAAAACAAAAGATCCTAAATCATACTGGTCTTTAATAAATAATTCTACAGACAAAAAGAAATCTGTTGTGAATAAAGTAGCTTTGGAAACTTTTTATGATCATTTCAAAAACCTTAACAATGTAAATTATGACCAAAACGATTTCAATTTTGACATTCACAATGCAGATGTTAATGATAATAGTGAATTAAATAAGTCTTTCACTGAGCAGGACATTTTGCAGGCTATAAAGTCTCTGAAAAACAATAAAAGTTGTGGTAATGACTTAATTTTGAATGAATTTTTGAAATGTGCTTCAGGGAAAATGTTAAATGTTTTTTGCAAATTATTTAATATTGTTTTTGAGTCTGGGGTTGTACCTAGTAGTTGGACTGAGGGCATTATTTGTCCTATTTACAAAAACAAAGGGGATGCCAACAATCCAGATAATTATAGAGGCATTACTGTTTTAAGTTGTTTTGGCAAATTATTTACAGCTGTACTTAACCATAGGCTCAACTGTTACTTAGAAAGTATGAATGTTCTATGTGAAGAACAGGCTGGTTTTCGTAAAGGCTACAGTACCATGGACCATGTTTTTAATCTCAAATGTTTGGCTGATTTATATCTGCATCGAAGTAAACATTTATTTTGTGCATTCATTGACTGTAGAAAAGCGTTTGACTCTGTTAACCGTTTGGCTTTGTGGCAAAAACTATTGCAACAAAACATAAATGGAAAAATGTTAAAGATTATTTACAGTATGTATGATAGTGCAAAATCATGTGTCAGACAAAATCACCAAATGTCAAATTACTTTTTTAGCAATGTCGGAGTCAGACAAGGTGAAAATTTATCACCAATACTTTTTTCACTATTTTTGAATGACTTGGTAGAGTTCATTTCTCATGGATTTGATGGTTTACCAGACATAACTGAAGCTATACATTTGCTTTGTGATAATGATGATGTAGAAGTTTATTTTAAGCTTTACCTATTATTATACGCTGACGATACGGTCATATTGGCAGAATCTCAGGAACAGTTGCAAGCTGCCTTGAATTCAATGTATTTATATTGCCAGACATGGAAACTGGAAGTTAATCCTGCTAAAACAAAAGTAGTTATATTTGCAAAAAGAAAAGTTAAAGAAAAGCCAATCTTTACATACAGTGGTGAAAACATTGCTGTTGTTGATGATTTTGTGTATTTAGGGGTTACTTTTACTCATAATGTTTCTTTTACTAAACATAAGAATCATCTTTTAGAACAGGGCCGAAAAGCCATGTTTAGTGTTTTAAGAAAAACTAAAAAGTTGAATTTGCCAATTGATATGCAGTTGCAAATGTTTGACTGTATGGTAGTGCCAATCTTGCTGTATGGCTCTGAAATTTATGGTTATGAGAAATCTGACATTATTGAGTCCTTATTTTTACAATTCTATAAGATTATTATGTGCTTTAAAAAGAGCACTCCAAATGCTATTCTTTATGGTGAATTGGGTCGTTATCCTGCTGATATTCTTATCAAATCACGTATGATTGGTTTTTGGAAAAGATTAGTTTGTGGTAAGCAAGAAAAAATCTCAAGAATACTATATAATTTGATGTACAAAATGCACACACGAAATTTTTACTTTTCTAAATGGCTTGATTGTGTACAAAGAACGTTGAATAATTGTGGTTATTCTGAATATTGGATCAATCAAAATGTTCCTGATAATTGTTGTTTAGCAAAAATGGTTAAAAATCGTCTTAACGATCAGTTTAAACAGAATTGGTATAATTCTGTATTTGAACTTTCTAAGTGTCTGAATTTTAGAATCTTCAAACATAATCACTGTTTTGAAAACTATTTAAAAGTACTGCCTACAGATTTAAGAATTTCTTTCAGTAAATTTAGATGTACAAATCACAAATTGCCTATTGAAAAGGGCAGGTTTATAGGCATCGCAAGAGATGATAGAATTTGCAACCTTTGTAACAGTGCAAAATTAGGTGATGAGTACCATTATATTTTTGAATGTGATTTCTTGAAAACAGAGAGAAAAAAATTTGTACCATCAGAATACTATAAAAAACACAACACACAAAAATACCATGATCTCTTCAACGTTTCGGAATATAGTATTATTCTCCGCATTGCAAAATTTTGTAAAATCATTTTAGCTTTATTTAAATAACATTGTACTCTTTGTACCTTCCCATATCTTACATCAACTGAATATTAGGTTAATATATTAATTTGGACATGTCACAAGTTGGACAATCAGTGCTGACCTTGAGAATATGGCTATTAAGCAGTATAATCAGGGACAGCAGTGTTTGTCTTTCCAGCTATGCTTCATAAATTAAGTACTAAATTGTAATAAATAAAATCTTTGGAAATCAACTGTATTAACATTTAAAAGCAATTTATGTCCAAATTCTTTGCCTCCATATCATATACATGCTACTTTGATGTTCATCACTTGTTTTATGTATGTTTTATAAACATGTATGTTTAATTCTCATACCCTCGGTTAGGGGGTCTTGAATAAATTTTTGACTTGACTTGACTTGGCAATTCTTTTGAGATCTGTTTAGCAAAATGATATTTGAAGCTATTTTTCAGTTGCATACTTTGTTTCCAACCAATATCATACCCAATTAACACGCTGGAAGCATCAAAGTTGACGCAAAACGGCTAGAAAAAAAGTTGTCTTTCTGTCGTGATGGCTGACGCTCTTGAACAAACAGAATCAATGCGATTTTAAAGCAAAAAAGAAATAGAAAATTTAACTTTTTCCGTGTAAAGACGAATTTTTATTTCACTCATGAACACCAATAGTGGTATTTTCACTCGTGGCTTCGCCACTCGTGAAAATACTGCTTTTAGTGTTCATTCGGTGAAATAAAATTGATCTTATTTCACTCATGAACTCCAATAGTGGTATTTTCACTCAAGGCTTCGCCACTCGTGAAAATACTGCTTTTGGTGTTCATTCGGTGAAATAAAAATCGATCTTACACTGAAAAAGTCAAATATCCTCTATATGGTGCTAGGTAACGTTTAGTGCCGGGGCGTCCTATTAATTTGGATTAATACGGCAAAGGCCTACTGTGCTTGCAGTAGGTGCGGGTAGGGGTTGTTTGGCCATTTTTCTCTCGTCTATCATTTCTCTCTATTTAGTTTCTGCCTCTTTCATCGTAAAACTGATACCTGTTTGATCGAATTAACTTATTACAGGATAAGCTTGATACAACACAGAGCAAGTTTTGCAGTGCTCCAGATGAGAAGGGGTAGCAGGGATAATTTAGAAATGATTTTCGATATCTCTCCATAGAAACATCATTTGTACCCCCATCATTAGGAATGTCAATTGCGGAGACCCTGATCAGTCTTAAGCACTTTGGCTTTGCAAGATGATCACAGTCTACACTATTTACACATACGATACGTATATATTTTATACCTAGTCTTGTGCAATTAGCGAAGTCTCTGATCAGGTTTTAAGAGCCATTCTCTGTAATGACTTAATTTTTTACATAGGGCCGTGGCACGCATAGTCACCGATTTTGCTCAAACTTGCCTATATTACTTATTGTGACACAAAAATGAGAAAACAACATCAGTTTCATTCCAAAGCATGCCCGTTGCCATGGCAACAACATCTAAACATTTTGGGAAAAAATGTGCTTAAAAATATCCTAAAAAGGGCAATTTTTTAAACAAATATATTTATTTTCAAATGCATGACAAGCTCTAATTTCTTTCCACCTACAAATATATTGTTCACACTAACTTTAAAAAAGAAATTAAAAAAAATATTTGGAACTCCTCTGTTGTCATCAGGCTCAAGCAAAGTGGGTGGGGGTTTCCATATACGGCAAAAATCCAATTTCATACATCTTTAAAGACATTTCCAGAGTTCTTGCAGCCTCGTCAATATATGTGTGCACCGTCCTCCTACAAAACAGTGTTCTGTGAATATGTTTCTGGAAAAACATGCCTGGGAAAGTATACTTCCTGAAGCGTTACCATAGCAACAATAAGTGTACCGTTGCAAAATGCAAGCTTTTAGGGGTACAGTCCTTGTAATGTCAAACCATCATAGTTTATGATCATATTTATTTCTTAATTTTGAAAATCATTTTACAATATATGTATCTTCTATAAACTATGGACATTTTGTTGGTTTCTCTTATCCAGGTCAAGGTCAAGGTCACAGAAACAATAAAATCTGCTAAAAATGCATATTTTTTTCATATTATGTATTCTATATCAACCATATATTGCAGCAATGGCTTTGAACCTGGTCATTATCTGACATATTACAGAAGCTTTCAAATACACATATAGCTGAGTTTATTTAGGAAGCTACAAGGTCAAGGTCACACAAACAAGAACAAATGCTACAAATACATATTTTTTGGAACATTTTGTGTCCTATATGAACAATAAATTGCAGCAATGTCTTTCTAGTTGGAATTTATTTAATATATAACAAAAGCTTTCAAACAACTAACTTTCCTCTAGAAGCATCCAAGTTCAAGGTCAAGGTCAAGGTCAAGGTCAAGGTCACAAAAACAAGAAAAATACTAAAAGTGCATACTTTTCTCATATTTTGTGTTCTGTATCAACAATTTATTGCAGCAATGTCTTTGTACCTGGTCTTTATCTAACACATTACAATAGATTTCAAACACACATATAGCTTGTTTCATTCGGGAACCTCCAAGGTCAAGGTGAAGGTCATAAAACAAGAAAAAATGCTAAAAATGCACATATTTGCAAAATTTTGTGTCATATAACAACAATATACTGCAACAGTGCCTTTGCAGCTATCATACATTTAATATGTTACAAAAGCTTTCAACCAAACAACTTTTCTTCAGTAGCTAAGGTCAATCTCAAGGTCAAGGTCAGAAAAAGAAGGAAAAAATGCTAAAAGTGCATATTTTTTCTAATTTTTTATGTTCTGTATCAAAATATATTGCAGAAATGTCTTTGTGCCGAGTCTTTATCTACTATATTACAATAGCTTTCAAATACACACACAGCTAGTTTTCTTCAATAAACTCCAAGGTCAAGGTCAAGGTCACAAAAACAAGCGAAAATGCTAAAATGCATAGAATTTTGGTATTTGTGTCCTATATCAACAATACATTGCAGCGATGTCTTTGTAGTTGGTCTTTATTTAGTATATTACAAAAGCTTTCAAACAAACAACTTTCTTTCAGTGGCCCAAAAGGATGAGGTCAAGGACACAGAAACAAGGGGCCATAAGGCCCTGAATCGCTCACCTAAGCAATTGGCCAAGTGGCCCCTACTTATGTCTGAAATTGTCAAAATATGAGTCTTGGGTCAAAAGTCAAAGAATGACCATGACTTATAAAGACACCATATATACCATTTTAGGCCAAAATCTTCAAAGCTTTCCATGATATCATATGTTCTACCATTTTCCATGTTTGACCATGCCGCAGAAAAGGTCAAGGTAAACCAAAGGTCATTATTTGAACAGTATTGGTACTCTGTGCGACTTACTAAGTTTCAAGCCCATCGGTCTATTGGTTCTTGAGAAAAAAAGTATTTATGTTTTATATGATAAATGGGTATGGCGGCCCTGTTCATCATGTGACCTGGACCGTTTGGACAAATTTTCATTCCCTCAATCCCTGGAGACTCTATATGAAAATTGGTTGAAATTTGGCTTTTGAGGTAATGTTTGAAAATGTCAAAATATGAGAGAGCTGGGTCACAAGTCAAAAACTGACCCTGACCTCTTGTACTCATAATTCTTCATGATCTCATTAAGATGAGTGTATATACCAACTTGTAAGGCCAAAATCTTCAAAATTTCCCATGAAATCTATGTTCTAGCATTTTCCCATATTTGAACTTGCTGTAGAAAAGGACAAGGTCAATTAAAGGTCATAATTTGAACAACCTTGGAAGAACTTGAGTACCCAATGCTACTTATCAAGTTTGAAGGTCATTGGTCAATTGATTCTTACGAAGAATTTTTTTAAAGGTCTTTGCCATATTTGGGCATGGTGGCCATGTTGATTATGTGACCTGGATCGTTTGAACAACTTTTTGTTCTCCCAAGCCCTGGAGGCTCACAAATGAATTTTGGTTACAATTGGCCCAGTGGCTTTTGAGATGATGTTTGAAAATGTCAAAATATAAGAGACTTGGGTCAAAGGTCAAAGAATTACCTTGACTTTTTGTACTCATAAATTTTCATGTACTCATTAAAATGACTATTTACCAATTCTTAGGTCAAAATCTTCAAAACCTACCATGAAACCTTATGTTCTAGCCTTTCCACATATTTGACCTTGCCATAAGAAAGGTCCTGGTCAACCTAAGATGATCATTTGAACAATCTTGGTAGTACTTGAGTACTTTATGCTACATACCAAATTTCAAGGCCATTGGTCTATTGGTTCTGCAGAAGATTTTTGGAGCTTTTTACCATATATGGGTGTGGCGGCCATGTTGGTCATGTGACCTGGACCGTTTGAAGAAATTTTTATCCATCAAACTCTGGAGACTCTATGTGAAATTTGGATACAATTGGCTCAGTGGCTTTTGAGGAGATGTTTAAAATTGTTGAAACATGAGAGAAAGAATGACCTTGATCTCTTGTACTCATAAATCTTCATGTACTCAGTAAGATGGCTGAACACACCAATTTTTAGCCGCCCAAAATCTTCAACGGTTTCCCAGATATCATATATTCTAGCATTTTCCATATAAAAGCACAAGGAAGCAAATTTGACCTTACCGTAAAAAACAGTCAAAATCAGCCCAAGGTCATAATTTAAATAATCTTGGTAGTACTCGCTTACCCGATGCTCCATACCAAGTTTCAAGGCCATCTGCCTATTGGTTCTGGTGAAGATTTTAAGTGTTTTTATCATATATGGGCGTGGTGGCCATGTTGGTCATGCGACCAGAATGTTTGAACAAATTATCGTTCCTAAGACTCCTGGAGCCTACATATGAAATTTGGTTACAATCGGCCCAGGGTTTCAGAGGAGGTCATTTGAAATTGTGGACGGACGACAGACGTACGATGGACAACGAACCCTACCTATACTATAACCTCCCCTGGAGCATCTGGCTCAGGTGAGCTAACCAGAGGACCATTGGTTCTGTGGCTCACCTGAGTCCATTCACCCTCAGCACTCAGGGGTAAGTAACTGAAAGGTGAATTGTACAATATGGCCTAATTTCAACTTTGACTGGTTTGTTATGCTTTTCCTAGTTAATATTAGCAAAATTGATGAAATGACAATAAAAAAAAACATGTTTGTAAAACTTTATGCCTAAATATTGCAGTAACACAGAAATAAATGCTAATTTGCACTTTTCCCAATACAAGTCTATACAAATTTTAAAATGCCATAGCAATGAAACCACGTGAGCAACAATAAAAAACAACGATATTTATGTAGTGGCTAATGTCATAAACATGTATGCAGAGAATCAGCTTCATCCCCCTATATAGTTTTTGTGGGAAAGATTTTTGAATATTGTTTCAATTTTTTTTCCTTTATGTTGCCATGGCAACGAATCGAATTCAGTGATTTTGACAAAATTAACATGAATCATAGAGGACTACTCAAGAAACATTTCTGTAGATAAAATATCCAAATAACTGCAGTAAGGTAGTAAAAATTTGCCAATTTCCATTTTTCCCATTATAAGACAATAGAAACTATAAGTTGCCATAGCAACCTAACTGCTGAAGCAATTCCCAAAGACATTTGCTCTATTAAGTGTTGATATAGAACATAAAATGTGAGAAAAATGTGCATTTTAGCTTTTTTCTTGTGTTTGTTACCTTGACCTTGACCTTGGAAGCTACTGTAGGAAACAAGCTATAAGTGCTTTACAAAATTATTTTTGATATATTAGATAAAGACCAAGTACAAATACATTTTTGTATCTACTGTAAATACAGAACATAAAATATGAACAAAATGTGCATTTTTAGCATTTTTCTTGTTTTTGTGACCTTGACCTTGACCTTGGAGGTTACTGGAGAAAACAAGCTATATGTGCATTTGAAAGCTATTTATATATACTAAATAAGTGAGTGAGTGAACTCGGGTTTAACGTCCCACCAACAACGAGGTCATATGGAGACGGGACCTCGGTTTAAAGTCTCATCCGAAAGACCGGAGAAGCGGGGGATCGAACCTGCGACCCCTGGATTGGTAGTCTGGAGTGTTATCCACTACGCTACAGCCGCTCCTATATACTAAATAAAGGCCAAGTAGAAAGACATTATATAAATTTACTGTTGATACAGGAAAAAAAATATTTATATAAATGTGCATTTTTTTAGCATTTTTCTTGTATTTGTGACCTTGACCTTGACCTTGGCTGTTACTGGAGAAAGCCAGCTATATGTGTATTTGAAAGTTGTTGTCATTCACTAAATAAACTCCAAGTACAAAGACAATGCTGCAATATTTTGTTGCTAGAGAACACAAAAGTTTAAGGAAAAAAACGCATTTTAGCCATCTTTTCGTGCTTCTGTGACCTTGACCTTGAACACAGAAACTAGCGATATGTTGATATTTTATAAAAGACCAACTTACTATTAAGTGTATTTAAAAATTTAGGAACACATACATTTATAAGATATGATGATTTGACATTATAAGTATTATTACCCTACATTTTGGAATTTTGCGACGGTCCACTTATTGTTGCTATGGTAACGCTTCAGGAAGTATACTTTCCCAGGCATGTTTTTCCTGAAACTTATTTTTGGAATGTTGCTTTGTTAGATGAAGCTGCACACATATGCCAGTATGGCTGCAAGAATTCTACAAATAACCTTAAAACTGCCTTAAAATAGCCTTTCCCAATATAGCACTACCCCCACCCACTTTGTCTAAGCCTGATGACATTACAAGCTTTCCAAATACAATTCAAAGTTTTGATGTCGACTCAAGATGAACAAGACATTTACATATGAGCAGCATTAAGAGTATGTCATTCTTTTTCTAATACATAAATTTATTAGAAATATCTCTATTTAGGTACAATTTTTACCTCAATTTCTGACAAAATATTCAACAGCCGTTGCCATGGCAACGGGCACATGTAGGAATGAAATTGACATGGTTTTCTTGTTTTGGTGTCACAATAAGTATATATGGAAAGTTTGAGCAAAATCGATGACTATGCGTGGCGCGACTTTTTAAGTGGTTACAGAGAATGGCTCTTAAAACTCAAATACCAGTTTACTGGGAAAATGCAAATAGGATTGCGCAGAGTGATCATAGTGTACGTTGTTTTTGTTCTTCAAATATTAATGTTGATTTGGCTTGCGACAATTGCGAAATCTCTGATCAATTAATGATAAGATTTATGATAATTTTACTTGTGTAAATAGCGAAGTCTCTGCAACTTGGTTGCACAAATTGATTGAAGTCTACGCTGTACACATATATACCTGTTATTTGACGTGTGTAATCAGCGAACAACCTGATCAATCTACAGCACTTTAGATAACTAAAGTGATCAGTGTCTACACTGTTTACACACACATGTATATATTCTCGAAGGAACATTTTTACAGTGCACATCAGGAAAAAATAATGAATTTAAAACTTCCACTTGTTCATTATGATTATCTTTCTTTTTTTTCAATCATTGTTTTGTTTGACACCAGAATTCGGTTGAAAGGTATACTCATGTCTTTGATTAATTGGCGTCGTGTGGAAAGGTGTCGTAAGGCCAAACATATGTCTCAGATCAGCCTGCACACCCGCGCAGTTTGATCAGAGTCGCCCCTATTTGCAAATACAATCTATGAATTCTACGGAAACTGAAAATCACACTGATAGGATAATAAATTGTAAAAATAGATAGATTACTTGCGATTTTACGTCCTGTTCAACAGTATTTTAGTCATTTCAGGACATTGGAAGGTTGGTAATGAAAAGCTGTTAGCAAATGAACCTTGTTTACGGTTGGAAAGATTTTTGCCGCCGGGAATCGAACTGGGAACCGCTAAGTCAGCTAATGAATTGTAATTAATTTATAGTTAAATATGTACACAACACAACACACTGTAAGGTAGATGATTATAAAATCTAACTTAAACAATTAATAAAGCTGACTTCTGGTGTCAAACAAAGAAATGCCCTACAAGCCAAGCGAAAAAAAAAACAACAACAAATAAATAAATTAAAAACAAACAAACAAACAAAAACAACGGTCATTTAAATACAAGTACTTTTACAGCTCTATCGATAACACTTCCTCTTTATTTTCTAAAGTGTATATGGGCAGGGCTGGTGCTCTTTTTTATCTTAATCCTTTTTCTCTCTTTTTTTTTTTTTTTGCTTGGGAGCCGCGAAAGGTCTAAAACATTATTTCCAGACAACAACAACAAGAACAACAACAACAGTATTTACAACAATGAAATAACGATGATATCAAGATTATTGATGTTCTTGGATTATTTGTTGATCATTATTATAGTTGTTGATTATTATCATCATACAAGGACAAGATGCGAAAAAAAGAAAAAACAAAAACAAACAAAAACAGCCAAAGGCAATCCAAAAAATATCCAAAACATAATCAGTGGCTCTGTTGTAACACGGATTATAGATATTGACATGAAACTGACAGGGGATGAAGTGTGTCTAAGAGAATTCATCGATTCTCGATAAAAATTGGGGTGTTACCCCGCTTATATACCTGTCATGTAAGAAGATAACTTCTAAATATGTTTTTTCTTCTTTCTCTGGGAGACGGTCTGATATAATAAACTGGAATACTGTCTCAATCCGAAAACAACCAACCTTACTCAAAATCAGATTCATTTCGTTTCACCTAGCTTGTGGCAAATCCCAGCTCCAGTGCCGGCCTTTTTTGTAGTTTCTTATTCTCATTAAAGCGAGATGTTAATTGCAAATTTCTTTGTTTGTGAGCAGATAAAAACATTGTATTTTCATGTGTGTCAATTTTATTCTATGGACCAAGGACGCTCGTCTTCGTTTTTAAAAAATAATAAAAAAAATATTCATGATTTAGCAGTATTTGAAGTAATATCTTCTACTTGTTTCTGAAAAAATATAATGTATAAAATTTATAAAAAGGAATTTTTTAGAAAGGAGTTACCAAGTGCTTAAAATTTGTAATAAAAAAACAGTGTAATTAAAGCATTGTTGTTCCAACTAATAATTAAATCCGTGCCGAAAATATTTCGTCTTATTTTCATCTTTTTCGTCTTATTTCGTCTTATTTGTGTGAAATGCACTTATATGGATTAGACGCAGCTCTATTATCGGGCTCAATTATCAGAGAATTTTCCTCCTTACCTTTACTTATGTAAACAACAGACACTTTTAAAAGACGAAAGGATAATATCATAGAATAACTGGCATGAGAAAGAGCATGATGTCGTTTTTAAGGTCAGCAGAGAACAATATTTAAATGTAGAGAAACTAGTAAAGCCCTTCCAAGTGTGGTCTGCTCTTAGAAAATATAAGGTGCTCCATCAGAAGTACATGTTTTTCTTTCAAGAAGAAGGGGCGACAAATGAAAATAGAAGACCTGCTTACCCTGAAAGTGCTTCTATTCACCTTAACGACGTCAGTGATGCCGTACGTATCAAAACGTTTTGGAAAAAGTCACGATACAGGCAGGATAGAAATATCATAAGCCTAACAAACTCGAAACAAAACGACCTAGAATAATTCACTCATAAAGGTTTACCTGAGTGTAACGATCCTATTAACAGCGCCATTAAAGCAAATGCTGTCATCTCCATTTTATTACATATAAATTGTGACTTTGCCAACGGCGAAATATAGCAAACAGGCCATCAACACTACCGTCTGGCGGTTCAGTCGTGAAAATGTTTTAAATGGAAAATACTTCGTGGGACATATACCCTGTAATTTTGCCGACTCATTGAGACAAATGTTTGTTTCTCATACGAAATAAATTTATTCTAGACATCTCATCAGACTGACAATTTTACTGTTAAAATATTGCATGCAAAAGAGGCGTTAAATATTATCATTTTCTTAAATAGAAAAGAGAACATCTATTGGCCAACAGTAAACATCAAAGACTAAAATGTAATCGAAAATCGCTATTGCACTTTAAACTGCAAGACAGTAATAGAATGTTTAAATAGTCGTAACCATGCCCGACTGGATATCCTGTATAGAGGTTATTCGGGAAGGTAATATATCTTAATGGTAAAGGCAATGTTATAGAGTAGAGTAAGGTTATTTTTCCATCTCATACTAAAGAATTGGGTTATACATTTGATTATTATTCAATGAATTCTTCGGGTTTTTACAATTTTGTCTCCACGCAAGGCACATAAATGAAGTGAAACTCATAAAACCATAGGCTACCTATGTTATTAGAAATGAATATATATATATTCGGTGTGAATCCGCTACCCGTTAGTCTTAGTTCATAGTCGAGCGCTGTTTAAACTACTCTATTAGATCGACAAGTACATACATAAGTAACTGAATTTAAGGCGGGATGGATACATTTTCAGGGGAAGCGACTCTTCCATTTTCATTTTGCCTCCGTTCTTATCTGAAGCCAACTCTTAAGGGGAAAAATGCCCACAGAAAAACAAAATCTTTCCAGTAAGAATAGACCACATTTTGAAAGGATTTCATCTTCTAGAGAAGCAATCAGGAATTCACAAAATCGTTCCCTTTGTAAAACATGGCAGAAAAAAATGGAAGTGTAACCGTACAAATGAAAATTTGGCAACCATTTTATTAAACTTATAAGTAAACATGTAAAAAGAAAATGCTCAGGAATTGATACAAACGAATTGTACTAAAACGACACGAAAAGAAACAGCATGTGACAAAACTACATATGAGAAAAGACAAATGGACATCCATGGCTACGGTTATCGCCCACCTCTGCTTAACGAACGGCTTGACATAAATGAAAATACTCTTGAAAGGGCCGTAATAAACTGGTAATTGACATGTCAATCCTCTCCCTAGATTCTGGCATGGCTCAACAAATATGGAAATATTGCCGTATTAATATCTTTCAAAATAGCCTGAACTGGAATCGCAGTGCCCACAGACTGAATGCTAAAGAAAAAAAAAAAAAAAAAAACAAAAAAAAAAAAAAAAAAAAAAAATGATCAAGAATTTATACAAACGAATTGTGCTAAAACGACACGAAAAGAAACAGCTACAGAGTTACGTCGAGTATGGGTTATTGAAAAGAGAACAAAGACAAAAAACGGCGTAATGAGCTGACACTAATACTATAATGAATAGAAATATTTGATATATCTAACTGGTAACACAGTGTACTCGAAGTCTAGTGGTAATCTAAGCCTTAGATTACCACTAGACTTCTAGTACACTGCCAGATCTGTATTAAGACAATGATGTCACCTTAGATTCTAAGGTGACACCATTGTCTTAATACAGGTCTGGCAGTATTCATAACTGCCATGGCCATTTTGACACAGGCTTTGTAGTACATGTAGCATGAACCGGTGCATAATCACAATGTCTCAAGCAAACAATATTCAAGGCTGCTACTGACCCCTTTTGCCAACCCCTTTTGCCAACAAAGCTATCAATGTAATATTTAAACGAGAAATTTCACCGAAGAAGCCATAAAATAAATTAAAGCGGTCAATATATTGCGAAATATTTTTCATGACACACCATTAAATTGTCATCTAACAAAATGGACGATTCATCACCAATGGACTGAGTTTTGTCTGAATGCTTGTTGTTCTCTGATTTTTGCTGACCGATTTCGAAACTCTGTATTTCATTCATCAGTTGGCGTTATGTGGCGTTTCCGTTCTGTCGACTAGCGACACAAAATTTGCCATTTTTTTTTATAACGGAACTATCCAAGGTTAGCCGGATGGAGTTCTTATCATACCCTTCACCTGTTGATACTGCCAGCAGGGAGAGTCATCATATAGTGAGATCTAGATTTCAACAGGTATAACGTACATACTACAATTTTCATTTGTTCACTCAATGAATAGGTCCGTATTGCATATAAGCTTTCAATACTTCGGTTTTTGCACGACGACGGAAGTAGGGGTCTTTTCGGTTGTGTCAACAAGTTAATTTAGTCAATAACTAGTTATGGGCTAACTTTTAGATGTACTTGTGTTATACTACTTCAATTAGTCGATGATGTAGGTAAAACGTGAATAAAACTTCGTTTACATTGGCGAAATTTCTATGATATAGAAAAAATGTTCTCGTGTGAATTAAAATATATGCCATAATTTATATGGTAAAATTTGCTTGACAATACAATTTGTACGTGTGATCAAAGAAACTAGCTATGTTGATGAATACAGAAAACTTTGCAAATCAGTTTGATTTTGAACAAAGTATACTAAACAAAAAAAAAAAAATAAATAAAAAAGCATCGACCGTTTTTATTTTTGGGTTCGATTGCAGTCACTAGATAGCCTTTAATCTCAGAAACCGTTTTCTGACAGCCAGAGACATGTAATCGTTAAATGAAAACAACCAAACACAGACTGCAGACTTTTGACTTGCAGTACGTTTATTTAACGCTACGTCAGAATCAGACGTCAACGTCACAGTTGAAATGAATATTATATGTTAACATTTTCATTTGTTGCACTGCTTTTAAGATAAAATTTGTACATTTCCTGTCTAGTCAAAATTTATTTATATTTTCAATTTTGCCTTTTTCTGAAAATGGACCCCCTGTCATTCCTAAAACAGTTTTAGCGTTTCCTATCATTCAAGTGCCCTATTTCTTTTTACCAGAATTGAAAGAACAAAATATATGATCAGTTTCAAATCAAAATATATTGCTGGGAGTATTCAAACAATCAAGCTTTCAACCGTCAAGCTAAAATTTATTTAAGTTTTCAATATTGCTTTTTTTCTGAAAATGGACCCCTGTCTTTTCTAGAACAAGTTTAAGCGTTTAGAATCATTCAAGTGCCCTAATGCTTTACCAGAATTGATGAAAAACATTATTTGATCAGTTTCAAATCACAGATGTAGGCGTGAGACTGAGATTTCAAAAATGTTGGTGTTGAAAAAAACAATGACAAGGTTTCAAGCGTCAGGTTTCATTGTTTTTGCTGAGTATATTTGGTCTGTTGTTCTGAAACGATGTGTAAATGACCTGATTAACTTTTGAGCCTGACGTTTATTTAATAAATATTTAGTTGAGCTATATTCGTTTTCCAACTGTATGCATTTAGGAAAACCCGTATGGATAAAATATTGAAAACTCACTTAAGCTAGTCTCTTTATGACAGAGATTTACGGACCTACGCATTGGTTGAACCGTTTCTTACAACAAAATTCAGCGGTTAAACTTTTAAACAGGTAAGCATATAGTTGGAGGTGGGACAGATTGTGAGTGTGGAGGGGTGTCGGGCATAGAGTTTTACAGGCACGTTTTCTGAGTAAATAAATTTGCAATCAAAGCACTAATGCTTATCTTGATGGACGTACCTTGTAGCCAAGGAAAAGAGAATTCTCATGGTTACCAACAGTTGCTGACAAACTGTCGCCATGATGTATACATGTTAGAAATATGTAGGGAGAGGAACTTTATAACTACATGTGCATTCGCTCCAATCCCATTATTTGCAATGATTATATGCATTGAAAAAAGTTTGAAATAAATGTATTTAAATTAACAGTTGCTGGGGCGGAATTGCATTATGACCTCTGTCAACATGTCAGTTTTACCTATCGAAATGGTTAAATACCTCAAACCGCATAACCCCATTATTAAAGAAAAAGAAAACAATTGTATCATTTTCACAACACCCTGACCCCCACGCATTCGATTTAAACAAGTTCCCTCTCATCAGTAGCGACTTGATCCATGCAAGTCAGTCATGATAACAAAGGACATTATAAAGTTTATGCGATCAAGCAATTCCAATATGCTTTGCATGTGGACACACTGCTTATTCATCTGGCAAACTGGATGCTTCAGAACGGTCTTCATAGAATATTGCCTGAGAGTTTACTGTCTTTCCATTAGAATAATCTGTATTTGGAAACTCTTCAGTAGACAGACAGTTGCCTTGATGACTTCGCACCTCATTCGGATGCTCTTGATTTGGTGGTTTTTGTTCGGCAAACCTCATATTGTGTACCGATTAGTAACGGAATCATACGTTGTTTACCGATTAGTGACAAAATGATACGATGTTTGCCGATTAGTAATGGAATCATTCGAAGTTTCATCCGAAGTTTGTCGACTGGATTTTTGTTTCGTCCTTTTGATATCAGACTGTTCAGATGGACAATATAAAACAAACTTGACACTTGTAATTAGCCTCTTGAGCCAGCATGGTGATAATGCGTGCTAAGCCGCAGTAGGCATGAAATTTGAATCAACGTTGAATCGACGTTGATTCAATACCTAACAACAAAATAACATAGGCCACAGGCATATACTTTTGTTTGACCGAGCATTTAAGAGTGAGATGAAAGTTTGGAACTGAAGTTTGCATCTTATTCCAGCATCATTCTCCTCTTTGTCACAATTTATGCGTAGAAAGGCAACAAATTAGATAAATCCGAGGTCTGTTGATTCTGAAATCAGAAAAAAACATGAAGACTATACGAAAGTGCCCGAAAATACGTTCCACGCTAATTAAAAATATTGAGTATATTCAAATAGCAGACTTTCATTCGGTTCATTCGGGTCTACGTGTGTGCCTTATGTTAAAGGTAGGTTCCTGTACTAGCGATAACAATTATGTCCACAAAATAATTTTGTCTTTTTCTGAGCAGTATTGAATTCTCTTATTTTTCGGAATTTGTTGCTACTGAGAAACTCGTCAGATGTTGAAGAAAATAGGCGTTTTCCCTTTTAGTTTATTTTCTTTTTTTGGAATTCCAGTTCTAAAAATAACTATGTTTATTATGTCTACAGTAAGCGATTTCTGATGCCATTCTCCAAAGATCAATTTTCCCTTGTCGTGAGCTCTCCTAGAGGTCCTGGCATGGTGGATGGTTTAAAACTATCCCAAAATGCAATGCAGCATGACCTCAGCTGCGTTATCTATTTTTGGCGCGAACTAAAAATAGCGCTAACTGGTGTGCGAAGCAGAGTTAGGAAATCCCTTGCAAAACAACTTTTCTAATACTTTTTTGATTTGCACTTTTTAGTGCAACTTATTCATTCCCTTTTATAAGTGCTTTCCAACAACTTGGATGAAACATCATCAAAATTATGATGCATTCCAAAGAACAGGAACCTGCCTTTAAATACTGCCAGTTTATATATGAGCCGCGACACGACAAAACAAAAAGACAGTGGTTGTGCGACCAGCTCAGACCCAGATCAGCCTGGGCATCCGCCCAGTCTGATCAGAGTCTTCCCTGTCCGCATGGAGGTAGCTTAGACCCTTAGCTACCCTTAAAGCGCTTATTGAAAATCTGATCAGAATGGGTGGATGCCCAGGCTGATCTGAGTCTGCGCTAGGCGCACAACCATTTTGTTGGTTTTCTCGTGCCGCGGCTCAAATATACTTGCTTCCCTTTTGGTATTGAGGGCGGGATATGGGATCTGATTGTATTAGTTCCTGATCACTGCCTATTTTTTTTACTTTGCAAAATAAGGTTATAGATCAGTTTCAATCGGCAACTTATGAGCAGCTTCACGACAATATATGACATTGTAAGTATATTTAATCTTCATGCACATTTTGGTATTTTCCAACCAGCCAAAATATAAATGATGGTCTAAGATACTCACTAAATAATTCCCAGATGTAACACATTAAAGATATTGTTTATTATTTGTTAGATTTTTCTTCAAAATACGGCCTGACAAAGACGTCAGCTGTACTAAGGTATTTCAGCTATACTTGGTCCGACCATGTTTAAAACTCAACCATGTTGGCAACCATAGACCATATATACTGCTGGATTGTATGGTGTACAAGAACAAATGTCTTTTTCATTCATCAAATTTCGTGTTATCTATTATTGCTATGTTAGTTCATTTTTCCCCTAGACCATTGTTCTGTGGAATCGACTTCCCTATCAGATCTCTGTCCTCCCAGACCTCAAGTCATTTAGGTCAGCGGTAAGGACAGTCACATATTGCATGCCTTAAGCCACAACACTCATTTTAAACTATTTATTTTAGATTTTAGCTTTTTAATCTTTCCTCTCTACGGGGTTGAGGCAGTATTTATAGATAGATAGAACTCCTGCACAAGTTACCTTTATAGTTACCTTTATATTTTGAAGGGAAATATTATGGTCAAAAAGAGAATCGAGTCGATCACCTACAGTTATATTATATAAACTGTCTTTATGTCGTAACATTTACCTTGCGATAACTTGTAAATAGTATAATTTACACAAGAGATATTTACCTACTGGTGTCATGAGGACATCAGAACCTATAAAATATAAATAATTATAATATTCATAATAACAAAACAAACCTTAATAATTATAACAAATTTAAAGTAATAATATAAATTAAGACGTGTCTAATAGAGTTTGCCTTGTAGGTAACTGTCAAATCACATCATTTCTACAAACGTACCAATTACTACTTTTTCTGACATTCTGACTTTGCAACTGTGTATTCTTATTTAGCTGTCATTTTGACTATCATTACGCAAGCTGGTATTTGATTGTGCATGGAGACGTTCTGTGAAACTCGAATATACGCGTTTCTGTGTCTGGAAGCCCACAAAACATAAATCATAACTCCCCTTTAATAATCAATGCCAGTACAATATTAGTACCCACTAATATCAACACCCTGCAACGACATATGTTTTTTTCATAGGCAAGCAATACTTATTACTATACCACTTTTAGTTTGGTAAATACTCAAAGGCATAGTGTCAGCTTAATGTATTTTTGGTGAATTGGTATACTTTCAGTGGAAGAAACTGAGCAATACTCATTTTGCTACCCTTTTCAATGAGGGTCAACTCTAGAAGGAAAGATTTTGCTCCTAGAGGAGCAAAATGTTTCCTTTAAGAGTAGACCCCCTTTTTGGAAAGACTTTAGTCGCCTAGGAAAGCAAACAAGCAGTCACTAAAGTTGTTCTTCTTTGTAAAAATGGCGAATTATCGTGGAGATGTACCAAGGTAGGTTAAGGACTGAAAATGAAACAAGTCTACGAATTTTACCTGAACTTGTGCTGGAGATGCTTGGTGACAGCGTTTCCATTGATGTATTTGGTGATGCATCCGAATCATCATTTTCTTTATCTGAGGTCTCTTTATGCTCGTCTTTTTCTTTTATTGCCATACTTCAATAAAGATAAAATAAGAAAAATATTTGGAGATTAATGAGGTTTCTAAATTGCTTATATGGCAATATTTCAATACGACATTCCCGTGTAAGTTTTGCGTATAAAGAGATGATAGAAATTAAAATGTAAAAGAGTTCCTTGAAGAGCAGAGAACACATTTAATGGAAGGAACGTGGGTCATACTTCAAAGTTTCGGCTATTTAAGAAAGTAGATAAAATAGATGTTTGCATGCCGATTATATTTATGTTTGGTTTAAGCTAGATTTGCGACCACTTGCCTCGGAAAGATCTGTTCATTTTGCTATTTACAACTTACATGTATGTTATTGCTTCATTTAACTTTTTCCGTTGATGTTGTGTGTAGGATACGGAGTTTGGTTATATATGTTCCTGGTCATTGTCCGTTTACACTACTTAAAAAATCATGAACACACAAGAAACCTCACTTACCAAGGAGCACCCGAAACAAAACAGTAGATACAGACACTGGCTAACACAACTGATGTGACCTCTGTTATTACAGCAATCACGGCAATTCCACCTGGGCTGGTGAAGAAACCGCCATTAGTACCGCTGCTGTATTTTTCCGTATGTGGTGTTGCAACTTTTGTAAGAGTTGCGTTAATTATTGTCAGATGTTTTTCGGTTGTGGCCTTTTTGTTGACAGTTGTAATACCTGAACGTGCTTCTAACGTTATTCTTGATCGCTTAAGTGAATGTGTCGTAATCTTAGCACTGTTGTTGACAACAGGAAAAGTAGTATGCGCATCTGACGATTCATTTAACAGTGTCAGTAAAGTCGTAGTAAACGTTATTGATTCAGAAATATCCTTCTTGGAGGTAGCTGGCCGACTAGCTGTGTTGTCTGATGCTGAACTCGTGGTAGGTCCTTTAGACGTTAAAGTTGTTAACACCAGGCTCGGCTGAGTAAGAATAGTGTCTTGAAAAGTTGTGGTAAAATATGGCAATGTCTGTGATGGCATTGACCGGGATGTTGATGGATCCATCTAAGCAGTACTCTGTCTATGCCTTGTGGATAATGGCATAACTGACGATGTCATTTTTAGCAAATTATTTCCTTTCATTATAATATGCGAGAAAGCAGCACTTGTTATCGGAAGGTTTAATTCGGTCTGTGTTGTAGCTGTATTTGTTTTCGGGTAATATCCTTTTGAAGCAGAAATAAAAGTCGTAGCATAAGGTTGTGTGAATGCAGTTATCAGTGCTAAGCTTGTCATACGTGCTTTAGACTAACGAGTAACTGAATGGTTTGTTGTCAGAACCATGTCTGTAGGTGTTGAGGACAATATCTTCGTTGTTTTGCTGGTTTCATTGGAGGGCGTTGTGAGGACTTCCGGTGATGCTGGAGCAACTGGTGCACCGATGCTGCCTGGCTGAGGATTAGGGTTTTTGAATGGACCTGATTTTGAGTTTGGTGTTGTGGTTTGTCTTTCAGGGTTTAAATTACAGTTAGCGAAATTTATACCCCCGGCAGTCACAGCGTCTGTGCAGGCCTCACGTCTTTGTAGTTTCTTTATCTTATATCTTGCTTTGTTTTTTTTTCTTTTGCAGAGATTAACGCTTTGAATAAATTCTTCTTATCCACCTTCTTGCGAGATGCAAATTGCAGATTTCTTTCTTTCTGAGAGAACAAAAACAAAGCACTTTTCGTGTTTGACAACATTATTCCATGGTTCGAAGACACTAGTCTTGTTTTTGAACCAAGCAGTTGTAATTTTGCATGTCTAGATGAAATCAGTTGTACTTGTTTCTGCAAAAAGTTTCAAATTTATTATTAAAATCTATGACAGAAATAATACATACAAGAACGAAAACCAGAGTAGATACTTCGTAACAAAGTAAAAAGATAAATGATCAGGAAGTAACTAAAGCGGACCCCATATCCCGCCCTCAAAACCAAATCAAGGCAGCATAACCCCGCTCTGTCATATTAAGCGGTACTCGATTTTCAGAGTTTATTAAAGGGAATTTCTTTACATCAATATGATAAAATCAATGCTTATTATTTTAATGTAAAAGCATTATTGTTCTAACTAAATATTCAGTGCTTGATGAAAGTTCGTCTGACCTTTTGGTTGAACTGTTTTATTTTTTGCTTTACTCAAGGTCCAGCATATCTCAGTATTCAACATACCTTTTCCTGCCCACCAATGTTTATTCTTTCTCTGCCGTTTAGATGAAATATGTTTCCTTTCATTCTATTACCTGAAGAAAAAAACACACTAAATGATGACGATGATAATAATAATAATAAAACAATTGAAAACATAATGAATTATTTACCGTGTGAGTGTTTGATTTTCATGGAATATTTTTGTTTTGTGTATATTTTTCTGGTACTTATCTTTGTACGGTGTGTAAATTTATCGACAAGAGCTTTTTATCACTGAACGCTAATGCAGCACGGGCAGAAAACGGGTTAAATCAGTTTTACCAAAAACGTTTCTCGCATGACTGAATCTGAATTACTGCTCATGTTCATTTCATATGTCATACCTTTGCCTTACAAAATAGAGATAAACAAACAGAAAATATATATTGTCAAAAAATATAAAGACACGATAGAAATGGTGCGTTATTTTTGAGGTTTACTATATTACTGTGTATGTCTTGTGATTTCTTTTAATGAAAGAACATATGAAAGAAACATTTTTAGATATTTCTTATTAATGGCAATTTAACGGTTCAAATACAGTAAAATCCCTTTATTAAGACCACCGTTATGACTGCCTAAATGTGGCCATTTGGGACTAGCAAAGAACGGTCTGAATAATGAAGTGGTCTTAATAGCGAGAGTTTACTGTATTGTAAGCAAAAGAGGCGTTAAAAATTTCTTATTAGTAAAGAGCATATGAGCCGCGACACGACAAAACCAACAATGTGGCTGTGCGCCCAGCGCAGACTCAGATCAGCCTGGGCATCCGCCCAGTCTGATCAGAGTCTTCGCTGTCCGCATGGAGGTAGCTTAGACCCGTGGCTACCGTTTGAGTACTTAACAAAGAGGGCGGAAGCCCAGGCTTATCTGAGTTTACGCTGGTCGCACAACCACATTGTTGGTTTTGTCGTGTCGCGGTTCATATCTTATTGTCAGTAACAAGTATCATAAGACTGAAATGTAGTCAACCAGTCTCTTTAAACTGCTATTGAATATAAGAACTTCAGAACGGGCACGGTGTGCTCAAACATAGATAAAGTGACCTTAGTGGAGGTTCTTACACTCTATGTCTTAAGTCCATGCCGCGGAGTAGAGTAAGATAGTTGATCAGTTATAACGGTTGGATTTTTACAATAATTTTGAATGCGTATCTACACATCCTAGTAACTCATTTTAAGAAGTTGCAAAGAAATACGACAAATGACATTAGGAGGGGTGCGCTGACGAGGTTTCTTCATATTTAATGGTAGTCATAACTCTGTCAAATGTTTAGATGTTTAATTAATATAGTATGGATATCTCATGTATCATTGCAAATTATCTTACCATCTCTCTTTTCAGGCCTTTTATAATTCACTGCAACTGGTGTTAAGTGCGGTGTGGTGGCAATATAACATCTCTCCGTGTTTAATCAAAATGCAGATTACACTATTTCTGATCCTTTGGGTTCCATAAATTTATTTAGAGTCAATTTGAAACTGGATTTTGTTTAAGCAAGAACTACTGGACATGAACAGACGCTCTCAAAACGAGTCTGTTATTTTCGTTTCTCTGGTATACTCCTTCCTTCTAAAGGATCTCTCTTTTCAGGATATATATATTCATTGTTGTTTGTCCAGTCTGCTTATGTAACGAAGCCACAGTTCGAAGCAGTGACAGGCACTTTTCTTCGTTATATGACTATAGAGATGCAAGTATGTACAGCATTGCTTTTCGCGGTTTACATTTCATGGAGGCTTGGAACTGCTGCCTGTAAAAATCACCACCCAGGCCCCTTCATTGTCAACACTGGGTCGTTCGACCCGAGAGGGACTCGAACTCACGAACTGCGGCTCAGAGGTGAAACACTCTAACCAATAGGCCACACAGGTGTACAGAACATATTTATCTCACAGCAGCACGTGTGTGTTAAAAACCGTGTGGCGACCGTCAGAAAGTCCCCACTTATATAATTCTTAGACTAAATGGGATCCTTGAGTTCTTTAAGATTTTGGAAATAGGTTTCTGCGTAGGCTGGTGCTGCCTTGCCCATTACATTATTTTTATGAACAGACGCCATCGAACCTAGCCTGCTTTTTTCGTGTATACCTTGCTTCTAAGGATCTCTCTTTTCAGAAATTGTTCTATAAGTGTGCACATCAACACATACAGTAAGCTTTACCCAGCGGTTTGGAAACAATGGTTCGTTATTCAGCTAACCGACTGTCGAAGTACAGTGACAGCCGCCTCCTTTTAGGAGGTCTGTCGTGAAGCATACAGTGGTAATGTAAAGTGCACCACTGTACAAACCCTCTAGCACTGGTTTAGCGGAATTCCATTTTCGAAATAACTCAAAATTGGCTCTGTGACACCAAAGAGCCGCACAAAATCAAACTTCTTCTTTTGAGACAAGAAGGGGAGGCAGCTATGCAAAAGAACAAGTATAGCAGATTTTCCCTGTGGAAAATTGGCTATATAGTCATATTTCCTGGGCGAAATGCTACTATATAGCCATATTTCCGGTAGGGAAGTTTACTATGAAAAAGTCATAGCCTTTTTTTCGGAAGAAAATTCAACTTCTCTCTGACAATAGTTGCTCCTCAATGTAACGTATAGCAATATGAATGTGTAATAGAATTACGACACTACTGACGGAAAAGAAGAGACATGACGGACAAGCATCACATCTAGCAAAAGCAATAATTACTGTAAACTAGTTCTTAAGAGTTAAGACTTACTTTCGTATAACGATACTATACAGCCCAGCATCAAAATCACCTTAACAGTGAATCTTTTCATCTCCATAATATACTTTTAGGGGTATGGCGGCCAGTGAATCATCGAACTACTGAACAAAAGTCGTTAACACTCCCACTCGGACTTCTTGAATTTTTCATACCAAATTTATTGATTCTAGGTACTTCATTATATACTGAGCAACATAAGTATAGCACGAAAAGATATTATACAAGCTTATCTTTATCACACGCAGTTGATTGCATTTAATCAGCAAAGCAATGACGATGAGGCCGAAAAATAGTGCCCAAACCATTTTCGTTAGTTTTGTAGGATTGTAGTTGAATTTATGCAATAATAGAGATCAAACATTTGTTTTTCAATGCATTTATGTTTGCAAGGTGTCTCAGGAGATTTTGAAAACCTCAACCTTCGGTCTCGGTTTTCAACATCTCAGCATTTGGCCTCGGTATTCTACATCTCCTTGGGACCTTGCAAACGTTAATGCATGAAAAACTATGTTTGATCCCTATATCATTGAACTGTTTTATTGAAAAGATAGTAAACAGTGCAGTTAAATAAACAAACGTCAAGTGGCAAGTTCAGTTAACGTCAAACTGAGGTGTTAAAAGAAATATTTTTATGTGTCTCTTCACGTCTTGGTTTGGACACTTAAATGCTACGATGGCATCCAGTTTGCTTGCCATGTATGTGCTCATGAACTCTGTCCAGCTCATATGTCAAAAACGTTGCGTCAAATTCTAATGATTGAACAATTTTGAATGTTTCTTAAACCGACAGGCTTTTCCTTCATTTAATTCATAAATCATAACTATTGTATATCTGTAATTATCATCATACAATGTTAAAATCGTGATAAACTTTTGTTTCTCAGTATACTTTGAGTTTTGGGGGGAGCACTACAGGTACTGAAGAGGGTTCAATTGTAAACAAAACACTTACTGTCAATAATAAATATTTCAGGACCAAAATTTAACCAAATAGTTTTTTCGAAAGATGTTATTGAATTCGAGAACTTCAAAAAAAAAAAAAAAAAAAAAAAAAGTTTATTCATGCAGTTCGTGAAAAAAGTTCAAGGATTTTCTTTAAGTTCATTCGATATGGTCGTGATATATATTTTAGGCCACGTCGTTTAAGTTTAAATAATTTGAATAGATTCTGAAAAGTTAGACCCATTTGAAGCAAATAAAACATCAAAAGAAAGAAAGTAGAAGACTGGGTTTGATTGAGTCTGTTCACGAGTCTGGAGACTTTCTGATATCTACGACGCTCATATTTGACGACTAACCATTCATTCCATATGAACTGAAGGTATGCTAAACAATAACATACTGACCTTACAGAATTAATTTACCTCAACAATTACCTCCATCTTTGCTGATTTGTGTGACAAACCGTGCCGGTTACTAGAGTTTTGTTTATGCTTCACCTCTACGCGTGTGATTGTGCATCATTTCTTTTTTCCTCATATGTCATATACTACATGTATATGACAGAGTGAAATAAAATATTATTTATTATTTATAGAAGATGGCACTACAGAAACAAATGATGACGTGTGATGGTAAACCATAATCTTATTTCATTCTAGCATGAGGGTTGATCATAATAATGGCGATATGAAACAACAACACCCATACTTTCTGACGCAAAACCAGCTGAAGCCTCTGTGTAACCGTAAATGAGTGCCGATATACTAGTATATGAACAAGCATGTCAGACTCACTTGATTGTAAAGTTTTTCATGTAACTGTCAGATAACTCGTATTTTCTCTTGGACACAAAAAGAGTCAAATACACACAGATATTTATGTTGGTTTGGGCCTCATTTCTGTAACAATAACCCAATCAAACATAGTAGTGTTGTGATAGTAAGGCAGTGCTAAAATAATTACGGACAAGTCCAAATGTCGATATTAAAGTCTCAATTGTCCCCAAGTGGCAAAAGCAGCTAAACACAAATTGTTATGAAAAGCGTTTTAACCGCCTGAATGTTGGATTGATTGACACATATTGTATCATATAACTGGCCTAAAACAAAAATGAATATGTTTGAAAAGAAAATGACAAAATCGCCCCACAGAGAAACGATTTCTCTTTTTCTGCTTCCCCATCGAGTAATACCATATAAACAAAAACAATGAATGAAGTCTTATGCCTGTACATTGTATTTTTATAATATTATCAATGTGTGATATCGATAATCGAAAACAAATACATTAGTAAATTCTTCCCATTTAAAGAGCTAAGTCCTCTAAGGCGGATAACATGAATTGATGGTGTTCGCCTTTGTCCTTAAAAAACGTGTGTGTGTGTGTGGGGGGGGGGGGGGGGGTCGGATCTTCGAGAGAGGAATTTGCTACCCTTGGAACAGGTTTTTCCTTTGAGGGAGAACCCCTTTTTGGAAGGCTATGTTCCACTGGGAGGCAGATAAGGATTCTTTGTATTCTCAGAAGGGGTCGGTTCTTCAAGGGGGGATCTGTCCCCCTAGGAGCAAATTCTTTCTTTGAACGGTAGACCTCAGTTGGATAGCTGCATCGTCCTGAGAGGCAAACAAGAATTCTAGTGTTTCCCCTATGTAAAAATTTTGGAATTTTATTGTCTTTGAGTATGTGTACATATGTGTGGGTAGCAGGTCTAACCATCCGGTTTTTACGCCAAACTGAAGAAGAGTACGCCAAAATGACGTTACATTGATTGCGACGTCGCCTAAGGTGATGCCATAATCAAGAACGTCATGACCAAGATAGTGGAGTGAAAACCATCACAAGGAATGTAAAGTTAATTTCTGCTGGCATTTTCCTCTGAAGAAGGCCGGTACAGGTCGAAACGTCAGGAAATAAAGGGTGTTAACAACTCACAAACATTTATTGATTCTTCCTAAGAAGAAACCAGAGATTTAAGAAAAATAGCAACAAAAGAAAATTTCCTATTGACTTGTGTATCTTTTGAAGTAGATTCATAAATAAAACAGATTCTGAAAATTTCAATAAAATAAGTACTGGATATGTCATGGTCTCAGCCTTTCAGTTTCCTAATATGGTCATTTCAGAGAAAAGTGCAAATAATTGCTTTCGCATCACTTGTATTCTTTATTTGAAAACAGCTTGTTCAAAAGTTATTACTTAGTAACAAGACTGCCACGTATCGAAGAAATTGCTACAAAAGTAAGTCGACATAGTGATACTTAGGGGATAACTGTCTTGAAAATGGTCATTTGGGGAGGTAAATAATCGGTTTTATGGTCGGAAATTTCGTTTTACGGCGACGCAGTTTTCTACATTTTCACCTTTTACAATGTACTAGTTCGCACCCATTTCAAGCGCTGTCAGCAACGTAAAACCAAACGTCAGCCTATGAGAAGTAACGTTACTTAATGACGTCGGGTTTGCGACAGTATATCGCAGAATATACTGTCGCAAATTTTTGGCGTTATCCAATCAGACGTCGCGTTATATTTGGAAGTGCATTAGAATTGCTACTCAAGTATCAGAAACTTCATCTACCCTCATATAAACTCAGTAATTCTCTTTATGCTTCATACTTTTTTGAGCTTCTATATCTCATAAACCTTTAAACATAACTTAATTGAATTTTCAGCATTTTTTTACTTATGTGCATGTGGAGATTTCTAACTTCGTTAAATTTAAAAATCTTATGTTTTGTACTTCAATACATGTTGTAGTTGGTATTTTCCGGAGTATGCCTATTACGAAACTTAGTGACAAGCTTGCAGCGATACCTCACGATAAAATATTACACGAATTTCTACCACTGTGGAAGCAATTGGGCCTTTAAGCGTAAACAGGTATTACTTAAAAGCCCCATTTCTCTATCATTGGTGTAAAGTCATGAAACATTTTATCGTGTGGTATTGCTTAAATCTTCTCTCCGCAGTTTCGGAAAATATATAAAGAAGCATCATTGAATTTACATTGAAAGCTTTTGAAAGATAACTTGGGTCATTTTAGTTGCAAAAATTGAATAAAATGGTAAAAGCACAATGCACAGGCATGGTTATCCTGCCCATCTGTAGATAACATTGCTGCACAGCGTACCAGAAAAGAAAAATGTATTTTTATGGAGCGATTTGTCATTTTTCAAAAACTTATTCCTTCAATTTTATGCTAATGAGTCGCTCAGTCTATGCACATCAAGCCATATTTCATTACCAAATGTGAACTTTTAATTGATTTTCATAGTGATTTCTGTTTAGACTTTTTTCTACTGGTAGGCCTATGGAGACTGTGACAATATAAGCGGTTCATTGAAGTGAACTAAAATGCATAAGCACCATGCTGACCATCATAAATAAGCATAATTGAGCCGTTCTCTGTGAAAACCGGGCTTAATGACATTACGTAATAATTACGTCGTTTACGTTTGAAAAACGCCAAAATTAATGATATTTTGGACCTCTCTTTATTTCCATGAAAATACCTTAGTCGTTTAAATTTATTACAACACTCTTGAACTCAAACAGAAAACAGTTGTAAATATGACATATGTTGCCATGGCAACGCTTAATCTATGGTAACCCTGAAGCCTTGAAAACAGATGGTATAACGTAACAAAGACCTATAATTTGTGAAAGAACGTTGAATCATGCAAATTATCATGTGTGTGCTATCACATACACATTGAACATGAGCGAACACACATTTTGTCCGAGTTATTTTGCCTAGCACGTACCAAAAGCTCGTTCAAACGAACGTTATGATGTTGACGTCAAAACATACTTGCACGACGTTAATAACGTCATTTTAAGAAACTGCCCAACCTGTTCGATTCTAAAGCACATATCTTCGTAATAAATAATGGTAACCCTCTCAAATTTTCAGGAAACGTTTAGGAAAGCTATCACTTACCAGTGATGCAGTTATCTTTATTTTAACTTCTATGTCATTAAGCCCGATTTTCACAGAGACTGGCTCATATATATCCGTGTGTTGTAATAATGAAATACCGGTATGTAGCAATGACCATGCCGCCTAGTATCGGCATGAGCAAAATTCTATTTTCAAAATGACTCTAAGTGAACAAAGTGCTATCGATGGACTTGAAAACATAAACTACGTACACTTCAGTGAAATACGGACGTGTCAACCTCATAGAGTGGCATTTGGCTGCATACAAGGTGAGGGTGAGGGCGAAGGTTTGGGCCCAGTAAAACCGGTTTAAACCCCCCAGTAGTTATTACTGACCGTCCCAAGGCGGTACTTTTGTTGCGGTTGCATTTGTTTTATGTTCGGTGCTGTTTAATTTATTGTGTTCTCAGTTTAATCCTTCTATCATAAAAATAGAAAATAGGTAAAAATAATTGTTAAATGTTTTTCATATAATTTGCTTAGTCCGTTGTAACCCGTCTGTTGGTCTAAATTATTTAGTTCAATAAAGATAGCAGAGTTGCCATCTATTTGGGAAAGAGCTGCTGACTCGGCTTATCACTTGTAATTTATTGTTTGTTGGGATGTCTTTGTCAATCTTTCCCTTTGATGTTGGGGATAGGGTTTGGGATCTGATTCGGTCAGTTCCTGAAGTGTAGTTACTCTTTAAATTTAAATATACAACTTCATTTGCAAATTGTCCCCCCAGCGTACAAGGTTATCAAGGTCTTCCTGCTGAAATTTACAATCCTGCGGGAAAGAATGTTGCTCTATAGGACACTGTCGTCTGCGAACAGGCGAACAGAAGACCTAAAGTCACCTGACTGGATCTAACGCTTGACCATCTAAAACAAAACGTTGCGAGCGTCCAGACAACCACGAGCTGATCCACTTATTGGCGGTACCTCTATCTCTATCCCATAATCTAATTTATGCAACAGCATCCTGTGTGGAACTTTGTAAAAGGGCTCTGAACAAGTGTTGTTGTTTTGTAGCTTCATGTCCACAGTAAACAGCCACGGTCATGTCGGGACAGTCAGTTAACCTAACCACATTATTCCTGGGCAGGTTTAGACCTCCTAAGCGGTTAAACCAGTACTAATCGCCAATAACTGACAACTGCCCTTCTTGAATCAGCGGATGGACAAGCGAAAATTAATGGTTGGACCGGGTATCGAACCCGGGACCTCTGGCTCTTGAGTCAAACGCGCTACCGACTGCGCTTTGCGGCCGGCCATTTTGATCATATCTCTTTGCTTATGCCCACGATTTACTGCACCATCAAGGTTACAGGCAATAGCGTGTACCAGCTGGGTTTTGCAAGACCTTTTTTTCGGAAACCCTGTTGACAGTCAGCAAGTTTATTTACAACATGGGTATATTTTCAATAAGACTAAAATATGCTTATGAATAAATTCTAAAAGCTGTTGCTGAATATGCCGCTTCTGCATCATAGGGGTGGGTGACGGAGGAGGGGGGAGGGCGGGGAGGGGTAAGGTACTTGCTTTTTACCGCAATCAGTGTCACCACACATGACGTCATCACAAACCAGGATCGTTACGTTCCAGTTTGTGATTATGCAAGCCAATGATATTCATCATTAGTCTTATCAAGGGTGGGAAATTGTAGAGGAGGTGGGGGTTGGGGAGGGTAAGGGTGGTCGATAAACGGAGCCAAGATACAAAGTTTAACACAAACTGATGCATAAGAAATTTATGTGCATTGTATCATTGGGTGACTCCTGAAAAGTTCTGACGAAGTGTTTTTCCTAAGAACGAACAATTCATGTCAGCTTCTGTGAAATTCCATGTTGACTGCCGCACACGTTCATTGCCACTTTAATTTAGCACATGCGCAATAGCATGCGCAAAAACGTAAGGCTGTATTCTGTGTGTTATCTGCTTTGTACTGTACATGGTCTACTACGTTATGGTACCTTTAAATATGTGCACTCTACTTCGACGTAATTTTGAGCACACTCAACAGCATTTTGTATTTACAATTTGCTTGTGCTCAAACTCATGCGCATATATAGCTTGCTTGCGTTCAAACTTATGCGCATATATAGCTTGCTTGTGCTCAAACTTATGCACATGGTCAAACAAAAGTAGACAGGGCGCATTTGAAAGGCAAACAGTACACACTAAGCAGTAAAAAGTACTCGTAACAAGGAATAGTGCGCAACCGTTTACTGCCAAGATATTTGTATAAACATGGTTTTACGACAGGTGCAAAAGTGGGCAGTACGAAGCTAAAACTGTTAGTATCTCTTGAGAAACAAGCTGTATAGCAGGCATACTGGATACAATATTATAGCAAGGCTTGAGCCGCATGCTAATTGCGTCAATCATTGTACGAGGGATGTCCCGAAAGTTCTGTTTGTGATGTCATCTTTTGTTAGCGAAATAATATAAAATTATAATATGTCTTGACAACTGTGTAAATGCGATGTATTTTTTTTTCTCTAAAGGACACATTTTTTGAACGCCTTAGAAAGAGGAATATCCTAAAGCCACTGCAGAGTTTTACTTTAGGAGGCTATAATTCATATATGAGCAGTCTTTATTTGTTTCATCATTGCTACTTAAACAAAGTCCCCGGGCTGCAGTGTCCTATAACTATTACGGAAATTACATTCATTTTAGGTCCCACGCTATCTCGTGAATTTGGATTATTCGCAGTTTATGTAGTAGCGAATTCTCCTTTTCTTCTAAAGTTAAAATAATTTTGTAACGAAAACACACGTCATAGCTGTCAAAATCTTGTCAGAAAGAGCCTTGGCATGGTCTAATTCGAAATTGTCGAAAAAGAAAAAATAATTTAAAAACCAAAGCTGCTACAGTCTTCAAAATGACATTGAACTATTAAAATGTGTTGTAACTCAATAAGCAAATGTATTTTTCTACAGTGTATGGTATCACCGTAATGGTGAGATGCACACCGTGAAGGTGAGATGCAGTGTTTTTAATACATGCATAGCATTTATCCCCAGCATGCCGTTACAAAGTTATGCGGCAAGAAGCAGAGCTTTCTGGACACCCCTAGTAGTAGTTTGGTTTGAACTTATAAGAAGTGTCTTTGAGAAATAGGACTTGTTGATGTATGAGTATGTTCATATATCGGCCTATTTTCTTTACAGATATTTCCCCCAAAAACATGGGAGAGACGGTAATGTGTCGATAACGCTTATGACTACCAATCCTAAGGTCGCAATTTCGATCCCCCGTTTTTCCAGTCTTTTCGTCTCTGTTTGACCTATGTGTTGGTGGGACGTTAAACACGTGTTGACTCACTCACTCCCCAAATACATGTATTTCAATACTCCACAAGAAAATAGCTTAGGCTACAATCACACACTACTGTTTGGCTGAGTTTTTAAGTGCAAAATGAACATTTGGAATTGAAGTGTGAATCCTATTCCAACTAAATTTTTCTCATCATCACAACTAATGTCCACATCAGACAAGTCCGAGGTCTGGTGATTCTGAAATTAGAAAAGAAGCTGTAAAAGTTTTCGAAGAATATGTTTACACTCTGAAATCAAGATATGAATAAAAGACTCGCATTTTTACTACAAAATCAACAACTTTTGAGCGGCCGCATGACAAATACCGGTAAGTGACACCGGAAATATACTAGATGTTCAAAATAGTTTTAGTATTTTTCAACAAAGCAAAATATACATCAAGGTCTTAGCTACTGAATATATAATTCCTAAATTTACTACATAAGAGATATCTCCTTCATTAGATTTTTCTCTAAAAGACGGACCGACAAAGGCTTGGACTATACTCAGTTTATAAACCTTGCCAATAATTTCATGAGCGGCACCAATTAACGTGACAACCATACCATAGACTCAATACTTTCGGATTGTGTGGTGTATAACAACAAATGTCTCCTTCCTCATGTTTTGTAATTTCATCTCAATTCGTGATAGCTGATATACGAATTAGTACGGCAGATTGGCAGCCTATGAGAAGGTGCTACTGGTTACGTTCTGCAAACATCTTGAGTTATATATCAGATTAATAGCTAGAATCTCTAGTTTACAAAACCGACTGATGACACCTCTGGTTCTGAGTACTAAGCGAGTTATCTCCCCTTGAATTACCCTACCCATTTAATTGGGTAAAATGATACTTAAATGGAAAAGAGTAAAAACATCATTTATGAGATGGTACTTGTACGATTTTTTTATTTGTATTCAGTTTGTAGCTTATTTACCGTATATGCGGTACTTATTATTTACTTTAGTTTTCATTTTGTGGCGTTGTGATATCGCGTTTACGTTGAAAGTTGTTTTGAAAATAATTTTTTTAAATTTCAGGTTTACAATTTTTAATGTTGACTCCATCAGTCAAGATTTTGAAACAATATTTGCAGTAGAATAGCAAGTCTAGAACCTTTGCTTTATGTATAGATTATCAGAACTCAAGATTTCAGTACAGAGACAAAAAAACTCTGAGAAAAATGAGTAAATACCCCACCCATCTAAATATGCATTGCAAAACTGGAAATCTTTCAGGCTCTCACGGTTCAAAAAAGTAAGGCTGGGTCTTATTTAAAAGAATATACGTGACATTATAGGGCTGCACATCTATGCTAGTGCAAATAAAATTACTTCTAGCAATCCTTCACGCTTCAGTGGGCAATGATTAATTTACTTGAAATAGTATTATACAGACAGTACTTCTACAAACTTACTTACACAGAGGACATGTTCACAATATTTTATCACATACCATTTTTTTTTCGCAACACTTCTAACTAGCAATGGAAATGCAAAATATACCTCCAGATGTTATAAAGAAGTGATTGTTTACCTTATAATTTATTTATTTGTTATTTACTTTTCAAGTGACCATACTGTATGCAACACATTGTTACTTTGTAGTTTTTCTTTGCAAGCATATACATATTCATTGATGTTTTGATGAACTACTGGCATAGTTTTGACATCTTCAAGATTCAAGACATTGCAAAAGAACAGTTTGTTTTAAAACAGAACAAAGAGAAAAATTACCCTCTCATTAAAATGCATTAGAACCTGTATCCTAGTTATTCCAGCCGCTAAATAAATGTAGGCCAGGCCAGTAGGGTGTTGCCCGGCCACCCGACGTAGTTGTGTAGACCTCATTTTTCTAAGTGTTCTATATATGCAGAATATTTGCCTCTTTCTTGCTGCCTACTTAGTGGGAAGATTGAGAGTTCAGACTGTTAAATACGTTACCAATAGAAAGCTTACAAAAATTACTATGTTTTTAAATAAAAATGAAAGTCAGTAATCTATCTAAAGAGAATGACTGTCCAGAGAATATAATGTTTCTTATCCCTACACAGATTCTCTTCATGATATCTATAAATCGATATAAATTATCTATTTTTTATATTAAGTGATGTAAAAACATTTTTAAATTTTAAACTTTTATTATTATGCTGAACTATTCTACAGTTTATAAGGCTGTAATCTATGTTACCATTAGATACGAATTTAAGACAAATAAAACTATACAAGACAAAATTAAAATTGATAAATTGCATCAGTATTAGTGTATTACTATTTAGGTCTAGGGACAAGCTTTATAATGGAAAATAGTGGTTTCATTAAATCTAGTAGTTTACCATACAGAAACTGTTTAATGCGTGTAATATAATTTTTAATGCAATATTTAAAACATTATAATGATTTGAAATGGCGCTAAAATGTTGAGATTCAAAAATTTCTCAAAGTATGACACTCTAAGAGTATCTTACGGCATTGATATTAATCAAATTGATGTAACTCACAGCTTATGAGACTGTGATTTATATTATCATAAAGAACAAGATTTACAGCACATAAAACAATAACTAACAAGTCAGACTTGGAAAATAGAATATACTTTCAACCCTTTTAGGGTATAATTCTAGCACAGCTTTTTATAAAGAAAAGGTAGGTGTGATTTACCTTGTGTAGACTATGAGAAGAAAATTTTCAGAGTTTTTGCATGAATTCTTATGCAGTTTCGTAGTCACCTTAATGTGTGAAATAATATTGACACATAAATAGGGAAATATGTTAAAATAATGACAAAAAACATGACACAGAAAACAGATTACTCAGGTGTATCTAGTTTGCACACTTAAGCTGAGATTATTCAGATTGATGTAGTTTGCTCACTAAAGCTGTATACGCGTCCTAGATTTTATTCACTGTTACATTTATAGAAAAAAGAGTATCATTTGATAACCATGCAACCTAAATGTATATGGTAATATTTTTCTCTAGCCTTTTTTAAAATGTAAAATAAACTGGAGATAATGACAAGATTATGACATCACACTTTAAAAATGTGTTTCACGCATAAAGTATTTGTGAGCATGCTGTGAGTTACTTTTCTTGTTTCTATTTGTAATATTAAATCTATACACTCAAGTCATGAAACTGAAAACTGTCTAACGACAGTTTTAAATAACTGATGTGCCTTTGACTCAAAAAAGCAATTGATGTAATCTAGATTTCACACAGTCACACATTATATATGTATCAGTCTTACAATATTTGATGTATTATACGTTAAGCGAGACTAGTATAGGGGAGAGTATGTGGTAACAAATTCTGAAAATATTTATCCTGACTGCCCATAAAAACTGGGAGGCAGTTCTAATGTACATTCACAGTATATCATTTTATGGAGAATTGAGAGAGAGAGAGAGAGAGAGAGAGAGAGAGAGAGAGAGAGAGAGAGAGAGAGAGCAAAATCCAAAAATTACCCTTAAATGATCTTCTACCCCTTCATCCATATATAAACAAGAGGGCCATGATGGCCCTGGATCGCTCACCTGAGTATCCTGTGAACTTAACCTCAGAGGCATCCATATGACCGACAGACAGAGTTTCCCAAAGATTAAATGGTAAATGAACCCTTTATTGTGTACCTAAGGTTTTCATAAGATTTAACCTAATGACCTAGATTTTGACCCCACATGACCCAGTTTCAAACCTGGTCTAGATTTCTTGGATATGAACATTCTGACAAAGTTAACAAAACTGTGCCCTCTAGAGTTTACACAATGTTATTCTAAGGTTTAACCTAGTGACCTACTTTTTGACCCAACAAGACCAAGTTGCACCCTTAGTCCAGATTTGTTGGAGAAAAACATTCTGACAAAGTCTCATGAAGATTAGAACAAAACTGTGTCCTCTAAAGCGTTCACACTGTTATTCTAAGAACTGACCTAATGACCTAGTTTTTGACCTGACATGGCCCAGTTTCATATCTGGTAAAGATTTCATGAAAATAAACATTCTGACATTGTTTCACATAGATCGGATCATAACTGTGCCCTCTAGAGTGTACACAAGGGTTTTCTAAGATTTGACCTAGTGACCTAGTTTTTGACCCCACAAGACTCAGATTCAAATTTGGCCTTGATTTTATATAAATAAACATTCTGACAAAGTTTCATGAAGACTGGATCATAACTGTGCCTTCTAGAGTGTGCAAAAGGTTTTTCTAAGATTTGACCCAGTGACCTAGTTTTTGAACCCACATGACCCAGTTTCAAAGATGGTCTAGATTTCATTTAGATAAACATTCTGACAAAGCTTCATGATGATTGGATCATAACTGTGCCCTCTGTGTCATTCTAAGATTTATTTCTATTTTTAGCTCTGGCGGCCATTTTGTTCAGCAGAGTGGAACCGTTTTAACAATTTTTGTTCAGGGCCATGAGTAAAACATTTCTGTGGAATTTTTGTTTAAATCGAGCCATTGGCTTCAGAGACGATGATGTTTAAAGCTTCTTTCTATTTTTAGCTCTGGTGGCCATATTGTTCAGCGTAGAAGAACCGTTTAAGCAGTTTTGGTAGAGGGTCTCCTAAAAACATTTCTGTGAAATTATTTCAAAATCGGCCCAGCAGTTTTGGAGAAGTCGTTTTAAGGTTTTTCTATTTTTAGCTCTGGCGGCGATATTGTTCAGCTGAGCGGAACCGTTTGAGCAATTTTGGTAAAGGGTCTGCTAAGGAACAATTCTGTGGAATTATTTCAAAATCGGCCCAGCAGTTTTGGAGAAGAATTCGTTTAAAGGTTTTTCTATTTTTAGCTCTGGCGGCCATATTGTTCAGCGGAGCGGAACCGTTTGAGCAATTTTGGTAAAAGGTCTCCTAAGGAACATTTCTGTGAAATTATTTCAAAATCGGCCTAGCAGTTTTGGAGAAGAAGTCGGTTAAAGGTTTTTCTATTTTTAGCTCTGGCGGCCATATTGTTCAGCGGAGCGGAACCATTTGAGCAATTTTGGTAGAGAGTCCCCCAGGAACATTTCTGAGAAATTATTTCAAAATCGGCCCAGCAGTTTTGGAGAAGAAGTCGTTTAAAGGTTTTTCTATTTTTAGCTCTGGCGGCCATTTTGTTCAGCGGAGCGGAACCGTTTGAGCAATTTTGGTTCAGGGTCTCCTAAGGAACATTTCTGTGAAATTATTTCAAATTCTACCCAGCAGTTTTGGAGGAGAAGTCGTTTAAAGGTTTTTCTATTTTTAGCTCTGGCGGCCATATTGTTCAGCGGAGCGGAACCGTTTGAGCAATTTTGGTTCAGGGTCCTCTAAGGAACATTTCTGTGAAATTATTTCAAAATCTGCCCAGCAGTTTTGGAGGAGAAGTCGTTTAAAGGTGTTTCTATTTTTGCTCTGGCGGCCATATTGTTCAGCGAAGCAGAACCATTTGAGCAATTTTGGTAGAGAGTCCCCCCAGGAACATTTCTGTGAAATTATTTCGAAATCCGTCGAGCAGTTTTGGAGAAGAAGTCGTTTAAAGCAAAAGTTGACGCCGGACGCCGGACAAAGACCGATCACAATACCTCACCTTGAGCACTTCGTGCTCAGGTGAGCTAAAAAGTGTACACACACTTTAAAAGTCCTCAGATTAGTATTTCCCTGTGTGACAGTGATACAGTTTCAGACTACTCCAAGTCCTCTAGGCAACCATTTAATTACCTTATTTATAATATAGTTCCACCATAAAATGCTAAAAGACCACTTTAGCAATAACTGTTTCTGTAGCGCAAAATACCATTTTGGATGCATTTCATTAATACTCATATTCGGTAAGTTATATGACAGTACTAGTGCAAAGTTTTGCAAGTTTGATAGCATTTGTTTTTATTTAACGATATATGAATGCATTAGTGTTCTTCATTAATTGTACTTACATGCTCATTCTAATCAGATTAAGTAGTTTGTCCATTCTTGGTAACGTAGACAACAGTACAGTTTCTAACGCTTCAGAAGACAATATTGATTTAATTCAGAGGCTTCGAAGCATATTTTCTTCAACACTAAGATCTATGTCTGTTATTGTGTTTATTTGGATGAGAATATGCAAATGTCAATAAAATGATACGATCACCTATATAACATGGGAGAAACAGCCAAACTGCCCAATACTCAGACAGCAGAAAGCAGGGAAATACTTTGTAGACATTGGGCTTTCAGAAAAAAAGAACATGTTGAAAAAGTATCTCATAAAAGGAGAGGGAGATATTGGAGCTTAAAAATCTACTAGCTTTTATTAATGTATCATTCGATCAATTTCAACCGACAGATGGACCGACGGACGAACAGATGGATGAACTGACACGGACAGACGGCCCGAAGACAATCTTAAAGTACCGGATGGGACTGAAAATGACACCAGAGTATGCAACTACAACGCTTGTATAATCAGCGGCTATTTTTGACCACTGTTAAGCTTGTCATTTTTGAGAATTTGAATGCCAAACCAGTGGTGAACGCATGCTATTGACAAACCGACGTACGGACGGATGGAAAAATAAATAAATAGAGCACATATTATCTAAATGAGTGCGAGTTAATAGAAGTTACACATATATACTGTTTTCCAAGCATTTAGCCCATTTAGCTGGTCTTAAAGTAGTAATTTAAGTAGATTTTCATCATTTATGTACGTTTTCTATTTGACCGTGACCTTGACCTTTTGTACATGTTGAAATATATCTAGATAGTTAATTCAACAATGAAATACCTTGTAAATTAGTTTCTGCATATGACTGGATATATTTATTGTCGTGGTAATAAAACAGACAAATTCTAATAATGAGGTAGAAAATTGTCAACCTTTGGTAATCAACGGTAATTAACAAACAGACTCACGGACAAACACTGTTAAATAATCCATATTCGTTAAAAGCTTCTATGTTTAGTTCATTGCATTTGTTTTTCGTACGTACTACTGGAAAATGACAAACACTTGTCTTTAGTTGAAATAAATGGACATTTTTGACGTACACCGACAAAAATTGTGTCATTTTGCTGTTTATTGGTACGTAAGTTTCAAGGGCCATAACTCTGTTAGTACTCAGCTGTGGCGATGTCATCAGCCGGATCCATACACTAGACATGCTGACAAACAATTTGGTATATAACACTTGATGTTTGCAGAACCTTACCAGTAAAGTCCTTAAGGAGAGCACTTTTGGGGCTGTGTCTGCTCTACTAAATTCCTGTACTCTTTACTTCTATAATGTCAAGGGAAACAAATCAAAGTACTGAAAGCACTGAAAGGCGGGTATTTTACTCAAATGGTTTAGAGGAGAAGTTTTGGAAATGTTAACGCATAGACAGATGATGGATGATGACAGAGGCACACCATTTTATAAGCTAGCTCTCGGGTTGAAATTTAGATAAAATCCTTTGTGAAAAAAATAGTGTTTTATCAATCATTTACATTATTTTATAAGATAACAGAAATCACAATTGTTGGGCAAAGCAAAAAAGGTTCTAAAAAGTGTTGTTTTTATGCAGTAGGGGTGCTATTGTGATTGGTTTCAACTTCATCCCTGTTACTTGTTCAATGAATATTGCCTTATCTTCTTAACCGTAGCATGGTCAAAGTTTGAATCATGTTTGGTAGACGGTGTTCCATTGCAAATTTCATTAGCAATTGACTTTGACGAAATTGTCAAAGAGTTCCCATTTAGTATCTGTAGTGCTGAAGATGACGTTTGTTGTTCTGCGAGGTAGCAAGGGTGCAAGCATATCCATTCACCCATTGTTTTATCCATGGGACTCCACATACTGCAAGGTGAGAATTAGGAAGAAATGCAGGATAACGAATTATCCACAAAATGTTGACATTTGGCAGCCTGGGTTATATTGGAGCCTGACTCTTGTTTGGTTTGGTAATGGATCATTTAGGCTGGGATTGCGCCTTGGTCTGGTAGTAGCCGCTTTATAGGTAAACAGCAGTACAGCAATACTTCTGAAGTGCTTTGTTGGCATTTACTGTGTGAATTTAAATTGCCTTAACTGCACGTTCACGGTTTTCCACATTTGTTTCAAATTAAACAGGAAATGCCATTAGGCAAAATTTTTACTGCATATAGCGTAACGGAACACCCCTGACAGACCACGAAAGACACTTCACCGACTCCTAACGATAAAAGAGCGACTAACTTGTTAAATGCTGCCTGCAGTCACTCTGCAAATGACTAAATATGAAATGCATCCATCTGCAAAAGCTCACTTTTAAATGCAGTCACCTGTAAAAGATAAAATGATGACTGCTGTCTTATTCTTGTTCAATTAGATTAGTCAGACAAGAACGGGGCAGAGAGAGGTCGGGTGGTGCAATGGTGCGGCGTGTAACTGCGAGTGCCGGGGCGTCATACTGCTTTGGATAATTGTAGGACAAGGCACAGTCCCTACTGTGCTTGAAGTAGGTGCGGATGGGGGTTGTTTGGACATTTTTCTCTCGTCTATCATTTCTCTCTTCTTTCTCCCTCTCTCTGGGAGACGGCCCGATATAGAATATAATACTGTCTCAAAGGGCCGTTAAAACCAAATCAATCAATCAATCAATCAATTAGACAAGAACAAAATCATAACATCACTGCCTAGCCGCAACAGCATAGCAATCTCATCTTTCCAAGTGCCTTAAGGTCAAGAATACGTAAATGACTGGCGCAATTAATTACGTGCGTCGCGAAGGACGTCACGTCACGAAATGCTTTCTAGTCAGTGTAGGCAGCCCCATCGGACATTCAATAATAACGTCAAATATGGTAAACACGGAGGTGTTGTCATTGTTTATTCAAGCCCTTTGCTGATATTGCAATGTTCTTTTTTCCCTGTATGTTTGAAGTTATTTAATCAACATAAGTGTATTCATACAAAATTAATGAGAGAGAGAGAGAGAGAGAGAGAGAGAGAGAGAGAGTGACAGACAGACAGAGTTTTATGTGTGTAACAATTTAAGGCTGGCCGGAATACATGTTCCCTCCCTGCTTTCAGGACTCACAGGACTTTTCAGACACACATATGTAAGGCGGAGCCCATCTTTCTCCTTTCGCTGCATTATCCTTCCCTGATTTGAAAAAGCTACCCATTTACTTCTGGCTTGACAAAGAGACTTTTCCAGTCGCTAGCTGGCCGAATCCCGATTAGTACCCGCAACCGTCTGCGTCATAACCGAACGTCCGCGGCGTCGGTGGGATTGCGCATCCGAAATAAACCAAGTAAATGTATGCCAGCTGATTTTAGAGCTTTATGGGATTGGAATGTGATATTTATCATAATGCCGATTTTTGCGATTTTAATACACATATCCTTTCTGGACATCGAAAATTTAATTTTGATTACAAAATAAGAATGATACAATATTTCTTCCACTTGTTGCATGCCGTTGCCAAAGATATAGTGGGCCCCTTACTCACACCGCCCCAACGGCCACTACGCTACAAGAAGTTTGTACCTTTACCTATCCCGACGACGGTGGATTTGGAAGCTGACCTTGTAACTTACCATCAACTCGATAGGACTGAAATACGGTCCAAAAGTCAATTTTATCTGACTACCATGAGCCACACCGACAGAACACGAGTCGTCAGTAATATGATAGATGCACACAGATCAGCCTGCGCATACTCACAGACTAATAAATCTCTTCGCTGTTCCTCACGGAATCATTGTACAAGAGGACAAAAAGCCTCTTGTCAAGTTGGGCGGGTGTGTGCACACTGATCTGAGATTCCGCTGACCGTATATGCCCCAAAGAACCCATTTTATCATGGCACGACGCACTTTGTGATTTAGGGTAACGCAGTTTTTTATGTGCGGGTCAGTCGTGTCGGCTGCAGTAACCATATTACTGTTAAAAGTGTGCTTGCAATTTTTACTAATTTTTGATTACGAGAGTCTGAAAAATAAGTTCTTTCACTTAAGCCTCGTTCACGCCACCAAAGTTTCTTTGTCACAGAATCTTTAACAAAGAAAGTTTGCCAAACATTTTGCGTTAACGCCGATTTGATTTTGAGCAAAGTTCTCTGTGTTTATCTCCATCGCTAGTTTCTTTGTTACATATTCTTTGGCAAATTTTCTGTTCACACGGACAAATTTTGTTTGTCATAAAAACTTTACAATATAAATTTGGCAATGAAAATGTGGCAAATTGTTTCATTGACACGAGCAAATTTTGCTTTCCAAACCTACTTTGTCACAGAAACTTTGCCCGTGTGAACGAAGCTTAAGGCATTCATCATGAGAACCCTATTAGTCCTCATCTTTCCGTATTCTCATAACGGTCTTAGCATGTCTTATAACGCCGCCGGTAAAGACTGCAACGTCGCTTATACATGACGTCGCGGAATGGCGTAAATTTATGTGTACCTATGCTTGCTTATCAAGCGCTACTTGAAAAACGAGCTCGTAGTCAAGGACTTTTCTTACTTCATTTTAATCGACAGATCCTGTGACATAAAATATCAGTTTTTGAAAAAAATCTATGTAGTGGTAAACAAGCTGTGTACGTTTAATTTTTAAAATCTGAGTTTTTTCATCGCATTCCCATTGCCGCCAATGGAAACGGCCTCAAAATTTCATGTTTTTCAATCTGATCTAGCGACTAAACGAACTCGGTGACCTATCTTTTTTATTGCACAATTCGATGTAACACATGAAAATGCACCCCTGTGCAAAATTTAAAAAAATCTATGTATGTGCCATTTACGTATTCTTGACCTTAATGTGTATGGGTACAGCTCTATGTGTTTCCACCAGTTTGCAAATGACATCACATTTGTCCTATCTGTTGGCTTTCCTGGACGACATAGCTCTTCCAAAATGGTATCTACTCTCGAAGTAAAGAATTTGATTTCAAGGAGCAAATTCTTTTTATTGAGAATTGACTCTTATAGGAAGACAAAACTAAAGATGGCAGCGCTGCTTCCCCTGAAAGTGTACTCAGTTACCTGTCACTGTTGTGACCAATACACCCAGTGCAGTAGTGATGATGGCCTTTTCATGATTGAAATGCCTAGGCCTCTTTTGTTTGGAAGCGCTCTTTGACTGAACCAGCGTGACCCAGTGGGTAACCACAAACATACATATCGATAGAGGACTCTAGCGCAGTAGCATAACAATTTAGCTACTGCGGAAGAGCGCATTGGCTGCATTCTTTCCCCCAGTTCTCATAACGATGATCCCAGGAGAAACAAGAGAACAAATCCATAATTCTCACTTCCTGAACCAAGTCTGTTCGTGTTCTCACCTATTTGGGGAAGATCGTTATTCTGATTGACTGCAGTCAATCTAATTAGATGTTATATAATAGCGACATTTAAATTAATCTACATGTAACATATATTATGGCTACAGTCTGCTGAATACAGTCAATCTGTCGAGGATTCAATACCATTATAAGCGTAGGTTGGTCGCGCACCACCCGCACCCGCTCCTGTGTTTGAAGTGCACCACTGGAGACTTTAGTGGCGCGTTTTGAGATGTGTGGTTATAAATGTAATGGTTCTTTTGATATACGTCAACTGTTAACGGTTGCTATGAGTAGACCAAGCTCTTTTTGAAAGCTATACTTGTCGAATGGTAATGTATATGAGCCGTTCTCTGTGAAAACCGGGCTTAATGACATTACGCAATAATTACGTTGTGAACGGGTGAAAAACATCAAAATTAATGATTTTTCGGACCTCTATTTATTTCCATGTAAATACCTTAGGTGTTGAGATATAACAGAAAGCCCATGAATTCAGACAAAGTCCAGTCATTAATATGACATATGTTGCCATGACAACACTTATTCCACGGTAACCCCAAAGCCTTGAAAACAGATGGTATACCGTCATAAAGACCTATCATTTGAGAAAGAATGTTAAGTCATGCAAACTGTCATGTGTGTACTATGATATACATATTGAAAATGAGCAAACACACTTTTTGTCCGAGTTATTTTGTGTAACAAGCACAGAAAGCGCGTTCAAACAACCATAGTGACGCTGACGTCAAAACATGCGTGCATGACGTTAATAACGTCACATAAAGAAACTGCACTATCTGTGAGCTTCTAAACTCTATATCTAAGTAATAAATAATGGTTACCATCTCAAATTTTCAGGTAATGTTAGAAAAGTTAATACTTTTCAATGGAGCAGTTGGTTATTTTTTTGTTCTTATGTCATTAAGCCCGGTTTTCACAGAGTCTGGCTCATATTATTGTAACTCCATTTGACGTCTCATTAGAATCACCTTCAGTGATGGCGTGACTTTAATGATACGTCAGTACAATCATTTGGCTTCAACTATAAATTGCATTGCACAGCAGATCTTTGCGTTGGATTCTTTTTTAAAGAAACCAACTTGTATTCACCCTTCGGCGAATTATTTACGTAATGTATTTATACGCGTTGATCGCTGGGATAAACATTCATGGACGGGCGATCGGCGCCCCGTTACTGCGGCTATGGATTCGTTCCGCTGAGGTGCAGGGGCAACGTCGATATGAGAATTGAAATACTACTACGGATAAACATTGATTTCAGTCGCAAACTGAAGTCTTTTTAATTTGAATAAATCAACATTGATTTGAACATCGATTATGACGAATCATTCTGCCTTGTTCAGTGGGCTGGATTTTCGAAACTATACAGATATGTCAGAACTTTTTTCTCTTTGTCAAAATGTAGACAGCGTAGCTTAGGATTACAAAAACAGAGATATGTTAAGCTCTTCGCAAAACCGTTTTGACAACAGTAGCTATAGACGGGCTTACAGCCCGCCTAAAAATGGGCGAAAAGAGTCAGCGATAGAAACTAAACCGTCTCGTTTGTGAAAACAATTACCTTCCCATATTTAAACAAAACATATTTACCGACTGGTGTCATGAGAACGTCTGAACCTACAAAAACAACAGCAGAAATCATAATGATTTTAATAATAATAATAGTGATAAGAACACATTGATATTGAAAACACGTTTAATTGCGATCGCCTCATTGATAACTGTCAAATTACATCGTTCTCACAACCTTTTTCTGACATTCCGACCATGCAAATATGCGTTAAACGTATATTCATATTAAGCTTAATTTTGATTATCAGTACGCGTTTTGGTATTTGATTTGCATACAGACGTTCTACCCAACCCCTTAAATACGTTCTAGCGTTTGGGGGCTCGCAGCAATTCAAATCACAGACCCTTTGAAAATTTGAAAATATAAGACCCCTTACGATGAAGTTACAATTAGTGTCAGTCCATTTACATTTTGCGACGACATCCAAGTTTTATACAAATAAAACGCATTTCATGGCATTATGTTTGGTTTAGTCAGTTCTCAACGCCAAGGAGTCCTCTTCATGTATTAAAAGAATTAAATTTAAAAAATCTGTACCTGAACTTGAACTGGAGATGCTAGCTGACAGCGTTCCCATTGATGTATATGGCAAATGATCCGAGTCAGCATCTTTATCTGAGGTCCCTTTGTGGTTGTCTTTGTCCTTCAGTGCCAAACTTCAATAGTAATGAATCAATAAATAAAATGTGCATGTATGTTTTGATGTAACTTTGGAGACAAGTAAATGTGTTTCATGACACTGTTTTAATATGACTGTATTTTAATTGTCCTTTTACTCTCGTGTAAGCTAATACATATAGAGAGATAATAGAAATAGATAAAAGAAGATATTAGTACGTCTTAAATACTTATTGTGGCTTTAGGCTAGCTCTGTGACCACGTGCCCGGGAAAGACCTGTTCATTTTGCTATCAGCTTGTGTTGTCTCATTACTAACATTTTGCTTCATGTAACTATTTCCCCACTGATGTTGGGGTGGGATATGGAGTTTGATAATCAGTTCCTGATCATTGCCATTTTTACACTTCTTAGAAAAATATAAGAAAACAAAAGAAACCTCACTCACCACGGACCACCTGAAACAAAACAGTAGATACAGAAACTGGCTATTACAACTGATATGACCTCTATTATTACAGCAATCACGGCAATTCCACCTGGGCTGATGAAGAAACCTCCATTTGTACCGCTGCTGTGCTTTTCCATACGTGGTGTTACAACCGCTGCACGAGTGACACTAATCGTTGTCAGAGGTAGTACAATTGTAGCGTTGTGGTTATCTTTTGTAATAGATGGACGTGCTTCTGACATTTCACTTGATCTTGTGAGCAATTGTGTCGCCGTAATGTTAGCACTGCTGTTTACAACAGTGATAGTTTCACGAGCGTATGACGACCGAGTTGACAGTGTCTGTAAAGTCGTAATAAACACTACTGATTTAGTTAAATCCTTCCGGGAGATAGCTGTTATACTAGCTGTCTTGTCTAATGCCGAGCTCATGGAAGATCTTTCAGACATTATTGACGTGGTTAACACAAGACTCGGCTTAATATGTGTAGTGCCTTGGAATGCCCTAGTAAAATATTGCGATGTCTGTGATGACCTTGACGGGGATGTTGTCAGTTCCATTGCAGAAGCTCTGTATCTGTACCATTTAGCCGATGACATTTCCTGGGTTGTCAAATTTATCAATTTGTTGCCTTGTATTGTAGTAAGTGACAAGGCAGTACTTGTTACTGGATAGGTAAACTCGGTTTGTGTTGTATCTGTGTATGTTTTCGGGTATAATCTTTTTGACGCAGAGATAAATGATGTAGCATATGGTTGTGTAATTGCAGTTGTCGGTGCTGAAAGTACAGTCATAAGTGGCTTAGACTGACTGGTCAACGGATGGTTTGACGTCGGAAGCATATTTGTAGGTGATAAGGAAACCATCCTCGTGGTTTTGTTAGTTTCATTAAAAGATGTTGTGGGGGCTTGCGGTGGTGCTTGAACAGCTGGCAAACCATTCACGTCTCCTGGCTGTGGATTGGGGTTTTTGCCCATACCTGATCTTGATTTTGGAGTTGTGGTTTGTGTTTCAAGATCTAAATTACAATCAGCGCGTATCATATTCCCTGAAGTCTTTTCTCCTGTGCATGCAGCCCGTCTTTGTAGTTTCTTTATCTTATTTCTTGCTTTGTTCGCCTTTTCTGTTTGAGAGATTAACACATCGTGTACATTGATTTTATTCTTCTTCTTGTCAGATGTAATTTGCAGATTTCTTTGTTTCTGAGCAAACAAAAACAATGCGCTCTTCATGTCTGACAACTTTATTCTGTGGGTCGAAGACACTAGTCTTGTTTTTGAACCAAGCAGTTGTAATTTAGCAGGTCTAGACGAAATCAGTTGTACTTGTTTCTGCAAAAAGTATCAAATTTTTTATTAAAATCTATGAAAGAAATAACACATACAAGAACGAAAATCAGAGTAGACTCTGCGTATCAAAGTAAACAGATAAATGACCAGGAAGAAATAAAACCAGATCCCATATCCTGCCCTCAAAACCAAATCAGGGCAGCATACACCCCAAACCACCACGCCCATCCCATCCCACCCCACCCCTATACCAACTTAAGCGGTACCCGATTTCAAGACTTTATAAAAGGGGATTTCGCTGCATATTTATGATAAAATCGATGCTTATTTTTGTAAAAAAAAAAACAAAAAAAAAAAACACATTATTGTTCGAACTAAATTTTCAGTGCTTGATGAAAGTTCGTCTGACGTTTTGGGTGAATTGTTTTATTATTTGCTTTGCCCAAGGTCCAGTATATCTCAGTTTACATACCCCTTCCTGTCCACCAAGGTTTATTCTCTGTCTGTCGTTTGAATGAAATATATTTCCTTTCATTGTATTACCTGAAAAAATAAAATAGAAGACTAAGTAAATAAAACATAATGAATTATCTACCGTGTGAGGGTTTTATTTTCTAGGAATATTTTTGTTTTGTGTACATTTTTTATCAGTAAACTTAGAGAATTTTCGTAAAGAAAGAAAGAAAAAGAACAATAGAAAGGCAAAATGAAGCCTTTTGCCTTTCTTTTACTCTTTTCCTTTCTTACTTACTTTTTTATTATTCAAAATTGAAATAACCTTTTTGAGAGGGTGGGACGTAAGGTTCAGTCTTAAAACTGGAGTACTCTGGTAACAATAAGAAAATGATAAAAATGATGTGCAAAATGCATGGAAAGACTTAACAGGTGTAACAAAATATATCACCAAGTAGAGAGGACAAAACAAGGCAACGTCTAGGTCCAATCCATATTCATATGTACATACTTGTAAGTGAATGTTGTCCTAAAATTGCGAATAAATAAATTAAATATAACACCATTGTGGCCACAATAAGTCACTTATCTAAATAAACACGGCTTTGGTGAAATGCGCATAGCCGTGTAGATCCAGCTTAAGTTTATAAGCCACCTCATTGAAGTATAGGCTGTTTGTTAGTGAATTCAACCATTTTCAGTTTTTGCGCTTTCAGTTTTAAGGTGGTGATTTATGGTAAATGTAAAAATCTCAATAAAACCATAAAAAAGTTACGTATCTCCCTGAAAGTTAGCAGACTTCTTATTTTCGTTGTTCTTTACAGTTTAGAATATAAAATAGACGTATAGGCCATTTGCTGTCTATAAAACAGGTCATTTTGCTAAATATCTCTAAAACTACCACAGCTATCACTGTATAGTAAAGCGCATCTTTAATGTCTATCTTATACATAACTAATCTATAATTTTCCTCAAAATCATATTTTGAAACTAAAAAGTTTCTTTTGAAAACTGCCCATTTCCAGAAGATATTTTAACTGCATTTTACAAGGGAGCAAGTGTATTTATGGAACAGCCTTTGAATGGCCAATATTTACCTATGTCAACTGTTAGTTAATTGTACAGAGTTACTCAGTGGCACCTATATACCTGTTAATCTTTTCATTTGAGTAAAAATGAAATTCACTTATTTATTTGTTGCGAAGATAATTGATTGGTGATGAATAGGATTAATCTATCTATAGAAACATGTCTTGTTTGTGATGCATATATGGGCATTGCTTATAGCTATTACATTAAATGATTGTACTCCCCTCTACTTAAGCTGAAAATTTTGTAAATTTTTGTACAGGATTGAATAGACAAAAGCAAAAAATTAACATGATAAAATTCCGAAAGTCAGTTTCCAGTTATGTATTAGTTTGACAATACCAGTGGAGAAAAAAAAATCAATTTTATCACCAATAATAAAGGAGAAAATCTGCAAAATGACCTGTTTTATAGACAGCAACTTGCCTATACATGCTGCTTAAAAAAGTGTTTTTATCAGGAAAGATCAAAGGGTAATTTTCTGCGAATAAATCTGGAAAAATAATATTGTTGTTGACAATAAACGTAGTGCGGAAGGTGCATTATTGCATAATGAAGAGCGTCCAAGCAATTATTTATTCCAACTCTTTCTCAAATTGAAATGTAGACCAGATGAAAACGGTAGCTTTTTCTCAATGTACAACCATGTAAAAAGTAAATGTACACTGGAAGCATTTATTAGATATAGGGTAGGCAAGCATACCTATGTTAACACCTACAATATAAATAATACATTACTGACATGGTCAGAGGTGTGTAGATAAAATTGTTCAACCTTGTTAAAATAGTATCACCTGTCTCACCTGTGTGTTTTGACAAAAAAATTTAGACACAGACTGCATCTTTTTTCATCTGCTCAGCCTGATAATGTGTGAAAGAACTTGAAAAAATAATTGCTAGGACGCTCTCCATTATGCAACAAGTACTCTAAGCACTAAGTATATATTCAATAATGATATTATTTTTTCAGATTTATTCGCAGAAAATTACCCTTTGATCTTCTCTTATAAAAACACTTTTTAACATTAAAAAATGCTGCCTTTTGGGATTTTAAATTATGAGAAACAACATAAAGAAGGCATCTGCTAAGTTCTGGAAAGATCAGTGTTATTATGAGTATTTTATGCAGATTTTTGTCTTTGTCCCAAATCAGTGATAATCACCACCTTAAGAGATCAAGAAGGCATAGCAAAAACAAATACTAATGTTCAGGAAAGGAAAAATTGAGCATGAACGCAAAACCACTCTAGACGACAGCAGAGAAGAAAGAACGGTAGAAAATCTATGCTGAGTGAGAAAGGGTGTGATTTGTGGTTTCACGTCCCAGTAAACAATACAATTGAGGCGTTGCCTTCGAATTCGTAGGACTTTTACCTGGCTGAATTGAACGACACACAGGTCCCGCTACAGCTATTAGCATCTTTGCCGCAGATGCACTATGCACCTTTTTTTACGCGGGCCCGATGGGCGGGGCCTTTATCATGTCAACGATGCTGCTGTGGAAATTTTTCGAAAATAGTGACAATAAGTCATGAGACAGGATAGAGAAATGACAAGCCAAAATAAACAAAACAAACTGCCCTCATTATGCATTAACAGACTTACCTGAATGTGGCGATCCAATACAGCTCAGCATCAAAATCGCCCAACAAGCAGATGATGTCATCTTCATTTCATTACATATTGCTATAAAGTCTCATCAGGTGGCTTTGATGACATATGAAACAGCGAAACGGGTAAATTCAGACAGCGGATAAATTCGGACAGTAACATTGTTTCCTTTATATGCCAGTTGGTTGGAATTAAAAACAAAATTAACTAGGCAAACAGTAAAAATCCTGATGAGACGGCTCATTATGAGCTGTCTCATCTGGATTTTCACTGTTTCAATAGTATGTCCGAATTAACCCGCTGTCCGAAGTTACCCGACTCAACCCTAAACAGGTCATCAGCACCATTGTTTGACTCGTCAATATTGAAAACTTACAAAATATTTATATTTAAAAAAAATTCTAGAAAATTACAGGGTACGGCCTGTGATTCTTTCGCCGAGTTATTGAAACAACATATGAAAGAAATTGATTATAGCTGTTTCATTCAATTGGCAGTTTTACAGTTCAAATATTGCAAGCTAAAGATGCGGTAAATGTTATTTGAATTGTAAAAGGAACATCCTATTGTCAACAATAAATATCATAAGACTAAAATGTAACAAAACAGTCTTTGTAAACTGCTGTTGACCTTGAGAACTTCAAAACAGAAACGGGCTTTTTAAACAGGCATAAAATGTCCATAGTAGGCCAATTAGTAGGTCATTTAAGGAGTTTTTTACGTTCTTCGAATATAGTTCACACTGTGAGGTAGAGTAAGGTATTGTTTCCACACTGTAGATCAGTAAACGATGCAGTTTATTTTTTATAGAAAAATCGTATGCATATCTACACATAATAGCAAAACATTCTTAAAATAATTTTTGAATAGAAAGATCTTTTAGAAGCAAGGAATACACCAAAAAACGAAGAAAGCAGTCCCGGTTAAATTGAGTGTGTTCCTGACCAGACTTAACGTGGCCATGTGTAACATTAGCCACAACCACTCCACCCACCCCACGGCACCGGCTTGAGCAAAACTCTATTTTTAAAATTACTCAAAATGAACTCAATGATCCTAAAGGACCATGAATATAATCTGCACTTTGGTGATGTAAACATTCTTGGAGACGATTTACAGGAGGCTGGGAGGAAAGGAATTAACCCCGGTAGTTCAGTAGGTTAAGCGCTGATCTGCTTATCTAGATGTCCTAGGTTCGAGTCCCGCTGGAGGCGGAAATCTTTTCAATTCTAAACGGGGCTCCATTGCACACACTTATTATCACCCTTCCATCGTCCTGATATGACTGAAATACTGTTGAATAGGACATAAAATCGCAAGTCATCTGTCATCTTTCCATACGTTTTACGGACGTCACATGGCACAATGCCAGCGGCAGGAAAGAAAATAAGCTCTGAATAGTACGACTTTTAGGAGGCAAGGAATACACCAAGAAAACGAAAATAGCAGGCTCAAAGACGTTTCAAAGTAGTATTATAAATGCCATTAAGAGGGGTTGCGCTGATATAGTATCTACAGGCACAAATAGAGACATAAAGCTGTCGAATAGGCCAGGTGTGTATTCTCTTTACAATATGCACACCTACACTGATCTTTTCGGTCGGTCGACAGCCACGTTTTACATGTAGGGTAACCGACTGATTCGGTCTGAGGACGAGTAGAGAAATCCGCCTGGGGTTCATTGGGTTCCGGTATTGGTCAAAATATATAAAATTATTCGGTGCAGAGTTTCCCTTACCCATTCAGTGGAACAACACAAAATACTTGTAGGTCAATCACTGCGATGGAACAAATATGAGGGCTAATGACAACTATTAACATACTTACTGTCCGAGAAGCTACTTTTACTGTCTTGTTTGTCATCAGCTATATACCTCAGCAAGCTGTTATCTCTGTATTCTGCTTCCATATCACAACCATATCAGCCGCGAAACGACAAAACCAACTAAGTCACATGTGTGTCCAGCGAAAACTCAGATTAGCCTGGGCATCCGCCCAGTCTGATATGAGACTTCGCTGTCGGCATGGATCTAGCTGACCTTAGCTACCCATTAAGCACACGGACAAAACTCTGATCGGATGTCCAGGCTGATGTGAGTGTTCGCTGGGCACACATGCCGCTTTGTTGGTATTTTTCGTGTCGCAGCTCATATATTTTAAGCAGATTTGTTTTGTGCAATCCACAACATAAACCGACTGACTGCGAAAACTCTTTAACAAATGAATATACCCAAATGAGTAGTTATATTTTTGAACCATATTTTTCATAAGGAAATGGTTTGTAAAATCAAGTTTTGATTTTATTGCCATCCAAACAAACACTATCATATTTTCTGTAATTATGCATTGCCAACTGATACAAACGAAACTATAAAATATTCGATTTGAGAAGGTCTATGCCTTTGGGTGGTGTTTACATTCTGTGAAAATTTTTGTTCAAGGTTTTTCTCAAGGCAGCCCATTGAAACCCTTAATATTTTAAGGATATTCAGATAGCTATTCATGACTCTTTTGAAACCCTTTGACATAAAACATCCATGATTTCAAGAAAGTTTGCAAGTAAGCAGATTTAAGGTATTTAGATACACAATAACTCTGTATCGACTTATTAAAACACATAACAGAGTTATTGTTCATGGTGAATCAATCAACCAAGGAATAATGCCTACCATAAAGATCCTAAGTTTTCGGGCAGATACGTCTGTATAAACAGTGGAAACAGTGATCAGACTGTTCCTTAGGAACCAGAATGATCAAGGTCTTTACAATTTCAATTCCATCTGCGCATTTTTGAGGCATTACTCTATGGTAGACCCGGAACAACAGGAAAATAAATAACAGGGCAAGGACCGGCTGTGTTTGCAGCAGGTGCAGTATTTGGACAGTCTTTTTGGGGGATATTTTTGAACTTAAACATTGTTTTTCTAGGAAACAAAACGGTGAAATGTGTGTTTTTTTGTTTTATTCTGTATCATATAATGTAAGTTTTACTAAAACAATATGCATAAGCATGCCCCATCAATTGAATATATTTTTCATGACGTTTTTCATGAAATTCAATTTTCTTGCATTTTTTAAAAAAATGTAAAAATATACTTATAATCAAGATAATTGCAATTTTTCTTACCAGTCTGTTTCAAATACCCTATACTAAAGATAGTATGATTTGCAGAAATGAAAGTGCATCCTTGTGCTAGAGACATGAATTTTAATGGAAAATATGTAAAAAAGTATGTATAAATACAAAAGTTTGTTTTTTAGGAAAACAAAAAGGAGAAAAATTTTCTTTTCTTATCCAAATGTTTTATGACCCTTTGGGTTATTCAGCTGGTATAATGAAATGAATGCCCCACCAATATCTTTATTCACCATTCGTCTACCTTAACGCACAAACAGATGGTATCCAACGTTATTTGATGTTTTTTTAAATACAGAGTATCTTCAGTTTATGGGCTCAAAAACAATTTTACTGGTTTCAAAACTTCATGAATCTTCTAACATAGAAAGGAAACATACACAGCTTGTGTTTAAGTGCTTATAAAAACTAGACACAATTTTTTATTTGATTTAGCAGTTTTAGTCTAATTTGGCTTATTTTTGTTTCGTAATTATTTCTGTTTGGTCAACTATGAAAAGCTGTCATTAATATGTACATATGCATTTTATGGTCTCAAAATAACGGTTATTTTATGCTTTGTCATTGCTACAGAAAAAAAAATACTGAAGTTTTCTTAAGACTCACAAAGACAGACTTTGTTTGTGGGTAAGCCAAAGTGTCATACAATGCGTATTTTAAGGAGACCGTTTAAGATCCCTGTTACTGTATATGATATTTAGATATCATTTTCATAATTCTGGTGTCACTAGTAATAAACATGCAAGATTTGATGAAAATCCGAGTATGGGCAGATTTGAACCCCGGCTTTGGTTTCTACGTTCAAGAGATGATAAAGTCACTGGTCGTCGCTAAAAACTCAACGCTTCATGGCAGATTCCCTTATTTTCTGCTGCTGCGTCTGAAGAAGATTCAGTTACTAAGTTTACTTCTCTTGTAAGGGCTGAGGACTAGCTTCCCTGAACATAGGTCGAGGTGAATGATTGTCTTTGGACGTATCACCAGTAAACAATTCTAATTCTTATTCCATGTTATCTCACCAGGCTTATCATCAAATTAACGCCAATAAGCATAACTAAACACCATTGTATTATAGCTTTGGCTCCATACTTTTTGTATCAGATTGATTTAGCGATTTGGCTTTCTATTGTTGATTGTAGAAACTACTGTCCCGATTCGCCAGTGAGGCTACCAATATGATATTTAAAAGAGAAATCCCAATAAAGAAAATTATGAAGTATATACGATCAAGTAATTTCGAGATGTTTTTCCATGTAGACACTGGATTGTCATCTTGCAAACTGGATGCCTCAGCATCTGTAGAAAGTTGTTCTTCACAAAACGTTGCTCGAGTTGTTCCTGTTTTCGCATCAAAATAAGATGCGTTTGAAAAGTCTACGTTTTCTTCATCTTCAACACACAGACAGTCGTTTGGATGACTTTGTATCTCATTCACATGCGCTTGTTTCTGTTCAGTCGCGAAGCTTCGTACTGTTCCGTTTCTCTTCACCTGAGGAGTAACGGAATCATTCGACTTTAGTCGATTAGTAACGGAAACATTCAATGTTTGCCTATTGGTAATGAAATCATCCGAGGTTTGTCCATTTGTTTTCTGTTCTGTCTTTTCGATATCATACTGTTCAGATGGACAATATAAAACCGACTTGACACTTGTTATAAGTCTCTGAAGACAGCAGGGTGGGTCATCTTCCAAATGATAGAACTTCATGCTCCAAACGGTCAAAGACACAGTCCCAAGGCAGGTACCCAGAAGAGCTAACAAATAATTCCCTGTAAAAAGGCATAACACTGATGACAAAAGTGACCTTTTGATATACACAGCAGGCGCACATAGACGCAACGTCATATCAATATTGATACAATGTCGCCATGACACAATGTCGGCATGACGCTGTATCGACATTTACACACCACTTGCCTGCTGAAATATGTTGGCTTAACCAAAATCTCAATCATGACCCTAGGTGATATGTCCAATGCACTAAAGGAGAAAAACTAGAAGTCTTGTAGTAAATATCGCCCGATATAAAGTTGCCATTGTATATAATAATGTATGAATAATAATTTTATTGAATAATAATTTATTGAGTAATAATAATTTTATTGAATATAATTTTATTGAATAATAATTTTATTGAATAATACATTTTATTGAATAATAATTGTATATAACAATATTGTCTGTATCTTACTGCCATGAGCTAAAGCAAACTTTTATTACTTGTGGGCATGTTGCACCATTATGTCCTTTGAGCACTGGAGCTACCGTGAGAAGTTGAAAAAAGTTTGAAAAATGCATGAATAAAATATCAACAAATAACAAGTAAACCAAAAATAAAAAGCTTTCACCTTGTTTTTTTAACCCAACACAGATTTACTTCTTGATCATAATTCAACATACGTTTGATAAAATGTACAAAGACTTACCAAATGTTGGGATTTGTTTGGATGTCGATGGTAGAAGATCTCTTACCATGGTAAGAAACATCGTATAGGACAGAAGAATGGTCAGAGAGTAAATGACTCGCTCTCCGCTGTCGGAGGGTAGTGCAAATGGCCAAATGACACATATAGATAAAATTAGAATAGGGACAATAACATTTGTTGAATAGTATGGACGGCGTCGTTTAAACTGAAACAAAGAAACGATTCGCTGATTAATTGTAACATTTAGATATGCGTGTTATTGTTCTTCTCACTAAAATATCCACCATGGTACTATTCTAAGAGTTGTATTTTATTTCAGGGCGGGGGCAATCTAATGGTGTAATAATGTGTCAGGGGCCGTATTCATAAAGCAACTTAAGTCGTTGCTATGCTGTTGCTAAGGCTATATATCTATAAAGGAGATTCCCTACAACTATGAAATTTGGTCTGGAGGAACAGTCTTTGTAAGACTGTTCCTCCAGAGCAAATTTCATAGTTGTAGGGAATCTCCTGTAAGACTGTTCCTCCAGAGCAAATTTCATAGTTGTAGGGAATCTCCTTCAAAACAATTAAGCCTTAGCAACAGCATAGCAACCACTTAAGTCGTTTCATGAATACGGCCCAAGATCCCATTGCGAAGATGCAAGTAAGTTCGTTTAATCTGAGCTATATGTAAGTCTTCTGATAATAACACCAACACAAACTTTAAGGGCGCGATCGTTATAATTACTTGGGTAAGCTCGTGCAATACCCAAATATTCCTTGGGCTACTCGAAGATAACTTCGGTAAGCCCGTGGAATTTCTCGGGTTTATCCAAGTAATTATGCCGAACGTGACCTACTGTAACTTTGTTCTGTCTACCCGGTCATGACATAAAATATAAGAAATAACATCTCACTGAGTAGGCCAATTCCATTCAAGGTGATCAATTATTTTGGAGAAACCAGTTTGGTATATGTATTTCCTTTGCAAGCAGCTTTAGTTAATTTTTAAAGCCATATTAAGTAAAACGAAAAGTGATTCGAGAGCATAGTAGCCTATCCGAAAATACGCATGTGCGTATTGAAATTTTGTCAAGCTCTATCTATCTATATCTATACTGCATCACCCCATCGTAGGGATTACGTGCAGGTGCGCGTCTGTGCGGTGTTAGTAGAAGAGTTACAAAAATAAAAAGTTTCCATAAGAAATGTTAGTGAGAGTGACTACAAGACGACAGGGTTAAAATGTTAAGAGTCAGAAAACAAGCTGACGGTGAAAGTTAAAAGATAAAAACAGCGAAGTGGCATTTATGGCATTGGGTGGCTGATTGTGCATACTGCCCTAGTAAAGGATTCAAAAGTGGGCAGTAATGCGATTTTGGATGGCAGCCGGTTCCATTGCACAATTGCAAGGGGGTAGAACGAGTATTTATAATAATCTGCTCCTGTGTGGATCTGTCGATAAACCAATGGGTGAGAGTTCTTTTGAGAAATTTCAACTTGCACCTGTGTATTTACATGCTGAAATTTTATAACTTAGACATGATTTTATTCTAACTGCCAGATGATATGACTGAACTATATATGCGACTACCTCAATTCACCTACCCTCACGGGGTATAAAACATGAGTGTGCGTATCATGAAACAGACACTAGCTACGCCCTGCACAAGTCTGCAAGCCGACTGTATAAAAATTTCTCATACTTGGTAAACAACAAATATCAATTATGAAAAAAAACAAAACGAAATGCTACTGATGTAAATGAGATAGGTAAGGAAACCTAGCTTGTTTACGATCTGTGGGTAATTTTGAAATATCGTCGTTTTAACTAAGTTGTTTCAACGGTATGTGCTGTTTATTGGGTTATCAGATCTATTTTAAACATCGCATTGCGAGTGCTTACCGTAAGAGTAACCGTAGTTTCCTGGACAGTCTCACTAGGACAACACACATCAAAGTCTGTAATTGTATTTTCTGTTTCAAGCAAATCCCATTCCCCATGCTCTTCATAAAACTTTATATTTACCTAAAATTACGAGCAAAATAATATTCACAACATAATTATCTAAAACAATATCTGATAGACCTCTTTTGTCAAATCAAAGCTTAGAAAGACTTGGGTATTTTATCTATAATTGTGAAATAACATGAATTTTACAACATATAGCGGATTTTTTAAAAATTTATCTAGTGAAAACGCATTGTGCCCTCTTCAGTAAAAAATATTTGAAAAGCTTGAACTCGATATCTATTCTGTACATTTTAGCTAATATGCTAATAAAACTGTCTATAACACACAGTAAAGTGTCTGCTTTAAAGGTTCACAAGATCGTTTGTTGAACGTCCAAAGACAACTCTGAAAACATTTCTAGAAAGCATCTCAGAGTAACCACTGTAAAACGTTATACAACACCGATTATTTAAAGAATCAGCTCTATGTTGTAAAATTCATAACGACAGAAGTAAGGGAAGTTAATATTTTTCAAAGAGAGGAAATTTTATTGCCCTGCTGTAAAAGTGCTTATATTTAATTATAACTTATTTCTCTTGCAAAATGTTATTTCCTTAACCTATACACTGATTTACTCGCTTTCGAAACATATCCCTCTTCTGCACTGGCCAGGCTAGATAACCAAAATATATCCCACTCTTTCTATATTTAAAAGAAATATTAAGGAACAACCAATTAGGAGTCACGAATTTTCATCCACTAAGGACAGATTATTATATTATTTTAACCAGAATTCGTCGCAACCGTAGTAAATTGAATACCGATTTATTCCGCTTAAGCACCTCAACTAATTTATGCATATGAAAACGCACATTACAGGGGCGGATCCAGGAACTTTGGATAGGGGGTTCAAATTAGCTGAGGGGGTTCGATTTACGCAGTTTGACCAATTTTTCCTGAAATTCCCCATAAAGATAAGATAATTTGGGCTGAGAAGGGGGTTCGTTTTAACCCCCCGAACCCCCTCTGGATCCGCCACTGCATTATTTCTTCGAGTGTTCGATATATGTATAGGACAATGAAATCTATGTTTAGTTCTATTAAACCACTTGTAAATGTTCATCTTACTAATTGCTATCTAATGGAAATCTCGCTTTGAACGCTGAAACTAATACAACTATACGTACATTCGGCTGTGTTAAAATATATTCAAGAAATTCATAGGTTTGTATAATCAATTCATAAATAATGGTAAAGCAAGAATATATCTGGATGACGGGATTTTTGAGGGGTGATGGGTGCTGCTGTGAGTATAAAAACAAAAGTATTTTTCTTTTAATCCTAGGAACGGCTGTAGTGTAGTGGATAACACTCCGGACTACCAATTCAGGGATCGCAAGATCGACCCCCCCCCTTCTCCGGTCTTTCGGATGAGACTTTAAACCGATGTCCCGTCTCCATATGACCTCGTTGTTGGTGGGACGTTAAACTTGAGTTCACTCGCTTACTTTTAATACCACAGTTATATTTGTGTTGTTACTGTTGCATATATAACATTCTTAATGTTTGTTATTTGTGTAGAGAGAGGACTAGCTAATGTTGTTACAACTTGCTTCCAAATCCTTTTATGAATTGATTACAATAAATTATGTTTAATCAAATAATGTATCCAAATTTGTTGGGCTTTCTCAGTCTTAAAAACTCAATAATCTTAAGTTTACGAACCTCCTCATGATTTTCCAACTTTACTATAAGTGTCTCCTCCTTTGACGTTATCCAGAATATAAGGTTGATTGGACAAGATTGAACATCAAAGGGAAATATTTCCACATCTCCGCCACATCTGGTAACAAGATTGAGTGGAACGAGCCATCGTATCAGTCCATTGTTGTACACTCGAAGAGCGTCGTTACTATCGAAACCCACTGACAAGGTCATCTTTATTCTGCAAACAAAAAAATAATAATCTGTGAAAAATTTGGTGTTTGGGTACATCTGCATGCTTTCTTCCGCCATTTATACAAAAGGGAAACAACCTTCATGACGGCCTGTTTGCTTCCCTTGACGACGAAACTATTCCAATCAGGCTCATTACGCCCTAAAGACGTCGTACTAACGTAGGTGCGATGTAATGACGTCGCACCGACGCCGGTACGCCGTCATTTCGACGTCATGTGCCCACTTGGAAGGATCTGCGCTCAAAGAAAAGCATTCATCTTGCAACCGAAAAAAAGAATACAATTCAATTTATAAGATGATGTCCTTTTACACAAAGACGTTATTACATATATTTTGATACTTTACATATCATAGTTTCGGTGTGAAATGTTATGTTGCCGTACAAATGTGAGACAAGTTGCTGTTCTGAAATTAATCCCTAACCCTTACCTTGGTCGTATAATATTAAACGGAATCTGAGCTATGAAATTTATGAAACTCGATCATAAGTAAGTTAAAATCCTGTATTAACATAATGCAATAATCATGATACTCTATCATCTGTTGAATATTCAAGGCTTGCATAAAACCTCGTGCGTATCCTTTCTAACCCCATGCTCTGACGAAGCTGAACCCGGCATGCGTAAATATTTGCATTAACATCGAACATCATCATAGGCTCGCTTATTGGTGACGACGATTTTTATGATTGCACATGCATTTTCAACAGATTTTTCAATAGAATCGTACTCTAAGATGCAAGAATAGCGACCATACATGTTTGTTTGATTGTTTGTTTCAGTGAATTAGTATTTACCTGGTCTCTCGGTAGAAATTTGCATAGTGGGTTGAAGCCCCGTGTTCAAACAATTTCCTTAGGACCTGGCAAATATTAATGCATGATAAAAAACATGTTTGATCTCTATATTTACGAAGCATTAAAACTAGATAACATCTTTAACATATATACTCGTTAGCTATGAAGAAATTCGGCCTCCAAGCCCATGTTATTTCCAACGTCTCTATCCCAAGGTGTTCGGAGGGATTCCAAACTAGCCTAGGATCTTCCCATATCTGAAAAAATAATCAGTAGTATTGTAAAATTAAGATCTTAAAGAGTTCCCTAAAGAGCAGAGAACACATTCAGATGAAGGAACATGGGCCAGACTATGAAGTTTCGGCTTATGAAGCCTCCTCAGTGACCCTGACAATATCTGGTGACAAAACCATAGAAAAGCATACTGTAATTTCTTAATTTTAATTGGGCAATCAATGCAAAGACTGATTATCAAAAAGGGTCCAAACAATATAAAAGACGATGATTTAGAATAAGAGTCTAAACCAATCTAAAGTTTTAGATTCTTCAGAACATATCCTCTGATCTCAAAGGACGAAAATAAAATATAATCTGCACTATGGATGATGTACGGGGAGACGTTTTACGGCCGCCACACGGCACAACACCAGGAGCAGAGAAGACATCCAGATGAAGGAACATGGGCCAGACTACGCAGTTTCGGCTAATACAGCCTCCTCAGTGACCCTGACAATATCTGGTGACGAAACCATAGAAAAGCATACTGTAATTTTAATTTAATTTTAATTTTAATTTTAGACGAGCATTGACTAAGTTTAAGGTTATTTGTAAAATTATTCAAACATGACAAAATACAGCAACATACTGTCGAGTTCAAAGAATACATATTTATAGAAAATGAAGTCGAACTATGGTATTTCAGAATGGTAATATGAAAGTATTAAACAATGAAATTAAATTTGCTTTTTGATATCCTTTGTCCTTTGCTCAGTAGGAGATGATTTAGGCTTAAAAAGGAAACGGTTATGTTGGTTTGTCAAATTTTATTGCAGACGCAGAATGAAATAACCAAAACACTTTACATGTAGGTCAAATTTTAGTGTTAGAGCGGCTAACATACGAATACTTAATTGCATGTCCCATTTACATCACTTTATTATATGTGACAGTGTCTGACATTCTGAGACTTGTGGAGGTACGGCGTTGACGTCACGAGACGTGAAATGAAAGTAACGTCATTTTGCATATAATGTTGACTCGATGTCCACGTTATAAATTTCAAAGCGTCCCCTGAAATAAGTAATTCAACATTTCTAACGTCGTCTTTAATTTTCTTCATCTACACTCTTTTAAGAATGTTTGCATTTTAGATCTTTGAAAAACGATGCCACGAACCACGGTTATAAAAGTTTATCCAGCTAGGATGTAAATTGTATCCAATCAGTGAAATAAAAACAAAAAATTGGGTTTGTGTAAATTGTGTTTGCTTTTGCAGTAAACCTTAGACACGCCTGACAATCAGTCTCATGCGGAACCGGCGGTTAAGCAAAGCAATCCGTTAGATCGCTTTCCAGTGACGTAGAAGAGGAGCCGAAAAAGGTAAACAAACGATAATCGTTCGTGTAAGAAGACGATTTATTTTCTTAGAAAATGTTCTCATTAAAATATGGGAATGCTATTTTGTTGCTAACACATTGTTTTCTTTGTACACCGAAGGATTTGCTGAAGCGTTGTTTTGTTTTTGTCATTTTTATTCCCTCCTCCGAAACACCTGTTCGGACTGGATTAAACATGTGGTAAGCAACACATCTATCCGCTAAATCTGACATTTGTGTACATATGATCTGCAAATTAGAGGGTGCGCGGATATATTTTAAACAGAAAATGAGGTATGTTATGCCTTTACATTTTGCTAGAACTATGAATTCTTTTGAATGCATGCATAATTGGTCTCGAAAGTTTGGTTCCGCATGTAATCATTGAAAATAAGAAGAAAATAATTTCACAGATAATTTTATTTTCAGCCTGTAATATGTGCAGCAAAACTGTGCCCAGTATAATTCTAGAGTTTCTAAAGTTGACAAATGCAGGTCTGACGGATAATACTTGCTTGAAACCAGACTGCAAGAGAAATCAAGGAACACTGCTTTGAGCCAATACATGATGAACATTTTGCATTGATTACGTCATTGGAATATCAAATGACTCCATATAATATCTGTTTAGCTTATTTCAACACTTTTGGTTTGCCTATTTTAAGGGAAAGTCCCCATGTTAATTTTTCCCGGTTACGCATGCGATTGCTCGGTTCAGCATTTGACTTCTTTCAAACTTCACAATTTCTTTTGCTTGAACTTAGTTATAATATAAACGTATCCATACTAATTTTAGTGCGACAGACGCGCGTTTCTGTATTTAACTTCTTCAGTGTCGCTAAACCCCAAATTTTTGACAGAAAAGAGATGATGGGCAGGTCTCGGCAGGCAACGGGCATCCCTCTCCGAGCCACACTTATCGTCGCATTCCGCAGGACACATTAGCTGCAGACATCAGGTAAGAGACGCCTACGTATTAACTCGCGAGCGCAGGCGTCCCCAATCGAGCCAACTCAGCCCCTGTGTCTCGAGAAAAGCGACAGACAAGGGCATCAGGAAAGAGATGTTCGATGCAGCAAGAACCCACAAAAGGCCAAAAACAGTTCAAAAGAAAGGAAGCCAAACTCAGCTAAGATTCTTGTCACTATAACAAGTTTGTCTTAGTTTTAGATAATTTAGAAATTTTACCGGATATACATAAAATGGATTAAGGCTAAACGTTTCAAGCTATACATGGATCAGTATTAAATTAGTTATGCCAATAATGTTTCGTCTGATTTGTCTTCTGATTTGTCCTCTAATACAAATAACCCCCGAAAACACTCATATGTCCTGCTTCAGTATCGTAATAATGGTATAAGATTAGTACTGAAGTAATTCTTCATTATGTCATGTTTACATGTACTTTGAGTGAATAAAGTTACTGTCTGTCTGTCTGGTAATTTACTGACTGTTCTTTATTGATTGACGTTTTATGTCCCGTTCGACAATATTAATTCTTAGGAAAGTTATGATCAGTTTATTTAAGTTTCAATCGCAGTTAGTCTTTACTGTTTTGTGCAAAAATGTACTTTGGGGCAAATATAGTTTATTCGATTCCGTCATCGGTATTGATAGTTTATCGTTGATCAAAACGAGGGAAAACTAACTAAAGATATGACGTGCACGTACTTAATGACATTTGGGTTTCTGTATTTAGTCGTCTTGCTGAAACCCTCATCCACGTAAATTACGTGAAATTATGGACGGGTATCCAATAAATAAATTTCTTGATCATGTTAAAAAATACAGCCAAACTTCAGTGGTTCGAGCCCTGGTGAGTCGTCAATCCTGCCTGACTAGAACTCCTTCCTGATTCCCTAGAGGTTACTTTAAGTAGAAACTAAGTGGATGGCCTGAACTGCCCCTGGCTTGAACTAATTTTCATGGTCCCAAGCCTGTTAGAGACATTATAGTTCATTGAAGAGAAAAATGTAATTTTTATACTGATTGAAGAAAAATAAGAGCTTAAAAGTCTGAGAAAATTAGAGATAGCAATGACTTTTTTACTTTGCTCGAGGCAATGTGGAAAAATACTGCGTGCATCGAAAGGTTCTTATATAATGGCTTGCTACAAAAGCCAGGAGGTATCGGCATTTCACCGCACGAAAATTCATTGAGTATTAACATGGAAGGTATTGTTTAAAACTGAATTCCGCTGAAATATGTTGAAAAACTAATTTGACTATTTTCCAGTAGTCAGTTTGCAGTTTTCGTGGTCTATGGATGGGTCACGGGTAAGATTTTTGAGTCTTGCACAGGTATTTTGGCTCAGTGAATGCATTTGTAGGCTTTCCTTAAAATCCTATCGATGCGATAAGGCGTGCTCATATCATACACACTTTCAAATAATATATTTACAAAACTTAATGCTTTCATTACTGCGTATGTATTAAAATTCTCGTAATGATGTTAAACCAAACACCCCAGCGGAACGTATCCAGTGTTTTTTTCTCACTATTTTGGGAATGGTGCCGGTGCCCACAGAATTGGGAAAAATCGCGTCGTATTCTCACTAAATTTGGAATTTCAGAAACACCTTTATTGGCTCAAGTGATAGGATAGGGACATGAAACTGAATATATAATATTTAAATTCAATTATAGCTATATATCTGCCAATTCTCTAAGCAAGCAAATAAATTTATGCTTGTAAAATGCTCCCTAGAAAAATTCTTCCTGCAATAGACCTTTTTCACATTGTTTTTGCGCGTGCGCGTACCGCTCAGGTAACGCGTTATGTTCCGACAATCGGCGAGACGTTACACAGATGGGGCATAAGATTTTCCGCCAATGAGACTTTACATGTAATAAATTATAATTTCCTTGTTTTAATCATTTATATTCTTATTAATTATTTAATAAAAATCATATCTTTATTTTCTGCAATCTTATACATCAAAACGTGTGAAGACTTGTCTTTATTTTACAAACAAAGCTGATGATCAGCCTAAAATACGCATTCTGCAATAACACAGCCGCAATCTTCATGCTGTTTTCTTTTGAACTTTAATTAATAGGATGAATGGCTTGAAAAAATATATAGCAACACAAAACTCAGAAACAGGTATAAATCCTCGGAAGTAAATTATAGAGAAACTGAGCCAACTGTATTATCATATACTTTGAATTTAAGATATTAAAAACACAGAATTTTTTTTATTCCATTTGATTTTGCTCTTTCAAATATACCTTTTCCAATCAAACCCTTAATAAAAAGTGCTAGTAGAAAAGTCATCTCTAAATCCCCTCATTATTAGAGTCATGAAACAGGTGATAAAATTTCGTCTCACGGCTCCAGGCTGCATAGACTCTAGAGACTTTGATTAGATTGCGAAACAACGCTTTGAAAAGCATTGATAGGCATTAAGATGACATTAAACATGTTTTTCATACCTTCTGAAAACCGAGAATTTAGTATGATTGACTGTTTATACAGGGGTTGACAACACATTTAGTGTTGTTGGTTTAAGATGCTATTTGTGTATTTATTAAAGTAAATATCACTAAATTTCCAAATCAAGTGTCAGCTAAATAATGGAATAAAATGAAATAAATAAAATAAAATAAGTGAAAAGGGATATATGTGTTGTAAATAGCACAAAATTGCGATTTCTCTTAAAATAAAGGTAAAGTTTTAGAAAATAACTTAAACATGTGAAAGACTCGTTTAACAGCATCTTTTAACCAGAAACTGGAAGTAAATTTGGCATTTTCGGCATTACTAAAAACAAAATTAACCTAAAAAAACGGATTGTTTTCTTTCCAATGATTTTGAAATCTTTTAAAAAACATCCATTCGATGATATAAATGACTGTTGATCATTAATCAGTGACAAGCTGAAACTATAAATCAAATTTAAAGAGTAACTACACTTCAGGAACTGACTGAATCAGATCCCAAACCCTATACCCAACATCAAAGGGAAAGATTGACAAAGACATCCCAACAAACAATAAATTACAAGTGATAAGCCGAATCAGTAGCTCTTTCCCAAATAGGTGGCAACTCAGCTATCTTTATTGAACTAAATAATTTAGACCAAAAGAAGGGTTACAACAGACTAAGCAAATTATACGAAAAACATTTAACAATTATTTTTACCTATTTTATATTTTTATTAAAGAAGGGTTAAAATGAGAACACAATAAATTAAACAGCACCGAACATAAAACAAATGCAACCGAAACGAAGTACCGCCTTATGACGGTCAGTAATAACTACTGGGGGGGGGGGGGTCGGGGGTGTTAAACCGGTTTTACTGGGCCCAAACCTTCACCCTCACCGTCCGCCGCGGTGCACACAATTAGTTCGGTTCGTATGGAGGTCCCCTAACTAATCAGAGAGTCATCACGGTCAACAATTAAAATCAAGAAAAGACCGTGATGAAGCAAGGATGAGGACTCGACAGCCAAAACGTGTTGAGACACCTAGAGATCCCTGGGGCGTCAGCAACACCACTTGAGCAAACGAAGACCACCAGTTGAACCCCGGTGGGCCAAGAAACAACTATGCTGTACTATGGAAAATAAAAGAACTTCCCTGTATGTTCTCTATTGTCAGTTTATTATGTCGGAAACAGATGTTTCAAAACAGCAGATCGCATACACATTATAAAAATGAATAAATATTAAACAGTTAACGATTTGAACGACAGTAATCCGAAATCACTATGTAATTATAAATATTTAAAATGGTTTATCATCAAAACTCTTATAAATTTATATTGTTGTATCCAAACATTGCCCCACGCGTGCATGGTAACGCGAAATCTCGCCAGGTAACGGGCCGCGAGACTAGGGGAGATAACAATGTGAAAAAGGTCTATTGGGAATTTTTCAACTTGCGGTTGGGAAAAAGATACTATTTTGAATTGGGACTGGTGCTTTTTATGGGCACCACTTATTTAGAGAAAACAAATCACTGGTATCCATAGCCGCAGTAACTGGGCACCGTTCGTCCTTCCAGCTTTCGTTACTACATCTTCACCGAATCAAAAATATTGATAGTCAGTTTGAAACTTAGGATAAAGTCTAACTGAGATTAACCCAAAAAAAAAACATTCTAAAATCTGACTGAGTAGGTATTGTTTACCTTTTTAGGCTCCTCTTCTATGTCACCGGAAAGCGATCTAACGGATTGCTTTGCTTAACCGCCGATTCCGCATGAGACTACTTGTCAGGTGTGTTAGAGCTATTCCTTTGTGGTTCTCGAAACCATTGCTGGAAGCACTGATAAATATAAAAATGCTAAAAACAAAATTTCCGATTTTCGGCTTCATCAGGCTCAAAATGACAGCGCCTGTCACATATGTGTATATGAAAGATTTTGATATCTTGAGGTGTACTAGTGATAATTTTCTCAAACATTGACAATTTTTATTTGTGGAGTTCCTTTTTTTCTACCTTTTTGTCAGACAGAAACTTTTTGTTTTACATACCAGTGTTAACCAGCCAACTGTCTCCATTTTTTCTTCGGCCACGTTCTGTAATAGAAAACACTCAGCAGGCAAACAGCGTTTAAACAACATGCAACACCAAGAATCAATGTTATGTGCCTGTTGGTTTGTGCATTAGAAACATATCTAATTTACTTGCTTTTCACTTGTCTTGTTTTGCTTTGTGTGCGCACAACATTGATTCGTGACGTTGCATTTACTTTAAAAGTAAATGCAACGTCACGAATCAATGTTGTGTGGATATTGTTCTATACAATACAGTCTAAGACACAGGGTAAAATCTATTCATAGCCCTCCATTAAGCTGCTGCAGTGAACTGATCATATCTGATCTGCATTTTACCCAGTGAGTAACAGTGAACAGAAACATATTCAATTGAATAGGGAAATGGATGAGAAGGCAATGATCAGGAACCGACACAATCAATTTACGCACCCTCCTCTATACACCAAATGGGAAACGAAAGCAATTTAGACAGTACACAAGCAGAAAACAAGACAAATGACAAGACAAGAGATTAGCTCTGTTCCAGCAAATGGTCGTGAGGCTATCTTAGATTATGTGAAAAATGTCAAAGACGTTTTGTTAAATCTGGATGATAAATTAGTATTGGTTGGCTTGTCGGATTGTTTATGATGATGTTGGCGAAGTAACATGGCGGAATATCAGCACACCATAAGCCTAACTGGAAGAAAATAGAGGTCTGTTACAGCCTATATTAGTTGCAGGGCGTGATCAACGTCCCCCATTATATTGGCTTTGATAAACTGAGGTTCTCAACTAGTATGTTGCTTTCAAACGACCCTCTTTTAGATTTGGTTGGTTGGTTGTTTTGCGTTTAACGGCTCTCTCAGACAGTATTTTAGTCCACATCGAGCCGCCTCCTAGAGAGAGGGAGAAAGAAAAGTGATATGATAGGCGATAAAAAAGAAATGTCCAAACAATCCCCATCCGCACCTACTGCAAGCACAATAGGCCGTAGCCCTACTATTATCCAAAGTTGCAGGAGCCCCAGCACTGAAACGGCACCAGACCAGTTCCAGCACCATCGTCCGACTGCAACCACCCACCCTCCTTAAGAGCACAATAAGTTGCTTACCAATGTCTTTAATGCCTTCAATGAGTAAAACATCGAGATGGTTGTTGGTCTGTGGGGTCTTACAATTGCGCCATATTTGCTCTTCAAGAAATGGCGAAGTTCTCGTTCTTTCAAATATGTCATTTTCTTTGCTAACTTTGTAGTGCTTGCTGAGGCTGAAACACAAAATTGGGTAAGATTACGTGAGCCCTGACATGAGAGAATATGCCCTAAAATTGCGAACATGGACGACTCAGAACAGCCTGCGCATTTGCGCAGGCTGTTCTGAGTCGTGCCTGTTCGCACCGGTTATATATGGACCTACATATAATGGGCCGACGCATCTAGATATACACCGTTTGCTCTCAAGTCTTTGAATATTCAATATGATATAGCTAGGAGGCAAAATTTTGTTATTGAAAGTACCTGGTATGATGAGGCCAATATTTGGCCCAAAAAACCTAAAAATGCAAACGTTACTTTTGATAATAAAATGCACACATAGCAAATTTCCAACCAACCATGTAACAGTAAGCACAAACCACGTCAGTAAATGCCTTACACAATTGAACATATCCATATATCCCAAGCCGTTGTTGACGAAATGACAAATTCGCTCGCCTTTGTGGCTTCCAAAATATGTCCGCCTGACCTCCGTCACATTTTATATTTTGCATACACATAAAATTTTGATAAGTTAACATGCCATGAAAATAGCCAGCTTTTGCAGCTAAGCACAGCCCGCTCAGTCTGTTTTCGGTCTGTTTTGGCTTTGCATTAAATTTTGAGATTTTGAGAATACGTCATATTAACATAGGAATGGTTTTCACCTACTCTGTGACTCCTTTACACATATTTCTGAAATAGAGGGTATGCGATATTATTTTTGTTTCTTTCACTTCATGCTATCATTAGCCTCTACCATAGAGGATACACCCTTTCTTATATTTGTTTTTGCAGTTAGCTTTATCATGAAAGCTGAGATTTTGTTCAAAACTTAGGTTTTATTCTTACGGTAAGATTTATCTAGGCGACCCAAAAAATACATCGCAAGTATATATGAGCCGCGGCACGAGAAAACCGACAAAGTGGCGTGTGCGTTTAGCACAGACTCAGAATAGTCTGGGCATAGACCCAGTCTGATAAGAGTCTCCTCTTTGCCTTTCAAGGGTAGCTAAGAGTCTGAGCTAGCCTCATGCGGACAGTGAAGACTCTGATCAGACTGGGCGGATGCCCAGGCTGGTCTGAGTCTGCGCTGGGCGCACATGCCACTTTGTCGGTTTTCTCATGTCGCGACTGATATTTATTTTCCCAATGTGGCACCTTCCATTTTGAGTTTACACCAACTGGCGGAATCAGATACAAGGTTTTCAAAAAGTCTGCAAAGGGAGCACCTCAGTCAGAACAATTTGAAAGCTAAGTTTTTGGATAATTATAACAAAAATGTTAATCATAAGCAATTGTTCTATCGGTCATAGTGAGTGGAAATAATGTCTAGTCAAGATTAGAACAACATTTTGTCGATGATTTGAAGTGATATTGCATTGTTTCTACGTTATAAGCCAACTGGGATGGAAGCCAGTACCGGAAACATCTTTAAGGTCTTACTTGCAGGATATTTGGAACTATACTTCGTTGTACTAGTGCTGGTCACTGTGGAGGTATCTGGAGTACTAGGGCTGACGGAAGATGAAGAAGTTCTAGTTTTCACTGTAGAGGAATCTAGAGTATGAGAGCTCATCGAAGATGTAGAAGTTGTAAATGTTCCTGTGGAGATATCGAACGTAATAGAGCTCGTCGAAAATGTAGAAGACATAGTTGTGTCTGTGGCTGTCTCTGGAGAACTAGAGCTCATCAAAGATGTTGTAATAGTTGTCCCTGTGGAGGAACTTGGAGTTCTAGAGCTGGTCGAAGATGCAGATGTAGTAGTTGTCCCTGTGGACGCATCTGGAGTACTAGAGCTTATTGAAGAGGGAGAAGGTATAGTATTCCCTGTGGACGATTCTAGAGACGCAGATATTATAGTTGTCCCTGTGGAGGCATCGAAAGTACTAGAGCTTATCGAAGATGTAGACGGTATAGTGGTCCCTGTGGAGGTATCTGAAGTACTAGGGCTGACGGAAGATGAGGAAGTTCTAGTTGTCACTGTAGAGAAATCTAGAGAACTAGAGCTCATCGAAGATGTAGAAGTTAGAGTTGTTCCTGTGGATATATCTGTTGTACTAGAACTCGGCGAAAATGTAGAAGGTATTGTTGTCTCAAAGACTGTATCTGGAGAACTGGAGTTCATCAACGATGTTGTTATAGTTGTCCCTGTGGAATAACCTGGAAGTCTAGAGCTTGTTGAAGATGATGAAGAAGTAGTTATCTCTGTGGGCGCATCTGGAGTATTAACGCTTATCGAAGATTGAGAAGGGACGGTCGTCCCCGAGGAGGAATTTGGAGACGCAAATCTTATTGTTGTCCCTGTGGAGGCATCTAAAGTACTAGAACTTTTCAAAGATGTAGACGGTAAAGTGGTTCCTGTGGGGGTGTCTGGAGTACTAGGACTGACGGAAGACGAAGAAGTTCTAGTTTTCACTGTGGAGGAATCAAGAGTACTATAGCTCATTGAAGATGTTGAAGTTATATTTGTATCTGTGGATATATCTAGCGTACTAGAGCTGGTCGAAAATATAGAAGGTAAGGTTGTCTCTAATGCTGTATCTGCAGAACTGGAGCTCATCGAAGACGCTGTTATAGTTGTCCCTGTGGAGGAACCTGAATTACTTGAGCTCGTTGAAGATATGGACTTACTAGTAGTCCCTATGGACGCATCTGGCGTACTTGAGCTAATCAAAGATGGAGAAGGTATAGTTATTGTTGTCCCTGTTGAGGCATCTAAAGCACTAGAACTTTTTGTATATGTAGACGATATAGTGGTCACTGTTGAAAATGTAGAAGTTAAAGTTTGGATACTAAATCTCGTCGAAGATGAAGACGGTACATTTGTCTCTGTGGTGGTATCTGGAGTACTAGAGCTAATCAAAGATGACGAAGTTATCGTTGTATCTGTGGAGGAATATTGTGCACTAGGGCTCATGAAAGAAGTAGAAGTCATAGTTGTGTCTGTTGGGGTATATGGAAAACTAGAGCTCATGGAAGATGGAAAGGTAACATTTGTCCCTCTGGAGGAGCCTGGAGTATTAGAGCTCATGGAAAACGTAGAAAATAGAGTTGTCACTGTGGAGGTATCTGGAATACCATGGCTCATCGAAGATGTAGAAATTATAGGTGTATTCGTGACGGTATCAGGCATACTAGAGCTCGTCGAAGATGCTGAAGGTTTTGGTGTTCCTGTGGAGTTTTCTGGGGTACTAAAGCTCATCGAAGGTATAGTTGTACCTGTGGAGATATCTGGCGTTCTGTAATTCGTCGAAGATGTAAAAGGTATAGTTGTCCCTGTGGAGATATTTGGCGTTCTATGGCTTGTCGAAGATGAAGAAAGTATAGTTGTCTTTGTTGCGTTATCTGGAGCACTAGAGCTCAACAAAGTTGTAGCAGTTGAAATATCTAAGGAACTGGAGCTTATTGAAGCTGTAGAATTTATAGTTGTCTTTCTGGAGGACCGTTTAGTTCTAGAGTTCATCGAAGATGTTAAAGATATTATTGTCTTTTTAGCGGTATCTGGAGCACTGGACTTCGTCGAAGATGAAAAATATGAGAAATTGGGCGTACTAGAGCTCCTTGAAGATGTAGACGTTATAGTTGTCTCTGAGATGGTATGTTGAGTACTAGAGCTCATCGAAGATGAAAAAGTTTGGATTGTCTCTGTGGAGGTTTGTGGAGAAGTAGAGTTCATTGAAGACGTAGAAGCTTTGGTTGTATCTGCGGAAGAATGTGGAGTAATAGAGCTGACCGTTGATGTCGAAGTTTTAGTTGTTTCTGTGGAGTAACTTGGAGTTGTAGTTTGGATTGTCTCTGTGGAGGTTTGTTGAGAAGTAGAGCTCACGGAAGACGTAGAAGCTTTGGTTGTAACTGTTGAAGAATGTGGAGTACTAAAACTGACCGTTGATGTCGAAGTTTTAGTTGTCTCTGTGGAGGAATCTGGAGTACTAGAGCTGACGGAAAATATAGAAGTAAGAACTGTCCCTATGGAGGTACCTGGAGTACTAGGGCTAATCGAAGATGTAAAAGGTATAGGTATCCCTGTGGAGCTGTTTGGTGTTCTATATCTTGTCGAGGATGAAGAAGGTAAAGTTGTGTCTGTGGCGGTATCTGGAGTACTAGAGCTCATCGAAGATGTAGCAGTTGAAGATGTAGAAGTTATTGTTGTCTCTCTGAAGGAACCCGGAGCACCATAGCTCATCGAAGATGCAGATGTTATCGGGGTTTCTGTCGAGGTATATTGAGTACTAAAACCCAAAGATGGAGAAGTTATTTTTGTTTCTGCAGAGTTATCTTGGGTACTAGAGCTCATCGAAGATAAAGATGTGTCTCGATGTATGGCCCATGTTCCTTCTTTTGAATGTGTGCTCTGCTTTCGAAGAACCTCTTTAAGATTTTTATTTGTGGAGATATCTGGAGAACTAGAGCTCATCAAAGATGAAGAAGTTGATGAATCTGGTGTACTAGGGCTCATCGAAGATGTAGAAATTTCAGTTGTCTTTATGGAGGTATGTGAAGTACTAGAGCTTGTCGAAGATGAAGAAATTATATTTGTCTGGGCAGAGGGATATGGAATGGTAGAGCTTATCGAAGATGTATAAGTTCGAGTTGGCTCTGTGAAGTTTTGAGGAGAACACGAGCATATCGAAGATGTAGACGTTTTAGTTGCCTCACCGGAGGTATCTGGAGTACTAGAGCTTATTGAAGACGGAGAAAGTATTTTTGTCTCTGAAGATGTATCTGGGGTACTAGAGTTCATCGAAGTTGTAGAAGATGTAGATGTCTTTGTGGAGGTACTTGGAGGACTAGAGCTTATCGAAGATGTAGAAGATAAGGAATCTGGAGAACTTGAGATCACTGAATATGTAAAAGCTTTAGTTGTCTCTGTGGATGTTTGTGGACTACTAGAGCTCATCGAAGATGTAGAAGTTGAGAAACTTGGTGTACTAGGGCGCATTGAAGACGTAGAAGTTTTAGTTGTCTCTGTGGACGAATGTGGAGTACTAGAGTTCAGCGAAGATAAAGAAGTTTTACTTGTCTCGACAGAGGTATCGGGAGAAGTAAAGCTCACTGAAGACGTAGATGTTTTAGTTGTCTCTGTGGAGGAATGTGGAGTTCTAGAGCTCATCGAAAATGGTAGAGTAATAGCTGTCTCGACAGAGGTATCTGAAGTAGTAGAGCTCATTGAAGACGTAGAAGTTTTAGACGAATGTGGAGTACTAGAGCTCATCGAAAATGAAGGAGTAATAATTGTCTCGACAGAGGTATCTGGAGTAGTAGAGCTCATCGAAGATGTATAACTTTGAGTTGTCTCTCTGGAGATATGTGGAGTACTAGGGCCCATCGAAGATGTAGAGATGCTAGCTGTCTCTGTGGAGAGATGTGAAACACTGGAGCCCATCGAAAATATAGAAGAATTTGTTGTTTCTGTGGAACTATGTGGAGGGCACGAGCATATCGAAGATGTAGACGTTTTAATTGTCTCTGTTGAGCTAACTGTAACTGTAGGTAAGGAAGATGCCGTTATGTTGCCTTCACTAGAAAATGATATTAGACTCGCAGTAGAGTAATTCTCAGTGGTAGAAAAAGATGTCACCGCTAAGGATGAAGTTGTAGACGCCGCAGATGTTGTACTTGACAGGCTGGCAGAGGAGCCTGTACTGTCAGTTGATGTAGACCACCACTCTCCTCCTCCTCCTCTGACACTACTGATTCCGAGCAGAATGACACAAAAGACAAGCATCATACCTGTGATGAAAAAAGGGTGCATCATTAACATCATGTTAAGTAACACTCTCGTGAAATTTCATGAGACATATGCAACTTGTGCATGACAAGACCAGCGTGTGGTACGGGGTTATGCGTTTAAGAATGTGCAAGGTAAGGTTTTAGCGATCTGCTCAATACCATGCTATCTCGGCGAGTTCAGATTGCACATACTTTAAGGCGAATGCGTACACTTTCAGGGGAAGTAATATTGTGGTTTTCATTTTTGCCTCCCTTGTCAATGGGAAATTGCTCCGCTAGTAGCAAATACTTAATGTTTAAAAAAAACTCTCTAATTTAAGGACTTGAGGAGTAAAGAGGACATCACGAAAGTTGTTCTCCTTTGTAAAATTGGTGAAAGAACGGAGGTGTACTCATATACATTAATAGAACAAGAGAGAAAAGAAAATGCATATAAAGGGCAAAATAGTGAAAGTGTCTATGATAAAATTTGAGCCGCGACACGAGAAAACCAACAAAGTGGTTGTGCGTCCAGCGCAGACTCAGATCATCCTGCGCAGCTGCCCAGTTTGTCCAGACTCGTCTCTAAGCGCTTAAAGGGTAGCTAAGGGTCTAAGCTACCTTCATGCGGACAGCGAAGACTCTGCTCAGACTGGGCGGATGCCAAGGCTGATCTGAGTCTGCGCTGGGCGCACAAGCTTTTTGTTGGTTTTCTCGTGTCGCGGCTCAAATACAATATCTGTAATGATAAAAGCTATCACAAAAGCAGTTTATAAAGCACAGCCATTGTGCCTTATTTTGTATTTTCTGTGTCCTCATTGCTCCATGTAGTCCAACACTCTCAAATTTGATGTTATTAAAAGACTTACTTTTCTATTTTGTTAATCCAAACAGTTATCAACTTGAAATAACAACTCTAATATACTGCCTTGCATAACACTTTTATGTTTATGTGATGAGTGATGAGAATGCTGAATTTAGACGTACAGCCCCAAGTTTAAAATATAGTTCCAAAAGATTTGCTATAAATATAGGTATTATTTTAAAGCCATTTAAAGAATACTTCGATATCTCACTGTGTCCTATATCGTTTGCGGTTTTATCATTTAATTAATTATTTTATTACTTTGAGAACGATTACGGCGTTTGATACTCATTCTACTGTTTATTCAAAGTTACGTAGGCTGCACAAAACTTTTATTAATCTTTGGAGGGACTCCAAAGTTCATTACCTCATACCAAGTTCCGGTTTCTTCATTTTTTACTTTTAACTTCGTGACTTCTTACTTTTGACTTCCAACTTCTTACTTCCAACTTCTTACCTCCCACTTCTGATAAGTTGGGAGACAGCGTAAGAAGTTGCAAGTAAGAAGTCGAAGGTCAAAAATCGGAGGTAAGCATTGGAAGTCAGAAGTAGGAAGTCAGAAGTCGGAAAGCAGAATTAAGAAGTCGGTAGTAAGCACATAAGTGAAAAGTTGCTTTCAGAAGTTAGCAGTCGGAAGCCAGAAGGAACACGAACGGAGGAAGAAATTAGAAATCGGAAGTCAGAAATAAGAAACGCATTTCTAACTTTACGACTTCTTTCTTCCTACTTCTAACTTCATGACTTCTCATTTCCTACTTCTGGCTTCCGGCTTCTCACTTCCAACTTGTTAATTCTTACTTACGACTTCTCCAACCTCTTGCCTCCGAAGTCGAACTTCCGACTTCTTACTTTTGATTTCCGACTACTTTCTTCCGATTTCTTACTTCTGATCATTTTTTACTATTTACTTCTAACTGCCAACTTCTGACTTCCAACTTGTGAGATGTTGGAAGTAAGAGGTTCATGTTAGAAGTCAGATGTGTAAAGTCGGAAGTCATGAAGTAAGAAGTAAAGAAGTTGGAAGTAGGAAGTCGTAAAGTTAGAAATCCCTCCAGGGCTTCCATATCCGTTTACTCACTTTCATCGTTGCTCCGATGAGAGTGAAAATAGCGAAGAACTGACACAACTTAAAAAACTTTAGACATGCTACCATCCTGCAGTATGAGACAAATTAATTATGATAATAAAACCTCAAGTTGGTACTGTCAGGAATATTCAATTGGATGTACTAAATATCAAAAGACGGTTGGTAGTTTTGGGTCTCACGGCCGTTTGAGACAGTGTTTCGGTTTACATCGAGTCCTCTCCTAGAGACGAAGAAGAGAAAGATAGGCCAGAGAAGAACAAAAACAGACCTAGGTCTACATTTCCTGCACACCTGCATATTTAATATTTAAGCAAAATGGCTGCCTCGCTTTGAAAAAACATTGGATTATAAAAAAACACCCCCAAATGACAAATGGTTACATATCAGGCTAGAAGATCCATCAGGCATAAATGGGTTAAAGCCACCAAATACCATGTGGCTAACTCAAAAGTTAAATTGACTATCAAAGCAACTCTGTCGAATTTAGACAGAAGCAATAATGATAAGAGTGAAAGTAGACAATTTATTATATTAGATGGAACTTGAACTTCAAAAAGTAAGAAACTTCTAAAACTGTATATGCTCTGCCTCTCTTTTAACTATGTAGATGGCTGCAGAGAGAGAGAGAGAGAGAGAGAGAGAGAGAGAGAGAGAGAGAGAGAGAGCATTTTCGAATCACGCTTGTTTGAGTCGAATTTCTAAGACCCCCTGATTGTCTCTATTTATTTCATGGTTGAGTCAAAAATATTTACATCTACCGTTATCCGATTTTGGAAACTCGACATCCGTATTTCATACCACCCGGTTATCCTGTCCGTCACTCTTTTTATAACAAATTATCCTGTCCGTCACTCTTTTTATAACAAAACAACAAGGATGCGTCTTAGAACTGTCTTATCAGGGTCTTACTGCACTCAAACAAATTGTTGCCTCATCTGGGAACTGTTATGAGCGACAGTAAAATGAGCCGCGACACTAACAAAGTGGCACATGCGCCAAAGAAGACTAAGATCAGCCTGGGTAGCCGCCCAGTCCGATTAGAGTATTCATTGCACGCTTAAAAGGTAGCCAAGGATCTAAGCTAGCTCCATGCGGACAGCGAAGGGTCTGATCAGACTGGGCGACTGCCCAGGCTGATCTGAGTCTTCGCTGGACGCACATGCCAGTTAGATGGTTTTGTCGTGAAGTGGCTCAAATAATGCTTACTGAAAGAAAATAAATTTGTTTATACTCTTCTGTCCGTTTTCAGAGGAGCAATTTGTGTTATTCTTTACAGAAAAATGACAATATTAACAAGAAAATGTCAATCGATGAAAATAATGCTATTACTAAAACTTTAACAAATGTCTGTTTCTTTCAATTGTCAATTCTCACAATATATGTTTATCTAATATTACAGTTTAAACACTCGAAAATATTGTAAATCAATTTCAAGAAAGTTTAGGTATGTTTATGATTGTTTTTTAATTAAAGTGCAAGAGTACGAAGATTAAAAAAATTCTGATGGAGAATAAAAAAAAAGAATTATATAAATAAATACATAAATGAAAAATAAGTAAATAAATATAAAATATGTAAAAGGTTATATCGAGGGACCTTCCATTTTTGTAACCAAAATTATATCCACCGATAGTTAATCGCCTGTAATATAAACGTATCTGTACCAAATTTAGTGCGACAGATGTGCGTTTCTGCATTTAACTTCTTCAGTGCCGCTAAGCCCCAAAAGTTTGAAAGAAACGAGATGATGCGCAGGTATCGGCAGGCAACGAGCATCCCTCTCCGAGCCACGCTTACTGTCGTATTCCGCGGGACACATTAGCTGCAGACATCAGGTAAGAGACGCCTACGTATTAACTCGCGAGCGCAAGCGTCCCCCATCGAGCCACCTCAACCCCTGTGTCTCGAGAAAGGCGACAGACAAGGGTATCAGGAAAATTAAAACGTTTTGCAAATATGTTTAAGGTGTATAAGTACACTGTCATTTTTTACAGAGAGAAACAACTTTTGTGACTTCCTGTTAGCTTTCCCGGACCACGTAGTCATTTTAGATGGAATCAGAAAGAGTCTGCTCATAGAGAAGCATATTATTTCCTTTTGAAAAATATCCTTGTCATAACATCCCCCACCCCAGCGTATGATAAGTTAGGTTATGCAAAGCAAAACTAAGCTTCTGCTAAACATTTTGAAGAAACAGTCGACACACCTGGTTATCTTTGTTTTCTAGGATGTTACGAAACGAAAAAGAGTTGTTACGAAACGAAAAAGAGCTGTTACGAAACTAAAACGAGTCATAGTTACCAAACGACCTGATGACTAGGTCGTTTGGTAACTTGACTCTTTTTCGTTGTGTAAAGGCTCATCAGGTCTCGTCGTTTGGTAACTATGAATCTTTGTTTCGTAACAGCTCCTTTTCGTTTCATTATAGCCCTTGTATATACAAAGTTAACCAGGGGTGATCGAGATCGTCTCTAGTGTGCATGGACCCATAAATGACCAGCGTTTTACACATGGGCATTTGTAGACTCAGATTAACGCGGTAGAGCTCGTTGCATTTGGGCGTGTGGTGTCTATACTCTGTTTTCATATTACGGACAATCACCGCAAATTTGTTGATCCTGATCAAAAGCTGCGGTCTCATCAGAGTCTACACTGTTTTCAAAGGCTGTCTATGGTCTTTACTGTGTGAGAAGTCCCGCGTTATGTGGCGCAGGGGATTACTGAGTAAGAATTATTAACATGCTTGTCCATTTGTACGCATTTAAATCCGTAACGGCTGAAGGGACACGTGCAAAATATTCTTGAAGTAATAGTTATACCATGGGCTGTACGCCTGTGCGAGGAGATAATCCACGAGCTTCAGACGGACAAACTATGATATAACTATTTTATACCACCTTTACCAGCGAGACCTTTCTCATTGCAAAATATTTCTCACTGAAGTTGGCATTTTCTGGTATAAAGGCCGTTAACGTTTTAACTGAGTTTTTAAAATATGTCGAACTGTTTATGTTGCCAAATCACTGACGCTAACAGCTTTGAAAGAACCCCTATTAAATAATGTCACACGATCCGATATTGTCGCATAGATTCATTATTGTCGTAAGACCCTCCTGTAAATGTGAATTGGCTATCTGCCCTGAATGATTAAATTTGGTTTTTGACATGGACAGATAGAAGGGATATTTTTACAGATGTTTTGTCCCATAACATGTATACTTTTACCATTCATATACAATAAAACAAGAGTGTTACTGAAGTGGGTCAGATACATTTGAATCAACTGTATCTGGTGTGCAAGACTTTGAACATCTTCGCAAGCCACCGCGCAAGGTAACGTAGTGAACTCAGTACCCTTGTCTTGCGAAGATGAGCTTTGAAATGAATTGTCGATACATTTGAAACTCGCAGATATCCTTATCTGGTTTGCTTCCCTGGAATATGTAGTCCTTCCAAAATAGGGCCTACTCTTTAAAAAAAAGAATTTGCTCCCTAGGAGCAAATTCTTACATTTAAGAGTCGACCACCATTGAAAAGGGAAGCAGAAAATGAAAAGGACAATGTCATGCAGTAGAACTCCGATAGCTTGAACTCTGAGGGCTCATTAACCTTTGTTGATTGGAATATTTGCTATAGTCCCTACCCAGCAGGCACATGGCGTCATAATGACGTCGTTTTGACGTCGATGCGACGTAAAGACGTCGCTTCGACGTCATTTCGATGTCATCTCATGTGCCCGCTGGATACAAGTCATTTTTATGCATAATTAACCCTGGATGGCTGAAACTACTCTTGGCTAGAACTAATTTTAATCGTTCTACGACCCTTCAAGCCGTCAAAATGTATCCATACACCATAGAGGTTATATAATAAGGTAAAAATTAGAGTTATTATGTTTCAAAGAAAGATCACTTGTCATCTCTGTAATTAAATGCCTGTCATGTTAGCATACGTGCAAGCTGACAAGACATAAAATCATATTACTGAAGCCTAAATTTTGGACTAAAATTCTTTTATATAGTTTGCGTAGATGTATTCGTTAGTAAAATTAAAAGATTTTTGTGTTAGTAGCAGCCTGGAATTTACTTTCTGTAGACGTTATTAATGTTATAGATTTACGTAATAACTTGTTTTAAGCATTAGTAGACAAGAATGGTATTCTATTTTGTGATTTCTGGGTTTTTCTTAGTGTTATTCAGCTGTCAAGCATCTTCAAGTCATTCACAGAAGGATATAGAGCCAACAGTCGAGGTAACTGATATATCTGATGTTTTTACTGAGATGTTAAACGAGGTTCAAAATAAAATTTCTGAAATGAATAGTCTTGAGAATTTTGTGTCAAAGAGACAGAAGCGATCACTCTTTGGACTAGGATTATCCGCTGTTACAAAACTTATTAAAGGTGCAAAACTGACAGGATCAAGTGACAATACAAAAGTCTACACAAAATCGGGTGGATATCACCGAGCAGTCGAAGACTTTTACTCAGTAAAGCCGTTACGTGTCAAAAATATAAAAACTGTCAAAGTTCGCGGTGGAACAGTGAAGAAAGGAGAAATTTATGATCGAACCATATTACTCTACAAAGGAGATGCGCACAAGCGACCTAATCTAGTGATACTTAAAAACAAAGCTATGTTTGACAAACAGGCTCCCTTAGATATCATCTTTTACGACGATTAAATACGAGTAAGTCGCGTGAAATGGGACCTTTAGCCAAGAGTGAACAGCAAATACCAAATGAGCCACGACACGAGAAAACCAACAAAGTGGTTGTGCGCACAGCGCAGAGTCAGATCAGCCTTGGCATCCACCAAGTCTGATCAGACTTTTCGCTAAGCGCTTAAAGGGTAGCCACGGGACTAAGCTACCTCCATGCGGACAGCGAAGACTCTGATCAGACTGGGCGGACGCCCAGGCTAATCTGAGTCTGCGCTGGGCGCACAACCACATAGTTGGTATTCTCGTGTCGTGACTCAAATATGAATTGAAACACTGTCAGGGGAAGCAACTCTGCCAATTTTATATTTGCTCCTATTTTCCATTGGGACCAACTCTTTAAGAAAAGAGTTTGCTCCTTCAATAGGGGCTAACTCTTTAAGAAAAGAATTTGGTCCTTCAATAGGGGCCAACTCTTTAAGAAAAGTGTTCGCTCCTTCAATAGGGGCCAACGCTTTAAGAAAAAAGTTTGCTCCTTCAAAAGGGACCAACTCTTTAAGAAAAGAGTTCGCTCCTTCAATAGGGTCCAACTCTTTAAGAAAAGAGTTTAATCCTTCAATAGGGACCAACTCTTTAAGAAAAGAATTTGCTCCTTCAATAGGGGCCAACGCTTTAAGAAAAGAGTTTGCTCCTTCAATAGGGGCCAACTCCTTAAGAAAAGCGTTTGCTCCTTCAATAGGGGCCAACTCCTTAAGAAAAGAGTTTGCTCCTTCAATAGGGGCCAACTCCCTAAGAAAATAGTTTACTCCTTCAATAGGGGCCAACTCCTTAAGAAAATAATTTACTCCTTCAATAGGGGCCAACTCTTTAAGAAAAGAATTTGCTCCAATAGGAGCAACTTCTTTCCTTAAAGAGTTTGCTCCTATAGGAGTAAATTCTTTCCTTCAAGAGTAGTCCCTATTTTGGAAAAGGCTTGTCGTCCATGGAAGCCAGCAGGAAGTCAAAGACGTTGTTGCTCTTGTAAAAAATGGCGGAAAAAACATAGGATGTATCTATGTGTAGCTTAAAGACAAATGTTCTTGTTTATTGGGTGGCATAATCTTGTTATGCAACAATCCAATTACACTGTTATTTCATCAAAGGAAATATCCCATCTCACATAGGTAATGACATAACAGAGTCATCGATAAAGACTGGGGTGTGTTCTATATAGTAGAGAATATTTTTTTAAAGCGACCTGCATGTTTAAGTATACCTTGTTTTGATACAAGTTTGTAATACAAAATCTGTCCATTGTTGTCCTTCCGTCTCGTTTCCATCACACTTTTACAGAATATCTCAACAAGTAACCAAGCAATGTCCCGAGGTTATTAAACTTTTTCATGGTCTACTGAGAGTGTGCTAAAGTTTTGTTATTGACTAGAATGCAATATACTAAGCAAGGCTTGTTTGAGAATTCAAATAAAAGAAGACATACAAGCAAACTGGGCCACCTATTTACACCTGGCATGCTCATCAAATACACATAAGTTTCTTCACTTATCACAACTGACATTTTGACCCATGTGGAGGTAGACGTTGACGTCACGAATAGTGAAACGAAAGTGATGTCATAAAATTTGCACGTTAAGTTAATTGGTTACCACGCCCTCTAGCCCCGGTTTAAGCAAAACTCTACTTAGTTACCAGGTAACTGATGGAAAGGCTAGCATAGACGGCAGAAGTATTACCAATCTGCGGTTTGCCGATGATACAGACGCACTAGCCGAGGAAGAGCAGGGACTAGAACCAAACCCTAAGATAAGTGCTGAGAAGACCAAACTCATGACAATTAGCGAATGACACCCGGAGGGAGATGAATGTAAAAGGTCAAAACCTGGGTACCGTAACAAGCTTCAAATACCTAAACCCAGAGAATCTCTCAATCACTGTACAAGCCACTGCAGCTCATACGAAGCTGAAGCCAATTTGGAGAGATAACGCGGTATCTCTTAGACCAACAGTGAAAGTATTGCGCTCCCTTGTCATAGTAGTTCTTGCCAGCAGAGTTAGAGAAAAGAACGAAGACCTTTGAGGTGAGATGCCTACCGAAGGTTACTGAACATCTCGTACAAGGACCATGTCCCTAATGAGAATTTTCGCAGACTGAAGATCGAAGAAGCCACTGGAGAGCATGATAAGCTCCTGATCATGGTCAAGAAACGTAAACGTGTGTGGTTTGGTCACATCTCAAGGTCATATGAGCCGCGACACGAGAAAACCAACAACGTGGTTGTGCGCAAAGCGTAGACTCAGATCAGCCTGGGCATCCGCCCAGTCTGATCAGAGTCTTTGCTGTCCGCATGAAGGTAGCTTAGACCCTAAGCTACCCTATAAGCCCTTAGGGAAGACTCTGATCAGACTGGGTGGATGCCCAGGCTGATCTTAGTCTGCGCTGGGCGCACTACCTTTTTTGGCTTTCTCGTGTCGCGGCTAATATGGTTTAGCAAAGACGATTAAAAAGGGCACCGTGAAAGAAGACAGAAGAAGAGCAGACAGAAGAAGAGGTGGTAATACAGTATTAAAGAGTGGACAGGGATGGACTTCGCCAGCAAAAGGCTGAAAACAGGCACAGAGGTTATAAAACGAGTACATTCTCAAACTCAAAATAAAGCACACTGATTGGCTGCTTCCGAGCATGTGCTCGGAAGCAGCCAATCAGTGTGCTTTATCTTGAGTTTGAGATTATTCTCAAGTTTTATAACCTCGAACCCTGGACAAGGTGGAAAGGGAATGATGCGAAGTCATCGGTGGTTCCCGAATCACCTTGCAAGGTCATTGTTTAGAATAGAGAGGCGTTACGTGGCTACTGTTGCGGATTTTATTATTGAACACAAGCAAATTCCTTGTTTGCGCTTCTTTGGCGTAGTCACACTGGTCTGGCATTCAACACAGGTAACGAAGACAACGTACATGGATCTTGCTTGTTCCGCTTATCAGGATAAGTTTGTTTCAGAAGTATAGTCTCACGGACCATCCGATCCCCGGCTCTTGAAATAGGAATCAAAAGTTTTACTGAATTCGTATGCATATTCAAGAAATACTTGAAAACAATTTTTGGACTACAACGTCTATGCAACGAATCGGTAAAGAAACTTATTCAAACACTGCATACATACTAGACGGAATTTCTTCAAAAATCTAGTCTGACTAAGAGGTATAACAAACTGCCGGGTCCGTAAGAATAATAGTTCCAAATTAATCTAAGAGATATGCGAAAAAAATCAAGTTTTTAGTACGTTGCCTTCGTTGCCTGTGATGAATGCCAGACCAGTGTGGTAGTCCTTGTTTCCAAAGAATTTATTCAGTTTTTTATCTGTAGAACGGAAACAACTGCTTTGTCCAGGGATCACATATTTAATAAGGTTATTTTGACATATTACGAATTTTAGAAAATATGTTGGTATACGTGTATACATGTCTGAGCCGTGTAAAATGAAACTTTACTGTACTCTGTTGCAAAAAGTCTCTGTTATCTCGTTCAGTGTAGGTGAAGCCTTCGTTCTGTGTTTGTCGCCTCCTCAGCATTCAAACATGCTGTGCGCGAAACCAAAGGATCTGAGCAGTATGTGCAAATGCGCAGGTTGGTCTGAACCTTTGCTGTTTTCAAACGTAATTAACACCAGATGTGAGTATCACGCGGCTATTTTCACCATTTTGGCTATCAAATATCACTTTCGATACCCATATCGTGTTAAAAATGGTGAAAGTGAACGTGATGGAAAAATATTTCTTGTAACTTAAGACTCGTATTTCCTATGGACTGAAATTCAGTCCAGTTCTGTGCGTGTATGACTTTTTTTTTTAAATTTTTCCATTGTCTACATTCTTAACACATTTTAATGAGAGGACTTCTTTGGATATGCTTTGAGTGGACTTCATTTTCGACAACTTTTAATAAAGCGACTATCACAAGAAACAAAGGCTTAGTATGGCACTATCTGTTGTGTTTTCTGGACTTTTATTGACTTTATTAGTTTCATTCAGCAGTCAAATATGTTCCAGTCATCCTGAGGAGGAAAGAGCTTCTGCTATCGGGGTAAGGGACATCTCTGATGTTTTGACTATGATATCTTCCATGGAGGTTAATTATCTACAAAATATAATCATTGAAATGAAAGATCATAGGGACCCTGTGACTAAAAGACAAAAGCGATCACTGTTTCGGTTAGGATTATACGCTGTTTCAGCTGTCTTAAAAGGAGCAGAATTGGTAGCTGTGAATGAATATACAAGAGTGTACACTAAACCTGGTGGATATCAACGAGCCATAAATGACTTTTATTCACTCAAGCCAGCAAATATCGAAAATGTTGAAAACATTTTCGAACCAAGTTCGACTATTACGAAAGGAGAGGTTGGCGATCGTACCATTCTGTTTGTGAAAGGAGATAAGTTTGAGCCCCCAAATCTTACGATAGTTAAAACTGGAGACATCTCGAAGAAACGGATATCTAAAGAAGTGATTATATACGGGCATCTAGAGAAGTGATCGTTTACATTAATTAAACATTTGCAGACAGAGCACAACAACCTGGCCACAATACAGTCAACTCTCGATAGCTCGAAGTCGAACTTATTCTCAGACTACTGATATCTCAAAGTAAATTTTCTGGTACCAGAAAATTTACTTTGAGATATCAGTAGTTTGAGATAACAGAAGCTGAAATGAAATAGATAAGGAAACAATTCCCTTTCTATATAAGAAGCTACTTTGAGATATCAGCATTCGAGATATCGAGAGTTGACATTATAATGTTTTGGTAGGTTTACAAAGCGACACATGTTGCACGACACAGAACACGGAATTAAATGACTTGAGAATAATTATTTGTTTGAGAAACTCTGAATTTTCAGTTGAAAGAGTTTCAGTGTGTAATGTTATTAAAATTTGCGGAGCATGGCATACGTATACTATACTCGAAAAAATATTAAAGGGTCAAACTTTTACCCCGCGGTTTCTGGAACATTTCAAACATTTGGTAAAATAATTCATTTCCACCTTTCTTTTCATTCATTTTACAAGTTTTGTACACATGAAGTTTGAAAATATAGCCTATATCTTGACCAAGTTCAGACTTCAATTCACACTACCCTCAAAATCAGAGTTGTTTAATGTCCATAGGGAACAAATTCACTAAAATTTTCGATTTCGCTAATTTATGGATTTTTTGAAAAATTGCTCGATAGTCATCAAGTTTAATCATTTTTAAGGTCAGCAAGCTATAAGAAGTTTAAAACTCATAGTAATTTTAGAAGTTATTCCCAACCAAACTGACACACTATCAATTCTCTAAGGGAATTCAAACAGCTTTCATTTTAGGGGTAGTTTGACTTAAAGCTTGACCTTGGTCAAGACAAAGGCTATACATGTAGGTTCAAGCTTCATGTGTATAAAACTTGTAAAATGAATAAAATGGAAGGTAGAAATGATTTATTTTACCAAATGTTTGAAATGTTCAAAAGTTGCAGGGTAAAAGTTTGACCCTTTATTATTTTTTTGAGTATATTGGCCATGCTCCGGGACCAATAACGTCATAGTTCTGTTACCATAGCAAATAAGAGTTCATATTGATGTCTAAGTGACGTCATCAAAACTTTATTCTGCAAAGTACTAAGCTCAACAGTTGGTAATTCCATAGTTGCTATGGTAACAGATCTATGACGTCATCTCACTTATAAATCGAAAGGAGCATGGCATACAGTGTATGCCATGCGCCTCTCGAATTTTAAGTAAGATGTTACCCGGAATTCATACAATGGCAAAGTGTGATTTTCTCAAACCTATAATTGATTCTCAAAAAATTAATTCTCTGATGTGTGTGTCATTCAACCACTGGGTTATGTTTAGACGATTAGACATGTTGAATGCAACAGCTTTGTGTCATGAAATGTATGTTTAGTGTCATGCAACGCGTGTAGCCCTGTAGATCCAAAATTTAGAGTTAAATATACAGATTGTTAGTTAAACAGAGTTTAAGTTGGAAGGGTACACCTTCAGGGGAAGCAACTCTCATATTTACCTTTCTTCTTAATGAGATGAATTCAAAAGAAGAATTTCCTGCTCTTGAAGAAATTCAGTTCTTCAAGAGTAGACTTTTTTTGGAAGACTTCGTCATCAAGAGGAGCAAAAAGGATATTACGAATATCGAGAAAACGTGGAGGTATGTCAAAATACCAAAACGTTGACGACCCTTAACGAGACCACGTCTTAACCCATCAATGCCTGGCGCCCCAAAAATGGGATATAGGCAAACAGTACAGACCCAGATCAGACGCCGCAAAACGCGGCGTCTGATCAGGGTCTACACTTTTGGCATACGACAAATGGATATTTTTCTTCAAAGTAAAGCAACTTAAACCTGACACTCCTTAAATGTCAAATGGACTCGTTCAATACATACAGAAAGAAGAGTCCACTAGGCATTAATGGGTTAAGCGGATAACTGTCTTACACTGATCCGGAGTCCTGCACCGGTCTTGCACCGACCCATTGTTAAACTTGTTGGTGGCAGTAGTACAGTCAACTTTTCCTATCTCAAAGTCAAAGTTCATCTCAAACTACTGATATCTCAAAGTAAATTTTCTGGGACCAGAAAATTTACTTTGAGATACCAGCAGTTTGAATAACAGATGTTAAAATTAAATGAAAAATGAGAAATTTGTCCAAACTAGAGTTTGATATTAGACAGTTATTTGAGGTATAAATGTTTTATATAACGAGAGTTATCTGTTTGTTTTTTATTTTTTACCGGGTTGGTTGGTTGGTTGGTTGGTTGGTTGATTTGATGCTTAACGTCCACGGTAAACAACTAAGGTCATGTCGGGACGGTCAGTTAACCTAACCACACTATTTTGGGGGACGGAACGGAACCGCTTTTAGCTTCATCCTACCCCATACGCACCCGCCCTCCTGGTTTCTCAAACTAAGAATTATTGATTAGTAAAATTAAATTGGTTGCTAAATTTGCATATTATTTTACGTAATAAAGCGCAATAATAATTTCCCTTTTCAGTCTCATACATTCAAATTGCGTTTTATTCCGCAAAAAGTCTATGTTCCGGTCCGCCAAATACCAATAGCCTTTATATCGTTCCTCCCCGGAATTACGGCAGAATACAATGTACTTTTTCCGATATGCCAAATATAGTCCGGTGGTTTATGAGTGAAATTTTGGATTTGTGGGCACTTTCGCGGCATGACGGGCAACCGGGCTCATTGAAGTCAGTAAACATACCTAAAACCATTTTGCCCGGTTGCCAGCTCAACAGACATCATATAAGGTCAAAATGAGGTCAAAGGTCATTTAGTGCATTTTTATATATACCAGTTTGTGAGTGAATTATTCAATTTATAGGCACTTCCGCGGAATAAGACGCAACTATGTCAAACGAAGTAAGTAAACATACCATAAAAGCTTTTGCCATTTTGCCGACGTCGTATTTAATCATTACTAGGTCAAAGGTCAGTGAGTACACTTTTGTATAGTGGTTTATTATACCATTAATTAAAAAATAGTCTTTTAAGTTACCAATAGCCCATAAGCCTGCCACCACCCATCTGAAGGAGAGACTTTCTGCACTGTTTGTTTTTCCAAAAGTATATTTAAGCATCACAATATACAATTCTGTGCTGTCTGACTGTCGGTGCGTTTGACAGTCATCGCCAATTTAAATACGTTACCATATAAATCTGCTGAATTCGTCTGTTCCTATACTTCTCAATCAAATAAATATTAAAACGGATTTAAATCTTGCTGTTTAAAAATTTGCGTTGCTTTTCTGTACAGTTATAACAGTTATCTCTTGTAGAGCATAACTGTAACCTACGTTACCGAGTTTTTCCCAGCATAATGGACAAACTATTATATTTTGGATAAAGTTACCATTTTTCTGAAACCAGCAAATATTCACCGTCCCTTTACATTAATGCAAGTAAAAACAAAAATTATGGTGTATCAAACCATGCAGAAACCTGCAGCGTTACATACGTTACCGGGCGTATGTTATCAGAAATCATAAACCAGAAACATGGAGAAAAAGCAATTGTTTTGTCCCAAGCATCTATATAATATTGCATAGCAGACCATTGTTCAAGGTCTATTTACCGAAAATCTTAATTCAGAATATTGCATCACCTCATCTGTTTAGGATAACGGTAGGACATTGTAGTACCGGCTCATAAGATGCTGTCTATAATATCAACGTGAAGTATGTTAGTCAAGCAGCTGGCACTACAAAATTGAAAGTAACAATTTATTGACAGAATTTGAACTTGTACTACAGTATTGATAGAGCAAATTCAGCTGAAGCACCGATATAATTGTCTTTGTATTAGTGGTTTTCATGTAGTCGACTAAGATAAAGATGCAGACAGAATAAAATAAGGAATCACTGAACGGCGAGCAATGACTCTCAAGAGGCTCTGTAATGACCCGAATTTCTAAAACCATGTCAATGCATCCTCTTTTCATGCCCTGTGGTGGTACAACAGTCTTTTGTAGATGTCTGGAAATAGACTGATCTGGATTCTGCCAGTGTCGATATAAAAGAATGAACTGCCTTAAGTTTACAATATAGTAATATCTCCAGAGGCATTTCGTACATTGAGCAGGTGCCATAATCAATGCTCAGGTTTTGCGGTGGCATAGATAGGTACCATGATGTCTGTTGATGTCTTTCAATAGCTTGGCCCGACACTACAGTGTTTACAGGCGTCTTCTAGTAGATTAAGATGCTACCCTTTTATCTATAGACCTCTTTGTAAACCTTATCTGCAGTGTTAAGTACGTTACGCAGTATGCATGAGCAAACATGGATATTAGCATTATTGAGTATGAGTTTGTGTCTGCCACTACAGTGGTATTTTAGCATACTGATATTTGGTGGCCAGAACTGGTATAATACTCACACAACATGACTTGTAGAAGAATGAAATGGTAAAACATAAATGTCTTGTAATTTATTTCGCCGGCACAGCAGTGGGAAACGTGACCATGTAGTAGGTTAACCTCGGATAACAATCGCCTTTGCTGTTTTCTCAAAATGCTTTCACTATCCCAACCTATTCAGATGAGCTGAGATACCAGAACAGGTTTAACAGTAGGTGATTTGATGCCTGAAGCTTGCATTAGAGTAAATATCTTGTAGTTGTAAGAGCTTGAAAAACGGTTTCAGGAATGTTTCATAGTAGATTGTATTGATGATTAAGTCCCCTTGGTGATTTGTAGTGTAGCTATATTTTCACCCATTCCCATCCATACATACATAAAGTCTATATATATTAACACCTTGAATTATAACTGGCTTTATTCACTTATGATAACTGTTAAACGACAAGTGTAGTATTTAGATTCCTGGCGAAATAGGGTATAAACCTTGGAATTGGGGATAGCTTGGACAATTGTTACAATTTTCACCCCGCTCCCACCCCCACCTCCTTGATTCATCTTGTTTCCTTTGTATTTATATAGTAAGCAGCATGGTTTGTTTTCTTCAATATTTTACTTGTACTGTATGCCTATTCATACGTAGACAAAGTTTCAAGCTACTTTTAAGACCTTTCTAAAAAATCAAGAGTTTTCAGGTACGAAATTAAAACACTTCCTATAACTTAAACTACAAAGGCTAATGCCTTTTAGTCAATTAAATTCATTATGAATCTCTAGGAGAGGCGATTCACATGGAGACCAACATAAAATCGTATGGCCAATAGCAATATTTAGATTCGATTTATCATATATGCTTCCCATAAACTTCCTATGAACCTATAAACTTGTCTGTGTTAACGTAAATTACACGCGATGCTGTAAGACTGATACAAATCGTATATGTTACAGTTTTGAACAACTTTGCATGTATAGCATAAACTCCCATTAGAATCAAAAGCACGAGAGGACGAGTTTCAAAATTCCTGTCGACAATTTTGATATTCTCGATTGAACATATAAAATACTCCTGTATATCTGAAAACTTATTCTAGACATGTTGATGTGTATTTTATGTCTAAAATAGGTTGAAAATGGATCATTGTCCACTTTGTAAACTTTATTAACTAGAAAACATCTATAGACACAAAACATGAATAATACCACATATTTTTATATCATTGAAGCTCTTAATATAGATTTATATGACTAATTTACCATTTTGGTAACGTAAAGTACATGAGATTGATTTATCTGCATTGTATTTTATATGCCTCACAGCTCAGTCTTAAAATTCTTGCATGTTTATGTGAAAACACCAAAAAAAATTATGGCTATTAAGTTGCATTAGATTTCAGATGGCAACTGTAAACAATGTATGTATCGTAAACAACACATGCTAATGAAACCAGCATTTTTTATGTAAATGTTGAGCTAGAAATAGATGATAGCTTACTTATAAAGATGAAATTTACCAAGTCTAAAAGCGTTGTTCATATATTTATGCAGTGTAGTCTTTGATTTATAAAATATTTAAGTTATTTCCATGAATGCATGTCTTTTACGAAAATAAGTGTACAGACGGACACAAACACAGTTTTAATTGAACAGAAATTGTTCAAGTATGCTTTACAATTGTCGCACGAGGTTTTTTGATGTGTTCAGCATTTAACTGCGGTGATATTTATGTCCCAAATGTACAATACCCATTTTCTAAACAGTTTTTCGTGATTTTGCACTTAATGACCTTTGTCCTCGTTTATACGGTACACAGTGGGCAATCAGGCTTGGCAACCGGCAAAAATCAAACGAGGACAAATCGGCAAGTATTTTTAGCATGGTTGCTAATCATGCCGCGAAAGTGCCCACAAACTCATTTACTAGAGCTCTTTTCTCGAATCCGCCACCTGACTAATAGTACTTTATAGTAAAACATGGATTCCTAATTTCTCGCCAAAATTACTAATATAGGCTTTTGTACAGAGTAATCGATTTTACTACATTTCTTTGATTCTAAGGTAAGCAAGAGATAAACAGGAGAAACAAGACCATTTGTAGAAGACGATTGATTTCGGTACATTGACCATTTTTTAATTCTAGATTTTTTTTTCTTTTCGCTCCACGCGGGAAAATTATTTCCCATAAGAGCATATAGTCAAATTCTAAGTTTTGGTACTGATGAGTCGAAGCTAATAGCGCAGCCCTAGATCAGGCTACAGCAGTCTGATTAGATTCTATACTGTTTGTCGTTCCATCCGCATCTCACTCATTGACCACAGATACAGCAAAACTTTATTTAATTTGTGAAACCCCAACATTTAGGCTTTCTTACCACATAAAATGCTTCGTCAGGAAGCAGAAAAATATAGTTACAGGCTAAAACAGAAATTTTCAGCGTGATGCTCTTTCACTTTTATACTTTTGAATTTTAATAACTTGCATGGTTTGATGGGAATGCATCAATATGGTCAGATGGTATTGTTTCGTTGAAATGGTATGGCTGCGCAACAAATGCTCTTCATGTGATAAAGTTCAAAGACGAATGTAGGTATGAGTCAGCACCTTTGTTATCATTTCCAGCTTTAGCAGGTATCTTGATTCCTTAGTACATAATGCAAAACAACTGCTCCATACTGCTCAGATTTGGATAAAAAGGAGATTTTGCTTACAAAATACAAAACTCAGTACAAAGTCAAAGAACGGACCCTGTTTCGAGAGGGCGGGAATTCAGATTCCCATTGAATTACACTGAGCCAACCCAAAGCCATATGCTCTAACTGCTGAGCTCTAACTGCCGTGCAGTATATATGTGCACCACACACCTCTTATAATAAAGAAAACAGAGGCTGTCAAAAATTATTAGTTTTCAAGACACGTGTTGTAACATTGCCACAAAAAGGAAACTTTGTGGTTAAACAGTTTTATCTACCGTTTACACAATGCTTACTCGTACATTATGTAAATGGTAAAAGCATTGATGTATGTTCCATTTTACTTAAAAACTCATCATTTGATACAAATTTTAAACACAGTAGACACACGTCGCGGAATCGCGCTCGTTCATAGCTAAATGCTATGATCATGAATACAGAAAGGAACTTTCGGAAATGAAGAAGCGGTAAAGTTAACTCAAAACTTGTGTAATCAATTTTCTTAATTAATTTCTCATTTATAAAAGAGTATCTGTAAAATCGAAGAATGCTATTCTGGAGCATGTGCATTTATTGATACAAGTGACCCTTCAGTCTTGTGTATCTACCTGCTGAGGCTATGAATTCGTTTTGGCATGGAAGAAGTAGCGTGTGTTTTGGATAAAACCTTGAAAATTTCAACTCATACCTGTATTGTATTACTCGATCGTGCCATTTTTCGGCCTGCCACGTGTTCTTGAAGAAGCAAGACCAGATATGAAGAAGAGGAGCTAGGTTTTATGACAGTATGGCGGGACAATTGTGGAAATTACGACCCGCACTTAAACAATTCACTCATCCTGAGACACATTCGGGGGTGGTCGTGGTTCGACAATGGTATTGTATTCTGTAGGTTCTGTAAGTATACTTGATATTTATATACAGCTGCCATGCTTAGAGTGTATGTATATTATCCTATAATGTCATTTGACCGGAGTGAAAATGATGGATTTTTTTATGTTACTTATGGAAAGTTTTTGTGTCAAGTGTCTATCTCCCCATATCAGGAAACTTTTCAAAGACGTGATTGTTGATATTCGAAACTGGGTAGATACTGTATATATGCAATAATTCGTGATAAAATATAATTGCTCTTCTTCATATCATTGTCCCGCTTCTTCATAGTCGATCCTCTTTCTTCATAGTTGATCCCTCTTCTTCATACCAGAAAGTTATTATGAGCATACGCGAATAAAGCTGAAAGTTTTATGGGCATATACATTAATTAAAAGATGGGACATTATCATAGAACTGTGACTCTTGTAAGCAGTAGGGCTTAACCTCTAAACAATGCATATTTTAGTCAAGAATATGCGGTTTCACTCAATACACACAAGACTGAATTCGCTTCAAAACACATTCAAAACAAAAGCGGACAAATACAGCCTTTCGACTGAAGGTGATAAAAATTAAACCTATCACCTCCAGAACAGCATTGCCCGAATTTAGATATTTGATTTAATACTCCTAAATAGACAACACGTGTGTACTTACAGTTTTGGTGTACCACTTCTTCATTTCCGGATGTTCCTCTTGTGCATTTGTGATCCTAGCATTTAGCTATGAATAGTTGCGCTCAACCGTTATATTTGAAATTTAAAATTTCTGTATCAAGTTTTTTTTATAAGGTAGGAAACTTAACAGCAAGGTTTAAGAAATGGGCTGCCAACATTACATTCTTGATTATCGGATCGAATTTGAAAACTGTTGGGGCTCCGTTCTAGTTTTCTTTTTCAATTTCTATTCTTATAAATATCGGAAAGGGAATGTCTCTACCCGGGGACCCGTAGATGAAATCAAGTTTTGAAACTTTGTTGCTGGCAGCTAAGTCAGGAAGCGTGTTGAGTGTTTAAGAAAATCTAGCATTTTATGCTACTATAAATAAAGTTATATTCGAGTAAGTCTTATTTCGTGAAAATAATACCATCGAAAAATGCCAGTGATCTTTATCATTTCAAAGAACCATTATGAGGATCGCAAATTAAATCCTTCGCAAATATTTTGATAATGCTTACTGTCGAAAATAAGCATTTACAAAATTTCACGATTTTACAGAATGTCAAAGTCACTACCATCGTCACTCAGATGTTACCTATGACTGCAATTAGATGTCTATACTAATTCACAAAATCAAGCATTCCGGAAACTCTAATGATTTGCAGTATGCATTTAGGCAGTGGATACATGTAAATAGTATCATTTGACATGTGAGCCAATTCACAAATAATAAGTTCTTATCACACATGCGAACGGCGAAGGTTCAGATAATTTGTGCATTCCTATTACTTCCCCAGAAAAACAACGTTGACTAAACGTTTATTCAACGTAATGACGTTGAGTCAACGTTGATTAAAATTTGTGTCAGCGTTGTGTGCTAGCTGGTAAGTTTTGATCCTGTAAAAACAGCTGAAACTGCTTTAATAATTCTCACTGCGAACATATACAGAATGGCTTGCGTCTATGCTGCTTGCATATGAAAGGACCAAGGGCCCTTTCGACGATAAAGTATGTTATTATATAATCTATAAATAAAACTCATTTCATTGGTTCAGAGGCTGATCACGTTCGGTAGACATTACTCCATGTCGCATTGTCGGTGACGTAACGTCCTAATGTCGCATGGCTGGTGACGTAAAGTCTTATTAGTGTGTCGTTACGTCAACCCAGATTTGACGTTAAATATATTAAAATGACAGACCCTTCAACCAAAATTATCATTATACATAATAAAATGATTAGTGACGTTTATTTCGGTGAACATGAAGTGTTATTGAACAGTAAATAATTCGCGTCGGTCAATATGAAGTTTACTGTTCAGTAGCACTTCATGTCCACCTCAAACAAAGGTCAATAACTGTATAATATGATTCAATAATATGTCATACCACATGAAACGGTTGCTGTACGTATCTGAGAAGATAGTCTGTGATTTCGCTCGGTCTACCTGGGCCCAGAATCACAATCATTCCTTAAGGTTAAGGTCACGTTAATTTTAAGGTCTGAAATTTCAAGATCGTGTTTATCATTTTATACTTATAATAATTATAAAATTTTAAGCTTCTGAATCCATTAGGGCTAACTGAATCGATTGAATACTACTCGTACTTCGAAAATTACTTATCAAACGCTAGTTTCCATGACACAAAATTACCTTCCCTCAAGTTAAGATGACCTAAACTTTAAGGAATGATTGTATTACTGGACTCTGGGGCTTTCGTTTTGTGTTTGTAGTCCTCTGAGCAATCGCGCATGATGTGTGCCCAAACCGAATGCACGGATACGCAGGCTAGTCTGGGCCTTTGCTGGTCGCACAGTTTGATAAAGTCTCATCAAGGTGTACAGATCACATACTATATTACATATTTACACAAAGCCATTCTGAAGAGAAATATAAGAAACTATCACTGTCAGGTTTTTGTACATGTACAATAAACGAACATCGAATTTCTATGACCGTCATTCCATAACTCACATGTCACTATACTAGGCAAACCAATAAAAGGAGAAACCATGGCATACCACGATAGAACCCACGTACTGAAGACCTGATGTACTGACTTCGGGCTACCCATGAGTGCCTATGATGCTGTAGTGGCTTGGAGCCTTAGGAACAGTCGGTGACGAAAAATTGAACATACAACAATACCACGACATAATGATATATCCATACGGCACACAAACCTGGGTCCAGGCCGTTTTTATAAAAGCACTTAAGTCGTTGCCATGCTATTGCTAAGGCTAAATTTCTGTGAAGGAGATTCCCTACAACTATGAAATTTGCTCCGGGAATCTCCTTTATAGAAATTCAGCCTTAGCAACAGCATAGCATCCACCTAAGTCGTTTTTGGCTTGTGGTTTCGGCCACAAGCCAGTATTCATGTCGTTTAGTGATACCGAGTTATTTTCGGAAGGAATGACGTCACGCTCATTCGGAAAATACCAGGAGGGTTGGCATATACTAAAATATGGAGTGGGGTCAACCTATGGAGTGGCGTGGTTTTTTGGAATGGTATTTTGGAGTATGCCTCACCATTTTCGGGCAATGACCAGTTGTAAAATGCAAAGGGGCATGTTCTAATTTCTCTCCTGGACTAGCCAGCTTATGTGAAATAACATAATAGCTTGCTTGAAAGCATAATACTATGAACCAAGCTAGGCCAAGCCACGTATACTTTGGGGAACAATAATTAAACATTATGGCCATACTGTATATTTATCCGAGTCAGCAGCATTAAGTCTTGGCAGTTTGAAAAAAAAAAAAAAAAAAAAAAAAGCCACTCCACTCCAAGGCCCCACTCCAAAGGTTGACTCCACTCTATATTTTGGTATATGCCGGACGATTTGTTCCAAACTTTTCGTACGTCATAAAATACACACAATTTCGCCTGCTACTTTGCCTCAGTGCATTTTTTTTATCCACATCCGACAAAAGAAAATATATAGGATCGCCCACATGGTAATGATCAGACTGCGCAAAATGCAGTCTGATAGGTACCTTTGTTGGTCGCATATGGCATAAAGCAGGATTCTTTTGTGAATCGCCGATATGGCATGTTTCAAGGGAGGTAATACTTATATAATTTGCAACAAGTCTTCGTTAATTTTGTATTACGCAGTAGACTAGTTTCTTAAAGGTAAAGATAATTTTTAAACAACATAATAAATATACAAATTTGAACGTAAATAATTACATGTCAGAGTGATAGCCAGCAGAATGTATATATTTTTGAAAGCTTGACGTATTACTGTATATTGACCTTTCACTAATAAAAAATAAATAAATTAAATTAAAAAATTGGATTGCACCAAGTTCAATTTTCCTAACAACGTGTTCTTAGAGGCTGAACCAGCCCTAGGAAACTGAACTAAAGTTCAACATACACGTTACCTCCTATCAACATAAGCAGAATTACTGCGTCAATAATTTAAATTACTTTATGGGCAAAAAATAACCATGTTAAGTCCTGTTACATGGAGTAAAATATGATGAAACCTAGAGTTGAAGTCTATTTCCAATATCACATAAGGACATGCTATCTCTCGCGTGTTTGCGCATTGTCACAAAAAACACTCAACCAAAAAACGTTAAGACGGTGATAATGCCGCAGACACAGGAACAGTAAAGTAATACACATGTAGATCTACCTAGTTTCTGCTAGTAGCAGGCGAAACTAAAATATTATCTGAATAGAAAATAAATCCGAGCAGATCAGAAATCCATCATTATGATGCATGTTTGTCAAGAACCTGCCCACATGCTTATGACGTATACAATAGTAAACTATAATCAGCTTCACAACACCGCATAACTCTATATTAGGCTACCTTTGCTAGTGTCGAGATTCCTGTACATGTGCACAGTTAGGCCTACTGGTCGCAGAAGCTAAATGTGACTGACTTTCACGGCGTATTGATGCTTTGCATCAATGTTTTCTTGTAACAGTCTCTAATGTTGCCTTTTAATTTCACCTATACAAATGTACAGAGAAATATTTACACATGTCGACGATTTCCTTAGATGAACCTATACTGGGCTGACGATGTACATACATCCATGAACAACACGCAGTCAAGCAATGTTACGCTTAAGCGACGTCACGGATTATTAGACGTTACGGATTATTCGATAAGTTGATATACGTCATGTCATAGTGACGGCTGTTGCACGTCATTACCAAACACGTTGGTAAATAGCTATTCTTCGTCCTTTCCTTTGCGTAAAATTAGCCAGAACTTCACAAATAAGTACCAAAATTGATGTGAAAACATAGTATAAATGTAAGAGATAAATTTCATTTTTCGGAAGTTCATGGAAGTATGAACACAATGGGTTCCGTGCTTTGTTGTTCCCAAATGTTGTAAAGCAAGCAAGTTATTATCTCAAACAATAGTAGCATGCATTTTCTTCTCAGAGTGTCAAAATTTCCTTCTAGTCACTATCACTGATGCTACTAAAACCAAAAATATAGTTCACTGAATATATATTTGTTGTCTTTTTTGATGCCAAGTTCAGATGTTCCAAGATTCCACAGACACAGGTTTGAAACAGTCTTTCCTTAAATATTGATTCAAACTAAATGTGACTTAGCAGCCATATAGAACAGACTTGAAATAGGTCCATATAGTAATTTTCCTTGAGACATGCCTAACGGCTTAAACGTTGGAAAAGTCTCCCTCTCTCTCTCTCTCTCTCTCTCTCTCTCTCTCTCTCCTCTGTGTGTGTGCGTGCGTGCACACGTGTGTGTGTGTGTGTGATTTGTCGCTTAACGTCCACGGTAAACAGCAATGGTCAATTCGAGACGGTCAGTTAACCTAACCACACTATTCCTGGGCAGGCTTAGACCTCCTAAGCGGTTAACCAGTACTAAGACCGGGTTTCGAACCCAGGGCCTCTGACTTATGAGTCAAGTGCCCTACCGATTGCGTAACAAGGCCCGTGTGTGTGTGTTTAAATATTTCCTCAATCTGTTTTTTTTTTTCAAATAAAGTCTACACTTGTTTTTACCTCACACCTGTAGATAATGCCACCATTCAAGAAGTTAAAGGCTCCATTGCTCTATCAGCATGAAATTTTTTATCAAGAGGTATCGCTGCAAGCTTCTCACTACAGTTTCGTAATTGTAAATGATCGTGATTAGGTAGCTTCAAAAAAAATAAAACATCCTTGAGTTTCACTTAAAATCGGTTTGAAAACTTATCTGGGTCATTTTAGTTGGCAACTAAAATGACATACTTTCGATTTCATGAAATGGTAAAAATACAATGTACACGCGTGGAGTCCCAATCACTATCTCGCCTATGTTTATATAGCATGGCCAGACGGGAAACCAGAAGAGGAAATTGTATTTTGTGGAGCGTTTTGTTATTTTTCAAAAACTTGTTTTCTCTACTTTTTGCCAGTTATATGACTCAATATATGCACACCAACCCACAATTTATTACCAAACGTGAAGGTTGCACCGCTTTTTACAATGATTTGAGTTTAGGCGTTTTTACCGCTGATAGGACTATTGAGACTTTGAGAAATTTTACTTTGCTAAATAAAAATTAGCAACAGAAAGTGCCCTAACAACTGGGTTTACTTGAATAAACAACTCATGAACATTTCACTGGCTTAGCTGGACAAGCCTTCCTTTTAAAAGGAAATTTTATATAAATACCGCCCCAGGCCGCCCCAGGCCGCCATTTACCGACTCATCATGGAACTGAAGCAAAGCTCCAAAATTCTCTCTGCATATCAGCCGCGTCCCTCGAGGAACAGTGTGCCCAGAGCAGGCGGTGACACAGGATTTAGCAGGAGGGATGCCTACCTTTTGCTTGGAGCTTTTGCTGTTCGCATTTGCCGTGTCATTTTTGGGGTATCGCTAGGCTAATGTCATCCTTTGACTGTTAAATACCGGTATGGCTTTTGATATGCATATCATGTTGACAAAGATGAACGAAAGCTGCACATGAAAATATTTTATTGTAACTTAAGAGTCCTATTTTCTGCAGACTCATATTAATATTATGTTCAGTTATGTGCGTGTATGCTTTTCTTATACCATTCTTTCAAAGTCTATAATATTATAAATAAAACGAACTAATAAAAGGACTTGTTTGAACTATTTTGAATGGACTGTATTTACGACAACAAGAGCTTAGGATGGTACTGTGCGACGTGTCACTCATGTTTTCTGGTCTTTTGTTGACTTTGATAGTTTTATTTAGTAGTCAGCCAGCTTTAACTGTAAGTCACCAGAAGGAAACAAATCCTACAATCAAGGCGAGGGATATCTCCGATGACCTGACTACGATATCAACAATGGAAGGTAACTATCTTCAAAATAAAATTGCTGTCAGAAGTAGTCTAGAGAACCCTGTGACAAGGAGACAAAAAAGATCACTTTTTCGATTAGGATTATATGCCGTATCATCACTCCTAAAAGGATCAAAACTGGTTGCAGCAAATCAATATACAAGAATCTACAGGAAATCTGGAGGAAATCGGCGAGCCTTAGATGACTTTTATTCACTCAAACCATCTAATATCGAACATACCAGAGATATACGATATGGTGATGTTACGAAAGGAGAGTTTTATGACCGTACCATTTTCTTTCAAAAAGGAAACCGGTTAAGGTCACCAAGTCTTATAATAGTTAAAACAGACAAAGTCTTGATAAGACGTAACCCTTCTGAAGTGATTGTTTACGACGATTAGATGTTTACAGATGCAATGCAACAACACCATAATGGTGCTTCAAACATATTAGAGTGAAACACATTCAGAGCGTTAGATAAACAGAACTTAAGGTGGACGGGAAGCAATTCAGCCATTTTTCTATATTCTTCCTATATGGGAGTCAACTCAAAGGATGAATTTGCTTTAGATGAATGGAAGCAACATGGTCATTTTCTTTTTAACCTCCTGGCCCCGAAGTTATAAAACTTTTTTCGTGCTCAACTCAGCTGAGCATGAAATTTTCTCTGCTGATAAATATGAAAATGCCAACTAATGTTGGCATTTTCATATTTATAAGCAGAGAAAATTTCATACTCAGCTAAACTGAGCAAGAAAACAACTGTACTTATCAGTAATTTGCTGTTTATTAGCAGGTAAAATTTCATGCTCAGCTGAGTTGAGCATGAAAAAAGTTTTATAACCTCGGGGCCTGAATGAGCGAACAGTGCAGCCCTATCTCAGACTACTGTTTGCCGTTCTATCTGCATCTTAATCATTGACCGCAGATACAGTAAAGCTTGTTCAATTTCTGAAAGCCAAACATTTAGGTTTTCTTACCACATAAAACACTTCGTCAGAAAGCAGAAAAGTGTAGTTTACGTGCTTAAGAAGAACATTTTCAGCGTTATGCTTGTTCACTTTCTATGTCCCAGCCAATAAATGGCGGAAGGGCATACAGAGTTTACCCTGTCCCTGTGTATGTATGTGTATTATACCAGAATCGTGTGCGGGCCATAACTTTGTACTGCATGGTGAGATTTTAGATTAATTGGAACAAATGATCACTATGACAAGACGACGTGTCGCGTTCAAGATTTCTTTCGCTAGCTGAAAGGTCACTGCTACACTGAGCTTAAAGTTTGTGCACAGGCTATAGTAAAAACATGTTCTTGTCCGGCCCATAACTTTATCCTGTATGGTTGGATTTCAAAATTATTCGGCGAAAATGACGATGTGTCATGTGCAAGAGCCATGTTGCTACCTTGAAGGTCAAGGTCACACTGTGGCCTTAAATTTGTGCATAGGGTAATGAAACATGTTCATGTCTGGCCCGTATCTTTGTCCTGTGGCTGGATTTCAAAATTCTTTGCATAAATAATTATCATAAGATAATGTATAGACTTTAGTGAAACAGGTTCATGTTTGGCCCATAACTTGGTCCTTTTGGTGACTTTAACTATAACATGCTCTCCAACGAAAACAATCCTGTAAAAGATCTTATACAATTATACGGCTTGAAACAACTGATAAACGAGGCAACTCACTACACCGAACACTCTGCTTCACTCATAGACTTGATAATGGTTCGGAATCCGTGCAATATTTTGACTAGTGGTGTAGCAGACCCTTTCATCCCTGATCAGATAAGGTACCATTGTCCAACTGTCGTCTTGCTGAAATTTATTCGTCCAACGCTCAGATCCTACAAACGGAAAATTTGGAACTATGCACGAGCAGACTTTGACAAATTTCGTGAGGTTCTTCGTGAACACGACCTAGAAACTCAAGTTCAGCACAATGATATTGATACCGGAGTCCAGCTAATAACCGAAGCTATCTTCGATGCTGCCAACAGATCAATCCCGAACAAAACCGCAATAATACGCCCAAATGATCACCCCTGGATCACATGCCATATTAAGAACCTTATACGGAAACGTAAACGTTGTCACAAAAAATTCAAAAACACCGCAAACATACACTACTGGGATAAATATAAACTCTTAAGAAATACAGTCGTTGATTATATTCGAAAATCTAAGAAAGATTATTTTGATAAGCTTGAGGATATGCTCACTAGCGATAATCCAAATCCAAAGTTATTCTGGAAAACGTCAAAACAATTTCTTAAAATCGGTAAAACCTCTCAGAATGTGGCTACACTTAAACTTAACGATGAATTTGCTGAAACTGACCTTCAAAAAGCTGAAATGCTAAACAAATATTTTGCTTCACAATCGTACGTTAATGATAACAAAAAAGTCCTTCCCCAACCTACAACTGTCTTTCACGACCCCTTAGATTTGTTCTTTATCACTCCCCAAAGCACAAAAGATGTTCTCGATAACCTTGACGCTAGTAAGTCCTGTGGACCAGACCTTATGAGTCCACGTCTGCTAAAAGAAGGGTCTTCCTTACTTGCAACACCGTATTCTATATTGTTTAACTCATCTTTACAACTGGGAGAGTTTCCGTCCCAGTGGAAAGATGCAAATGTAACATGTATCCACAAAAAAGATGATCGGTCTTTGCCCTCAAACTATAGACCAATTTCACTTCTCTGTCAAGCTGGCAAAGTCATGGAACGATGTGTACACAAAGAATTATATAACTACATTAATACACATAACCTTTTAACTCCCTTTCAGTCTGGTTTCGTCCCTGGCGATTCCACAACCTTCCAACTTCTACATACTTACCATACTTTCTGTGAGGCTGTAGACAGCGGTAAGGAAGTACGTGTCGTTTTCTGCGACATAAGCAAGGCGTTCGATAGGGTCTGGCATCGTGGCCTTCTGCACAAGCTGTCACAAATGGGCTGTTCTGAGAGCATTTTGAAATGGTTTTCTAGTTACCTAACTAACAGGCGACAGCGTGTTGTCATAAACGGACAAGCATCTCAGTGGACCTTTGTAAAAGCTGGTGTACCGCAAGGGTCCATTCTCGGACCGCTTCTATTCCTAGTTTATATAAATGACATTGTTAATGAGCTTAATGCCTCTGTAAGACTCTTTGCTGACGATACAAGCCTGTATATCATTGTTGATAATCCGAATACTGCAGCTGTAACATTAAACAATGACCTGAGACATATCAGCAATTGGGCTAGTGACTGGTTAGTTGATTTTAATCCTTCCAAAACAGTTTCCATGCTGATATCAAGGAAACGCAATCCTGTAAACCACCCTCCTCTTATCATGAACAACGTAGCATTGACATGTACGTCAACCCACAAACATTTAGGTTTAACTTTCTCAGATACATGTAACTGGACCAACCACATCACAAATATTACAGATGCTGCATGGAGTAGACTTAATCTCCTTCGTACCCTTAAATTTAAACTTAATAGACGTGCTCTTGAGAAAATTTATTTTGCATTCATAAGGCCCGTATTAGAGTATAGTGACTCAGTATGGGCAATGTCACTGCCGATAGTAAAAAACAGTTAGAAGCAATACACATTGAAGCGGCGAGAATAATCACAGGAGCCACTAAACTGTGTAGCACGGAAAAACTCCTGTCTGACCTTGGGTGGGACTCTTTACAAAATAGACGCAACAAACATAAATTAATAATTCTCTACAAAATTCTCAACGGCCTTACACCTGAATATTTGCAAAGCATTGTACCCCCGCTTGTACAAAATACTACGAATTACAATCTCAGGAATTCTGACAATCTTCGTAACATCCACGCTAATACAAATCTTTTCTACAACTCTTTCTTCCCTTCTACCATTCGCGCCTGGAACGACCTTTCTGAAGATATTAAAAACTCACCATCTGTGGCGTCTTTTAAATACCGTTTAAATAGAGACATACACACGCCACCCAAATACTTCAACGCTGGTTCCAGAATGGGCCAGATACTTCACGCACGAATACGGATGGAATGTAGTGCTCTCAATTCACATTTATACAGAAAAAATATTGTCCCTAGTCCTTCATGCACATGTGGTGAATTCGAAAGCGCACATCACTTCTTTTTTAAATGTCCTAACTACTCCAATGTAAGAAACATGTACCTACCGCGTAATTTAAATGAATTAAACACACATCAGCTACTTCATGGAATGGCGGACGTTCCTAATTTTGATAATGAACGCTTATTTCTGCAAGTACATGATTTCATAACTCACTCGAGAAGGTTTATTTAGAAATCACGGCACATCTTTCACCCAAATATAGATCTAAGCCGGTTGCAGCAGGGGTGGCGGGAACTCGGTCAACAGTGAATAGAATCATATTTATTTATTTAAGTCAATCGCACTGGCAGGTTACTCCTCTAATCTTTTCACTTGTTCACGAAACAGATATATTTTCTGTCTAAACTTATCCTGATTCAGCTTGTGATATCATAAGCCAGTGCGGTCATACTGTTGTATTTATTATTATTATTATTATCATTATTATTATTATTATTATTATTATTATTTTGTCACGGTAGACACTTGTATCTCTTCATGCTAGACTGGCAAATGCTACTCGTATGCATGTGCCTGCCGAAGCTCCGCGGGGACAGGTGTCTGCGAAAGGCTTGTCTGTACATAGGTTCTTCCACACAGTCCCTGTGCACCTGGTCCCCGTGGAGCTTCGGGGCACAAAAGCCTGCGAAGAGTATTTGCTGGCTACGGATATGTGTTTAGCTATGTAGTATTCTCTGTTTTAATCATTTTTTGTTTTCATTCCTTTCACCTGATTTACTTGTTTTCTTTCCACCATTCACGTATGTTGCTGTATTCATATTGTTTCAGGAGATGATTTAAATAAGCTTCAGCTTTCTATCAGATCCTGTACCATATAATATTATGTACAATTGTATAGCAACTTAATTGAATAAAATATTGTTTAAACCAACTTGGTCCTGCATGGTGGGTTTTCAAAATTTGTTTGCGTAAATGAGGATCGTGATAGGGCAATGTGTCATGTGAGAGAACCATATCGCTAGCTCAAAGTTCAAGGAAACACTGCGCGCACAAACTTTGAGTATAGACTAAATAGAGAAATCGTTCTCGTGTCTGGCCTATAACTTTGTTCTGCATGCTGAGATTTCAAAATTATATGGCATAAATAATTATAAGGGCAAGACAATCTGTCTCTTGTAAGAACCATGTTGCTAGCTCAAAGGTCAAAGTCAGAGTATGCACTTAAACTTTGTGCGTATGCTACAATGAACACCTGTGCAAATCCTGCCCATAACTTTGTCCTGCACGGCGGAATTTCAAAACTATTTGGCAAGACGAGTTGTTGCATGCAAGGAACACGTCACTAGCTAAAAGTTCAAGGTCAAAGTGTGAATGTTAACTTGTTAACTGAGTGACTCGGATATAATGAAAACATGTGTCAGAGGTTTGCCTGCAGAATAAATGAACTTCTACCTATATTTCATGGTCCCTTGATTTCCCCTTTTTTATTATACAAGTCTGTCTCTGTAAACCGAGCTATCCTACAAGTGCGAGTACTTTAATCAAGGCGCTATCTTACTACAAGGAACACGTCACTAGCTAAAAATTCAAGGTCAAAGTATTTCTAGTATGCTTTTGCATTTTACTAACTTGCATGGTTTGATGGGGATGCATCGATATTATCAGATGGTCAGTTTCTTTTGGCATATCTGCTCAATAAAATGCAGTTTGTATGATAAAGTTCAAGGACGAACAAAGATATGGGTAAATAAATAGAAAAGCACCTTTTATTTAATTTGAGCCGCGACACGACAAAACCAACGAAGTCCAGCAAATACTCAGATCAGCCTCGGCACTAGCCCAGTCTGATCAGAGTCTATCATGTTCATATGGAGCTAGCATATACCCTTAGCTACCCTTTAAGCACAACAGCCAAGACTAGTCAGACTGGGCGGATGCCTAGGCTGATCTGAGTCATCACTGGGCGCATGTCACTTTGTTGGTTTTGTTGTGTCGCGGCTCATTTTAAGCTTTTTCAGATATCTTGAGTGTTTCCTAAGAACATAATGCCAAACTGCTCCCTTTTGCTTAGATTTTTTTTATAAATTAAAGTGGTCAAAGTAAGGATTTTGCTTAAAGAATACAAAAGGAGGATAGGTGAAAAAGGAGGATTTTTCTTAATAAAAATTCAGTGCAAATGCAAAGAACTGATCTTTTTCAATAACCCATATTTCGAGTAGGCGGTGCATCAGATTCCCATTGAATTACACTGAGGTTAACCCAAAGTCATGCTGTAACTGCTGTGTTCTAGCTGCTGTGCAGTGTATATATACACCAGAAACCTCTGACTATAGAGACTGTCAAATTGGAATCGTTTTCCAGACACGTGTTGTAGCATTGCCACAAAAAGAAAACTTCTTGGGTAAACAAAGTTTTATTTATCAATTACACAATGCATAACCGTTCATTATATAAAGTGTAAAAACATTTATTTATGTTTTATTTGACTTAGAGCGTATCATTTTATACACATTTCAAACACAGTAGACAGTTAGTGCACAAAACCCGAAATTTCTGTATTTTTTGGCTTCGGTAATTAGTTTATCAGCAAGGTTAAGAAGTCAGCTGGAAAAACATAAACATGCCATGCTTAATTATGGGAACTAATTTAAACATTGTCACCTGATACAGTTAACATTCTTAAATGAGATCTTGTTCCTGATTGGACAATGATACAAAGGCATACTGTAAAATATGGTATGGTTTGATGGATTGGTATGTGGTATGGTATGAAAATCCTATACCATACCACATACCATACCAAAAGGCCATACCAAAAGTATTATTTGGGCTTTATACCCATCATTATCAAATGCATGACAGCAATGTTAACAAGATCACCATTGGGTGATCTTGTTAACATTGTTGTCAAGCATTTGATAATGATGGGTGTAATGCTTATATAGAGGTGATTTTGTTAACATTGTTGTCATGCATTTGATAATAATGGGTATAATGCTTTTATGAAGGTCAGACTGCTATTGACTTTCAGAGACTACAGATCTTGATTAAACTACAGGTCAATCATACTTTTGGTATGGCCGTTTGGTATGGTATGTGGTATGGTATAGGATTTTCATACCATACCACATACCAAGCCATCATACCATACCATATTTTACAGTATGCCTGATACAAAACACTAAAATCTGACTGTACTCGTAATTGATATCTTCTCGGGGGCTCCACCATCCCTCGAAGACATAATTGAGCCGCGACACGAGAAAACCAACAAAGTGGTCGTGCGCCCGGCGCAGACTCAGATCAGCCTGGGCATCCGCCCAGTCTGATCAGAGTCTTCCCTTAGCGCTTTAAGGGTAGGCAAGGGTCTAGGCTACCTCCATGCGGACAGCGAAGACACTGATCAGACTGGGCGGATGCCCAGGCTGATCTGAGTCTGCGCTGGGCGCACAACCATATTGTTGGTTTTCACACGTCGTGGCTCAATTATCAATTACTCGTACAGTCAGACTTCTAAATATTACTAATTAGCCAGGAGAGACGTTGACTAGATTTTATCGGATGTGAGCAAAATCTGAAACTCTTTTGCTGGCAGCTGGTCATGAAGATTGTCATAAGACATCTAGCATTTCATAATACATCAGGTAATATTCGAGATAGTCTAATTTTGGCGAGCTTCCATGGAGGTTCGCGAAAATAAATCTATCGCAAAATGCCCATTACCTTTATGATTTTAAACAACCGTTATAAGGAATGCAAATTTAAACCTTCCCGATTATGTTTTTAATACTAACTCTCACTCGAAAATAAACGTTCACAAGTAATTCACGATTTACAGAACGTCATAAGGAATCTCTTGAAGTCTATCATCGTCACTTAGACGTTTACTATGACTGCAAGTAGATGCTAATACTAATTCGCAAAATCAAGCATTCCTAAAACCCCGACGATTTGCAGTATTCATTTCACATGTAACCTGAGCAGTATTACATGTACATCGTATCATTTGACATGCGCGCCGCTTCAGAATAATGAATCTCATCACACATGTGAAAGGCGAAGATTCAGTTCGGTTGTGCATTCATCATCCTTACCCAGCCGGGCGGCTCACACCATAGAAACAACGCTGAGTAAACGTTGATTCAACGTCATGACGTTGCATCAATATAGGGATCAAACATATATCCTATCAAAGATATCTTACATCCTATATTAGATATCTTATATAGGATATAAGATATCTTATATGTTATAATAGGTATCTTATATGTTATACGTGGGTCAACCAATAAAGAAAGAGACTTTTTCTCTAGCTCAGTGAATTTACATGCTAGACTTATGAAATTTCGTACATACCTGGCATGTCTTTTCGGCTGCTCACATGTGCCATTTTCGACATGTAACATAATTCCATCTTTTGTTGCTAGGCAACATTAGAAGACAGAGCAAACACGCATGGACGGCTGAGTATAGGTGGTTACCATGGCAACAGAGTAAGATGTATGGTACATTTTTCTATTAATACTTATATATCCTCATGCAACCTGTCTGTAACCAATAGGTGATAGTAAAATCCCAGAGTCTTAAATTGTTACCATGGAAACAAGCTGAAAAAAATTAAAGTTTTCAAGAATTTCTGTTGTTTTTGGCTGACCTATTTGCTTTAAAGGTCAATATCAAATGGTCGAGGGCATTCAAAACAAATAAGGTTTTGTTCATGTAAATGTAATTACAATCAGTAGCACATAACCATTAATTTTGTAGACTATTATTCACTAAATCCGTTACCATAGCAACGCAAAGCAGCGAGTTAATAAAAATCGGGTAAATCGGTTGCTAGGCAACAAAAATAGAGCATATGCATAGCTGGTTCTTGTTTTACAGCCTTTTATATAAAACTACGATTGTTCAGTAGAAGTAACAATATAAAGAGGTTAAAAGCCATCTATGATCGAAAATAAAAGACTTTACATGACCGATGGTATGCAAAAAGTAACAAAATACGTGGCCATGCATCTTCAAGTATCTCCATAAAAAAAACTCCGTTTCTATGGCAATTGAACAGTCACAAACACATTGGCTCTATTCCTGAATGGCTAAGATGTCATACTATTATTGTGGTGACTTTGAACTTAATCTATGTACAGATTTTCAGACTACGAAGAAAGTCTCATTCTTTATTGGATGACCCTCGTATATCTAATATATCATATAAGATATCTTTTTTATTATATGAGATATCTTTTATATATAACATATATATATATAATATATCTCATATAATAAATAAGATATCTTATATGATATATTAGATATCTGATATTATAAATAAGATATCTACATTCATAATAGATAGTTAAATGGCTTGCCATACACGTGGCACTAGGCAAGACAGTAAAATAAAAGGAAAGCCATGGCATACCACAGCAGAATTATATTTCTCCCACCTTTGCATATATAAGATAGGCTTTCAGCTCACATTAGGATATAACAATCCATCATGAGTGTCAATGTAGGATAGGGAAATCTCACCCGAGGGGTCGGAATTTCAACCAGGGACGAGGCTTGCCGGTGGGAGAAAAAAAAACCCATCATGAGCCAGTCCATGTAGGCTAGGTAAATCTCACCCTTGTGGTCGGAATTTCAACCACGGACGAGGCTTGCCGAGGTTAGCGGATTTTAAACCTCAAGTCGGATTAGGCTTCAAAACAGGAAAATTTTAACTTTTTAACCAGTGATCTGAAGTAAATTGTGAACCATATGAAATTGTATCCCCACGCCCCGCCCCTCCCTCCCTACACACACACACACACACACACACACACACACACACACACACACACACACACACACACGACTGATAATAAATGACTCGTCTGTAATTGCCATTTTGGGTTATCGCTTATATAATGTCATCCTTTGACTATCAAATACCGGTATGACTTATGATATGCATATCGTGTTAACAAAGGTCATAGCCGACTGCACATATTTCTTGTAATTAAGAGTCCTATTTTCTGTGGACTAATATTCTGTTCAATTTTGTGCCTGTTTGCTTTGCTTTTTACATTCATTCAAAGTCTTTAATCTTAAGAAGAACTAATAAAAGGAATTGTTAGATTTTTACGAGTGTGTTGTCTTTACGATAACTATCACGAGAATCAAAAACTGAGGATGCTGCTGTGTGGCGTGTCTGTTACGTTTTCTGGGCTTTTATTGGCTTTGTTAGTTTTACTTAGTGGTCTTACAGCTTTTACTGTAAATCCACGGAAGGAACCAAATCTTACAGTCAGGGTAAGAGACATGTCTGGTCACCTGGCTATGATATCAACCATGGAAGGTAACTATCTTCAAGATGAAATTGCTGAATTGAGTAGACTTGAGGACCGTGTGACAAAGAGATAAAAAAGATCACTCTTTCGATTAGGCTAATATGCTGTTTCAGCACTCCTAAAAGGAGCGAAAATGGTAGCCGCAAACACTGATACGAAAATGTACACCAAATCTGGGGGATATCAACAAGCTGCACGTGATTTTTATTCACTGAAGCCGTCGAATATCGAAAATATAAAACATGCCGATACACAAGGTGGGTTTCTTACGAAAGGAGAGGTTGTCGATCGTACCATTCTATTTCTAAAAGTGAACAAGTTTAAGCCACCTAGTTTGACGATAATTAAAACTGAAGAAATGTCGAAGAAACAGGCAGCGAGGGAAGTGATAATGTACCGTAATTAGCCCATTTGTGCCCAGTGGTGATGATAACTGATTTGGGACAAAGACAAAAATCTGCATAAAACGCTGAAAATACAACTGATCTTCCCAAAACTTAGCAGTTGTTTCTCATAATTTAGAATCCCAATATGCAGGATTTGTTGATGTTTAAAAATGTTTTTGTAAGGAAAGATCAAAGGATAATTTTCTGCGCAGAAATCTAAAATAATGATATCGTTATTGAAAATACACTTAGTGCTGAGGGTACCTTGTTGCATTACAAAGAGCGTCCTAGCAATTATTTTTTCTAACACTTTCACACATTATCAGGCTGGGCAAATAAAAAAGACGAAGCCTGTGTCCAAATTTTTTTTATCAAAACACACAGGTGAGTCTATTTTAACAAGGTTGAACAATTTCATTTACAACCCTGTCATAGTAGCAGTAATGAGTTATTTATATTGTAGGTGTTATATATGTATGCTTGCCTACCCTATATTTAATGTATTCATCCATTGTACATGCACTTTGTACATGGCTGAACAATTGAGAATAAGCTACTGTTTTCATCTGGTCTACCTTACAATTTGAGAAAAAGTTGGATTAAATAATTGCTAGGATGCTCTTCATAATGCATTTACGCACCTTCAGCGTAAATTTTCAATAACGATGTTATAATCTTGTTGTTGAAAATATATTAAGGTGGGATAATTCTTCAACACCACAGTTCGTCACGGTTAAAGTTTGATCAACACGGACGGGCATTTACAATGACGAAACAGTAATTTCAGCGATACCTCGCGATAAAATATTTCATGCATTTATACCACAGTATAAGTAAGTTACAGTAAGTTTATAATGCAAGAACTGGTTTCGCAATATTGTATTATGATTCTGATGGAACTATAAATATCATTTTCATCTTTATCATATTTGTAATCTTAATTTGCCTTTCATGATTTTTTCTTCAAAATGATTTTGTTATCCGGGCCCCTTCCCCTCCATCCCCCGCCCGACGTTAAATTTTATGTTCGCTGATATTCTTTTCTATTACCTCGAGCTTTCATTACCCTTTGGTCATTATGGATGACGCTTTAAACAAAACAGACACTTTTGTCCGAAATAAAGTGTTATAAAATTATAAAATTACCTAAATATTTTTGTTGGGAAACTGAATGACCAATTATCATTGGATTAAATATATAGCAAAAATACAATGTATAGGACGAGGATCCCGCTCCTTGTTTCGCTTTTTTATATTTTAGTATTCGATGGAGAACCAAAACAAATCGCTATTTAGGACAGATCTGTCAGGTTTCAAAAATTCTGACTACGCCCCCCGACCCCTTCTCCCACCCCGCCCACGCACATGCGCGCTTTATTGTATGCATATTAGCCAATGTAAGACATTCCGAGGAAAAGTACAATGCTTTTCATCCTTTTCATAATGATATATTTTCACGGGCTTTACACGTGGTGGAACGTTTTATGACTAGTCTATATTTGAGCTTAATGTGCGCTAGTCTTACATGTATGTATAAACTGAGAGCAACTGCTGAAAGTCGTATTCGTTTTCTTTACGGATGCAAAATGTCCTTGAAAATGTGTCAAGGTCACCAAATACTAAACATGTCTTAAGTCTGTCACAACGATATATTCATGCAAGTCTGATGAATATCTGTCAATTTTGGATCAAGATATAACTATTTTTAAGAGAAAAATGAGCATTTTAAGTAAGCTTTTGACCTTGAAAATGGGGTCAAGGTAATTAAAACACAGTAAACACTTGAGAGTGTCTTAAAGGTATATCTATGAAAGTAAAGTGGAAATCAAGCCAAAGGCTAATGAGATATATCAACCTTAGTGAAATTTTTACATATCTAAATCCTCCTGAGACCTTGAAATGAGGTCAAGGTCACCGAAATCTGATCAGCTCTTTATCTAGTTCCAGTGATGTATCCATGCAAGTTTGGTTAAATTCCATCCGTTGGTTTAAGAGATATTATGGGTAATAGAAATTGCCATCTAAGTCCTCCAATGACCTTGAAAATCAGGTCAATGTCACCAAAATCTAATCAGCTCTTAAGCTAGTCCAAGTTTTGTATCGAAGCAAGTTTGGTGAAATTCCATCCATTGGTTCATGATATATTGTGGTATTAGGAAATTGTCATCTCAGTCCACCAATGAACTTGAAAATGAGGTCAAGGTCATCAAAATCTGAAGAGCTTTTAAACTTGTCCCGATAATATATTTATGCATATTTGATGAACTTCCATTTATTGGTTCAAGAGATATCGTGGGTACAAGAAATTGCCATCTAAGTCCTCCAGTGAAAATAAGGTCAAGGTCACTAAAATCTAATCAGCTCTTAAACTTGTCCCAATTATATATCCATGCATGCTTGGTGAAATTCCATGCGTTGGTTCAGGAGATATAATGGGTACAAGAAATTGCCATCTAAGTCCTCCTGTGACCTTGAAAATAAGGTCAAGGTCACCAAAATCTAATCAGCTCTTAAACTTGTCCCAATGATGTATCCATGCAAGTTTAGTGAAATTCCATCTATTGGTTCAAGAGATATCGCGCATGCAAGAAACTGTCACGCCGACGCCAGGGATCCGCACTGAAAACAATATGTACCCCCTCACCTTTGGAGGGGAGACATAATTAAGTCCACTTAATGCTGAGTTCCCAAACATGTTATGGCTAGCATTATGGCGATTTTAGAATACCACTGGTGACTGAGTGTCCGTCTCACCTATTGGCTACACACCAATATAATATGTCATTTTGCCCATATCACTGGATGCCATGTGTCTATTGGGAGGTGTGGAAAGCTGACATGGCATTATAGGCTTGGGAACAAAACGCACAAATGCCTTTTCTAAAATGTTGTTTTCAGTAGCATGTCAGATGAAATTTCTCAAGGGCAAAGTGTAAGTCACCTATTCTCAGAATAGAGAAACAATAAAATTTCAAAAACATGAAATATTTTGTCTATGGAAAAACATTTTTTCTTTATTTTATACATGAAGATATATACTGTGAAGCATATCTCATGTACTCGATATCAAGTTTGCCTGAATGAAATTAAACATTTCAACAACTGTCTGAACAACCAATAACACATGTAAGTACGTTTCAGCAACCTGTAAGAAGTACTGAATTTAAATATAAGCACTGCTTATTTCCAATTTTTGGACTCGATTTACAGATCTGTTTAAACCAAAAGCGTCTAGTTATGTCAAGTAATGTAACTACTGGTTGTATATGTATAAAAATAACGTTTGTAATCTCGTGCGTCAGGGACACTTTGTCTTAAACACTTCGAAACTTTGAAAGCTGTGCCATTTGTAACTATTTCTACCCTTTTCCATCCATTCGTCCGTCTGTCCGTATGTGCGACTTTAATATTTGGCGTAAATGTTTTGCTTTAAATGCTCTAAAATAACGACCTTAAATTAAACTTGTTCCATCTTATTTAGTGCTATTGCAGGATAAATATACATGTATATACTAATTTACATCATTTGGATGACCATGTTAACCTAAGGTCGAGATCACAGACTTAGAAAAACGTGTAAAAATTGCGTCAAAACTTCTGATGTGGACTAAGTTGAAAAATGGGTTTGATATATGATTGTTTGTCTGTCCATCCATTCATGAGTCCTTCAATATTTGCATTAAAGTATTATTAGGTTGGTTTCATAAGGCGGTTGTGCTGGTGGGAGGTATGCGTAAGCCCTTGCTTACATGTTTTAGTTTTGTTGTGCATCAATAGAAATAAGAATACAAACACCAGTAACGTAGCTTACATAACGTAGCTTACATCATACATTGTGACTCAGCATATTTCGTGCAAGGAATTGGCTGGCTAAGAATTTTTGTTAGCATTTTCACTTCCTGTGTAAGCAACTATAATAATGCTCGGGACCTATATTTTATTCAGAACCCTGATAACGTAGCTTACATCCTTATCCATTCTGATAAAGGTGTGTTGCTGAGAGCAGCGATGCTTTACATGATATGTAATGTATTCGTACATGTGGTGAATTATTCATTTTAACAGTCATAAATGCATGAAATACTACTTTATATTGAGGTGGAACATGATTTTTGCTTGCTTGCGGCTCTTTAGATGCATATAACGTAGCTTACATGGATTTTCACGACAGTGCTGCTAACAAAACAGAAATTGCCAAACAAGTGTGATACATAAAATACTGTATCAGCTTTAAATGAAAGCATATTAGGTACTAATTGGAGCTTTCGTTTTGAGTGTAAGTGCCAATATTTTATAGCAATTAGGACGTAATTATGTGTACGATGCAAAACGACATGCATTTTTATTCAATTATCTGCCTTTTTAACCATTATAATGGAACAACCTTGTCATTACAATATTTTAATCTGTTATTGTAAATGAGTAAACACATCTGTTACACAGAGTAAAAGTGTATATTAGCAACTGGTTATACTTCTTATAAGTGTTTAGACTACAAGACATCAAATTTAGGCACTTGACCCTCTATTCTGAGAATAGGTGAAGTACTGAATCATATCAATCATTCAGCAATAGTTTTAGCTGGTTTGCAGATGTTTCTTTTTTTGCTCTTGAAATCGCTACTAGATGCTTTTTGATCTGGAGGTCTCGAGTTTGATTTCTGCTGGAGGCAGAATTCTTCTCAGACGTAAACAGCATTCGATTGCACACAGAGTTTCATAAATACCATTCCATCATATTGATATCATATGACTGAAATGCTGTTGAAAAGGATGTAAATAGCAAGTCATCCATTCGTCTACCGGTTAGAGAGAGAGTCGAACAATTACAACTGCTTTATTTCGGCTGCGAGAATTCACAGATATAAGGACCCAGGACCCTATTGACGATCAAAGACGATAAACTTCGATCAAATATTATGCAGAGATGATCCCAACCGGCAAATGGCGTCGTAGTAACGTCGAACTAACGTCGATGCGATATGATGACGTCGCATCGACATCACTACGAAGCCATTTCGATGTCACGTGCCCGCTTGGTTGTGAGCCGTGTCACAGAAAAAGGTTGCTATATGTATTTGCAAAGAGAATCTGTGATCTCGTTCAGTCCAGCTAAAGCCTTCGCTTTGTTTTGACAGGCTTCTAAGCATTCATATATGATGTATGGGCAAACCAAAGGATTTGGGGCCGTATTTATAAAACGACTTAAGTGGTTGCTATGCTGTTGCTAAGGCTAAATGTCTTTGAAGGCGATTCCCTACAACTATGAAGTTTGCTCTGGAGGAACAGTCTTTTCAGACTGTTCCTCCAGAGCAAATTTCAAAGTTGTAGGGAATCTCCTTGATATAAAGTCAGCCTTATCAATAGCATAGCAACCACTTAAGTCGTTTTATAAATTTTCAGACTGTTCCTCCAGAGCAAATTTCAAAGTTGTAGGGAATCTCCTTGATATAAAGTCAGCCTTATCAATAGCATAGCAACCACTTAAGTCGTTTTATAAATACGGCCCCTGAACTAATTGCGAGAAGGCGCAGGCTAGTCTGAGTCTTGGCCGTTCGCATGTGCCATAAATGCCATTTTGAGGGTATTGAGCGGCTTATTTCATCTTTGACTATCAAATATGGCTTTTGATATGCATATCGTATTAACAAAAAGCAAACTGAAAATATTTTCTTGTAACTTAATAAACCTATTTTTTGTTCAATTTTGTGCATATTATATGCTCTTTCAGCGTCTTTAATCTTTATAAGAACTAATTAAAGGACTTGTTAGCATTATTTTGAGTGGACTGTCTTTACGAAAGCTATCACGAGGAACAAAAATTTAGGATGATAATCTCTGGTGTATCTGTTCTGTTTTCTGGGATTTTATTAACTTTATTAGTTGTATTTAGTAGTCAACCAGCTTTAACTGTAAGTCTACGGAAGGAAACAAATCCTACAATCAAGATGAGGGATATCTCTGATGACCTGACTATAAAATCTTTCATGGAAAGTAACTATCTTCAAAATAAAATTGCTAAAATAGGTATCCCTGAGGACCTTGTGACAAAGAGGCATAAAAGATCACTCTTTGGATTAGGATTATATGCTGTTTCAACCCTTCTAAAAGGAGCGAGAATGGTAGCCGCAAACACTGATACGAAAATGTACACCAAATCTGGGGGATATCAACGAGCTGCACGCGATTTTTATTCACTCAATCCATCAAACATAGAAAAAATAAAACATGCCAATATACAAGGTGGTACCCTTACAAAAGGAGAGGTTGGCGATCGTACCATTCTATTTCTACAAGGAGACAAGTTTCAGCCACCGAGTTTGACGATAATTAAAACTGAAGATATGTCGAAGAAACAGGCAGCGAGGAAAGTGATAATGTACCGCAATTAACCCATTTGTGCTCAGTGGATTCTTCTATCATGTTAAATTGGATCAGATTCTTCTATCTTGTTAAATTTGTCATTTTAGATGTTTCTGGTTTAGTTTATTTTTATCTTTTTAATTTCTAACAAGAAATAACAACCTGCCTTATGCCAATAGTACAGACGTTTTGTCGCGTTATGCGGCGTCTGATCTGGGTCTGCACTGTTTGCCTATGTCCTATTTATTGGACATTATTGAAGATACTGTGCAGAGCCAAGATATTGGTTCCGTATTATTGAAGTCGCTGTTATGGGAGAGTAGCTGTATGTGTTATATAGGTATATCTGCCTATCCTATATTTAATAAATGCATGCAGTATACATGCACCTTATACATGATTGAACATTTGAGAATAAGCTACTGTTTTCATCTAGTCTACCTTAAGATTTGATAAAACAACGGAACAAATAATTGCTGGGATGGCCTTCGTAATGCATATACGTACCTTAGTCCTAAATATATAATGACTGAATTAAATTTTCAGATTTTGCACAGAAAGTTATTCCTTCTGATCTTCCTCTGTAAAACACTTTTTTTAAACAGCGTGTCGATCTTTTTTGTCCCCCGCCTTTTCGAAGAAATGCGAGTGGATATAGTATTCGGCTTTCCGTAGTTCCGTCCTTCTGTGGTTACATGGTTCCGGGGGTCCATCTCCCCATAACAATAGGAACCTTGTGTGCGCAACTCCTCCTACAGTTTTTAAACAATCATTCGGAAACGTTGCAGGCTCTTTCTTCATGGTCTGTTGATGTGCATGTGACTTAGGGGTTATGTTCAGATAATTTTTATCATTTTTTTCGCTTTGCGAACTTAGTGTTTTCTTCAGCATCAGAAGCGCTATTGAGTACTTATCTTGTGTGCAAAACTCCTCCTACTGTTTTTCATGAATCATTCTGAAACTTTGCAGGCTTCTTTTTCATGGTCTGTAGTAGGGGTAGGCTCGAATAATTTTAAAAACTTTTTATTTGCTTTGAGAACTTAGTCCATGGATAACTTTCCACGCCACTGTTTAAAAATCGATAATCGATATTCGCGAATCGAGCCGGTAATGAAATGCACTACGAGATATGGGCAAGTCATCTTTTCCTTCTTATTTTATTTTTCCTTATATTCAAATCCATTTTTCCGTGTTCATTTCGAAAACCGCATTAAATTGCGAACAGCCTGGTATAATTTTTGAAAAGATCGCATAAGAAATACCGCGGTCATTTTTTAGTTTAAGTTGACTACCCTCAAAATGCAGGAATATATAGTAAATCATGATTTTTTTACTGCGTTGATCAAAGTTTTTACCCGCATATATCTCTTTCTTTCATAAAATGATAATTTTCCGTGTTCATTCCGAAAACTACAATTATTCAACATTTCACTGATACAATTTTTATTGAAATAGGAAGTAAAACAGTGCGGTCATTTTTACATTTTCGATCAGCACCCTTATATTTTCTATGCTAGTCGCAAATATCCAACAGAATTCACACATTACTCCAGGTGGCGTAGAAAGTTGCGGACGCATTTTTCAGCATTAGAAGACCTATTGAGTGGGTGGGGTACCTTGTGTGCACAACTCCTACTACAATTTTTGAAAAAATCTTTCTGAAACTTTGCAGTTTTCTTTTTCATATTCTATAAATGTGCATGTAACTAAAAGAGTATGCTCAAATAAATTTTTACCACTTTTGGCTTTGTGAACTTCGTCATTCAGAAGAACTTTTAAGTACATGTAGGCACCTTGTGTGCGCAACTTCTCTTACAGGTTTTCATGAAACATTCTGAAACTTTGCAGGCTTTTTAAAATATAATTTTACCTCACTGCAGCTGGTGTTGTGCCGTGTGGCGGCCGTAAAACGTCTCCTCGTACATCTTCCATAGTGCAAATTATATTTTATTTACGTCCTTTGAGATCAGAGGATAGATTCTGAGAAATCTAATATTTGAGATCGATTTTATCTATTATTCTAGATCGTCGGCTTTTCCTTTTGAAACTAATCAGTCTTTGAATCGTCTGCCTAATTGAAATTAAGAAATCACAGTATGCTTTTTTCTGGTTTTGTCACCAGATAATTGTCAGGGACACTGACGAGGCTTTATTAGCCGAAACTACGTAGTCTGGCCCATGTTCCTACTTCTGTATGTATTCTCTGCTCTTAGAGGAACTTTATAAAATTTTAATTTTACCTCACTGCAGCTGGTGTTGTGCCGTGTGGCGGCCGTAAAACGTCTCCCCTAAAACCATCCATAGTGCAGATAATATTTTATTTACGTCCTTTGAGATCAGAGGATAGATTCTGAGAAATCTAAAATTTGAGATCGATTTAGACTATTATTCTAGATCATCGGCTTTTCAATTGTTTGGATCCTTTTGAAACTAATCAGTCTTCGAATCGACTGCCCGATTAAAATTAAGAAATTACAGTATGCTTTTTTTCTGGTTTCGTCACCAGATATTGTCAGGGTCACTGACGAGGCTTTGTTAGCCGAAACTACGTAGTCTGGCCCATGTTCCTACTTCTGTCTGTATTCTCTGCTCTTGAAGGAACTTTTTAAGATATTAATTTCTTCATGGTCCATAGAGGAGCATGTGACTTAGAAGTTATGCTCCGATAATTTTTATTACTTTTTCGCTTTTGCTTTGAAAACCTAGTCATTTTTCGACATTTGAAGACCTATTGAGTAGGTACCATGTGAGTGCAACTGCTTCTACAATTTTGATGCTTTGCATTAAAATCTTAAAGAGTTCCTTCAAGAGCAGAGAATACGTTCACAAGAAGGAACACGGGCCAGACTACGTAGTTTCGGCTTATAAAGCCTCTTCAGTGACCCAGACAATATCTGGTGACGAAACCAGAGAAAAAATACTGTAATTTCTTAAGCTTAATTGGACAGTCGATTCAAAGACTGATTAGTGTCAAAAAGGGTCTAAATAATATATAAAACAAGCAAATTCGGTGAATTTATATCCCCCGCCGAATGGCCCTGATTTATTTATGGTTTATTTTAAGTTACATAAAATTTCGTTCACTGGTTACTTAGTTATCGCTGAAACTGTGGATTGTAAATAAAGTCAAGGGCAATAACTCTGGAATTGTGAGGCATAAGCTGAAACTGTTCTTAAACACTTGTCTCAGCATCACTGCACTATGATGATTTATTTTTAATTCAGTTTTAAGAAATTTTGTTCACCGATACTTCAGTTATGGCTAATTTGTGGATTTTAAATCAATTCAAGGGAAGTTTAAAAATCGTGCACTACTGGAGCGATTATGACAAAACTTAATATGCTCTGCTATGTCATGACAATACATAATTATTTTAAGTTTCATAAACTTCCATTCATTGATTACTTAGTTATGACTCGATTTGTTGATTTTAAACCATTTCAAGGGCAATAACTCATTGTCTACTGAAGCAATTCTGACAAAACAAAATATACACCAATATGATATGGTGATACATATTTAGTATAAGTTTCATAGAATTCTATTCATTGATTACTTAGTTATGGCTGAATATGTCAACCTTAAATTGATTCAAGGGAAATAACTCATGCACTACAGATGCCCTTCTGACGAAACTTTAGGTGCATAGCCATGTTATGGTGATACATATTCAGTTTAAGTTTTATTTAGTTTCGATAATTGGTTACTTAGTTATGACTTATTATATTAATTTTAAGTCCATTAAAGGGCAATAACTCATGCGCTACTAAAGCCAGTCTGACGAAACTTCACGTGCATCAGCGTGTTATAGTGATACATATTCAGTTTAAGTTTCATGAAGTTTTGATAATTGGTTAGTTAGTTATGACTAATTTTATTATTTTTAAGTCCGTTAAAGGGCAATAACTCATGCACTACTAAAGCCAGTTTGACGAAACTTCACGTGCATCAGCGCGTTATAGTGATAAATATTTATTTTAATTTTTATGAAATGCTGTCAAGTGGTTACTTACTTGTGGCTCCGGACGGACGGACGGAATGACGGACGGATGGAAGGACGGACAGACAGACGGACGGACGGACGGACATGGAGAAAACTATATCCCTCCGCCTTCGGCGGGGGATAACAATAGTTTAGAATATGAGTATAAACCAATCTAAAAATTCAGATATCTCAGAATATTTCCTGTGAACTCAAAGGACGAAAATAAAATCAAATCTGCACTATGGATGATGTACGGGCAGACATTTTACGGCCGGCACACGGCACAACACCACTAAAAGTAAAATCTTTAAGAATTCCTTAAAGAGCAGAGAATACGTTCACATGAAGACTTCTCTTAGCTGGTCTTTTTATGTGCATGTTGCTTTGAGATTATGTCTTAAGGCGGGGGACATAAATTCATCGACTTTGCTTGTTGTATTCTTAACTGTAGAAAACGTCAAAAATAAGAAGTCCGCTAACTTTCAGGCAGATATGTCCCCCACAACCATCACCATGGTGGTGGTGGGGGCATACTGTTATTACTGTAGATCCTGTCGGCGTCTGCGTAGCTTCTTGTCTGCACTCTTTCTCCTGAAGGGATGAAGGAATTTTGTTTAAACTTGAACAGATACATCATTGGATAAGGGAAAAGAATAGAGTATATTTTGGTGACCTTGACGCTATTTCCAAGATCACAGGAGGTCAAAGAATGTTAAAAAATTGCTTGTCTGCACTCTATCTCCTGAATGGAAGAATGGATTTTAACCAAACTCACACAGATATATCACGGGAAAATAAGAAAAAAAACGATTTTGGTTCAAGATCACAAGAGGTCAAAGAGTGTTCAAAATGCCTTGTCTGCACTCTAGCTCCTGAATGGATGAATGTATTTTAACCAAACTTGCACCGATTTATCATGGGAGATGCAAATAAACTGACTAAATTTTGGTGACCTTGACCCCATTTTGAAGGTCTCAGACGGTCAAAGAGTATTAAAAATGCATTGTTGCAATCTATCTCCTGACTGGAGCCGGGCCGCGTACCGCAATCGGTCGGGTACCTGACTCAAAAGTCAGAGGTCCTGGGTTCAAAACCCGGTCTGGCCACATACTTTCGTTTCTCCTTTCGCTGATTCAAGAAGGGCAGTTGTCAGTTACTGGCGAACGTATGTGCACTTAGAACTGGTTAACCGCTTAGGAGGGCTAAGCCTGTCCAGGAATAGTGTGATTAGGTTAACTGACCGTCCCGACATGACCTTAGCTGTTTACCGTGGACGTTAAGCAACAAATCTAGACAAGACAAGACAAGACCTGAATGGATGGATGAATTTAAATTAAATTAAACTCACAAAGATATTTTACTGAGAAGTGCAAAAGAACTGATTATAATTTGGTGACTTCACCTTACTTTCAAGGTCACAGGAGGTCACAGAATGTTGAAAAATGGCTTGTCTGCACCATATCTCCTGAATGGATGGACGGATTTTAACCAAACTCGCACAGATATATCACTTGGAGATGGAAACAATGATTAGTTTATGGTGATCTTGGCCTTATTTTCAAGGTCACAGAATGGAAAGAATGTTGAAAAGGTTTGTCTGCATCATATCTTCTTAAGAGATTGATTGATTATGACCAAATATAAGTAAATGTATTATCTGGAGGTGGAAGAGAACTGAATAAATTTCGGTGACCTTGACTCTCTTTTCAAGGTTACAGGAGGTCTTTCCTTGGCAACATTTAGAAAGCGCAGGTGGGAGACATCTGTATTTTTTTTCAAAGAACATTTCTAGTTTATGGACTTATTAGATTTTCGAATTTACCACAAATCACCACCTTAATCAGTCTTGTGTAGTTCAGCTTTAAAATAACAGTTTCTCTTAAAAATCTAGATCCGTCTTATAAGACAGATCTAGATTTTTTGGACCATCTTGAAAGGAAAATCTCCACGTCTTATAACTGAAGAAATACGGTATCAGCTGGTGATCTTAAAGGTTGCTATCTGGAGTTTCAAATACATTACAATTTTGCTAATATTGTTTTTCTAAATGTCGGAAAGCACTTATAAAAACAAAAGGAGTAAGTGTCAATGAAAAATATATTATTTTGTTTTGCGAAACTCCACATTTGTTTCCCACATAGATAAGCGCAATTTTTTTATTCGCGCCGATCAGTGACAACGTAGCTGACGTCGTGCTACATTGCATTCTGGGGTATTAACCGCCATGTTGGAACCTCCACCTGAACTCATGATTGGAGAGAAATTGACCTGCGGAGAATGACGTCAGATGTCGTGCACTTATAGACAGGGGACAAACTTATTTTAGTCCAGGAATTCCGACAGGTCATTTTGGCAAAGAAAATAAACGGGAGAAAAACGATAATTTTCAACAAAATCCGGAGGATTTCTCGGCAGTGACAGATTCAGAAAAAATAAATTATAGAATACTACGCAGAAGAAGAGGACGGAATTGGTATTTATGGTACAGATAATAATCTTTAGTTTGTTAAATACAACGTCAACAAATACCTCAACCACACCTAGACACAGAGGACAAAACATTTTGAAACAATGGCGTATCAAAGGCATGACATTGCAGCGAATTTAATGTGTATGGATACACCTTGAAGGTGACATTCCTGTTTTCCAGCTTTTAATAAAGGGGACCATTGTTGTGACTTTCTGTTTGCTTCTCTGGAGAACAAATCCCTACCAAAACAGGGTTTGAGGTTATAAAACTTGAAAATAATCTCAAACTCAAAATAAAGCACACTGATTGGCTACTTCCGAGAATGTGCTCGGAAGCAGCCAATCAGTGTGCTTTATTTTGAGTTTGAGAATGAACTTAAGTTTTATAACCTCTGGGCCAGGCTCTATTGTGAAAGGAAAGGATTTTCTTCATACATCAAAATTTAGGAACTTGGGAGGTATACCTGTTCCAACCAAAATAATAATGCATAAATGTGCAAACAATACTATTTCCAAAATTATGTGTTCCAGCTATTCATATTCGCAAAAGAAAGTCCATAATTATCATGCAGGAAAGTTTAAGTTACGTAAGCGTCTATAGCACCAACGTTATCTAGAATAGGAAGTGACGTGATACATATTGTTGGTGATAAAACAATGTCGTTTAAACATCGCTGTTCAATTTTGTTTTAAACAAGTTAATGAAAATATTCAAATACTCTCTCTCTCTCTCTCTCTCTCTCGCTCTCTCTAAAGAGAGATTCAATCATTAAAACCGTGTAATTTGTCAATAATAACTAAGCGCCTTCGGCTCCACGCCCTCATCAGAGACAAAGCACACTCACACATACATGTACATGTCGTTGAAGCAAGATCTGTACAGGTAAAACATACAAACAAACTGACAAAAATTACTTAAAAAACAGTGGCAAAAAACAACAACAACAACAACAGTATTTGCAAAACAAAGCTACACATTATGCTGCTATTACAAATTTACATAAAAAAACATATATATCCAGTGCCATTTACAGTCAGCTTGATGAATCATGGCCGGTCTTAGATGTTCCCCTGACACCAGGTACAGGCCCTAGGTGGCGAGCTTCTTACTAAGCCTGTAAAAAATTAATATGAGCAAGTGTAATATAATAATATTAAGTATCAAAATGATACCGATACACAAATAGGAGGAATAAATATTGCCCAAGTTACCTTTGAATTGGACTAATATATTTCTATTTATCATATGACGTCGCTGTCATCAGTGGATAACACCGTGTTATAAAAATCGTATGACCACACCACAATGACGTTATATGTACGCGCCAAAATGTTATAACACGTGTGGTCATACGGTTTTTAGCAACTGGGCCTAAATATAATTTTAGAGATAAAGAAAAGAAAGAAATCAATAGAAATATATCATAAATGTAATTGTCTACCTTTTACCTACTGTAAACAGTTAAAATAAGACTCGCTCTTTACTTTCATTCATATTACACGTTATCTGCACCACATGTTTGACCTTTTTTAATATCCCAGAAAACACTATAAAATACGCGTAATGCTCCAAGAATACAACTTACCAATTCCCATGAGGAAAATCAGCGTACACGTATGTTCAATAACACTGATGACCATGTGAATAGAGATATAAATATATAACCATTGAAAGACAAAGTGTCATCACATTCTCCCTTAGCCTCACACCATCTGATATTGTCTTCTCACAAGGTGCTGAAAGTATTTGAGCCGCGACATGAGAAAACCAACAAAGTGGCATTAGCGCCCGGCAAGCACTCAGATCAGCCCGGGCATCCGCTCAATCTAATCAGAGTATTTTTTGTGCACTTAAAGGGTAGCTAAAGTCCTAAGCTAGCTCCATACGGACAGCGAAGACTCTGATTAGACTAGGCGGATGCCCAGGCTGATCTGGGTCTTTGCCGGGCGCACAACCACTTTGTTGGATTTGTCGTGGAGCGGCTCAATTATTATGAATACATAAAAAAAAACGGTTGTATACTACTCAAAAGAACCATATTTTCCGGTAAAAATAATCAGAAGTCATCTAATTTCAAAAGGGTAAGAAATAAAGCAGAAGTATGTTTCATTATCAGATTTCTATAACTTAAACAGAAATGTCTTTGGTAAATTAAAAAGAAAACAACAAGAACACCAGTTGATACAGCGTGAGAACTGCACTGATCCTGTACGGAAGGGCGGGTAATTGTCAGGAGCTTAATGAACTCTATGGAAAGCGTCTCTAATTTTGGAGTTTCATACCGGCAAATATTAAATCAAGTTTGAATCACTGTGATTAAAGTTAGGCGATAGCTCATAGCCAAGAGTAATAATAAAAGCCAGGGCTAAAGAGAACGACTAGTAAAGTCGCGGAGGGCCCGAGTCCAAAGACATGTCATCGAACATTGTGATCAGCTGACTGGTAAATAGGTCGAGTAGAGGCCTTCTCTACGTCTAGACCCCATACACTGTCGGGCAAGTAAACTACAATTTGAACCACGGCAAAAGACATACACCAAATACTAACTCTATGGTAAAAGGTTTAAGTCTTATCGTCATAGAGTCCGGATCCCGACCCACCATAGTGCAATTTATGAGAAAAAAGCATGCATGTCAATCGCATATGAAGCGAAAACTAGGTAGAATACAACATCGAGTCAACGTTACATAACCTGTTTCCATGCAACTCTTCCCTGCTTCCGATATGCCATGCCATGCTGCAAAGGTACTTTAGCAATTAATTTACATTGTCGAGACTGCTAACGAGATACATGATATCGATATATCGTCATCATGTACCTCGTCAGGAGTCTCACCACTGTGAGCGAAAGCTTATGCAACGTACTTGTCAGATGTGCGTGGACAAGGTTTGAACAAACAACTGTGAGAGACCTAATGTTTAAGAGTCAGCGCTCTTAATGTTTAAAAAGCAGCACTCCATTAGTGAGAGACCTAATGTTTAAGAGTCAGCGCTCTTAATGTTTAAAAAGCAGCACTCCATTAGTGAGAGACCTAATGTTTAAGAGTCAGCGCTCTTAATGTTTAAAAAGCAGCACTCCATTAGCGAGAGACCTAATGTGTAAGAGTCAGCGCTCTTAATGTTTAAAAAGCAGCACTCTCATCCATTAGGCCACGGAGGGCCGTTTTATGGCTAATATTAATGTCGCCATGTACTTACAGTATCATGGCGTTGATATTATAGGGATCAAACATGTTTTTTATGAATTAAAATTTGCCAGGTCCTGAGGAAGCTGTTGAAAACCGAGGCCGAACGAGGCCATCGGCCTCGGTTTACAACAGCTTCCTCAGGACCTAGTAAATTATAGTGGTTTGATAGCTATTATTTTATCGCTATTATTGCAAAAATTCAAGCACAATGGAGGAAAATGGTTAGGCACTATTTTCGGCCTCATCGCCATTACCCACACGCATATGCATTCTCTAAACATCCTCTTTCTAGGCCATGGTAAGCTATCATGATTGTGTTTCTTTTGTCAAACCTTCAGCAGCAGTTGACAAACTAAAATCATATTTACTAAAAACTTAAACTGTCTACTTCGATGTCACCTTCTTTTGTATTTTACGATATTCGAATCTGCATAGCTTTCCAAAACAAGAATTTTATCGATAATTATAACTGCAAAGTACCCGCTTGCTTTTGCATTGACGCAGTATTGTCCTAAAACTTGCATTCGAAAAGCTGCATAGCCGGACATTATTAGCACGTGAATTGCCTTGTTAATGCAAAGATTTTTGCCTGTTAAAACATGACTGTTAATGGTTGGCCCACAGGTATTTATGTAATAACAAATCATACTAACCCTCATAACACATCCCATGAGCATCACCAGGACACTGCGCACAAAATTTGCTCTTACACTGATTTAAAGCCGAACAGTTTGCACCGACATCTCTCTCTTGTTCACCACTGGCCAGGTCAGCTGGAGAAGAAAGTAGAAAGAAAATGCAATCAAAAGGCCGCACATCGCAGATCAGACATTCTGACTGTTCTTTTAGTAACTGTATACATGAACTTCGATTGTCACCTTGATGAGAATGGAAAATGCCCAGTTTTTGTTACTGGTGTCAACATTAATAGATTTACGTTTGAGAAAATTGCAGCTGTCTACTGACCAGACTGTGCATATACACAGCGCAATGCATGTCAATGGAGTTTCCCGCAATGCGACTCAAACGCTTATTTCATATGCAGTATACAAACGAAAGCATAGGCTCATAACAAACTTCCTCTACTCAGTCTGACCAGTGTCTGTGTTGTTCGATAGTAATAGAAATTATTTTGGAACAATGAAGTGATAAGGAGATAAATTTGTTGTTTTTTACACTCCTTTTTGATCTGGGCAATTATTCTTAAGGGACTGAAAGCCACACAAGTCGTATACGATTGGGAACGTGAACTTGCACGGACCTAGGTATTTCATATTTACCAGCTCGGTTCGAGCATTTTATATGGAAATCTATGAACAAAACTATCACTGTTCGGGTGTTCATGTTGGTTACTAACCCGAGGGAAACAAAGAAAGCAAAGTGTAATGAATGTACATCGTAATGCACTTACGCTGTCGCGTCGCCGTAAAACAAAATTTCCGACCACAAAACCGACGATTTACCTCCCCAAATGACAATTTTGAGTACAGTTATCCCCTAATTATAGGTGGACATGAAGTGTTATAGGAAGTAAACAAGTCATGATTGACCGACATAAATCGGAGGTCAATGCATATTGTTTATTGTTTTGTTCAATAACACTTCGTATTCAGTGAAAAAAAGTCAACAACTTTTTTAGTATAGAGTAAGGATAATTTCATTGAAAGATGGGGCCCCGTTAGCTCAGTGGGTTAAGCCTGGCCTGCTGATCTAGCGGCCCTGGATTCGATTCAGAAATCTTTTTCAATCGTAAACGGGGTGCCATCGCACACAGCTTTTCATTATCACCCTCCCATTGTCCTAATATGGACTGAAATACTGTTGAAAAGGACGTAGAATCGCAAGTCGTCCATCCATCCATTGAAAGGTCAGCAATTTTAGTAAACTTGACGTCAAAGGACCTGTTATGAACAGGGCCGTTTTTGGCCCTCATTCAAATTCACTTAAATTTACATTATTTCTCTTGCTTATCATTTGTGCGTATGGAAACAAACAGAAATAATATGTTTCATCTTTGTGAACACTCGGAATAACGCGCTCTCTGACGTGCCTATGATCTTTCAATAATATTTAGGAACATTGCAAGAAAAATAGAGTTAAATAGCTTTTCCTGTAAAGAAATAAGACAGTAACAATAGCTTGTGAAAGCTCCCGATGATAGGCTTTTGGTGATTTTTATACGTTGGATAGCACTGCTAACCACCTGTTTACTGCACAAGGCCTGTCCAGGTACCCAACCCACTCACCTTTTCAGTCTAGAGACGCTAACCAAACATAATCAATCAAATCATACTGAAGTGTTTGACAAATTAGTCCTTGTATTTTAATTAAGAAAACGAATACCAACAACATATGTTTGTCTATGAGCGGAAATATGGGCGTTTTTATGCCGAGAAAACCGGAAACGAAAGTCCAAAAGCTGCCAATTTGGTATCAAAAAGTTATGCCTAAAATTAAACACTAAGGCGCAACGTCACCAACTATGCGACATTTAGACGTTATGTCACCAACCATGTGACATGAAGTAATATCAACCTCATATGATCATCCTCTTAACCAATGATTTTTTTTTGATTGATCTGATGCTTAACGTCCACGGTAAACAACTATGGTCATGTCGGGACGGTCAGTTAACATAACCACACTATTCCTGGGCAGGCGTAGACCTCCTAAGCGGTTAACCAGTACTAAGTGCACATACTTTCGCCAGTAACTGACAAATGCCCTTCTTGAATCAGCGGAAGGAGAAACGAAAGTATGTGGCCAGACCGAGTTTCGAACCCAGGACCTCTGACTTATGAGTCAAGTGCCCTACCGACTGCGCTACGCGGCCCGGCTTCTTAACCAATGAAATGAGTTTTAATGCCAGATTATATAAAAATCTGTTTCACCAAATATTTTGGAGGAGAAACATCCTCAATGATTGTGTTAAGACCGTGGCAATGAAATCTCTGGCTCGTTTCCACATTATTTAAGTCTCATACTCGGCAAACCAAGTAATCTTCAAACTAGCCTGAGATTTCTTTATCTCGGCCTCAAGCCCGTCATAGATGCTATCAGTCTCTCGACAGGACAAGCTCCTGAGTTATCAATTATCGCATGATTGAGTTATACATGTACCAGTGAATCACTTTACCTTTCCGAAATGTTTCATGCAACTGTTAGCGATAAAATAACGGTCACAAAACACGATTACATTGATTTATTTCGCTTTTCGTAAAGATAGAGATCTTCAACGAAGCATCAAAGTAATAATACCGTAAAACTCTAAATATTTGGGCAGATCGGTCTATGCAAACAGTGCAGAAGCAGGTCGGACTTTCTTGAAGGAGAAAAATAGTCAGGATCTACTCTGTTTGAAATTTCATCTGCATCTTTCAGATCTATTACAGCAATGTTAAACCAAACAGTGAAAATGTTAAATGTTTAGTGCAGTTATGATAATTATTTTTGATGTTCCAAATTTTAGAATTTTCAGTAACATATAAACAACAGTGCATGAAAACTCAAGGGTGTTTTTTATCATGTCGTGAATCAATCTCTTTACTACAGTATATTAAGAAAGTTAAAGTGCTTAAATTTTTTAACATGTTATTTTTCCACGCTGGCAGTCTGTGTGACTGTCCGTCCGTTCATTCTAAGTACACCAGTCTGCCCATCAACAGTTTACTTCCGTTTTCCGCACAATTATTCAATTATTTCGAGCATATCTCGCTAGGGACTGTTAACAGGCATTTAGATTCATATTTCTGACTTATGACACGTCTTAATGTCCAAAAAGTGTTTCAGACCTGCAGTTCCTTTACTGTTTGGAATATGTAGGTGAAACTTACAGACAGTATTATGTTCCCAGGTGGCCCTTCCCCAGCGGGCAATGGCAATGTATTTAATAACACCATTGATCCAGTGCTGAACAAGGTTGTGTGAATGCTGGGTTGTCTAGTCTAACACACCCCTATATGCATGCATGAAACTCAAAGGGGCAATAGTTATGCAGTGGCGAGATATCACGCACTTGTTTGCCAGGCCGTTATTTCCGTAAACAGTCCCCAAGCGCAGCTGCAGACGGTGCCGTTTCTAACTTACCCCAATGGAGTCATGTCATATGTGCGCTTATGCCGAAACGCAAAATTTATCTTAGTTTCTAGACCTTTAACATATTTGGTATCAAACTCAAAACTGCTTATCACTTCTCCCTAGGGTGTACTAGACTAGACAACCAAGCAGGCATACAACGTTAATCAGCACTGAACAAATGTTGATTCAACGTCATGGTGTTTAGTCAACACTGAATCAGTTTTGATTCAATGTTGTGTGCCCAGTGAACTTGATACTTACTAAGACAATAGGTAATGCACAGTGATCTGTAATCGGCACTGTACATGGATTCCCCATTTGCGCAGCTACACTTTTTGTTGGTGCACGTTGGCGCAACCTGGGAAGTGTCTTCGGGGAGGTATATGGACGGAAACTTCATACAAGTGTCATTACACCCCTTTTCACCAGCAAACGCTGTTTGAAAATAAAACAAGAAATTTAGGGTCTGCAATGAAAGACATTAATGGACTCACGGTCATAACCATAGAGGAAAATAAAGACGCAGTTTCGAAAAAGGAATAACAATTTTAAGAAGACAAGCACGGTGCATCTTTTTCAAAAAAACATTACTCTGCCTACATTGGAAAAAGGACTTTAATGGGTTAATTAAGATCTCCACAAGAAACTCCAGGCTATTAGCCTAAAAAATTAAAACAAATAGAACTGAAAATATATTTTTAAATCAGAGATAACACATATCAGATCTATCAGCCTCAGATATAAAAACAAACAGAACTGAATATGTGTTTTAAATCAGAGTTTTATTTTTTTTATAATTTATTTTATTTTCCTCTGACAAATCCAATCTATAATACAACATTTTATATAAATACAATTTTTCAAAATTTCTAACTATAATATAACAAAATTGTCATCTCCTTTTCATCAAGGCATATACCCTGTCTTTCATGCATGTTATTATCCTATACAACAACTCCCTATTTTGCATAGTACATTATTTTACGTTTACCGACTGAAAAAAAGCAGGAAAACAAAGGACTATACAAAATCTAACTACATCTAATTATGGAGTGCTACTGTAGTCAGAATAGCGCTTAGCGCTTCGTTGAGCATTGACAATTTTGTACATGTTATAACAAGTGTGGTATTTCACGAAGTTCCACGTTGACAACAATTGTTTTTTCAACGTGGTACATTCTGGATTATTGCAATTTAAGGTAAGACTATTTTAATTATTGCCGAGAGGTACATGTAACTCAGCTCATTAGTGCCTATCGTCTCATAGTTTTAAGTCAGAGTTAACACATATCTGAACTGTCAGCCAACGATATCAAACGAAACGGAAATCATAGAAAACTTTTAAATCAATGCTAACACATATCTGAGCTATCAGTCAAAGATATGAAAACATACAGAACTTAATATATATTTTAAATCAGTGATAACACGTATTTGAACTATCAACCAAAAATATATATTAAAAAAAACGTAACTAAAATTATATGTTTAAATCATAAATTACACCTATCTGAACTATCAGCCTAAGATATTAAAACAGACAGAACTTGAAATATATTTTTAAATCCACGTATCTGAACTATAACTAGGATATCCAAACAATCGGAACTGATTTTTTTTTATTAAAACCAGAGATAACACATATCTGAACTATGAGGCTTAGCTATCAAAACATACGCAGCCAAAAATATACTTTATATCAGAGATAACACATATCTGATCTATAAGCCTAAGACATAAAAACAAACAGAACTGAAAATATACTTTTCAATCTGAAATACCGCACATTTGACTTATCAGCCTAGGATATCAAACAAACGGAACTGAAGATATTCTTTAAAATCAGAGATAACACATATTTGCACTATTACTCTAAAATATACAAGCAAACAGACCTGAAAATATACTTTTAAAATACAGATTCCACATATGGGAGCTATCAGCCGAGATATTAAAATCAAAATGAACTGAAAATATATTTTCAAATCAGAGAAAACACATATCTGAACTATTAGCCTAAGATATCAAAATTAACAGAACTGAAACATCTTAAATCCATATATTTTAATTGTCAGCCAAGGATACAAAAAAACCGGAACTGAGATATATTTGTTATGGAGTGATAACATATGTCTGAACTATCGGCCTACGATATCAAAAACATGGAACTCAAAATATATTTTTAAATCCACAAATCTGAACTATCAACCTAGAGTGTCAAAACAAACAGAACTGAAAATATGTATCTTTAAACAAGAGATAACACGTATTTTGATCCATCAGCCTAAGACATCAAAACAAACTGAACTGAAAATATTTCTCAATCAGAAAAACACATATCTGAGCTATCATCCGAAGATATTAAAACAGTTGGAACTGAAAATATATGTTTAAATCAGAAATAACACAAAACTGAACCATCAGCCAAAAATACCAAAACAAACGGAAGTGAATATATATATATATATTAAATCCACATATCTAAACTATCAGTCTAAGATATCAAAACAAAAGAAACTGAAACTTTGCTTTTAAATCAGAGATAACACATATCTGAGCAATCAGCCTAAGATAGCAAACAAGCGGAATTGAAAATACAATTCTAAATCAGAGATAACACATATCTGATCTATCAGTCTAAGATATCAAATTGAACGGAACTGAAAATATATTTTTAATCAGATGTATAACACATTTCTGAACTACCAGCTCTAAACATCAGACAAACGGAACTGAATATGTATTTTTAAATCAGAGATCAGATAACACATATCTGAGTTTTCAGCCTCAGATAATAAAAAACGAAATCAAAAATACATTTTTAAATCAGAGATGAGACATATCTCACTTATCAGCTTTAGATGTCAAAGCAAATGGAACTGAAACATTATTTTTTAATCAGTGATATAAACATAACTGAATTATCAACCTACGATATCTAAACAAACAGAACAAAATATATTTTTTTATATCAGAGATAACACATACTCAACTAAGATATCAAAAACAAACGGAACTGAAAATATATGTTTCCATAAAATATCTGATTATCTGTTCACTCCTCCATGTCGATCCCTCTGATGTTGAAGTATCTCCTTTGCCATAGTGTGTCGTACAAACCCTTAAAGCGCTCAAAAGTTACGACAAAATGGTCGCCCAAACATATACAGTGGGCAATGTACGTCATGATCACATGAATCTAACGATAAATTGCTTGTTTTTTTTAAAAGAAAGTAATGGCAATCCAAATAAGAACTTCAGCTATAGCTAAAGTCTTAAAAGTATGATTCTATATCGTAAAGCGCAGTGACCCGGCACTAACGCCCTTTATATCAGATGCTATCATTTTATGAAATAAAGCCATTTACTAGGACACTTTGGAAAACTAACCTCATGATAAATGGCTTCATTTTATAAAGCAAAGGCACTTGCGTCAGACAATTGACATTAGTACGTGGTTACTCTTATCAGACTACACCTGGTCCGAGATATTTTATTTTTGAAAGTTAGATATTATACAATTATTGACTGTTGAGGCATTAGACATGATGTGATGTCAACCAGAGATAATCCAATTCTGACCGACGCGATAGCGGATGTCAATATTGGTATTCTCTGGTTGACATCATATCATGTCTAATGACTCAATAGTCAATAATTGTTTTACTATATAATTCTACAAAGTTTCGTATGGCCTACTGGGCAATAGAATTTCGCCATTAGGCATTACGATACATCAAATTGCGCGTGTACGTTTCCGCCTCTCTGCTTATTTATATGACGTCATAAAAGTTTGGTGTTGAAAAGTCACTGGTTCTTGGATCCACTGAACGATAAAAATTTCAGCGCCAAATTTTGCCGACTTAAGTAGGAAAAATTTCCAGGAAATCTAATTTTAGAAAGTAATGTCGCACAGGAAACCCCCCAAGCTAGTAGACATCAAGTATGTCAAGAGGTATTAATTACCTTCTACACCAATGAAAATCAGTTTCTTTTTAGATTAATATAATAATTACCTTTATTAGAACGTGATTGTAATGTGCGTTGCCCATCTTTTTGTATATCATTAACAGTTTAATATAGAAAAACTTGGTAGCTTTGATGCAAATTCAAGTTAAATGTCAGTTAGCGCTTTCCCAATTTTGCATAGCTATTGCTGTGAGTCAAATAAAAAAATAAATAAATAGACTTTATACACTACTCAAAATATTTAAGGGACCACCTGATGATTTTTCGATAGACGACAGTGCAACGCATCCCCACTTTAAGAGTCATTTACTTTCAGTCAAAGACGACACAGAGTTTTCAGTCAATTTACCAGTTTTTAGAGAGAATCGAAGTTACTGATAGCACAAATTTTGATCCAATATCTATCCTTGTCCTGTCCATGCACTGATTTTTGTAAAATTTGGATTTTTGGTAAAACTTAGAAATTTTTCAAACAGATGAAAATCATACAAATTTCAACCACAATCAAAAATGTCCATTTCGTTTATAAAACTGATTGTCTTACAAGGCCACCCATTTAAAAAACATCAGCCTTAACTCAAATTTATGACATTTTATAGACTTCTAGAAAAATACCTCAATTTCAGAAAATTCGAAATATGCCAAAATTTGTTCCATGGAAATTATATGGGCATCAGTTCTATTGAATTTCTTGTTTCTTAAACTTCAATCCTTCTTCAAAATGCTGCAAAAGAATGGGAAATTCTAAGCCACTGGCGGTCGAATTTATGGGCCGTTGAACTGGATATATATTGTAGTAATGTCTATGGGAAAATATCAATCGCTCCTTTAAATATTTTGAGAAGTGTATGTATTAAGAGATCTATTTAAAAGTTTTCTGGCATATGATTCACCATTACATGATACTTGGTTGTAACAGATCAAATCATTACATACATTTTTGAAAAAGAAACATTTCTGAAATCTAACCTTTTTCGTTAACTTCTGCAGATTACAGAACTAGATAAAAAAATATTCTAATACAGTGCGCCTATAGAAGCGATAGAAAGTTTCCGTGTTTTATTCTGCAATAATTCACTGTTTCGGAGCACGTGAGTCTAACTGCTGTCATCACTGGCAATTGCTGACGTAATTTTGTGACGTTTTGACGTTCATTGTTTCTGTCTAAAATCGCCATACAACGTACATTTACCTTAGATATAGTTCAGAATATTTGCGCAGGCATGAACGCGCTGGAAGAAAGGTTGGGAGAGTTTGAATGAAAAGAAAACTTTTGTCGGCGATTTTGAGTGTTAGAATCGAAATAGTTCAGCTCTAGCATTGAATTGATGAGTAATAATTCCCTGCTGTTTGTCAGTCAGTTGAAAGTAGAGACATCACTCGCACTCTGCGCTCGTGATATGATCTACTTTACAACTGACCTCCAAACGGTGAATTATTACTCGATTATTCACTGCTAGAGTTGAACTATTTCTTAAACAATATAAAAAAAGATAAGCAATAATAATAATAAAATAAAGAAATCAGAGATAACTGTTAAGATGTTTGAAAAAAATGGGTGGGGATTAATTTTGAAGGATTATCTCCCTCTTGTTTTTATTTCAACACAAATAACATACTTCGAGGGGAGGGTGTAGGAGGGGAATGAGAGAGAGAGACGGATTTCAATCTATAATGCAAACAGCTTAATAACTTGGTCAGCATGTACAACAGTATCATGTGCTATATATGAATTAAAATACCTATATATTACTTTTAAAAATGTACAGCACTTTTGCATAATATGTGTTTTTATCGAAAACCAGCCCTCAAGCACTACATGTATCTACTAATATACCACTCTCTATATTTTTCTTCCTCAGTAAAATGATCGTTCACTAAACATCAAAAAGAAGCACTGTAGTTTGATACAGATGAATAATTACAAGATATCTTAATTGTAAATGACATGACTATATGCAGTCTTATTGTGCAGCTACATAAACTGAAGACATTTGATGGCTGCTGGTCACTCTGGTGACTGTTTATGACCACACCATACAATGCGAGGACACCTGGTTTATTAAGCAAAGGAATGCTGATGTCCAAATGTTTCACTTAATTTATTCTATCGTTGAAAGACAAAAAATAACAACATATTGAATAATTCCAAAATTTTAAAGAGTTCAAGTTATGCATAGCCAAGCAAATCTTCTATTGAAGGACCTTCAAAAACATTTCCATGGCTGGTATCCCATTTTCGATTCTTTGTATTTCATATATATTTTTGTAACATTTTAATAATTTTATGTCAGTAATTTTCAATTTGATCACATGATATAAATTCATGTGAAAGCTATGGTAGTTCTATGTTTATGTTTTATTTGGCATATACGAAAGGAAAGTCAGCAATGTACTCCATTTTTTCTAAATCATTAACTGAATTAAATGCTATTTCTGAGTTCTCAAAAAAAGCAATGTAATCAAACCGACGCTTAGACTAAACACTATACCCTCTTTAGTATGTAGAAAAGTGACTGATAAGTTGTGTCTGACGGGACGTCAGCATAATTCGTTATCAAAAACAGGCAGTGCTTATTTTCGAAAAATTACATCAAAGTGACTTTGTGTGCCCAAAGATTGGTCCCTGGTATTATTAAAAAAAGAAAAAGCATGTATGGTTCTTGCAAGATTTGTTCACCATAATTAAAATAAAAATTCTTCTGAAGATTCTACAAAAAATACATGCTAATTCACAGATCCTGTTAAAACACCTGCACAGTTTCAATATGATTGTTACAATCCCCTACGTAGAGTTGCGCCCACAAGGCACACTGTCTACACACTTCGTTAGTATTTGGGACTGAAAAATTACTAAGTTCGGTACGAAACGCATAAATAGATAAAAAAATGTCGAGATTATCATACTGTTAACTCAAATTCACATGCATATTTAGAGACCATCTTAAAGAAGAAAGAAGCCTGCAAAGTTTTAAAATGATTTATGACAACCTGTAGAAGGAGTTGCGCACACAAGGAACCAACACAACAGGTCTTCTGATGCGCAATATGACTAAGTTCGCAAAGTAAAAAGGAGGTAAAATATTACCAGACCATAACCTCTAAGTCAATTGCACATTTACGGACCATGAAAAGGAAGCCTACATCATTACAGAACGATTCATGAAAAACAGCAGAAAAAAGTCTGGCCATCATCCCTAAGTACAAGACTCCTACAAAGTTTCAGAATAATTCATGTAAAACTGTAGGTCATAAAGTTAATGAAACAAGACTATACGTCAAACCTATATATGGATAATGGTATTAAAATCGTCCTGTTCACACGTAGGTATGTGCCAAGTATTATGGCTTTAACCCTGTAGGAATTGGGAAGTCAGTGAAGCGTACCATAAGATCAATGAAGCAAACATTTAGGTCAAATCAATACACAGATGACAGTGGTGAAATGATCTTGTCCATTTGTAAGTATGTGCCATATAACATCGCCCTAACCCATACAGAGACTAAAAATGTCATCAAATCAGTGAAGCGTATCATAAAGTAAATGAAGCAAATATATAGGTCAAATCCATACACGGATGATAAAGCTGACAGACACGATCGTGTTAATATGTAAGTGTGTGCAAAGTATCATGACTGTAACCCATATAAGAACTGAGTGTAAAAGTGTAGGTCACTGGACTACATGGCTGATTACACTCAGATGTTCTCAACCAGATGCAAGTGCTGGCCAAATATCTTGACTCTAACCGTTATAGCTTCTTGAAACGGACTTAAACACAAAAAGTTAACATATATTAACCTATTTTTTTTCAAAGTCAGTAGACCATGACAGGTAAACCAAGGTCATAGATGGTGCATGCATTCAGGTGAACATGTGCTGTTGATACTGTATATCAGGTTTCATGACTCCAGGCCTTATACATTGTGAGTAAAAGACCTAAACACAAATGGTTAACATAGGTTAAACTTTTTACAGACACGGACGGGAACGCAGACGAGGACATGGGCGCGAACGCGAACGCAGACGCATACTCAGTTAACGTTGCCGGGGGTATAGTATTAGCTCTGCTTTGCTTCGCAAAGGCGCGCTAAAGATGGGAACTTCTCTTTAACAGAAAATAAAATCAATAGAAATGAAAAAAGATACTCCTAAAATGGCTAATGGACTCGTCGTCTATATAAGGATAAAAGAGTCCAATAGCCATAAAAGGAATATTGGCAAGCAGTATAGACCAAGACCAGACGCAGCATAACACGGCATTTGAACAGGGTCTCTCTTGTTTGCAAAAGAAAAATGGGTACAAAATCAACATAATAAAATCGTGAAAAATTATGCTCCCAACCATATACCTGATCCAAAAGGGAATGGTCTGTACTAAATTAAAATCAACAGAATTTGTTCAATAGTGATTCAGTTAATCTTCTTATGATCTCCAATAAGCTGATCAAGTTTCAATTTAAATCTTAAAGAGCTCCCTCAAGAGCAGAGAACACATTAAGAAGAAGTTACATGGGCCAGACTACGTAGTTTCGGCTAATAAAGCCCCAGCAGTGACACTGACAATATGTGGTGACAAAACCAGAAAAAAGCATACTGTAATTCTTAATTTTCATTGGGTAGTCGATTCAAAGAGTGATTGGCATCAAAAATGGGGCCAATTAATATAAAAGTCGATAATCCAGAAGAGGAGTCTAAACCAAACTAAATCTCAAGTCTCAAATACTTTTCAGGATATCTGGCTAACAAGCTAAAATGCTGAAATTTTCAAAGGGTTATAACTCGACAAAAATCGACAGAATTCGTTTAAAATATAGCCAGTTCATCTACTTATCATAACTTATAAGGAGGCAAAGCTTCAAGCCTTTTGCCACAATACTTTCCGACACAAGTCCCTAGTTGAAGTATTTGTCGAGATACCATGTTGACAAATTCAAACTGGCCAAATTTTCACAGGGGAATAACTCAAACAAATTTACGGAATTCATTCAAAAGTTAACCAGCTCATTTACTTATCCTAATAAGCTGGCAAAATATCATGTCCCTAGCACAAAATACTTTTTAGATATCTTGCTGACAAGTTTAAGACGCCAAAAGTTTCAAAGAGTCGTTATTCTGTTTTATTTACACAATTCTTTGAAAGTAAATCAGTCAATTTTCTCATCATCTCCAATCAGCTGATTAAGTTTTAAGTCCTGAGCTTATACACTTGTTGAGATATCTTCAAAATTTAACCAGTTATCTTATTCTCTTTCCTAACAAGAAGGCACAGTTTCAAGCCACTACCAGGAAAATTGTTCGAGACATTTCCCTAACTCTCATATACTGGGCAAAACAAGTTAGGACTCAGAATTATGAGATGATATTTCTAGGTCTCTGCAGCAAGTAAAATATTTAAATTGGCATGGTTATGAGGCAGTTTTGTTCTGCTTTAAATTAATACTAAATTCAAAATTGTGAGTTTGATGATTGGGTCTCACTTGGCTTTCGAATTACAATTCCCCTAAAATCAAAGTGGTAAAATTTTCATAGTAAGTCGCGTCAGCAAAATTTTCGATTTCTTCTATTACAAAATTATGCATTATTTTCATCATAGACTGAAAATTTAACCATTCTAAAAACTAAAAACACCTGGGGAAAAAATCTCTTTCCTGGCAAAGGTCACATCTGTATAAATGAGGGCATTATCATTTTTCCATTGGGATATCAGACGACTTTAATTTTAAGGTAGTCTGACTTCTAGCCTTGTCTTGACCAAGCTGAGAGCAATGCGTTCAGCATATTAACACATTTATCTAGCAAAATGAATATGCTTGAAGGCAGAAAGGTCTAATTTCAATACTGTTTTACAATACAGTCGAATCTCGGTAGTTCGAACGCCGATTTTTCGAAACTACCGGATTTTTCGAAATTGAAACACGGTCCCGATCGAAAGCCCATTAATTCTATGCAGAAACACTTCCGCAAATTCGAATTTCGATTATTCGAAATATCGGATTTTTCGAAAGAAAAATTTGGTCCCGATGGAGTAAAATCACTATAAATATCCCTCTATTATTCGAAATCAAAGCTCATGCTCCAATTTGAAGTCGGAAAATAACACCTATTGTCATCGATGAGATAAATGTTTACAGCCTCAGGTCATCACTGCCACCTGTACAGGTAATTATCGCTTCACGACCACTAACATTTTGATTGTTAAGTCTTTAATTTCTGATGAGCAAAATGCCTAATTAACGTGGATTATCTTGTTTGCAGTTTATAAATTTAAAGGCTAAATATGATGGCTTTTGTAACCAGCAAAGGCTCGGACTAGCATGCACATCCTAATTTTGGTTTCGTTTTGTTTGCGCACGGATCATACTGTTTGCACACGGCACTAAACAGAGTCTCTAGCTACACTGCGCAGACTGACAGGCTGGTTTGCGCATCCGTTGTTCTCAAATACATCGACTCCGATTGACTGAGGAAACTTTTCCGTGACACCGCCCAGATGACCGGTTGAATCGTTTTTCAGAAAACGAAAGTAGCCCAGTTCTCGGAAACATAACCGGAAAGTGAAAGTACAGTAAACATGTCAGCGTCAAGTGGCTATCCTGTTTGCGTTCAGTGATGCTTCGATCTTCGCCGGCTCTGCATTGTCATAAACAGTTGATTTGCAGAGGTGGGAAACAGCAGTGCTGCTTTCGGACAATACACACGTGCCAAACACGAGGGGCGGTCTCGCGATATTACATGATCGTAGATGTTTTGGATGTTCCCGGTATGTGATGTTGATTATTCTACGTTCTGACTTTGTTTTCATTGATTTGTAAATCCATGAAACTCAGTAAGCACAGAGAAATAAAATATCGGACTGTCTGAAAACCGCCGTAATTCCGAATTCCGGAAATGAACGGAAATGAATGGGAAAGGCCGAATTAGAAAAATCGAACTACGGATAATTCGAAAGAAATAGTGAGGTCCCTGTCAGTTCGAATTATCGAGGTTTGACTGTAGGTCCAAAAATCGTACATAATAATGTTGAACCCTAACTTTTTGTAAATTACATTTGTCGAGATATCTTGCTGACAATGTCAAAACGCCGAGATTTTCAAAGGGACATAACTAAAATTTTTAAAAATTCTCAAACACGGGGTAGCTTTTATTTGGATGATAAATTGTTTTGTGAAATTTCAAACCTATAGCATGCGCGGTTCTTTAGATAACGTATGCCTGACGAACGGACGCACGAACGAATGCAAGCACAGGTGTACGGACGGACAACCCAGAAGCGATGCTCAACTTGAGTTGGTTTAAACTTGGGGGCATAATAAACTAAACCAGGCATCTCTTGAATGACAAATGGACTCGTACACTCCCTGTATAGGAAAAGAAGAGTAAACCCTATCAAATAGAAGAGTCAATTATATCAAGATAGAAGAGTCAACTATATCAGGATAGAAGAGTCAACTTTATCAGAATAAAAGAGTCAACTATAGCAGGATAGAAAAGTCAACTACGTATGTCAGGAAAAAAATGTCAATTATATCAGGAAAAAAGAGTGAACTATATCAGGATAAAAGAGTCAAATATACCATCATAAAAGAGTCTACTATATTAGGATAGAAGAGTCAACTATATCAGGATAGAAAAAGTCCACTATATCAGGATAAAAGAGTCAAATATATTAGGATAGAAGAGTCAACTATATCAGGATAGAAAGGTCCACTATATCAGGATAAAAGAGTCAAATATATTAGGATAGAAGAGTCAACTATATCAGGATAGAAAGGTCCACTATATCAGGATAAAAGAGTCAAATATATTAGGATAGAATAGTCAACTATATCAGGATAGAAAGGTCCACTATATCAGGATAAAAGAGTCAACTATAGCAGGATAGAAGAGTCGACTTTATCAAGAGAGAAAGGTCCACTATATCAGGATACAAGAGTCAACTATATCAGGATAGAAGAGTCAATTATATCAGGATAAAAACGTCAAATATAGCAGGATAGAAGAGTCAACTATATTAATATAGAAGAGTCAACTATATCCGGATAAAAGAGTTGATTATATCAGGATAAAAGGGTCAAATTCATCAGGCTAGAACAATCAACTACAGAAAATTAGATGAATCAACTATAGCAGGAAAGAAGAGTGAACTATATCAAGATAGAAGAGTCAACTATAGCAGGATAGTAGAGAGAACTATATCAGGATAGAAGAGTCAACTATAGCAGGATAGAAGAGTTAACTAGGCATAATATTAGGTTAATATTGTAAAAGTGTAAGAATATCGCTATAAGAGGTTCTTCATAACGAGCTTGAATTCTTGCTAAAAGTACAGGCTATACCTGCCAAAAGCACGGACAAGCGTTATCAAATACATCAAGACAAAGCTAAAGCCATATTTTTTTCAACAAACCGACAAAGTATCTAAAGTAAACCGCCAAAGACTGGTCAACAATATAATTGTAAACAAGGGCATTTTACTAGTGTTACGAATTTTCCTCACTCTCATTCTTGCTTTCTGATACAAATACTCTGTCAGAATAGAAGTGATCTTACTTATCAATAAGGTAAAGGGTAAAGATTTCCCAATAGCATCGCGGCCGAAGCGGCAGTGAGGTTTGGGGGCCCACTGCATCTTGGGCACATCAAATGAAAGACTGAGCCCCTCCCCCTCACTTGATCCGACAAAGGTACCCATTTACTGCTGGGTGATGGTAAGGCAACGGACATCTCTGTCCGAGCCACATCTAACTTGCGTATTAACTCGCCAGCGTACGGGGTCCCTACCGAGCCACTGCAATCCTCATCGTCCCGAGGAGGACGACAGGCAAGAGCATTAGGAATGAGATGCCTGATGTAACAAGAATCTTCAACGGGCCAAACTCCCCTAAGATTCATGACGATGTGCGAGGTCAGTCTTAGTTTTAGAATACGATTGGCACTTGTTATCTCAAACACTGATATCTGAAAATACCAAAGTACCGCCTCATATCAAAGAATATGGTTTTGACATATTTTCTACTTTTCTTAATTTTTCAGCTCCCGTCATCTTAAATTACTTGTATCTCAAAGTAAAAAACTTGAAGTTATCAGTATTTTGAGATGAGCTTCGAATTTAAGATATCGAGAGATGACTGTGGTTGAGAAATTTTACCAGATATCAGTAAATAAGGTTTCTTTTAATCAGTATAATTTGAGGCCACAGTAAAACTTACCTTCACGGCATGCTTGAAAAAAAGGAAGACTCTTTTCCTCGATAAATCCTACAGCACAGGTACATTTGCTGTCAATACACGCTCCACCTATAAACAGAAATTACCGAAAATATGATTATTTCGAAAGTTCTGATACAGTTAACCATTCCATATGCACCTTTAAGACGCATTACTGCATTGAAAAATTAAACTGTTGCATTAAAATGGCGATAACGGTAATAAATCTAGGTGTCCCATTTTAGAAGCAGTCTGAATAGGAGATAACAGCATCCCCTGAGTGACGTCATCGGATGATCACGTGGGTAGATTGGTTGGCAAACAGATAGCCACAGACAGTGGTATTCTATGGGATTTTGCTGAAAATTAACCGCTGAAGTGCGTAAAATGTTTTTGGAATGCTGCGCGAATACATAGCAACCGAATAAAGCATTGCAAATATTGTCTTAATCGCCTGTAGAGCAAGAAAGATAGTTATTTTTTGACTACATTATTCATTTAATTACTCGGTCTAGACCACTGACTCGATCCGGAACCGGACTGTTTCTCTTTAATGACTTCGACTGAATAAATAAATAAAATAAACATTAATCGGAAGTATTGAAATCGGAAGTATTGAAGATCAGAATTTAACCCTTTCGACGATCAAAGGTGATTAGTAGATATAAGAGGGGTAACAAGAAACGAAAGACAATATAAATCTAACGAAAACTAATGCAAAAAATTGATCTGATCTAAGGACAAGGACATATAAGGTATGAACTTCATTTTTCCGATGTTTATCGAAGTATAAACTACATTGGGTCGCTTGCAAAGTAAGTGAACCCCGAAACGGTAAAGAATAATATATAAACAGAGAACTTTCTCTGTTTTGAAATGACCATCAGTAATATTACCACATTACTTAGTCCGAGTTCATGACATTTAAACAAACTCTCTCTCTCTCTCTCTCTTTCTCTCTCTCTCTCTCTCTCTCTCTAATTGTTTGCCCGTGATATTATAGGAAGGGACAAGCACATTATCATCATAATCGAGTTTTATTTGATGTGTGAATTAGTCGCACCGCCAAAATAGTTGGTTTATTATACACACAGGTTAATCTGAAATTGTCACTACAAGACACCGGCGGCGTTCTTCGAAATATTATAAAAACATCCTTTATCCAAAGACCTGCTGAATACCGGGAACATTCATTTATAAACAATAAACAACTGGTTTAAATTCAGAAAATGTATACCAGATACAGACACAAATAATTTTGTTAGAGTATCCGTGATAAAGCGTTATCTTAGAGTACTTCATGTGGAACCAATAGAAATAGATCATGAGAAGCAATAAAACAATTTTTCACGCTAAGATAACTTAACTACTCAGCCTCATCATATAAATGAAATATATGCATCATAATGCGCAAAATACAAGGATCAGTCATTACGTATTTTCAAAATCACCCCGTAAACGTTCAATAAAGCGTAATTGACTATCGACTTTTTGCCAGCCAAGATTGGGGAATCCCGTTGCAATCTTATCGATGAAGTCACCGCGTTATATCCTATTGGGTCTGCAGTGTTTGTTCAGACCTATCTGTCCCAAGTACCTACAATTTTTCGTTTATTGTGATTCGGAAAGTATACAGAAACAATTGTATCAAGCACTGAACATTAGCTCACACAAATGTTGCTTTTTACATTTTGAAACGTATAGAATCAAAAAGGTGCTTATTATCACTGACTTGAGGTGAAATACAAAATCTGCATAAATTGCTAAAATACCAGATATCTTCCCACAACTTAGCAGATCCTTCTTTAGGTATTTTGTTCACAATTTAGAAACCCGCAAAGCCTGACATTTGAAATCAAATAGCAGTTCCAAATGAACATCAAGAGCAGTATTTGCACGAGTGGCAAAGCCACGAGTGAAAATGCTACTATTGGTGTTCATAAATCACAAATTTTCAGTTTCTTTTATGCTTTAAAATTGCAACAACCCAGGCTATTCCAATGCATCAGCCATCACGACATAGACACAAACCTTTTTTCTCGCCGTTTTGTGTCAAATCTGATGCTTCCAGCGGGTTCACTGAGTATTATATTGGTTGTAAACAAAGAATAGCTTTAAATTCAGTTAGATAAACAGCTCTTGCTACAGAATGCCTACAGGAGTCCAAGGCGGTCTGATATTGCGTGCATTAATGATGTCTCATTCTAATTGGGCCTGCGTTTAGTCTACGGAGCCAGTATCCTGCTCGTATCCAACTTACCGTGCGGTCTCCGTGCAGGGGCAGGCGGCGGCCGTGCTTTTTTTGTACGAATTCACGGACGCCGTGGCCTAGTGAGGAGTTATGACAAATTTAAAAGAATCGTAGATGACCATTGGTGCAAAAAAGTCGTACAGAGATAGTAGGCTATTGGAACAATCGCACAGCCCTCCTACAGCTATCACCAGATCGCGGTTCTCTGCACCATGACCATGCCGCCGCCTTTAGATGGGCCAAACATTTTCAAGATGGATATATAATGGTCATATCCAGCATTTCCTTATTTCTTATCAGTTGTGTTCAGACAAGTAAAAGAAGAAAATGCCGCTGATACCACCCCTCAGGCTCGGGGTGGCGTACCTCCGATTGCAGGTTATTTTTGGACCTCTTTTCCTTCCTGCTTTTGGTTTAAGGTACCATCACAACTTGAACAACCGACAACAAAAGCAGAAATTTGAAGTTGTGCACGTTTGGTACTCGGACACTGAAAATTGAAGGCTACGGAGTCTTCACAGAAACGGAAAGATTTCCGTACAATCTTCCCTCAGCCTCCGTACGGCGTTGGCCCTGTTTGCCCATACAAGAAATCGCACGATGTTCGTAGAAATGTGAACACACACGCCGTAGCCCGTAGCCACCTACGATGTCTTAATACTCGTACGGAAAATCATTGACCAATTTATCGCACGGCGCCTGGGGCAAATGTTAACTAGGCATTAACAATGCTAGGTTGGCGCTTTTAGTGACGTCTTTATGTCTAGCCGAATAAGATAAGGCAATTATTCGACAAAAAATGAGGCTTTTCTTTATGAAACTCCTATTTTTGAAACAGCATAATCTAAACTGATAAGTTTACTGTTTCACAGAGAAATCTATATGATTCATTGTAAAGTATAAAAGAAATAAAGAAAATTTAAGTTTTTGCAGTTTAAGATCGATTTTTATTTCACCGAATGACAACAAAACAGCATTTGTACGATTGGCAAAGCTACGAGTGAAAATAACACTGTTGGTGTTCATGAATGAAATTAAAATCAATCTTGCACTGAAAAAGTAAAATTTTCTTTTTTTATTCTTTAAAATTGCAATAATTCAGTTTGTTGTAATGCGTCAGCCATCACGACAGAGACACATTTTTTCTAGCCGTTTGATGCTACCAGCGTGTTAACTGGGTATGATATTGGTTGTAAAGGTGTTTTTTTTGTTTGCAACTGAAAAATAACTTGATTCTTTATTTTGATGAACTCATCTCAAGATATTTGCAAAGGAAGAATGCCTATCGGAAACTATGGCGGCCTGACGTCGCATGCATGAACAATGTCATGTTGGCGCTTTCAGTGACGTCATTAACGTCGTTATAACGTGCAAACATGCGTCACGTAATTTATTTCAAGCCGGATAAGGTTCATCAGGTTAATCAACAAATAAATGAGACTATTTCACGAATAGCCTATTTCTGAAATAGTGACATCTAAAGTGACATTTTCACTTTGTGAAACTGTGATCATCAGTTTCGATGTCGCTGAGTAATCTCTATCAGTCATTTTAAATAGAAAAGTACAAAGTTTTAAGGTATTTTTCTGCGCATGAATCTACAAAACAGGCATCGTTATTGAAATGCTTTTAGATCTGTACATACTTCATTACTTTCAGAATAACGTCCTAGCAATTACTTGTTCCAATTCTGTCACAAGTTAACAGGCTAAGAAGATAAAGGAAAGAAGTAGCCCGTGTCCAAATGCTGACAAAATTATGAAGAAAACACAAGAGAGTCTACTTTTTCAAGTTCGAAGAATTTCACTTACCTGCCTCTATAGGTCACAGTAATGTACTTTTTTTTGCTCTCTGTGTCATATAGATATACCTGTCTACCCTATATTTAATGAATGCATCCAGTATATATGCATATACATGGTCCATCATTTGCGAATAAGTTAGTTTTCATCTGTCCTGTCTTATTATTTGAGAAAGAGTAGAAACGAATATTTACTGGGTCGTTAGTCCAAAAGTATTGATGTACTTCAGACCTAAATGCATTTTTAATAACAATGTCAGTTTATTAGATTTTTCCACAGTAAAAAAAAAACATTTCTTTCCTCAAAAAACTTTTTTTAATGGGCATGTCATTCATTTTTGTATTCTAAACTGTAGAGAACAACAAAATTATGAAGTCTGGAAACTATCGGGGAGATACATTAAACGTTTATGGACTCCCTCGGCTGTTTGTTATTACCACCAATAACCACCTTAACGTAGCATAGCTACATGTATATCAGGTCCAAAATTAGTAGGAGTCTTCTGCCGTATGGTTTAAGCACGGCTGTAAAGTAGTTTTGACTGTAACCAAAATGCATATATTAATAGGTCACGTGACATAAATCTACTTAAGATCTCGTGAAATAGCTAAAACACCGATCAATCACCGCATTTGAGCAGACTCAGCCAATCGAACATAACCTAAGTTTTCATATAAAGGGTTTTTAAGTTGGTGATTTGTGGTAAATACAAAAGTTTAAATGTAGCCATAAAAATGTAACGTATCTCCCCGACAGTTTGCAGACTGTTTTTTCCTTTTGTTTTCAAAAGTTGAAAATACGAAGATAGTATGGCATGTTGATAATAAAAGATAAAAAAATGTTTTTTTTTTTTTGGGGGGGGGGGGGGGGGGGAGGGGTTAACGTTGATTTAATGCGCACAAATCTGAAAAAAATTATAATGAAATTGAGAATTTATTTGGGTCTGCCATCATTACAGCATTATACCGAGATGAGCATCCTAGCAATTTGTACAAAGTAGAACCGAAAGAAAAACAGTACTAGAAGCTTAATCTCAAATGTTCGACAATGCATAAGAAGCGTATATACTGGATGCATTCACTAAATATAGGGCAGGCAGATATACCTATATTAAACATACAGTATCAAAACTACATTGAGGTAACCAAGACAGGTGTATACGTGAAATTATTCAACGTGGAAAAAGTAGACTCTCGTCTGTTTTCTTCATACTTTTCTCAAAATTTGAACACAGGCTTCTTCTATGATTCATCTGCTGCGCCTGCTAATTAGTAAAGGAATAAGAAAAGAAATCACACGAATCGTCTCTTTCATTGCATTAAAGTATTTTAGACCTAAACACATTTTCAATGGAGATATTTTTCATATATTATTTTTGCGCAGCAAACTATCTTTTAATTGTTTCTTATATAAACCCTTCTTAACATCAACAAGTCAGGAATTTTTGGATTCTAAATTGTGAATAACAACATCAAAAGGCATCTGCTTAGTTTTTGAAAAATATGTTTTGTTTTTAGCATTTTATGTAGATTTATGTTTTCTCCTCAATTCAGTAATTATCACCACCTTGATAGGTATATTGATAAAGTATATGATAATTATACAATGACATAATGGTCAGACATTATATGAAGAAAGATAGATAATGCGGTTCAGCCAATCTGTTTTACTTACGCTTCTTGCCGCCGATGTAACAGTCTGTGACATTTGTGCATATCCCACCAAGTAGGCTCTTCTCGGTGCAGTGGCTGATTTCAGTTTTGTATGTCTGGCCACTCCTACTACAATCACATTTCACGGTCGTTCTGTTACATGCCAGGTCATTATAGGAGTCACACTTGTCATTGTCAGCTTGACAAGGTTTGCCGTATCCAAGAGCTTAAATACACGAATGAATTTTAGTTCTTGAAGTCTATCGATGTGTAAACGCAAAACGACTCACTAACAAACTTATGCTAGGTTTGTAATTGATTTGCCGGCGTCTTCGGGATTTATGTTCTATTTGTGAGTGTTTTCGAGATTATGGTTAAGTTCGTGAGTGTTGTTGCTTTGTTGCTGTTGTTTTATTGTTTTTTTTCGTCCACAGTAAACAGCTATGGTCATGTCGGGACGATTAGTTATCCTAAACACACTATTCCTGGACAGGCTTAGACCTCCTAAGCGGTTAACCGGTACTAAGTTCACATACTTTCGCCAGTAACTGACATCTGCCCTTCTTGAATCAGCGGAAGGAAAAACGAAAGTATGTGGCTGGATCGGGTATCGAACCCGGGACCTCTGGCTTTTGAGTCAGACGCGCAAGTTTGTGAGTGACTATGTCGTCTACACATCGATAAAATCAGCAAAAATAAAATTTATGGCGTATAACTGGTCATTAAAAGCCTTAAAGTATTGGCCATAACGAATATCTAATAAACGACTTCAAAGAGAATAGTTCAAAATTTTCGGATCAAAGAAATTGAAGAAATATGAAAAAACAACAACTTTTCTTGTCCCTCTCGACCAGTCACCTTGCCCCAAATTAGAATATGGAACTAAAAATTATGAAATTATAATGTGGTATTTAGCAGTAAACATTTAGTGCGGCTCCCATGGCTGAGTGGTTAAGAGTGTTTTTTCCTCTTTTTTTCTTCAACACTAAGGCCCGGTTTCACGTCAAAGAGTTAATTTAGTCAGTGACTAATGCTAGTCATTGACTAACTAATACGTATACTAACTTAGTACGTGTACTATTTTATTCCGATTCCACATGCAAAATTAGTCGATGATACAGGTAAAACGTTAAAAAGTTAACAGAAGATGTGAAAAAAATATGTGGATCTTTTTCGAAAAACAAGTTGAGAAAGTGAAATTACTTGGGCCAACAGTCTTTGCATCTGTCTGTCCGTCCGTCTAAAATATTTTGTGTGCAGCTGTGAAATTTATCAGGCTTATGCTAGGAAATTGCTTTTCTTAATGGAAAGAAAATGAAATTGAGCACATCCATATTATTTCCGCCAGTCTTGTTTGTCAGGTTCTGATATACATGTATTAGCATCCCCTCAGTATATCATGTATTTGGCATGCAATTGCAAGTCCAGATACAGATGCATTCGCAAGGTTATGTGATAGACTAGACTAGACTAGGCTCTTCGAATTTAGCATACATATTCGGCTAACTGATTGGCGTTTCAGCATATGCTCCTTATATTTTATTTGGCAGCGATTTACTAACCTAGGCAGATTATATAAATTTTAGTTGAACCTATTCTGACAGCAGAATTCAGGGTTAAGCCTTCTTGAAAGGCAAGCATATGGGTTGAGGTGGGGGCGGACGAATGTGAATGTGTGTGTGCGTGAGAGGGGGGGTCATAGGGTTTTACAAGCACGTTTTCTCGTTAAATAATTTGCAGTCGAGGCACTTATGCCTATCAGGATGAAAACATCTTACAATTGTCCCCAAGGAAAACAAATACTCATGGTTACCGACAGTTGCTGGAGCATGGTTACATTATCACGTCTGTCAGATATGCTAGTTTATCTATCGACCGCGAAAGGCATTATCCTGATCATAAAAGAAACTAAAACTTGTGCATCGTTGACCCCCCTCCCCACCACCCCCAAAAGGTAAATCGCATAAAACACATTCGTCCTTCAGCAGCGATACGATCCGTGCTATTTATATTATTTAAGAACAATCCTTTATACGCTCAAGCTAGTCCAATCAGCGGGCTGACATTGAGCGGTCAAATGACTGCTCTCAAACGGACTGGTATGAATCGTATTATGTCGCCATACGATCCATGCCAGTAAGATTTCAGCACAATCCTTCATATACTCATTCAAGGAGCGGCTGTAGTGTAGTGGATAACACTTCGGACTACCAATCCAGGGGTCGCAAGATCGATCCCCCGCTTCTCCGGTCTTTTGGATAAGACTTTAAACCGAGGTCCCGTCTCCATTTGACCTCGTTGTTGATGGGACGTTAAACCCGAGTTCACTCACTCACTCACTCACTCACTTCATATACTCAATGCCAGTCCGATCGGCGGTTGCTTGGTTGATTGGTTGTTTTGGGTTAAACGGCCCTCTGAGACAGTATCCGGCCGTCTCCCAAAGAGATGGAGAAAGAATGAGAGAAATGATAGAAGAGAGAAAAAATCCAAACAACCCCCACCGCACCTACTGCAAGAAGAATAGGCCCTTGCCCTACTATTATCCAAATCAGTAGGACGCCCCGGTACTGGAAGTTATACGCAGCACCATCGCACCATCCCCCCCCCCCACAACCCCGATCAGCGGACTGCCATGGGGCGTACATATCATTTGTCGCAATCGGACTAGTATGACTCGTATTATGACTGGTGTTGATATGATAGGTTTTATTGGAATATATATAGAGATCTGGACAGTCATTGTCTTCATATTTTGACTGAAATGTGTTTACCAAAAAGTTAGTCCTCCGTTAACGGCTTACTTAGTTAGAACACTGTTGAGTTCGTATTTTAAATTAGTTGACGCACGTGAAATGCATTTGTATTTTACTTCAGGGATAACAGTCGTATACGGCTTAAAATGCATTTTACAAACGCTAAATGCGACGTGAAATCGGGCCTAAGACTCGTCCGCGGCTGTTGTTCAAGCCTGGTTCGATCATATATGAGAAAGCCAATTTCTGCTTACGGGAAGTCAGGCTTTGCGGGTTCAAGCTTTGTCCCCCTTTAATGAACGATCGGCTCGATTTGAGTAAAATGTTCTTGAAAAAGCCGTAAACCCCAAAACAAACAAAAATGAATGAAACAAAAATAAAAAGAATGTCAGGTTTTCTTCATAAAAAATAAAGGCATACAGGCAAAAAATCAACTCTAAATAAACTGATAAAAATAAAAATAAACGATTTATAAGTTAAGAAAAATAGTAAAAGATAAAAAGAAGTAAAAAAACAAACAAACCAGAATTGTAACATATTCATTTGTCTTCAACCTGGAGGATAATGTGCAGTTAAATTTCACAGTTGCACACAGTCCAACAAGTGATGTTCATGGATGCACGAATAGATGGATTGATGACGTGAGGTTTTACGTCCTTTTCAACAGTCCTTTTTAACGACGTTGGGCCGGGCCTCGGAATTTATGAACAAACCTTAACCTAACATAATATCAATACAGACGGTTGGCGCCTGACAACCGTACTGGGTTGTCTCGGGTTGGGCCCACCGTGGTTTAACTGGTAGGTGTCTTCTGCTCAGGAATTTTAGTGTGGCTATTTTTGTGAGTCCTCATATTTATTTTATCTAAGTTAAAATTTTGATTTCTATGTTTCTGAGATATTACACCTATGAGCTAGAAATCTGCCACGTAAACCGACCAACTTAGTGTCTGAACCAAAGCAGAAACAAGGGCAAGGGTTGGTCGACCGCAAACCGGGTAAGCCCTCCTGTAATTTCTTTACTGGCCGTCCCAAGGCGGCACATCTGTTTTGGTTCTTCTTGGATGTTCTATGTGTTGTCTGTTGCTATGTCTGTTATTGATATATTATTTGTGATGTTAAGGCTAGCCCGGTGAGAAAACGCTGTTCACATGGCCTCCACTGATGATGTCTTTGGTGGTGACTAATTTTGTGTTGTTTTTTTCCCACATGGTGTCTTGGGTGGGATCTGGAGTTGAATTGTGTCAGTTTCTGAGAGTTTTCCTTTCTACTTTTGCAGTCATATCAAAACGACGGGAGGGTGATAATGAAAGACTATGTGCAATGAAACCCTGCTTACGGTTGATACGATTTCTGCTTCAATCGGAAATGGAGCCCGGAACCGCTAGATCAGCAGGACAGCACTGAACCTACTGAGCCACCGGAGCTCCTTGTGATGTTCCTGTTTGCGCAGACACACAACATTGAATCGGACAACAGTGAATAAATGGTGATTCAAAGTAATGACGTTGAAACAACGTTTCAGTCGACATAAATTCATTGTCAAAAGTTCTGATTTTCAATAAAACAGGAAAATTATACAATAGTTTTTCATATAAAGGTAGAAAATAAGAGTATAAGTATTTAGGTGTAACATTCCGTGCATCTGGAACATTTTCGTCAGCTTTATCAGAACTCTATAAATAGGCGCTAAAAGGAGTTTTCAAACTTCAAAGTACATTTGTTACAGATTATCCAAAACGTTAATGTAGCTTGATCACATCATTAATCTTATTCGTTCTTATGGATATGAAATTTTGGCCTCAAACGCTAAACAATTTCGTACCTCCTTTCAAACACTCGAAAACCCATATAAAGACCTTCATGCCGAGAAATTATATCTGATATATTGTAAATACATCCTAGGGGTGCATGCTAAAGCCTCTAACTTGGTGACTGTCTGTGAAATAGGACAACTTCCTTTACATAATTAGGCTACATTTGTGAAAATGTTACGAAGTATTATTCTCGCCTGTTACAAACGACACATTACGTGGACAATCACTACAAACTAGTATATATTTACGCAATAAAGGCTTTCAGACTTGGTATAGTGGCGTAAAACTTATTTTAAGTGAAGTAAATTTGAGAAATTACAATCTTGATCACGTTTAAGTAATCTGAATAGATATATAAATGTTCGGCTCCTAAATTTTCATAAGGAGGCAGTGCAAAATCAGGGTACATTGAGAACACTATTTATTTAAATCGTCATTTCAAAGAGAACACTATTTAGAAACAGTTACTGATGCAAGCAGACGAAAATGTTTGATTCAGCTGGGAATAAGTTCTCACAAGCTAGAAGTAGAACCTGGTAGCTATATAATGAAACCAGTTTCAGAAAGTATTTGTAAATGTTGCAACTTAAATCAAGTCGACGATGAGAAACACTTCCTCGGCAGTTCCCCCATATACGATTCAGAAAGACATATGTTTTCCAAATACATAATAGATTTAGTTTCATCTTTCAACACTTTTGCTGAGTATGCAAAAATGATCTAGCTAATGACTTTTGAAGATACTGACATAATACAATAGTTAGTTGATTTTGTCTATAAATGTTATAGCTTGCGCAAAATAAGACATGTACTAATTGTTTGACTCATCTGGCATGTGTGTAGGACATATTATTTTCATTTTCTTTTGTCTCATACCATTTGTCTATGATAGGGACCTTTTACTGGCTCAACTTTATGTGATTTCATCATATTAGACGAGTTTAACAATTTGTATTTTGCGACCCTTGTCGAGCAAAATATATATTATAGTTTTGAACTGGTCTAATGGATCTCCTGAAAAGGGTACTTGGCTTTTATAATCTGCTTGTCATATGAGAGCTGTGTCACATTTTTAAATAATCATCGATATATGTGTCAATCACGTTATTTTCGTACTGGACTGAGCGTTATTGTGCAAATGTCCTGTGATTATAATGTGTGAGGTAAAATGTATTAGTTAAGTCTATTATTCGTTATATATTTAAACATGTTTTATTCAAAATCAATAAAATATTTGCTATTGACATGTGTATGTGCATGCAATGTAATTGTTAGTTCTATACCATGAGAGTGGTCTATAATTAGCTAATAAATATCTTATCTTGACATTGAATCAACATTGATTCAATACTGATTCAACGTTGTTTTAACAGTGAGGTCATATGAAAGAAAAAAGAAAGAAGACAAAAAAGTGCGAAAAATACATACTTTGGCAGTCGTAATCAGAATAACCTTCAGAACAAGCACATGTGCCCTTTCTACATGGAGAAATAATTTCGCAGTAAGAATTGGTGAGTAATGCTTCGCACTCACTGTCCCTTGAACAAATCGTACCAATAATACCTAAAATTAAACACTTTAAAGTTCTAACAAGAGAATGCTATGGCATACCCGCATTGAACTTCCTAAGAAGCAGAGATCATGGTGTGAAGAAAGTGAAAGCAAAGTTTGATGAATATATGTAAACTAGAAACTGTGTTTGTGAAACACTGTGCTCCTAACTATATATGCTTGGCACAAAAGGTGTCAAACATAAGAATGTCTGTCATAACTTCATACCTATCCAGTTCGTCAGTTATGTTATGACATCAATTAGCAGTTATATTATCTTGAACTAGCCAAAATCATATACATGTATGAAATTTCAAAACCCTAATCCAAGTGGACTATGAGCACAGTAGATGCAAACTAGAAAATTGTGTCTGTAAGACACTAATGATGCCCCCGTGCAGCGCCTGTCACAGGACGTGTACATCCCTTAAGTACATTTCAGCACAAATGATAGTTACAAAGAATCCACTGAAAACATTACACAAACTTTATACCATAAAGTGCAAAATGCAGCCCAAAATGACTAAGTTTAAAAGGCCATAATTCCTTCAGAATTATTTTTTCTTATCAAAAACCAGGATGCACATCTTCATTATGTCCACAACAAGTCTCCAATGTCTGAAAAACAGCCAATGAAAATTGTGGGAGGAGTTGATTACACAAAGTACTTACCCTACAATGCAAATATATGCCTAAAATGACTAAGTTCAAAAAGCCATAATTCTGTCAAAACTAATTTTAGCTCAAACAAAAATCCACATGCACATTTCCAATATGTCCACAACATGTGTGCAAAGTTTAAAAATGATCAACTGAAAACTGAGGGAGAAGTTGATTACACAAACTCCATACCCTTCAATGTAAAAATTTGCCTAAAATGACTAAGTTCAAAAGACCGTAATTCTGTCAAATTAATTCTAGCTCAAACAAAAACCTACATGCACATTTTCATTATGTCCACAACATATATGCAAGGTTTGAAAAAGATCCATTGAAAACTGTGGGAGGAGTTGATTACACAAACTACATACCCTACAATGCAAAAATCGGATCGCTCTGATTACACCGTATTATCCTCTGATCTCAAAGGCATAAAAGAAAATATAATCTACACAATGAATGACGTATGGGAAGACGTTTCACGGCCGCCACACGGAACAACACCGGCTGCAATGAAGTCAAACTAAAATTTTAAAGAGTTCCTTCAAGAGCAGAGAAAATATTCAAAAGAAGGAATATGGGACATACTTCAAACTTTCGGCTACTCAAGCATCGCCAGTGACCATTAGAATACCTGGTGATGAAAGCCAGAGATAAGCATACTGTTATTTCTTAATTATAAACGGGAGTATATTCAAAGACTGATAAGTATCAAAAAGGTCCAAACGATTAAAAGGCGATGAACTAGAATAAGAGTCTAAACCAAATGAAAATTTTGGATCTCTCAGAATCTATCCTCTGATCTCAAAGGACAATAATAAAATTTAATCTGCACTATGGATGATGTACGGGGAGACGTTTAACGACCGCCATCCGGCACAATAACAGCTGCAATGATCTCAAATTGAAATTTGAAAGAGTTCATACAAATGCAGAGAAAACATTCAAAAGACGGAACATGGGCCACACTTCGAATTTTGGGGTACTTAAGCATAAACAGTGACACTGACAATATCTCATGACGAAAGCCAGAGAAGAGCATACTTGAATTTCTGAATTTTAATGAGGTAATCGACTCAAAGACTTACAAATAGGATGAAGGGTCTAAATGATTAAAAAGCGATGATCTAGAATAAGAGCATAAACCTATCGAAAATTTCTGCTTTCACAGAATATATCTTGATCTCAAAGGACAAAAGTAAAACATTATCTGCCTTATAAATGATTAATGGGGAGACGTTTAACCACCGCCACACGGCACAACACCAGCTGCAGTGAAGTCTAATTAAAATTTTTAAGAGTTCCTACAAAGGCAGAGAAAACGTTCAAAAGACGGAACATATGTCATACTTCGAAGTTTCGGCTACACAAGCTTCATCAGTGACCGAGACAATATCTGGTTACGAAAGCCACAGAAAAGCATACTGTAATTTCTTAATTTTGATAAGGCAGTCGAGTCAAACACTGATAAGTTTCCAAAATGGTTCAACCGTTTAAAAGGCGATAATCTAGACTAAGAGTCTAAACCACATGAAAAGTTTGGATCTCTCAGAATATATCCTCTGATCTCAAAGGGTCGACATGTCATGCAACATATGTCGCCGTGTTAACCCCATCCGTAAGGCAAAGTGTTTAGTATTGTATTGAAATAATTTTGTGCTTCAACATTCGAGCGCAAAGGGCATTCATTGTCGCTAGTTATCATTTTAGCGCAACTTTAGCTCACGGATGTAAATAATCACTTGGCACTTTCGGCATAAGTACTAGGGTAAAACCGAGCAAAACATGGACATTCATCGGGCTACGAGTATTGCTCGGGTTTATCTGATAACTTATGCCGAACTGGCCCACTCACGATCTCAACCTTAGTAATGTTAGTTATTGCATTTACACCTGTTTTATAGGTACTAAAGCTGGATAACTCCAGGAACGAGTAAAGATTTCCTCATATTTATTTTCTACAGACTTTAGTATATTTACAAGGGTGCAACACAATTTTCTGTGGGGCTTGTATTTAAATGTTCATTGTAATGTGTGTATGCTTAAAACATAAAATAATTCTGCGATATAAACTAATTTTAGCTTGGCCTAAACCTTCTCAGAATTAAACTACTACTATTTGAACTTCAATAAAAAGTTCACAAATGCAATTTTCTATTGACGTTAATAGTGACATCGTCCAAATTTGCTAAAATATTACTGGTGTCGCCTTTAAAAGCATACATGTATTTCTAAAAGAACAATGAACTGGAATTCAAATCAAAATTATTATGTGCAGCCCAAACTACTGCCATTTTAACCATAAAAGAACTAATAGCTTACAACTGCATAATTCCTAACACATTTGTGAATGCATTGAAGTCTATGGAAAATTCAGTTTTTGCGAAAGGCTTTTGACAATTAGCTGTAGTTGCGTAAAGGGCAAAAGGACAAAAATCCAGGAATTAGACGGTACATCCAACATAGAGTTGTGGACAGAGCAGAATACGTATTATAAGTGCGTTTCAAAGGGAATCTACGTCTCAAGCACAAACTTAATAAAAGCCTCGATACGACAAGCAAACAAAGTGGCATGTGCGACAAGCAAAGACTCAGATCAACCTGCACATCCGCCCAGTCTGATCAGGGTCTTTGCTATCGGCATGGAGGTATCTTAATCCCTTAGCTACCCCGTAAGCACTCAGCAAAGACTTTGATAAAACTGGGTGGATGCCCAAGCTGGTCTAAGTCTTCGGGTGGCGCTTAGGCCTCTCTGTTGGTTGTGTCGTGTCGCGGCTAATATGACCATTCCGTATGGAAAGCAGGGGAGCAACAACCCGAGAGACCTTTAAGCCGAGACTATGTTTCTGTATTAGGCTTTACGGATGACGGAAAGCCTGAGATGAGCTAGAAATTCATAACTACATGTACACTGAAACAGTATTATTTGCCTAAATGATTGGATGGTCCCGTAACACAGATTTATTCACTATTCTGGAAGGGGCTTAACAATTCAAACTAACCAAACAGCTGTCCACCAACTTCCCCGTCCCCTAAATATACACACCATTGTCAATGAGCTAAAATGAGCATTGCACTAACCTTTACAAAGCCCTGCATCTTCTTTATATCCCGTCGTACAGCTACATGTGTCATTAGTACAAACTGCTTGGAAAGGGCAATTACTGTCCCAACCTTTACAGCCAGTCGCTATTCCATCAGCTTTAACTGTAAAAATTTCAATGTATATTAAGGTCATGGATACACGTTCAAGGCAACAACTCTACCACTTCATTTTGCCTCCTTTCTATAAAGGGATCATTTCTTATAGGGAAGTATTTCTTTTTCTAGGAGTAAATTTTTTTTGTTTAAGAGTAGACCCTATTTTAGAACAGCTTTGTACTCTATGGAAGCGAACAGAAAAATTACAAAAATTGTTTCCCATTGTATGCCTAAAAAAACAACAGAACACACACTTAACTCTGGTGATTAAAGTACACGTGAATTTACGCTTATTATAGGTGAGAAAATCGATTATTATCAGCCTCCCTTCGCTAGTCCGTCAAGTTCTAATCCAACATAGGGCAAAACAGGTATGCGGCTAATGTGTATCTAATGCCCCAGTCACACACATACATTGCGGATAGGGCGGATAAAATCCTCAGTTTATCCGCAGAATTTGTCGGCGTGGCCTAATTTTTTATTGAATTTACGGATATAGTTATCACAGTATCCGAACTGACTGTACAATCTCTTCCGGTTTTCATAGCGTTGAATCGAGAGTACATACTTTCGCTTATAACCAGTAGTCGGAAATCATTATGTTTTGAGATATTATCCGGAACCTGCTGCGTCATTTATAGTTATTCAGCTTTGAAAATGTAAAAAGGTAAGTTTAATATAATTTGCTATTCGGTATTTTACTTTATTGCCCTGTACAATGTCGTGTATGGGTGGGTAGTAATTGGTACAGTATTCAAATCGCCCTTGGCATGATTCTAAAACCATTTTGAGCCTTTTTTACGTGTTTTGTAAAAAATATTTTAAATAAACGGAAGGCGTTATCAATCTACAGTTTGTTAGTTTTGATAATAGGATGATAGCTAGGTTTTGCACGACACAAACACGTGTTAAATTCAGCTGCTCGGAATAAAATTTCTGTGACGGCCATGAGGTTTTCATTATAAAGGATAATAAAGTAAAAGACCGAAGAACAAATTATATTAAACTTACCTCTTTGCATTTTCGAAGCTGAATAATTATAAATGACGCAGCAGACTCCGGATAAAATCTCAAAACATAATGATTTCCGACTACTGGTTACAAGCGAATTTTGTACCCTCGATTCAACGCTATGAAAACCGGAAGAGAGGGTACAGTAAGTTCGGATACTGTGGTTATCAGTAGATCCGGATATATACGGGTGGTAAAGGATGAATGCGGATTTCAGCGGTGAGATACATTCCCTTTATATTGGCATGATGCGGATAGATGCGGATAAATATACTGCTCACAAAAAGTAGGGGATATTATGACATAGTAGCGTGCACGAAAATTAATGATAATGGCTGGGTTAGTTTATTGTTGTTTACAGAGATAACACTATTCAAGTAACAATATTGAACTAAAACAGAAACAGTCAATGCAGGTCATGTGACCTAAAGCAGCACATAAAGGACTATGGGGTCTACACCTCAATTTCACATCGGCGAAAAAAATTCTTTTGGACCCTCAGATTCTGTGAATAATAAAATTCTCCATAATTTTCCAAACTGAAAACACCCAATTTGGTAGGCTTTATTGCGTTATTTAAGGTGTAGGGCTGTTACAAATGTCACCATATGTAATACAATTCACTATACAATGGTATTTTTTATGCCTATCATTTTCTCCTGTGATAAAACCGCATGAGAAAGGTATCTGTATCTTTTTAACTGAGGCATTAGGCGTCTGTCTTAATAAAAGTTTGCATAAAAATTATTAGTCATTGCTGCGCTTGATTCGTGTGAAATTTGGATGTCGACCCCTTGTCTACTTCCACTTTATTCTAGGTCACGTGACAAGCTTAATCGTTTCAATATTCATTTTGAGGGTCCCTATATATATTTGTTTTATGAATTATAACAGTTTGATATTCATTTACTTATTTTCTTTACTTCTGCCGCCTTAAATGTCTTAACATCCCTTACTTATTTTGAGCAGTATACCTTCAGATACGGACTGTTGCGCATGCCTAGCGGTTAGAAGGATGGAAAGGATTTACCGTAACGCCCACATCGGTGTCTACTCCATTTGATGAAGAGACAGAGACTGTATCTCAAGCTGTGTCGGTACTATGACAGTGACGTATGGTGCAGTTATGGTGCGATGTCATCTTTATTATTTGTAACGGCGGGGTCATCTTTTCATAAACTTGCCAATTGCAAAATTAGGGCCATAATTTCATAAACTTATTTAACTTTTATTCCTTCCAATTAGCATTCAAAGACTGATCCCTCTTTATAATTGCACTCATTACAACAGCAAAATTCTTTCCAACGTCACTTTGCTATGCACGAAATGGCTTTATTGTTCAAAAGATCTGGTCTTAATAACAGCAAATTCAGAAATTCAGTTTAACGTCCACATGTTTAGGAACAAACGGCATCATTGTAAAGAGGGTCCACTTCTTTTATAAATTCCAGTTAGTTGTCTAATATAGGACAAAGTTTAATGGTGAAATAATGCAATAAGTATCTATTGGACTTCGGTCACTGATGGGGCTGAGTAGCCGAAACTTCGAGGATGGCACATGTTCCCTCTTTCCAATGTGTTCTGTGCTCTTGAAGGAACTCTTTTAGATTTCTATTTTACTTCACTGTAACTGGTGTTGTGCCGTGCGGCGACCGTAATACGTCTCCCCGTACGTCATCGATAGCGATGCTTTATTTTCATTTTCTTTCTTTTTTTTGTCCTTTGAGACCAGAAAATATATTCTGAGAAATCAGAAATATTTGATAGGCTTAGATTTATTTTCTAGATTATTGCTATTTTTTTATTTTGACCCTTTATGGTACCAATCAGTCTTTGAATTGACTGCCTTATCAAAATTCAGAAATCACACTATGTTTTCACTGGTTTTTGTGACCAAATCATATCAGGGTCACTGATGAGGCTTGAGTTACCGAAAACTTGAAGTATGGCCCATGTTCCTTCCTCCGAATGTGTTCTGTGCCCTTGAAGGATTAGGATTTTATTTAATAGTTTAATTATCAACTGCCGACTGGATATCTCTTTCAATCTAGCAGTAAATAGGTCCCTTTTCAAATCAGGGAAGCATAAGGTGGCGAAAGGAGATGGATGGGCCTCGCCTTTCATATGCTATGCCCTAGATACATTTACCCTAACCACATACACCCTTTCCCCCTCCACTACCCTCCCCCCGAAAAAAACTCTTTACCTTTAAACATTTAAATAAAAAATCTAATCCTTCAAGAGCACAGAATACTAAACACATTCGAAAGAAGGAGCATGGGCCATATTTCGAGGTTCCTATTACTCAAGCCTCATCAATGACCCTGACTTGACCCGTAACTTCCGTAAGTAAAAGTAACAGTCCGCAAGAAACCGCATCGGTCCTCAGCTTGGGACCGCGGGAATATAGGTTCAATAAAGGATAAGATACGAAGTAGATACCGATGAGACACGGATAAGATACGGATAGATGAGGATGAATGTGTTAGTTACGGATCATTGCGGTTTACTCATCCGCACCAGAATTTGAAACTTTTCAAAATTTGAACGCGGATCCTGTTGACCCTGCGGATACGATATGGACCATTGCGAATTCTGCGGATGCGATACGGATCCATTATGGATTAAATAGATAGATACGAATACATACGGACGGGCCATCCATAGCATCCGCAGAATCCGTATAAGTGTGTGTGACTGGGGCATAAGCCATGGTAATTTACCACTTGGTGCGTCCAAAAAAAGAATTAACAAGTTTTTAATAGGGGCGTCCGCACCAGACGTTTTGGTGATAAAATCAGTTTGTACGACAATGATATTTTCTCACGCCAATTATCAACAGCTTGAAGAAATCATGTATTGCGCATAACTCTTCCAGATGTTTGCATGATCCATGTTTCAGGGCTCTAGCCCTTATAGTTCTTGAGAAACTCAGCTAAACGCGAAAATTCAACAAAAAAAAGTGCAAAATCGGTGAACCGTAAAATGTAGGTCAAGACTCAATATTGGTGATTGCTTTGCGCTTTACGTTTCTAGATGTATGCATGGTTATAGCCCTTATAGTTCTTGAGAAACAGCTCTAAACGCGCAATCTCGACAAAACATCGCAAAGTCGGTGAACCCTACAATGTAGGTCAATATGCAATATTGATGATGACTTCAATCTCTACTGCATGACCCAAGTTTCATGGCTTTAGTCTTTATAGTTCTTGGGAAAATGAGCTCAACGCATTAATGCGACAAAAGTTTATGCAAACCTTCGCCGCCGCCGATGACAACGACACACCGGAAAAGGAATACGTATGTATCGCTTCTGCCTTGCAGGCGAGACAAAAACATTGTTATCCTCTCAGTTGAATATGCATACCTTTTTATATCAAATTTTCATCAATTTTCAAGTATCTCATGTACTTGCATTTTTCTTAAAAACACAAGAAAACAAATTTGTCCTTCCAAAGCCACTGCGCTGAGCACAATAAAGCAAGTGTCATATGCACCATGCGGGTCAGGGAAATGTAGGTTTGTTTGAGTGGTTAAAGTCATATGACCAAGATGGCAGTCATGCACATATATGACAGAAACCTTTAAAAATATTCTTCTTGCGAACCAAATGGCTCATGACAAGAACACTTTTGGATTCATATATTATCTGGTTATAGGTCGCAATGATGAATTAAAGTTGGCCGATGACCTTTTTTACTCAGGTGAGCGATTATGACCCTCTTGTTACCTTTTATTAGATAAAACGTTTTGTAATACTAAAAGAAAATCATTTTAAGCCCTCCACTTTCCGACAAATGGGCTATAAGTACTATCATTTGACGATGTTCTAGCCCAGACAGTATCTTTCCTATAAAGATTAATCAAATTTTACATACGAAAATATTTTTGGAGAGAGAGAGAGAGAGAGAGAGAGAGAGAGAGAGAGAGAGTCCTACCTTTACACGTGGGAACACCCATGTAAGGCCTGTAGCACACATAGTTTGTAGTGTCCCCACAGGCAACGTCAGAACAGTCTGCGTCAAGCACTGAAAATATTTAAACCATTTTAACAGTTTAAAAACCTGACATATGTTTGTTTTGGCCCCGTCTGTAGCCTCACTCCTGGCCAATTCAGTGGCCTGACTGCTCCATACAAGGAACAGACCCTTATGATTATGATTAATTTATTTAATATACAATCCATAACTATTTTCAACATTCTAGTATCAACATATATCTGAGTTATAATCAACAAATCTTTCAAAAATATTTTCTTTGGCCCCAGCCTATAACCCCACCCCTAGCCTGATGCCATTGCCACGCTCTAGTTTCCGTAAAATCTAATTCTTCTGTGAACATTATGCCCAATTTCTAACACTCCAGGGCAGGTAATGGTACCAGACTTGTGATATTATTCCCATTTTGCATGTGTGCATTATATGACCTGTTATTAAGTGTGACCCCAGGTCCCACCCAGCTACAAAAGAAAAGCAGATGTGTTCAATTGAACTTGTTATACATTGTGACCCCTGGTCTCACCTTATAAATTGTGACCCCTGGCCCCACCCAGGGGCAAGACCCAGGGGCAATTCTACTATGAAGTCGCAAGTGTTGGTCTGGGTAAGTATCATACCAAATTTAAACTTTGTAGCATAAAAGGTATCAAAGTTATAAGCTACAAGAGAAACGCGGACGTTAAGGTGGATGTAAACTTGAATCTAAACTTTAACATTTGTTAGACTCTGGTTTGATGAAAAACATTATGCCCCACTCCTGCCTTTGGCAGGCGGGGGAATAAAAAATGTCAGATAGATTTACCTGTCATATCAATGGTATTTTCAACCGTGCATAGTACTTACTTGTCACTTTCGATAATTAGTTTGATGGCGATTGAACTAATATTGTATTGAGGACGCGTCCTTAAAGAACAGGATAGAACAGAAGAGATGCGTTAGAACGTTTGATAATTGCCTCCTCGTTGAAGATGCCAGAATTTTTACCATTTTATACCTATAACCTCTACAGTTTACAAAGCATTAGAAAATTGAACTGACTATAAAGAATTGATTTACAATGAACCATAAAAAGTAGATCAACATCATTTTCAGACTAATGCATTCAAATTTCCAATACAAGATGTAATAGTGGCTCAAGTTTCACATCTCTAGGCCTTAAAGTTTCCAAGAACCCCCATGAATTAAAATTTTATGCCACCAAAATACTGATAATCGAGCAGATGTTTACAGGGAACATATTTTTGAAGAATTCATACTGTTTGTAATTAAAAAGTGTGGTCCAAACATCTTTTCATGCATTCACTTTTCTATAACAGGAACATTTTTACAGAAATTATTTAGCTCTAAATAAATGCAATGTTATTCGAAGTGTACTACCAGACCATATAGAGTTACCTCGCCCTCTTTTTAATGCTTATTTCTCGGAAAATAGCTCGTAACGAGCAGACACAGGTATGCCTGGATAAAACAGACATATGGAACTATTCATCGGCGAAATATAAAAAAATTTGGTTGTAGGCAGAATAGGACCTCAGAAACACCAGCGCGTTTACTGGGTATAATATTGGTTGCAAACAGAGTATATTTTGATGCACAGGTCTCAAGAAATTTGCTTAGAAGAATACCTACAGGAGACTTAGGCTGCCTGGCATCGCGTGCATTAACAATGTTAAGTTGGATCTTTTAGTGACGTCATTGTTTAGTTTGAGATTTTAGTGACGTCATTAATGATGTTCAAACATGCGTGACGTAATTTGTGTCAAGTTGGGTAAGGTTTAGCCAGTTAATGAACAAATACATGAGACTATTTCACGAAAATTCAATTTTTGAAACAGTGAAATCAAAAGTGATAATTTAAGTGTTTGAAACAGTGATATTAAGCAGTTTTAATTTTACCGAGAAATCTCAATAATTCATTGTATCAAAGAACTTTTATTAACCAATGATATTAAATCGAAGCACTCTATGAATTTTAGTAAGTTTCAAGCCAAGTTCCAAGTAAAATTCAAGATTTCTAATATGCAACACAAACTTCTCATCAGTAAAGAGAGTTGGAATCAACATTGTTGTTTTGTCACTTTGTAGATTAAATTTCTTTTTTAGATTTGCACAATAAGGTGATAGCCATTTACCTTGTATAATGATTTTCGCTGGGGCAAGAGGGTAAACCTTATCCAAGTCATGTAAATTTTCAGGATATTCTAAATCACATTCAACAAAATACCCAGTACCTGCCTTCCTTCCTTTTGTATATGTCGTTCCAAGTATTACATTTCCATTTGATTCTGCCTGTTGGCAAACTTTGACCCATTGGCCAACAATATAGATTATTGGCATCAAAATACATTAAATGGGAAATTTATTTATCTTTATCACAATCACTCAGGTACCTCTTACATGCATAAGGTTTAGAATATCGATTAGCTGTATGGCTCACGCATTTACGCAGACCGATTTCTACTATTACATACATATCAATATCAGTTATTACTTCCAAGCAAACGCCGTACATCTTTGACGTAGCATCCCAAGAGAATCCAGGAATGCTAAAATAACGTGCTGGATCTAAAGGGGGGTTACAATAAGGTGGGTTTTCTGCATCCTACCAAAGTTTTATTTTTTTGACTGATGTTATACTCTAGTGAGTCTAGTTTATTGAACCATATGTGACTTTGCGCGGAAAGCCCTAGTTACTGAGCTATGGGTCCAAAGAAGTGGGTGGGGTAATCCAACATGGTTTTAGCCTGTCTTGTAAAAACATTCTCATTTGGTAGAAGAGTACAACAGACAGACAGGATTTGATAAAATGATTAACAGAACATCTAAACTATATTTCCATATCATTTTATTTGGTCTAATTTGAACCTATGTTGTCAAAAAAGACTTCCTTTGACATTTAGCATTTTTTGATATTTTTGACCTCAATTTTCAATATTTCTTGGCTTTATTGTTAAATGAACAGACATGTTATCATCAAACTCATGTCAAGGAAGTACCTTGAGAAGGACATTCAGATGATGTGACCAGAATATCACAACAACATAGTTTTCATGGTCGACTGAACACACACACTTGCTTGGAAGATGGTTTTCTTTCTATTTTGACCTAGAATTACGAACCTTTGGTCAAATTACTATTTTAACTGCTATATTATGCCCCACGCCCCTGCCAGTAAAGGTGAGGGAATACATATTGGCTTCAGTGCGGATCGCGTTGGCATCTGCAATTGTGTATGTGTCACATATTAAGTCCTTCTGTGACCTTGGAAACAAGGTCAAGGTCATCAAAATCTGACCTTGACCTTGTTTCCAAGGTCAAAGTATGTGACCCAGAGTCAGATGCAGACGCCAAGGAGATCCGATCTGAAGCCAATATGTATTCTTTCACCTTTAGTGACGGGGGTGTAGGGCATAATATAGCAGTTAAAATAGTAATTTGGCCAAAGGTTCGTAATTCTTGGTCAAAATTAAATGAAAAAACATCTTCTGAGCAAGTTTATGTGTTCAGTCGACCATGAAAACTAGGTCATTGTGAAATTCTGGTCACTTCATCCGAATGTCCCGGTCAGGGTGCTTCCTTGACATTAGTTTGATGACAACTGGTCTGTTTATTTAACCATAAGGCCAAGAAATATTGAAAATTGAGGACAAAAATATAAAAAAATGTTGAATGTCAAAGGAAGTCTTTTTTGACAACATATGTTCAAATTAAACCAAATAAAATGATATGGAAATATAGTTTAGATGTTCTGTTAATCATTTTATCAAATCCTGTCTGTCTGCTGTACTCTTCTACCAAATGAGAATGTTTTTACAAGACAGGATAAAACCATATTGGATTACCCCACCCACTTCTGTGGACCCATAGCTCAGTAAGTAGGGCTTTCCGCGCAAAGTCACCGCATATGGTTCAATAAACTAGACACACTGGAGTATACCATCAGTTAAAAAAATAAAACTTTGGTAGGATGCAGAAAACCCACCTTATTGATACCCCCCCTTTCAAAAACATCAGCAAGTACCAGATATTAGTCTTCAAATAAAGGTCGTGGTAATCTCCATTATTTAAAAGTTTTCCATAAGTCTCAGCTTGTTTATAGTCAGAGCCACTAATACTTTCATCAGTTAATTTAGAATAAAATTTAATTTATTTTGGTGGTAACTTCTCTTTGAATCGATCAAAATCATTCACATAATCATAGGGATAGACTCTTTTTTTTATTTTTTATCTTGGTTTTATAACTGACTTAAGGGCACCGGAACCAAACTCATTCTTGGAATCTTAGAATGATGGAAGCTCTCGTTTGGTAAAATATTAGCAAGATCAGAGAAACTACAATGGAAGGAGTCTATGAAACTAGATCACTAACCAGAAAGGACATGTATTCTTTCATGTTATTTGGAACGACATTAATAGGATTATTAAATTTTCCTATCTCTTGCATAATAAGGTGGGTTTCATAATTTCTCGATTTCTGAAATACAACGTGACTTATGATTCTGGTACTTTGACCACTTTCAATTAATCTAACTGATCTATTACATTCACCCTGAGCAGAGCCCTTGTACCTTCCTGTCACATGACAGTGATCTGAAACGGTAACATCATCTTTTGTGTACTTTTTATTGCATATATGACATACTTTTGCATTTGTTTAAAACTTGTTTCTTCATCCTTTTGTATTATCAATTTTTTTATTAGATTTGACTTTTCCTTACTCTTTTTCTTTTATCAGTATATTTCAATAAAACTATATTCAGCATCATGCACCCTGTAACCGTTATAAGGGCCACTATATTTCATATCATATATGCATACTATTTTTACATAGAGGATCTTACACTCGTGGTCATTTCTTATGAAATTTATGAAACGAACCTTCGGTTTATCATATGACCCTTTAAAGTGGTGTTTTAACGCCTTCAAACTGAACATTATTTCAATAAGAAAACGCATTGTTGACATGGACGTTGTCAATGACGTTACGTGTACGCGCCAAAGTGTTTTTACACGTGCGGTCATACGATTTTTAAGACTCGACGTTATCCACAGAAAATTAGCGAGGTCATATGATAAATCTATATCCGCAAGCCTTATGTTCTTGAAATGCTTCTGTATAATTGCCATGCTTCTCACTAATTTGAGCTGTAAGATACTAAACCAGAGGACTAGTGGTCCTGTAGCTCACCTGTTACCTTCTGTCAACAGAAACAATTTGTCATGTCGCTCATTTGTTACAAATTTGAAACCAGTAGCTTAAAAGGTGTGTATATTTTAATTTTAGAATCTCAGTGACCTTGAGCAAACTTCATAAAACGACCTTGACCTTTGATAACCTTATGTCTTCATGTATTCATTTAGTTAACCATATTTTCCAATTATTATATCTAGGCTTAAAAAATTCCATGAAATCAATTATTTAAGCGTTTACCCATATGAAAGCATAACACCAAAGTTGATCTTGCCATAAATTAGGTCAAGGCCAATGCACCGTCATGATTGTACAAACTATGATGGGCCCGAGTCCTCAATGCTACATACCATGCCACGAAGGTCATTGTGCCTTTGGTTCTGGAGAAGAAGATTTTTGAAAGAGTTTACCATATATGGGCATGGTGTCCATCTTGGTCATGTGACCATGACCAGCTCAACACACTTTGGTTCTTTTATTCCAGTGAAGTTCCGTATGAAATATAGCTTCAGACAGCCCAGTGGCTTCAAAGAAGATGTTTGAAAATGTTGACAGGCAACAGAATCATAGTGACCTTGAACAAAGGTCAACCTTGACCTTTAACAACATAATATCTTCATAGACTCACTTAGTTAACCATAAATACCAAACATCATATCTTAGACATGAATGTTTTCTGAGAAATCCACTGTTTAAGCATTTTCCAATGCATCAAAATTGACCTTGCCATAAATTAGGTCACACTCAATGCACAGTCCTGATTTGTATAAATTATGATAAGCCCAAGTTCCTAATGCTACGTACCAAGTTTCAAGGTCATATGCCTTTTGGTTCTGGAGAAAAAGATTTTTGAACGGGTTTTACCATATATGGGCATGGCGGCCATTTTGATCACGTGATCCAGACCTTGCATACAAACTTTCGTTCTCCCATCCCATTGAGACTCCATATGAAATTTGGCTTTAATCGGCCCAGTGGTTTCAGAGGAGAAGATGTTTGAACATCTTGACGACTGATGGACGTACAGAATGACCTTGACCTTTCGTGACACAATATCTTCATTTGTTTATTTAGTTGACCATGTATACCAAGTATTGTACCTTAGACTTAAATAGTTTCTGAGAAATCCACTGTTTAAGCTTTTTCTCATAAAAAGCCTAACGTACTAAAGTTGACCACGTCAGATATTAGGTCAAGGTTATCGCAAGTTCATCATTTGTATAAACTATAAGGGACTTGGATGCCCAATGCTACATACGAAGTTTCAAGGCCATAGGCCTTTTGGTTCTGGAGAAAGAGATTTTTGAAGGGTTTTTACCATATATAGGCATGGCGGCTATCTTGGTCATGTGACCCAGACCCCGCATACAAACTTTCGTTCCCCTATCCCATTGAGACTCCATATGAAATTTGGCTTTAATCGGCCCAGTGTTTCAGAGGAGAAGATGTTTGAAAATCTTGGCAACGGATGGACGGACCGAATGAACTTGGACCTTTAGTGACATAACATCTTCATTTGTTCATTTAGTTGACCATGTATACCAAGTATTGTACCTTAGACTTAAATAGTTTCTGAGAAATCCACTGTTTTAGCGTTTGCCCATAAAAAAGCCTAACGTACTAAAGTTGACCCTGTCATAAATTAGGTCAAGGTCATTGCAAGGTCATCATTTGTATAACCTATGATGGGCCTGCATGCCCAATGCCGTATACCAAATTTCAAGGTCATAGGCCTTTGGTTCTGGAGAATAAGAGTTTTGAAGGGTTTTTACCATATATGAAATTTGGTAATAATCGGCCCAGTGATTTCAGAGGAATCTCTATTGAAATGGTGGACGGACGGATGACGACGGACAACAGAAACCTGCCCAAATTATAAACTCCCCCCGGAGCCTTCGGCTCGGGTGATCTAAAAATGAAAATACCTTCTTGTAGATTATAAATCGTGCTTTCTAATATTTAAAAATTTGAAAAAAGAAAAGCATAAAATAATTAATATTTTATATACATTTCTTTATACATTTAATACCCAATATTGGACGGATGTAAAAGGCTGCCTAACACAGTCTAAGACACAGGGTTATGCCCCAGTCACACACACACATTACGGACTTGGCGGATAGTTGTGGATAAAAATCCACAATAATCCGCAGAATTTGTGGGCGTGGCTTATTTTCTTGATTAATTTACGGATACAGTTACCTATAGATGCGTATGAATATGGATAAATGCGGACGTCTGCCGTCAGATAGTTTCCCTTTGAATCAATACGATGAGAGATGATACGAATGTATACGTACTACTTACCTGCCATTACCTTCGGTTACTTCTAGATGCGGAAAGATGTTGTTGATGCTACGGACGGCCCGTTCGTTTATGTCCAGTTTTATTCGTAATGGTCCGTATCGCATCTGCGGATGGCCCATCCGTATCTGTCCGGTGTTATTCGTAAAGGTCCGTATCGCATCCGCAGAGTCTGTAACTGTCCGTATCGTATCCGTAGGGTCCGCAGGATCCGTTTCCAAATTTTGAAAATTTTCAAAATTCAGGCGCGGACGAGTAAACCGCATTGATCCGTAACAAAAGATAACTGAAGGCATTCATTCGCATTTATCCATATATAATCCGTATCTAATCCGTATCTTATCCGTATCTAATCCGTATATAAACCTATCATTCCGCAGCCCAACACCAAGATGTGGACTGATACGTTTTTGCGCAGATCGTTACCTTCAATTACGGTTAGTTACGGGTCTCGTTCGGAGTTTTTGTACGGACTTTTACCTTCAGATACGTTTCTATACGGATAACTTACACTTCAATACGGACAGATACGTATTGTAGAGGATAATTGCGAACAGCTAATCTGACTGGGGCATAAATCCGTAACAATACGCAGAACGAGACCCGTAACTAGCCGTAACAATCCGCATGAAACCGTATTTGTCCACAAATTTTGGGTGGACGGCGGAACGATAGGCCGAGATACGGATTAGATACGGATAAATGCGGATAAATGCCTTCAGTTACGGATCATTATGGTTAACTCGTCTGCGCCTGAATATTTAAACTTTTCAAAATTTGGTGGCATGTCCCGTGGACCTTGCGGTAACCATACGAATACAATACGGATTCGATACGGAGAGAGACCACGCCCACAAATTGTGTGGATTTAAAGTCCGCAACTATCCGCCCAATCCGTAATGTGTGTGTGTGACTGGGGCATAAAATCAATTTATAGCTCTCCATTAAGCTGCTGCAATGAACTGATCAACTTTTTACCGTGTGAGTAACAGTGAACAGGGGCGATAACAAAACTCGATGATCCAGTGCCCAGGTAAGGACTGATCAGAATGTCATAAAAATGTAGATTTGTGATAGACAAAATATGATAGTGCAGGGTAACTGCACTTAACAGTATGATGTTTTGTATGAAAATGTATAGTATATTGCTAACCGCCTATATGAGGTCATGAATATTTATGTATGTGTTTGTGTTTACTTTTGACTTTGGCTTGGCATAACAAATGAACTGGTCTGGCATTCAACACAGGCAACGAAGGCAACGTACTATAAAACTCGATTGCTTTTGCATACTTCTGCAATCAATTTCAAGTTGTCATTCTAACGGACCCAACTGTTTGTAAGGCCACTTATTCAGGCCAGATTTTCGAATAATTTCGTCTGGTATCATACTGTGCTAAAATATTCATTAATCTGTTATCATTGTTGTTGTAGCCCGAAAATTGTTTTCAAGCATTTCTGGATAGTCCGGAAAAAGTTTGATACCCATCTCAAGAATCGGGGTCGGATAGTAGTCGGGTAGTCTGTGAGACTATAATTCTGAAACACACTTATACTTCGTCGGCTGTGTTGAATGCCAGACCAGTGTGTTGGTTTCTTTTTTTCTTTTGGAAAAAATCTACGTTGTTCACCTTGGACATGCTGGGATGCTAGTGGCACCTACCTGTACACAGTCCATCATCATTTGTGTATCCCGCATTACAACTGCAAGTGTCCACATTACAGTGTGCGTTTGTAGGGCAGTTGGCATCGGTAGAATTGCAGTCACTTGCCATGCCATCAGCCTTCACTGAAAATAATGCACATTATTACCTTAAAAATTAAAAAAAAACTGGGACACCTTAACTACAGTATTTTTTAGTTTTACAAAGCAGTAATGTGTAATAAAGATGCACATATAGAAAGACAAACAGCGTAGGCCCTGGCCAGACTGCTCCTTTCTAGGTTAGCACCTTTTGTTCAGATCTGTTTGTCCCAGTACTTAGAAGTTTTACGGTACAAATGCATAACTTAGACTTTTAAACCATCTGGATCCAGAACTACAGTCATTTCGAAAAGAAAGCTTACCTTTACCTTTAGGAAGGTAATTTTGCGTCATGAAAAATCGAGTTTAATTAATCAACTATATACAGTCAAACCTGTCTTAAGGGGTCACCCAATGAAAATACAAAAACTGGCTGCTTAAAACAGGTAACCTAACCCTTTAATACAGGTGCATTTGCACAGTAATTTGGCTAAAGGGATCTTGCATCGGTGTCTGCTAAAGGCAGGTGTCCCCTTAATAGAGGTGACCACATAAGCAGGTTTGACTGTATATTCCAACCGTGTCCTCAAGCTGAAATTTTCATACTTATATTTAGAATGGAAGTATAAAACATTCAAACCCTAAAGTTAAGGTGGTCTTAACATAAAGGAACGATTGTAATACTGGGTGATGGGATCTCGCGTAATTGTAAGTCACGAATACCCTAAACGTTCCAAGTATTGGGACAGATAGGGTTTAGCAAACAGTGTAGGCACAGAGCAGCAGTCTCGTCACAGTCTATGCTTTTTTTGCCGTTCCATCTGCATCTCTCTGTCGAACTATTGCACTATGACACCAAACTTTTACATTTAAGGACAATTAGGGTAATCATCCTGAGTTTTAGAATGTTTGTTTCGGGACTAGCTGCCTAAACGCAAATACGCAGATGCGTATTGAAGTTTGTCAAAGTGACAAAATTTCAAAACGCACCTGCATATTTGTTTGTTGAATTTTTAGCTCACCTGAGCCGAAATAGGGAGCTTATACACCTTTCCAATAATTCAGAGTCTGTTCGAGTTTTGTCCCTTGCCACGCCTATGACGTCATCTATAGGACAGGTTATTGTTTTTCATTGTGTAACCAAATAAACGCCAGTTTTCCGTATATTCAAAACTAACATTCAACGGTTAAGATTACGACAACTATTTTGTTCCACTATATTTAGCTCTATCTTTGTCGGAAAATAAGCTTTATAACTTATAGCATATGGGAAATTGATATAAAATTAAAGATTTCCGGCTAAAATTTCGGGCCAAAATTACCGTAATCAAGAGCATGTATCACCATTACAGGCTCCGAAACATAAGGAAATGAATGAAAATGGCGGAAGATGTTCAGACCGTTATTACAAAAGATGCAAAACGAACGATTAGCTGATTAGAAAGCAGACACACGCAAAAATGACAAAAACGTGTGCTGACATGGAATTCGTTTGTGTAACGCATTGCCGCAATAAACAAACACCTATGATTGTGTATTACCTAGACACGTGTTCCGGAGGCAGCTTTAAGAACACCCTACCGTGAAATGGAAACGATCAAATAATTAATACCGAAGATAAATAAGAGATGGAAAAAATAATATTAATTCAACCTCGGGTTCAAACTTACGGAAAACTGTCTGGATGCTGATGCTTTTAGATCGGTGTATCGCACAAGAAACCATAAATGTCAGCGCTATGATCTGTCCGGTAATAATGCGTAGTTACTACCTGAATGCTGACGTTTTACCTGTCGGAAAAATGGAAATAACTTTTCAGATTTACGAAACATTTATACGAAATGTAGCTCTTTTATACTGAACACACGTGAATGTATTGCCGGGGTATTAAAACACGCGTCGATGAAAGGGGTCATGAAAATCATGAGCGACTTGTCGGGATTCTCATTATGATATTAATGTAAAAAATTATATAAATAAAAAATGTCACATGACAACAGGGTAATTATACTTTAATTTGGTCTTTCAATGTATTTTTTGCAGTTCACATGTACAAAACGTCTGTTTTATGTATGTTATGTGTGCTTGCAGTTGTACTGAATTATATGGAATGCTCCTATAGATGACGTCACAGGTTACTTGGGTAGATAACTCGTGCGCGACTTTATCGATTTATAGGAAAGGTGTATAGGATATTTCAAACAACTTCTCTGAAACTAATCGGCCGATTGTAACAATATTGCATATGAAGCCTCTAGGGGTAATGGGAACGAAAAGTTGTTCAAATGTCAAATTTTTTTAACTGGCTTTGGAAACTGCTTAGGATTTCAGAAAAGTTCGCCGTATAGAATATTGCGGAGAAGCGATTTTGCATCCTATCAAAGTTATCTTAACTATATTGACAAGTGCTGATATGATTCCACGTAGTTTAAGTCGTTTTCGCGGTGTACAGGAATATGGTAATGACAAACCGAGGTCGACATTTCAATAACAAATATTTAAGGATGTTATATTGAATAAAACCCCGGATAAACTTTTTTCTTTAAGAAAATATATACCCTTAAAAAGAGCAAGACGGGACCTTCTTTAGAGCCAATTTATATAGGTCATGCTGTTAAAACCGTTAGGCTTGCTTTAGACGGTTATTAATAGAATGCCTGTTTTATCCTATTTGTAGCTAATGAAAAAAAATCTTTTTGCGGTATTTTAACACTGACAATTCGAAAACAGGACAGACGAATGGGGTTTGACATGGTGTACCTATACAAGTGTTCCATACGTCTTAATACATCCCTCTTTGTTGTATTAGAGTTCTTTCGGATAACACGTACCTGTATAAGTAGCTGTATCGAGACGCATCGAGACGCATCGGAGAGGGAGAAATCATTATTGCAACTTTGAAACACATCTATATAATACCGTCATATGTTAGTTTGCAGAAGATAGATGCAATAGTTTTACATACGATTATGGCTTTTAGTTTTTGTTTAAGAGTTTTGATGTATGTCTGCCCAATACTTCATTGTCCTCAGCCGCATTGGGTGATTTTGGAAATAGTGCATGTCCATCCGTCACACTTTCATTTCCATACTCTTTGAACTTATTGTAATAAGCCCACATTTGGCGAACAATAATATCCTCCCTTGTCCTCAGTTATATTAAACAGCTTCAACAGGCAATGTCCTAACGTTTTGTTTAATATTTCGTCGGCTGGTTGGTTGCTTTCGGGTGATAAAGGCCTTTGAGGTAGTATTTCAGTCCATAACGAGTTGCCTGCTAGAGATAGGGGACAGGACAGACGAGAGAAAAAACAACAAAAAACAGCCAAACAGTCCTCACCCGCACCTACTGCAAGCACGGTAGACCTTGTCCTGCTTTAAGCTAGTTTACCAGTGATTTCTTTTTTACCGTTTGGAGTTTTGTTAAATGGACAGAGGAATGGGTTGCAAGTAATACTTGTCTCTGTGAGCTAGGTTCCGGGCTAACTTCTCTCCATAGTCCTATCAGTGGTAAATATATCTAAACATAAATCCTTGTGATAAAAAGCTAGGCTAATGTACATATATTGAGTCATATAACTGGCTGAAAGTAGGGATAACATGTTTTTGGAACAATGACAAAAAGCTTCCTGGTTGCCCGTTGAGATTTTCAATATAAACGAAAGCGGGAAAATGAAAGGGGACCCAAATTTGTATATTGTATTTCTACCATTTTCTTCAAGCTTATGACGGCGAAAGTATTTCCGTTTAAGAACAGCGTAAAAACGACTAAACTCAAATGCTTATGCAAAGCGGGTTAGCCTACACGTTTGGTGGTAAAATTCGGGTTCATGTGTATATGTGTATCAACTGAGTCAAATAATTTGCAAACACAGGGAGAACATGTTTTTGAAAAATGAAAAATTGCTCCACAAAATACAGTTTTCAAATTTCGGAACCCCGTCGAGCAAAGTAGTATAAACAAAAACAGGACAACGAATGGAGTCTCATGCCTATACATTGTATTTTTATTTATTTATTTATTTATTTTTGTCAGATGTATGATATCGAAAGTCGGTCATTTCAGTTGCCGACTAAATTGACATTTAATATTAATGCCACAAGCGTTTTATGTGAAACTCAATGTTGTTTTATTTGTGAAAAGCAGGCTAAAAACCGTCATTTACAACTTCGAAACTGTAGTAAAAGGCTTGCAGCGGTACCTCACTATAAAATATCTCACGACAGAGCAAACGAGCCTTCAGCCGCTATTTATATTCCAATACAGAAAGAAAAAGCAATGACTATTGGGTAACTCTAATGCATAGGCGTACTACTTATTTGAATAGCCCTACTGTGCTTGCAGTAGTTGCGGGTCGGGGTTGTTTGGCTATTTTGTTCTCTCGTCTATCTCTATTTTCTATCGCCCTTTCTCTGTGAAAAGGGTCGACATATTCTGAAATAATGTCTCAAAGAGCCATTAAACCCACACCAAACCAACCAACCAACCAATCATTTTTAATTCCCTTTCGACAGATGCAAAAGCGGGACATTTAATGGGTCCCATGCCTGAACATTGTATCTTTACCATTTAAATCAGGCTTATGATATCGAAAGTATGACCAAAATCAATTTTCAAATCCGTTCTATGTGAAACTCAAGCTTGTTTTATTTGTTTAAAGTTGGCAGTGAGAACCTTGCAGTGATACCTCATGATAAAATATTTCATGAATGTTTACCATGATACAGCAATGCGGCCTTAAAGCTTTAAGAGTTTCATGGTGTAGTTTAAACAAGAATTACAATGCATTGCTTATCCTTTTTAGAACAGCCTGACATGCAAAGTAGGTTACTGCAGCCCATATGTAAAACAAGAGTCCGCGAAACACTATGACGCACCTTCTTTGCACCTTCACATTAAATACTCAATTAAAGCATCATTTTGTCACACATGTAAATTTGGTCAAAGTCCATTCAGTAGTTTATGAGATATCGTTTTCATGTTTTTCGCTATTTCTAGTAGCGGTGGATGGCGGCTGTTTTGGATGGTCAGTATGAAAAATCTTGAAGTAGCCTCATGCAAGGATCATTCTGGAACAAATTTGATGCAATCTCATTCAGGGGTTCTAGAAAAATTGTCATTTTCATGTTTTTCTATTTTTAGTAACGGTGGCTGGCGGCCATCTTGGATGGTTTCCAATAACTTAAGGTGGTGATAATCACTGATTTGGCGCAAAGACAAAAATCTGCATAAAATACTCAAAATAATACTGATCTTTCCCAAACTTGGCAGATGCCTTCTATATGTTGTTTCTCATAATTTAGAATCCCAAAATGCAGCATTTGTTTATGTTAAAAAGTGTTTTTATAAGAGAAGATCAAAGGGTAATTTTCTGCGAATAAATCTGAAAAAATAGTATCATTATAGAAAATATACTTAGTGCCTAGAGTACCTTGTTGCATAATGGAGAGCGTCCTAGCAATTATGTTTTCAAACTCTTTCACACATTATCAGGCTGAGCAGATGAAAAAAGATGCAGTCTGTGTCCAAATTTTTTTGTCAAAACACACAGGTGAGACAGGTGATACTATTTTAATAAGGTTGAACAATTTCATCTACACACCACTGATCATGTCAGTAATGTATTATTTATATTGTAGGTGTTAACATAGGTATGCTTGCCTACCCTATATTTAATAAATGCGTCCAGTGTACATTTACTTTGTACATGGTTGAACATTTGAGAAAAAGCTACCCTTTTCATCTGGTCTACATAACAATTTGAGAAAGAGTTGGAATAAATAATTGCTAGGACGCTCTTCATTATGCAATAATGCACCTTCAGCACTACGTAAATTTTCAATGACGATATTATTTTTTCAGATTTATTCGCAGAAAATTACCCTTTGATATTTCCTTATAAATACACTTTTTTAAGCAGCATGTACTTCTATTTTGTATTCTAAACTGTAAAGAACAACAAAAAAAAAAAAAAAAGAAGTCTGTTAACTTTCAGGGAGATACGTTACTTTTTTATGGTTTTATGCAGATTTTTACATTTACCATAAATCACCACCTTAATTTAAAAGAACTTCATTAATGGACAATCCTGACCAAATCTGACCAAAATCCGTTCATGTTTACTTGATATATTGGAATTTTAGCAAAATAAGGCTTTGAAACAGAAAGTAGATCACTGTGACCCAATTCCGCTACATTTTTTTTATTTTAAAGATTTACTCCCTTGATAATAATAACCAAAAAAAAAAAACGAAATATTTCATGCAATATCTCCGACATGGTCTAACTATACATTTAAAATAGAGTTTAGATGATAATATTTGCTAAAAATGACTTTAAACAAAAACAAAAATAAATTTTTAAACTATCGCAGACCGCGCTCGAAATCGTATTATTGGACAAAAATAATTTATTCAAAGGTCACAATCACGTGCACAGATAAGAAAAATACCTGTACATGATCACCTGACGCACATCGTCAAAATAGATACTTTTACAGGCCGTGGGGAAGTAGGTAATTTGTAATTTAATTTGAAGATTATTTTTCATTCCTTATTTGTCGAAAAAAACATGCATTTTCCCAAAGCTTGTACGGTTAATTATGAGACTATCACATATTGTTTAACGAAATTTCGTTAAAATATTTGTTTCTAAAAACATGAAATAAACGAGGGAGACAATCTTGAATAAAACAAAGACCCAACTGATGTTGCTTGCAAAATTTCAGCCAAATATACCAAGCGGTTCTGGATAAAAAGTTGGTTTCATTGTTTTTGTTATTTTTAGTAACAGCAGCCATCTTGGAAACTGGATTTTTACCATGCTGAAGCCCTACAGTCTGGTTATGCAGCATGTGAAATTTGAGAACCGTGGATGCATATGTTTTGGAGAAAAGGTCATTTGAATGGATTTAAATGCTAGGGTCGACGTAAATGTGAACGGACGGACGAACGGGTTGACGGACGGACGGAAAACCGGACCCCTATATCGCACCTTGCTAAAGCAGGTGCGACAATTATCGCCGTGACCCCTCACCCACACAAAATAGCCATCTATCATCCCCATGACCCCGGGTCATCCCCAAAAATACCAAAAAAGATATTTTGTTCAAGCTACTTCTTGCAAGAGCACACCATAAACATTATTACTTCCCTTGAATAAATAATATGTAAGTGTGGTAAAGAATAAAGAAACGCATCATTTCATCTGCTTATTCTTCCTGTTAGCTGAAATTAGCAATATATATATATATATATATATATATATATATATATATATATATATATATATATATATATATATATATATATATATATATACATATATATATAAAGAAAAGAAGAACGAAAACGAGGAATAGCCTTTGATCACATTTTTATTCTCAACGCGTTTCACTACTGCATGTAGATCTTCAAGAGACTGAAAAATAACGTTAACGTCATAGCAACAACGTACAATGAATAACGTTACGAACACATTTTAACATACAGAAACTATACAATCGTTAGAGGGCTGGAGAAACACCCAGCAGATTTAAACAGTCGTTTTTCAAAAGAGTTTGTTTTAGAAGGAATCAATTTTATATTGAATAATAATACATTTTATTTTAACAGAAAACATTATAGACAGAAGAAAGGGACTGCAATGGGGACAAAATTTGCACCAGTATATGCCACTCTAGTAATAGGTTATTTAGAAGAAAAATTATATTAACAAGTTAAAGACAAATTCGGAGAAAATTTTCAGAAATATTTTGAAAAACACTGGAATAGATATTTAGATGACTGTTTTATCCCATGGAACAGATCTTTTGATGATTTACGAATATTTCAGAGAATGTTAAATGACTTACACAACGACATTAAATTTACAATGGAATACAGCAACACCGAGCAACCATTTTTAGATGTTTTAGTAAAACGATCAGGAACAAAAATAGACACCGACGTCTACTACAAACCCACAGCCAGTAGACAGTATCTTATATTTAACTCGTCCCATCCAAAGCATATCAGAACAAGCATACCATATTCATTGGCACGAAGGTTAAGAATGATTATTTCTGAAGATACGGTACTTCACAAACGGATCTCAGAACTAAAAGATGCATTACTGTCTCAGCATTATCTGATACTTGTCATCGAAAATGGAATAGAAAGAGCACTGCAACTAGATAGGGCAGATTTAATGAGAGTAAAACAAAAATCAGATGAAAATATAGTTACTTACGTCTCTACATTCAATCCAAAAAATCCGGAAATATTTCAGACAATCAGACATAATTTCGACATATTATATGAAGATGAAACCATGGCAGACATCTTGAATTGCGATGAAATAATCAAAAGCAAACGCCAACCGCAAAATTTAAAAAGAATACTTACAAAGGCCCGATTTGACGAAAATGCACAAGAGGCCTCTATAACTGAATGTAGCAGACCTAACTGCGGCCTCTGTCACCATCTCATTAAAGAAAAGATATATCATTTTAAATGTGGTAAAAGCTTCACAGTTAAAACAGACATGTCATGCAATGTGAGAAACTTGATTTATGTCATCCAGTGTGGGGGATGCCAGGAGGAGTATATTGGCGAGACTGGTGACACCTTAAGACATAGACTAACTGTACACAGACAGCAAATTCGAAATCCCAATGTCCGAATGTTATATGTTAGTGGACATATAAGTGTTTGCTCAAGGCAACTTGAGATACAATTCAAAGTGTTCCCCCTATATAAAATGAAAACGGACAGTATTACAGCACGTAAACTCAAAGAATCATATTTTATTGAATTATTCAGACCAAAGTTAAACCGTGCACTCTAACGATTGTATAGTTTCTGTATGTTAAAATGTGTTCGTAACGTTATTCATGACGTTTCTTTATTGTACGTTGTTGCTATGACGTTAACGTTATTTTTCAGTCTCTTGAAGATCTACATGCAGTAGTGAAACGCGTTGAGAATAAAAATGTGATCAAAGGCTATTCCTCGTTTTCGTTCTTCTTTTCTTTATACTACCGCTGTTGTGGCTCAACTTTTTCGACCTATATATATATATATATTGTAAAAACATATGAGGTATTGTACGAAATAGATTTGTAATCGGAAGGTTTCTAAAATAGTTTATCTTTATCAATTTATTTCATATGCAAACTTATTTAGTCAACTGTCTTTGAAATTGATTTATTATTGGAACAGAAACTCAAAAAAATTGAAACCAAAAAAAAAAAAAAAAAAAAAAACAGTCGGGCAGCTTGGTTACAGAATTGCAACAACAACAATTCCACTCTTCGAGCTGGAAATGGGACAGACAGACAGACAGACACGGTGCCAGGAGTGTGCTCTTACGGATTTGTTCCGCTGAGCCTCCTGGGGGAATATTCGTATGAGAATTCTACCAAAAAAAAACAACAACAGAAAACCGGAAATGAGAAGTTACTGCAAAAGGGAATAAATTCCCAAAGAATAAACCAACCAACGGCTGAGACGGTAGAAAAAGCCCTTTGCTACGATACAGGTGGGCTCGAGTACCAACGGTTCCACTGGCGCATCGACGACCCATGTGTTAGCTATGACGTAATAGGAATCGTTACACCACCAGCGACTGATTATCCATCCTCGGGATGGCTACCCAAGGTCGGATAATGAAGAAAGTAAGAGGCCGCGGACCACCATGCTCACTTACACGTCAGCCATCAGTACCCCCTGGGAACCTTGGAAGATGGACCGTCGACATGGTGGGGGTTGAGGCTCCTGTGGCTCAGAAGAGGACCGCCGAAAATACGTCATCAGCAGTCCACCAAACCAACCAGCAGACAGACAGTGGTCAGGAGGCAGGCCCTTTGCTTTGACTCCTGGCCCTTTTCAGGGCTTCCGGCCGAGCACTGGTGCCTGGGATATTGTGCAATAATCGGAATTAACTTAAACCATGGAAGACCGTTGGCAGTTCACTTTATGCCGTTATTCTAACTTACTTAACACACATCTTTCAACCGGGCTTGAAGATTGGCCTGGAATTCAGGTCAGTTCTTCATCCTGATAGCCACCTGTGAGTTAAACAACTAATCTGGATTGTCCTGGGTAGCCCCCATGTGCCTCCGGTGCCCAGCTACCTTAAAAATCCTCGAATGGAAATTGAATTTGAGACAGTTGATCGATCACTTTCCGATACGTCCCGATACGTCCAGATACGGCTACGTTTACAGATACGTGTTATCCGAAAGAACTCTAGTACAAGCCATGAAACTGAGGTGCTGGGTCTAATTTTTTTCTGAAATTGATCATTTTTTCTTCCTTTTAATAAATTAGCAAAGCATAGAAATGAGTTTTCAGAAATGCAGCAACCTTGCATAAAAATACATGAAGTTCTATATTTTCCTATCTTTTATCAAAGCAGTGTACCTAATAGAGTTCTGTCGGATAAAACGTATCTGTAAACGTAGCCGTATCTGTACGTATCGGGACGTATCGGAAAGGGATCGATCAGTTGTCTCAAATTCAATTTCCATTCAAGGATTTTTAAGGTAGCTGGGCACCAGTGCCACATAGGGGCTACCCAGGACAATCCAGATTAGTTGTTTAACTCACAGGTGGCTATCAGGATGAAGAACTGACCTGAATTCCAGGCCAATCTTCAAGCCCGGACGAAAGATGTGAGTTAAGTAAGTTGTTGTAAGGTTGAATAGCGGCATAAAGTGAACTGCCAATAGTCTTCTATAGTTTAAGTCAATCCCAATTATTGCACTATGTCCCAGGCACCAGTGCTCGGCTGGAAGGCCCTGAAAAGGACCAGGAGTCAAAGGCAAAGGACCTGCCTCCTGACCACTGTCTGTCTGCTGGTTGGTTTGGTGGACTGCTGATAACGTATTTTCGGCGGTCCTCTTCAGAGCCACAGGGGCCTCAGCCCCTCACCATGCCGACGGTCCATCTCCCTAGGTTCCCAGGGGGTACTGATGGTTGACGTGTAATTGAGCATGGTGGTCCGCGGCCTCTCAATTTCTTTCCCATCCGACCTTGGGTAGCCATCCCGAAAATGGATAATCAGCCGCTGGTGGTGTAGCGATTCTTATTACGTCATAGCTAACTAGCTAACACTTGGGTTGTCGATGCTCTAGTGGATCCGTTGGTACTCGAGTCCACCTGTATCGTTGCAAAGGGGTTCTTCTACCGTCTCAGCCGCGTTGGTTGATTTATTCTTTGGGAATTTATTCCCTTTTGCAGTAACTTCTCTTTCCCGGTTTTTTTGTTGTTATTGTTGTAGAATTCTCATACGAATGTTCCCCAGGAGGCTCAGCGGAACAAATCCATTAGTGCACACTCTTGGCACCGAGTCTGTCGTCTGTATGTCTGTCCCCATTCCAATTCGAAGAGGAGAATTGTTGTCGGTGCCTGTCCCCGTTCCAATTCGAAGAGGAGAATTGTTGTTGTTGCAGTTCTGTAACCAAGCTGTTCGAGTTTTCGTTCCAATTATAAATCAATTTCATAGACAGCTGACTATCTAAGTTTGCATATGAAATAAATTGATAAAGAGAAACTATGTTAGAAACCTTCCGATCACAAGTCATTTTCTTACAATACCTCATATGTTTTACAATACATAATTATGTTTGTTAATTTAAGATAACAGGAAGAATAAGCAGATGAAATGATGCATTTCTTAATTGATTACAACTCTTACATATTATTTGTTCAAGGGAAGTAATAAAGTTCATTGTGTGCTCTTACAAGAAGTAGCTTGAACAAAATTCCTTTTTTTGGTATTTTTCGGGAATTACCCGGGGGCATGGGGGTGATAGGTGGCTATTTTGGGTGGGTGAGGGGTCACGGGGATAATTGTCGCACCTGCTTTAGCAAGGTGCAATATAGGCGTCCGGTTTTCCGTCCGTCCGTCAACCCGTTCGTCCGTCCGTTCACATTTACGTCGACCCTAGCATTTAAGTCCATACAAATGACTTTTTCTCCAAAACCAACGATTCCATGGTTCTCAAATTACATATGCTGCATGATCAGACTGCAGGGCTTCAGCACGGTAAAAGTCAGCTTTATCCAATTACCAAGATGGCTGTTGTTACTAACAATAGCAAAAACAATAAAACCAACTTTTTATCCAGAACCACTTGGTATATTTGGCTGAAATTTTGCAAGCAGCATCAGTTGGGCTATGTTTTTTTTTAAGATTGTTTCCCTTGTTTATTTCATGTTTTAAGAAACAAAAGAGCCGCGACACGAGAAAACCAACAATGTGGTTGTGCGACCAGCGCAGACTCCGATCAGTCTGGGTATCCGCCCAGTCCGTTCAGATACTTTGCTAAGCGCTTTAAAGGTCGCTAAGGGTCTAAGCTACCTGCATGCGGACAGCGAAGACTCTGATCAGACTGGGCGGATGCCCAGGCTGACCTGAGTCTGCGCTGGGCGCACAACCACATTGTTGGTTTCTCGTGTCGCGGCACATTTAAATTTAATATTTTAACAAACTTTCGTTAAACAATATATAATAGTCTCATAATTAACCGTATCGTGCTTTGGGAAAATGCATGTTTTTTTTCGACAAATGTGAAATGAAAAATAATCTTCAAATTAAAATGCAAATAACCTCATTCCCCACGGCCTGTAAGATAATCGATGTTGACCACGTATGTCATGTGATCATGTACAGGTATTTTTCTTATTTGTGCACGTGATTGTGACGTAGGAATAAATTATTTTTGTCCAATAATGCGATTTTGATTAGAGTCACTTTAGCAAATATTATTATCTAAACTCTATTTCAAATGTAAAGTTAGACCATGTCGGAGGTATTGCATGAAACATTTCATCAAATATTTTTGTTATCATTATCAAGGTAGTAAATCTTTAAAATAAAAAGAAATGCAGAGGAATTAGGTCACAGTGACCTGCTTTCTGTTTACAAGCCTTATTCTGCTAAACTTCCAATATCTCAAGTAAACATGAACGGATTGTGGTCAGATTTGGTCAGAATTGTCCATTAATGGAGTTCTTTCAAATTAAGTGATGGGAAACCATCTAAGATGGCCGCCAGCTACCGTAACTTATAATAGAAAAACATGAAAATGGCAATTTTTGTAGAACCCCTGAATGAAATTGCATCCAAATTGTTCCAGAATGATCCTTGCATGAAGCTACTTCAAGATGTTTCAAATTGACCATCCAAAACAGCCGCCATCCACCGCTACCAAAAAATAGCGAGAAACATGAAAACGATATCTCATAAACTACTGAATGGATTTTGACCAAATTTGCATGTGTGACAAAATGATGCTTTAACTGAGTTTTTAATGTAAAGGTGCAAAGCAGGTGCGACATAGTGTTTCGCGGAACTCTTGTTTCACATTTGGGCTCTAGTAACCTATTTTGCATGTCATGCTGTTCAAAAAGGGATAAGCAAGGCAGTTATTCTTGTTTAAACTACACCATGAAACTCTTAAAGCATCAAGGCCCCATTGCTGTATCATGGTAAACATTCATAAAATATTTTATCATGAGGTATCGCTGCAAGGTTCTCACTGCCAACTTTAAACAAATAAAACAAGCTTGAGTGCCACACAGAACGGATTTGAAAATTGATTTTGGTCTTACTTTCGATATCATAAGCCTGATTTAAAGAATAAAAATACAATGTACATGCATGGGACCCATTAAATGTCCCGCTTTTGCATCTGTCACAGGGGAATCAGGTTGGTTGGTTTGGTTTTGGCTCTTTGAAACATTATTTCAGACTATGTCAAGCTTTCTTCTCTCAGAGAGAGAGGGCGATAGAAAATAGAGATAGACGAGAGAGCAAAATAGCCAAACAACCCCGACCCGCAGCTACTGCAAGCGCAGTAGGGCTATCCAAATAAGTAGTACCCCCATGCAGTGAGAGTTACCCAACAGTCATTGCTTTTTTCTTTCTGTATTGGAATATAACTAGCGGTTGATGGCTCATTTGCTCTGTCGTGGGATATTTTATATTGAGGTACCGCTGCAAGCCTTTTACTACAGTTTCGAAGTTGTAAACGAAGGTTTTTAGCCTGCTTTTCACAGATAAAACAACATTGAGTTTCACATGAAACGCCTGTGAGAATAAATATTAAATGTCATTTTAGTCGGCAACTGAAATGACTGAATTTCGATATCATACACCTGACATAAATAAATAAATAAATAAATGAAAATACAATGTATAGGCATGAGACTCCATTCGTTGTTCTGTTTTTGTTTATACTACATTACTCGACGGGGGTCCGGAAATTGGAAACTGTATTTAGTGGAGCAATTTTTCATTTTTCAAAACCATGTTCTCTCTGTGTTTGCAAATCATTTGACTCAAATGATACACATATACACATGAACCAAAATTTTACCACCAAACCTGAAGGTTAACCCACTTTGCATAAGGATGTGAGTTTAGTTGTTTTTACGCTGTTCTTAAACGGAAATACTTTCGCCGTCATAAGTTTGAAGAAAATGGCAAAAATACAATGTACAAATTTGGGTCCCCTTTCATCGTCCCGCTTTCGTTTATATTGCAAATCTCAACGGGCAACCAGGAAGCTTTTTGTCGTTGTTCCAAAGTCATGTTACCCATACTTTCAGCCAGTTATATGACTCAATATATGTACATTAGCCTAGCTTTTTATCACAAGGATTTATGTTTTGATATATTTACCACTGATAGGACTATGGAGATCTAAAGAAGTTAGCCCGGAACCTAGCTCACAGAGACAATTATTACTTGACACCCATTCCTCTGTCCATTTAACAAAACTCCAAACGGTAAAAAAGAAATCCGTGATTGGTAAACTGGCTTAAAGCAGGACAAGGTCTGCCGTGCTTGCAGTAGGTGCGGGTGAGGACTGTTTGGCTGTTTTTTCCTCCCGTCTGTCCTGTCCCCTATCTCTAGCAGACAACTCGTTATAGACTGAAATACTACCTTAAAGGCCTTTTACACCCTAAAGCAACATCATACCAACCGACGAAATACTAAACAAAACATTAGGACATTGCCTATTGTAACTGAGAACAAGGGAGGATATTATTGTTGACAAGGGAGGATATCATTGTCCGCCAAATTTGGGCTTATTACAATCACTTCAAAGAGTATGGGAACGAAAGTGTGACAGTCGAACGGAAAGACGGACAAATAGCACTATTTCCAAATTCACCCACTTATTAAGCGGCTGAGGACAATGAAGTACTGGGCAGACATTCACCAGAACTCTTAAGCAAAAAATAAAGCAATAATCGTATGTAAAACAAATGCATCTTTCTTCTGCAAACTAACATTTGACGGTATTATATAGATGTGTTTCAAAGTTGCAATAATGAGTTCTCCCTCTCCGATGCGCCCCGATGCGTCAAGATACAGCTACTTATACAGCCACGCCTTATCCGACAGAACTCTATTAGCAAGCATTGTTCTCTCCTTTTCGCAGTAACAAAACAGGAAATTTCAAATCATCTGTTGAGTGTTGTTAAATACTTAAGACAAAAGATGAAAAAAGCAAACAAATCGAAATTTAAACTTTCTTAAGCAAAAGTAAGTACCCCACCCACCCTCTCTTCTGTAATGGTAAATTTCCAGTTATCATTGCCTAACCGCAAGCGAAATGGCATTAAAAGTATTTTTGCAAAATAGCTTGCAGATAGGACAGAAGATGTATTCTATTTATTAAATGTCTAAAGCAAGCTTAGCTGTTTCTAGCACTGGACCTACGCTAATTTTCTCAAAGACGGTCCCGCCGTGCTCTTTTGAAGGGTAAATATTTTCTGGCGGAAAAGGAGGTTTCATCAAATATAACATTTTCAAATATTTGTTATTGAAATGTCGATCTTGGTTTGTCATTACCATATTCTTGTACACCGCGAATAAGACTAAAACTACAAAGAAGCATTTCAGCACTTGCCAATATACTTACGATAACTTTCATAGGCTGCAAAATCGCTTCTCTGCAATATTTCATACAGCGAACTTTTCTGGAATCCTAAGCAGTGTCCCTTCATTTATGTCGATGGTAAGTGTAAGATTTTTTGACAACAAAGACTTTCAGCCGAAACTAGAATGCACTTTGGGGTATGCTAAGACTTATGAAAAATTTGCTTAGGTATAAAATTAATGCAATGCACCTGTATATAGTAAAAACATTAAAAAGTCTTCCTCTCCAGAACCAATAGACCGATGGCCTTGAAACTTGATATTTAGCATTGGGTACGTTATTACTTCCAAAATTGTTCAAATTATGACCTTTGGTTGACCTTGACCTATTTTACAGTAAGGTCTAATTTGGTCTTTGGGGCTTTTATTTGAAAAAGATTTCTTGGAAACTGTTAAATATTTTGGCCCAAAAATTGGTAAATACAGTCATCTGAATGAGTTCATGAAGGTTTGTGAGTAGAAGACGTCAAGGTCATTCTTTGACCCAGGTCTCTCATATTTTGACAATTTCAAACAATCTCCTTAAAAGACACTGGGGCAATTGTAACCAAATTTCATTTAGAACTTTCAGGGGTTGAGGAAATAAAAATTTGTTGATACGGTCTAGGTCACATGCCCAATATGGCCGCCACGCCCATATATGGTAAAACCTTTAAAAGTCTTCTTCTCCAGAACGAATTGACCGATGGCCTTGAAACTTGGTGTGTAGCATTAGTTACTCGAGTGCTATCAAGATTGTTCAAATAATGACCTTGGGTTGACGTTGACCTTTCTTACGGCAAGGTCAAATATGGAAAAATGCTAGAACAAATGATTTCTTGGAGTCTATTGAAATTATGGTCTAAAAATTGGTATACACAGTCATTTTAATGAGTACATGAAGATTTGTGAGTACAAGAGGTCAAGGTCATTCTTTTACCTTTGACCCAGGCCTCTCATATTTCGACTCTTTCAAACAATCTCCTCAAAAGCCAGGGTTCCCTTGTAACCAAGTTTCACATAATTTTTTCAGGGCTTGAGGGGACGAAAATTTGATAAAAATGGTCTGGGTCACATGACAAATATGGCCACCACGCCGATACATGGTTAAAAGCTTTAAAATTCTTCTACTCTAGAACTAATTGACCGATGGCCTTGAAACTTGGTATGTAGCATTGGGTACTTGAGTGCTATCAAGATTGATCAAATGTTGACCTTGCGTTGACCCTGATCTTTTTTACGGCAATGTCAAATATGGAAAAATGCTAGAACATAGGGTTTCATGGAAAATGTTGAAGATTTAGACATAAAAATTGGCATATACAGTCATCTTAATGAGTACATGAAGATTTATGAGTACAAGAGGTCAAGGTTATTATTTGACCTTTGACCCTGAACTCTCAGATTTCGACAATTGCAAGCAATCTCCTCAAAGCAACTGGGCCAATTGTAACCAAATTTCATTTAGACACTCCAGGGATTGAGGTTATGGAAATTTGTTCAAAAGGTCTGGGTCACATGAACAAGATGGCCACCCCGCCCATATATGGTTAATTTCAAATATGTTAAATGCTACAACATGAGATGTCTTGGAAAGTTTTGAAGCTCTAGGCCTAAAAAATTGGTAAATACAGTATTCCTGATGAGTGCATGAAGGTTTGTGAGTACAAGAGGTCAAGGTAATTCTATGACCTTTGACCCAGGTCTCTCATATTTCGAGAGTTTCAAACAATCTCATCTAAAGGCACAGGGACAGTTGTTACCAAGTTTTATATAAAACTGTCAGGGGTTGAGGGAATGCAAATTCGATAAAAATGATCTTGGTCACATTTTCAATATGGCCGCCACGCCCATTTATGGTAAAAACCTTTAAAAATTTTCTCCTCTAGAACCAATTGACCGATGGCCCTGAAGCTTGGTATGGAGCACAGGGTACCTGAGTACAATCAAGATTGTTCAAATGATGACTTTGGGTTGACCTTGAACTTTTCTACGGCAAGGTTACTATATCAAAATGCTAGAACATAAGATTTCATGGAAAAATTTGAAGATTTAGGCCTAAAATTTAGTATATAATGTCATCTTTATAAGTACATGACGATTTATGAGTACAAAAGGTCAAGGTAATTCTTTAACCTTTGACCCTGAACTCTCAGATTTTGACAATTTAAAACAGTCTCCTCAAAAGCCACTGTGCAAATTGTAACCGAATTTCATATATACTCTCCAGGGGTTGAGAGAAAGGAAATTTGTTCAAAAGGTCTGGGTCACATGAACATCATGGCCACCCGGCCCATATATAGTAAAAATCTAAAACATCTTCTTCTCCAGAACCCATTGACTGATAGACTTGAAACTTGGTATGTATACTTGAGTACTCGAGTGTCGTCAAGGTTGTTCAAATGATGACATTGGATTGATCTTGGCCTTGTTTACGACAAGATCAAATATTGGAAAATGCTAGAACATAAAATTTCATGGTTAGGCATAAAAATTGGTATATACAGTCATCTTAATGAGTGCATTAAGATTTGTGAGTGCAGTGGTCAAGGTCATTCTTTGACCTTTGACCCTGAATTTTCATATTTTGACACTGGGCCAATTATAAACAAATATAATATAGAGCCTCCAGGGGTTGAGGGAAAGAAAAATTTTTTTCAAATGCTCTGGGTTACATGATAAACATGGCCACCACATCCATATATGGTAAAAACCTCTCTTCTCCAGATGGCCTTGAAACTTGGTATGTAGCAATGGGTAACAGAGTACTGTCAAGATTGTTTAATTGATGACATTGGGTTGACGTTGACCTTTGCAACAGCATAGTCAAATATGGGAAAATGCTAGAACACAAGATTTCTTCGAAAATTTTAATGTTTTAGGCCTAAAATCTGTTATATACAGCCATCTTAATAGTACATGAGAATAAGTGAGTACAAGAGGTCAAGGTAATTCTTTGACCCAGGACTCTCATATTTTGACAATATCAAACATCTCCTCAAAAGCCACTAAGCAAATTATAACCAAATTTCATGGAGAGTCTACAGGGGCTGAGGGACTTTGATAATTTTTAGCAAGGTCAAATTTGCCTTCTGGTGCTTTTACGAGTATATGGGAAAATAATTATATATAAGAGTATGGAACTTGTAGAAAATTTTGGTGCAGAAGTTGATAAATACAGTCAAATAAATGAGTACTTGAACAGTTTAAGCAATGGATGTCAAAGTCATTTTGAGCTTTAACCAGTGTCTGTCATAGTTTGACAGTTTAAACTATCAGGTTTGTTCAAATGATAATCCTAGTTGCCCTTTGATCTTTTTACTAAGGTGAGCGATTCAGGGCCTCGTGGCCTTCTTGTTTTAAATTTGACAAGACTTCAATGCCAACTGCCAAAAGACATGGCAATATAAAATCTCTTAGGGGCTACACTACACCCCCCTACCCCTGAAGGTGAATAAAATATGATTGTGCGTATCTTGTTTGCGGTATATAAAGGCTTGCCTTAAAACCCTTGTCGATTGATATGCGTTCGATATACATGATTACTATCATCATCATCCTTCGACATTTCGATAATTGTTTACTATCAAGAATACACCAGCATGCTTGTTTACTTGAGGTTAATCGGTGTAAATTCATAGATATTACCGTAAAAGTTTTAAAAACTGGAATATTCAAAATAATTTTCTTAACTTTAGACCACGACGGGACTGCTCCTTTAGTGGCATTGAGATCTGGGCCTTCACTGTTTGCTCAAATCTATCTGTCCCAAAACTTGAAAATTTTACGGTATGTTCTTTGATGACATCTGTCCCACTTCCTGCTCTTATAAAACGGAAGTTATATCCTCACCATTAATAATATGAAACATTAAAGATGCTTAAGGGAAATTAAACTTTTCCTGCTGCAAATAATCAAAGATGCATCCTGTAACAAGAAAGATGACATGCAGAAGTTCCTTCAGACACAAGAAAATGTGCCTTTTTTAATTTCCAGAGTATCTGGTGAAGCACCACTATTAATGTAACAGTGATTTGGTACTTCACATTGTTTTGGTTTGGTAAAGGGCGGAATTTTTCCTTCCAAAACAAGTCTCTTCCAAAACAATGCCAAAAATCTTAACCCGTCTTATAAGAGGATTTAGATTTTTGGGATAGTTTTGGACGGAAAAACCTCCGTCTTATGACGGGATGAAATATTGTAGTTTCTTTTACCTTTATATCTGTTGTCGGCAGGGTCACACACGTAGATTCCCATTGAATCGATATAGATATTTCTAACTGTGCAATTGGCTCCGAGTTCTGCTGCAAATATCATACAACAGGGTTCGAGGTTATAAAACTTGAGAATAATCTCAAACTCAAAATATAGCACACTGACTGGCTACTTCCGAGCAAGTGCTCGGAAGCAGCCAATCAGTGTGCTTAATTTTGAGTTTGAGATTATAACCTCGGGGCCAGGCTATTCGACATTGATAGTGAGTTGAATATAAGTGTAAATCATTTCGATGAGTTTAAACAATATTTTCTTTAAAGTCAAGACAATTCAATACAAAATTAAATCACAAACACTGACAGAATAAGCTAGTTACTGAGAGGAACCGTGGTCGAGTGGTTAGATCGACTCGGTTATGGTGCAGAAGGCTTGAGTCAACTTGCGACGGGAAAACTCTGTCAACCAAGCAATAAATGAGTATCTTTTTCGATTTAGGGAAGGAAATAGCAGAGACTGGAGATGTATGGGCTCTCCCTTTCATATGCTGTGCTCAAGATACAGTGGGCCTCTTATCCCTTCTGCTTCTACCGCTACTAGGCTATGGAAAACCTTAACCTTTACCCGCAGTCAAATTCGATTTGGTATGTCTTCTATAAATACCACTATCCCAAATACTGGAACCGAGTTAGTCCATTCTGTAACATCGCAAATACACGTACACAGAATGGATAAACACGGTGTCAGGAGTGTGCTGTCAGAGAGTAGCTCCCCACCCCCACCTCAACTCCATTCCGCCTCATGTCCTCCCAGCCCCCTTCCCCAACTTCCCTCGATTTTTTTTCATAATAAAGTTTCCCTTCTAAAGATGGCTATACACGTTTTAGAATTTCCACCCGGAAAGATGACTATTTTCCCAGGGAAAATCTATTATACGTGTTTTCGCATAGCCGTTTTCCCCAGCCATGTTGAACTTTGTCCCGGTAATACGGTTGCAGGAAAGCACACAATATGGTGGATTATGCTCCCTTCTCATTTAAAATAGTGAGGCTTACATCTGACAGAAATGCAAGTATCTGTCCGAAAAAAAATACCGCCGGATAATAGATGTAAGTACCACATACATATGCCTATCAGTCTGTGTTTTTTTTTGTTTTGGGGAGGAACAACCAGCATATTGTCTTTCCGTGTGTAGCGTGTCCATGGGGATTTCTTACCTTTAGACACGAACTAAGGTCGAGGATATGTTTAGCCAAGACAACGAATGAAAACTATCATATATATTATATAGATAATTTTCCTCAAGGCTTCCTTGCCTTTTGATTTTGATTGATATTGTGAAATGATTGCAAACCTAATTAATCACCATGAATCACGGAGCATATATAAACAGACCTATAGAATCAAATGCTTTTCCTAAGCCTTATATCCCGAGACTTCTGTCGGAACTCATATGTCTCTAGTTTGTGGCTCAGTCAATGGCGTTTTTAGCTAAGAAAACCTCTCTATGACGTCTTTTCATCAATAGAGAACCCGGTATCCTAGCTAAAGATATGAGTGACCGAAGCCACAGTCTCAAGCTTGTCAGCTTGCTGTGTTTGAGGATCAGACTTGATCCTTAATAACTCATAGAAAGATACTACCAGCAACCCAGACAACAATTGCAGTTGTTCAGCAACCTCTCTATGACGTCTTTTCATCAATAGAGAACGCGGAAACGAAACAACTTTGCTTTCTGCCTAAAAATATTGCAGTAGTATTTTTTTTTAATTATTATTTATTCTCTCCAATATCTTCTTGTAGTTAACTCTTCGCCAACCAACTCACAACTGAAATCCAATGCTGCGCAAGCTGGTTATATACCCGATATTAGACCATGTGACCCTATTTACCAATCAGGAATATCGTAAATCTCTTCTACGGAAAGCCCGAGTTTCGACGGAAGCCTCCGATGTTACGGTTGCTACCTAGCAATGTATCCTAATGAGCGTCTACAGAACGGCTTTTGATCATTGCCTATTCGTGAATAATTCATTGTAAAACTATTACAGCGCCTTTTGAGCTTAATATTTATTAATCTTTGACATGAAAGTTTATATTTATTGTATGCAAATGGCCACCTACCACGTTCAAAGGATAGTTTGAATTGTGTCTACAAAAGCCAGACGACAATATCTGGAGCTGAAAAACTTCCGGCGAAATAGAATATAACAGAATATTTTCAAGAACAGGGCTGACGCATCTGGCGTCTACCTATGCTACACCTGTATGCCATAAAAAGGTATGTGCGTGTGGTTATGCGCATACGTTTGTACATGTGTTTATGCTAGCGTTCATCTATGCATGCACGGAGTGCCTGTACTAGTGGTGTTTGTGTTCGCCTTTTAAGCAAGGAGTCATGGACTCGACTCCTACCACATGTCCAATGTGTCGTTATTGTTTCATACCCAGGAACTGTGGTCCCACCAAAAAAGCACGACTGAACAAAACTCGCGTTAACCTGCGCGTTTGTCTCTATTCTATCCCATAACCTTACTAGGTCGTTGGGGCACCACAGATGACTTCGAAACAGTCCCATTCCACCTTGTCCTGTCTTCAACTGCCCTAGTTGTACTGGCAAAATCCATCCCTGTCCACTCCTTTAAGTTATCTTCCCACCTCTTCTTCTGTCTACCGTTTGTACATACCGGTATTTCTGTAAGCTTGCATTCGTATGTAGTTATCTCATTTGTATGTAATTATTTGCATTAAATAGTCGTGTATACCGATGGCGAGAAATCACACGAAAATTATTAAATTTCAAGACTAATGAATATTTCCGTATATCTGTACACGTGTCCGTCTGCTGCGGTCAGTCTGTATAGTAATAAGGATGAAGAAATGATCAAAAGTGCTCTCGGGTTCTTTCTTCGACAGCTATCGCCAAGAAAGAAAGAAATGATATGCCCTTGTCTTCATACTCAGGAGGCGTATATATGTTCCTATGTACGTTCCATTACGTGTGTGTGTGTGTGTGTGTGTGTGTGTGTGTGTGTGTGTGTGTGTGTGTGTGTGTGTGTGTGTCTGTCTGTCTGTCTGTCTGTCTGTCTGTGTGTGTGTGTGTGTGTTCAGCTACGATTATAAATTGAAATCTTTCTATATACAAAATTTTCTAATAGCCAATTTTTCGTTGGAGGAAAAAGAGCTATTTATATCGTTCTTTCTATAACCATTTTTTGAGGGAAAGGGGAGGAAATACTCTCTGACATATGCAACTATGGATCAGTTCCGTTGAGCGTCCTGGGGAGCATCGTTATGAGGATGGGAACAACAACAGGTAGCACAACTCGATCACCGGCATGGACTCTCTCGAACCCTTGACGGAATTTTATTTTATCAAACTTATAGGGCCACAACACGCAGGGACGGACTTAAGAGTGGATTGAGCTTAGGTCACATTGACATCTATTCAAGGACAGTACAGTCCTTATGGAGTCATGCAGCCACAGAGACGTGCACTGTATCAATGGCAAGTTATTCCTTGAAAAGTTTATTTTTAATTTATTATTTTTTTTATTTATTATTATTTTTGTTGTTGTTTTCTTCTGCTATTTTGTTTTGGTGTACATGTATGTCACAATATGCAGTTTTGAGGTAATGTGGGAATTCTGCGAAAATTCATGTACACGCTTAAGACGATACGATTTTGGTGACATTGTCTTCTTTTTAAGGATAAAACAGTACTTAAAGCGCCACCTGTCTCTCCGTTTGTGACGTTTGTGTGGATTTTACCAAACTTGCAGGGATATACACTGTAAAAAAAATTCATAGATTGTAAAGTAAAATAACTGGCAACCAGCTGCCTGTCCATTCCCCGTTATTTTGACGGGAGCCCGTTAACATTGAAAGTAATCTTCACGCAGGATAGGGTGGAATCGGGACAGGTATTGATTTGGCCATACAGTCCTTCAACACTTTAATAGATAATTTACACTGCATGAAAAGGTCGTTTTACTCATATTTACTAGGGTATGCACTATCAACGCAAACGCAGCCTGTTATATGCACTATACGTTTGATTACTTGGACGCGTAATGGTAAACCTGTAATATATTTGCTAACTTTTTTTTACTTCAAAACCTTGCAAATGTTACCGCTATATTTACATTCATTCACATACATGAGGAAATATATTTCAAATGTTGCATAAGTTTGATAATGATTCTATACTTTAGTACACTTTCTTAAATACAAATGTTTACGCTTATATTTGAACGCCCTTGTAAATATCGTAAGCGCCGGCTTTTACAATGGTATGGCACTAACGTTAAATAATATGTAAATATTGACTTATATTTACACGTCTTTGAACAGGGCATCACATTATCTTAAACATAACCCGGTATTTACTCCTATTTATCGTACTGCAAATAATATGTAAATGCATTGTTTTACCCATACATTTGCATAGGCCCAACAAAACCTTTGACATCTGTGGATTTACAGGTTAGCCACCGAGGATGGACGTACATGTAAATATTGCCCTATATTTACTCGTATTTGAATAGCAAGCCAAACAATATCGAATCTAGCCCTTATATTAACATCTGTTTATGTCGTCTCAAAAAGTTGGTAAATACCTTCGTTTACGCATACATTTGCCCAGATCTACATATGAGTTAAACGTTTGGTTTTATATGATATTTACTGTGAATGGACGTAAGCGTAAATAATATCTTATATTTACGCTACATCAAACAGACTGTCAAATGATATTGAATCTAACCCTCATATTTACTTACATTTAGCTATCTTCAAATATTCAGTAAATATCTGCTTTTACGCATATTTGCAAAAGCCTGCACATGAGTTAAACGCTCGGTTTTATAGCAAATTTACTATGAATGGAAATATGCGTTAATGTTATTTTACATTTACTCTGCCTCGAACGGGCTGTCAAATGATATTGAATCTAGCCCTTATAGACATCACTTTATGTCTCCTGAAATACTCGGTAAATACCTTAGCTATGCATGTATTTGCATAAGCCTGCACCTTACTCGAAATACTTGGTTTTACTGTATATTTACTATCAGCCGACGTGTCATATGCATAGATATTATTTTATATCTACACTTCAGCAAACATTCCAAGCCTGTTCTGAATAAAGTTTCAAATAAATTACAAAATACAAATAAATTAAGAACAAATATATTGTAGTTGGGCATTTCTAGATAGGAAAATATGAGATTTTCTCTCAATCTATATCTGTTTCGCCAAGTCGCAGGACTTTGTGGTGCTTATAATACTCTTAAGCTCTAAATACTGGACAGAACTGCCTGAAATAATTGTGTAGGTATAGATTAGACTGTCCTTAAAGGACTTGACCAGATTCGGAGATGTAATATTCTGTAGTACAAGAAATCCACTTGAGGAGATGTCTCGCCTGTTTGCGCATGTCAAAAAAATGAGTTAAATTATAAAACTCGACACATATTTGCGCCACTCCGAATACAACGACGACGTCGACACAGAAAGTTTGATTTGACTGAATCTGTTGTATATTCCCAGTAACCACTTGCTCAGAGAGAGAGAGAGAGAGAGAGAGAGAGAGAGAGAGATTTGAACTGACGGGAGTAATTAGGACAGTGCGACAGAAATATTACGAGGAAACTAATACACTGTAAGAATTTCCCGTAAATTTTATGGTAACATTTGTGGCTGCTAAGCCCATTGGAAACTACAGCACTATTTAATATGGAAAACTGTTTCAGAGATCTCCTCAGGTATCTCAATAGTTCTTTGGCAGATATTATATATTAAGATATGCGCAATTAATTAGCAAGATTTAAATACAATACAGTCATAAAAAGTAACGTTACTGTCCCACAATGCCCAGCAACAAACAGGTCTCTTTTTCCGTAAAATTTAGTGTCCTTTCTGTGGGTAAAAGTGCTATTTTGAGGTAGTTTGCCAATTGTTAATTTCATTTTTTTGCAATTTGCAACTACCGTAGTTGTGGGGACAGCGGTTGTTCCAACATAAGAGCTGTAAAGTCACAATAATAGTTTTTATATCGTATAAATGCACCCCGCCTCCCTAGCTTTTTGGTATGACCAACCCCTCTTGGAAAGAGAGAGAGAGAGAGAGAGAGAGAGAATTTGTCAACTATATGAAAATATTTCGCGTGAAAATAAGTCATATGTGTTCAAATTTTAAATAGTTGGTCAAAATTTGTTATAAACATGATAAAGGTAGATTCTTTTAATATTTTTAACCATTGAAGTTTGGTTTGAAATGGTCTTCAAAAACACTCAAACACATATACATCATATATGCATGGTTAATGTAAAACCGTTCCATATGTGGCTGTAAATCAATATAATCGAATTATCTATAGACTGAGTGTGCACCTTTCCGTCTGTTTTAATTTGTACCATATGGGCTCATCGTCATCCAATAAGGTAATTACAACGCATATTGATAAATCATAATTACATTATGACCTTGGACAGGTCCTCCAAATGCAACTAAGTATGCACCGAAAGAGAAGGGACATCAAAGTCAACTTAGCAATTAAAATGCCATAGCCGAATTGCGTAGACTCAGATCAGCAGTTGCATAAAGTCGCGTAGTTTGATAATCCAACTGCTGCTTGCACAAGCCAAATATGAGTCTGGTGCCTATAAGAAGAGCAGCGATATAAGACCCAGTTCAGACTGCATATACATTGATCCAAAAGAACTGTCAGGGCGGTAACAAACATGCGCTGCTAATAACTGTCAAATTCGATCAGTCCACTAGAAGCTTCGATACAATGAATTTTTGCACGGTTGTTAAAGTTCACTATTAAGCATAACGCATTGTTATTGTACCTTACTGTCGTGTATGAAATTATTTCTCTGTTGATATAAAATAGTAAGAAAGAAGATGCATTTTATTAAGTAAGAAAGAAGGTGCATTTTATTAAGATGATAATGACATTCTGCGCGCAAGGAAGCGCCGTTTACGCTGTGACGAATTCTGCTGCCGCGGGATTCGAACTCGTAGAGCCAGGTCTTAGCCGACTGCGATTCCGAGGCCCATAACGTGTTCGTTTATATACTTATTACATCATCTCTGTAAGCAAATCCTTGAAATAAGAGTCAGCATAGTGCTTAAGTCGGGCACACCGGGCCTACATGTAAATAGTCGCGATTATTTTTACACCTGGACAAAAGTTTGCCAGGTTTCAGTTCCACGGTATTTTCTGTTAAACATCTAGCAGAACAATTGGAAAATATTTAACAACGATATAAACTATTGACTTGGAGAGAGAGAGAGTATGCATAGACATGTGCCTGTTGATCTTTTGGCCCACACATATCTTTTTTTTTTTTTAGAAAATCTTGGCGTGTGTAATTGTAAAGAATTTATCTAGTTACTCACTATTTTTCAATTCTAATTTTCTGCATACAAAAAGGCGTGCAGTCAGCTAAGAGACAATGTAACTGATGTGTTGCATAAAAAGTTTGACGTCCCAGTATCAGTATGAAAGACTACCAATTTTCCGTCAGACAAATATGATAAGAAGTTATATAGGAAAATTGTACTCTCGGTCGTTTTGGAAACAAGTTTTGACAAGTTTGGCTATAATGTCCGAATTTGAACTGGCATGACAACAATTAATGTAGCCCATTAGAATTTAGCATTTTATCTATACGCTTTGCTACTTTGGTGAAGATGGAAGTTAAATTTGGTCATGTTTTGGCCACAGTTTTGAAAAGGGTCGAAATTGTCATTGAAATACAGTGTTCTTAACTTTTATCACTGTGTATCAAAACAACTGCTGGTTTCCAAAATTCCAATGCCTCGGCATCTTGTGTTAACATAATGACATCGGATAAGACCAATGATGTCAAACGTTATGACATATCAAAAGTCCTATGTAAAAGTTATATCTACTGCTTAGCTCATCTATAAGTATGCTAAATATTTGCGAGGAATATATTTACGCTTATACGTATTCGCGAATCTCTCTAGACTCGGAAAATGAAACATTTCGCGAATATTAAAACGTAGCTTAAATTGGTTTAAACAATATTTTATTCAAAAATTTTATACATACATATACATAATACAGTGAATCAAAACAAGATCTGACAGTAAGCGTAACACTTATATGTAAGTCATCTTACGTATAGCTTAAATTATAATGTGTAAACTGCCAACTGCAATGCTGAAAAACATCGTATCAACGGTGATGCACTCTAAATCTGAAAACAACGTCGGGTCAACATTTACATTAATACGACATTCTTTCAGCGAGTTTCACTGTCTGGATCGTGATCCGGTACATCCTTATTAGGAAACGGAACAGACCACCAAAGATGGCGGACCGGTTTACACACGTAAAATAGGTGCTTAGTCAAAAAGTTTTATCGAATTTCTTGACTCTATGTTGTACGGATCGGTCAAACGAGCCATATGAGCGGTCGAAGAATACATTTCTCCATATAGAACATGCAGTGATGTGGTGCAAAGTATACACACCCGCCTGTATCGACATATTTCCAGGGTTTAATTTTTAGTGTTGACCCAGATATTTTCTTGACTTTTCTATGAAACGTTTTTCATATATTTTTGTCATTTTTATAAAATACGATGCCCAATTGAATTCTGTCCCAGACCCAGAAAACCGTGTTTAAATATCTTGTTTTATTGAGAAATATCAATTTTTATTTGCCGTGTAATTTGCATTTGTCACAGGAACATACTCTCTAGTTCATCACAAATTATGTGTCTGTGTGCTAGAAAATGTCAACGGAATATCTCGCAAAAATTCACGGAAATGTCAACGGATTTCGCCACATTAATGCCCGTTTGATATGGAGAAATGCATTCTTTGTTTGCTGATATGGCTAGTTTGACTGACGCATACGATATATATTTGAAACTTTAGTCAGAAAATTCGATGAAACGAAGCATCAACCTAGCGTGTGTTAACCGGTCCACCCTATTTGGTGGAGTTTCGTTTCCTTAAAAGGATGTTCCGGATCTCGATCCACACAGTGAGTTTGTTTTGCCGCAACTGCAATATTTGAGACACTCTAAAATAAATTAATGTTTCATATACAATGTGCAGATTATTGGTGTAAAAGCCAAGCTTTAGATCAGTCTGCGCATAATCCTTGAATACTAATCAGCGCCTTTCCTCTTGTGTACTCGATGGATTCAGAAATAACACATCATTAGGCTTTCTTTGTCACTTGAAAAGGTGTACATAATGGTAAGACAAACAAAAGTCTGTTCATTCTCTACGTTCAAAACGAAAATATTTGGACCATGAGGACATGGTGTAGTCTCCTTTCACATAGACTACACTGTAAAAAAATATGTAGATTTTACGGTAGAATAACTGGAAACCAGCTGCCAGTCCTTTCCCCGTTATCTTTACGGGCGTTTGCCTGTAAGACATTGTTGGAAATCACGAAAATGAAGTTTTATGTAAACTTGGCGCACTCGAAAATAACTTTGTATTGTTGACGGGCTATCTGACCAAAACGACACCTGCTCTATTCTGTCCCACTCTGCTTGATGATTCCTGCAATTTTTACGGGCGCCCGAAAAAATTACGGTAAATGGACTGGCAGCTGGTTGCCAGTTATTTTACCGTAAAATCTACCGTTATTTTTTGCAGTGTATATTTGGATCGTAAGGGTATACAAAGTGAATTTGGTCACAAAGGCTGTCAAATTCGTTAGCCAAGGCTACTAAGTCCACTTTTTTCCTTACCTAAGGAACATAGTGGACATAGTACCCTTAGCTTGCGAAGATAACAGTCCATATAATCATACATGTTGATCAGGAGTTGGGCTGTACATCTCCTAAGATAGCGTGTGCGAATGGCGAAGACTCAGGTAAACCTGTGCATTCATATCATCCCTGCCTATGTATATGGCAAACCACACTATTATGTTCTTTATTTCGTTAAATACTGCAAAAGAGATGGATGGATGGATGACTTGCAATTTTACTTCCTTTTCAACAGTATTTCAGTCATATCAGGACGATGGGACGGTGATAATGAAAGGATGTGTGCAATGGAACCCCGTTTACGGTAGGAAAGATTCTTGCCTCAAGCGGGACTCGAACCCGATCCGCTAGATCAGCAAGCGAGCGCTAAACCCACTGAGCTACTGGGACTCCTCTGCAAAAGAGAAGCTTACTGAAAGTGTGAACAATCAAGACTCTGATCAGTCTAAGCATCCTCGCAAATTTAAATAGTAAACGATTGGCGTCGCATGAAAATATACTTTATTGCATTTTCAAAAAAGACAATAATCAGATCAGCCTGGGCAACTGGTCAGGCATAGGTTAAGCGCTGACCTGCTAATCTAACGGTCCAGAGCTCGATTCCCGGAGGCAGAAATCTTTAATCGTAAACCGGGTTTCATTGCACAGAGCCTTACATTAGCACCCTCCTATCTTCCTGATGTGTCTGAAATACTGCTGAAAAGGACGTAAAATTGCAAGTCATCTTTTCATCCCTTTTAGATCGGTTGTATAAAGGTAGGTAATATGGCTAGCCACGTGCATCTATTAATGGGTATACCGCATGTCCAACCCTTGTACACTATAACTTTACATTGTACGAATATTTGCAAGTTTTGTTTTTGCTGAATAGCTGATTTACGGTACTTTGGCTGTAACGTAAATTCGCTGAAAGAAAATATTTCAATCCTTACGTATTTTTCCTTTCTTTGAGTTAAATTGCTAAGAATTTCATTATGCAAACCGGAATACAGTCATCTTGCCTCCTCACAGAAATTATTGGTATGTAAAATGGTCTGGGTACTGGCTGTTCGCGCATAGTTTAAGATACCTTTCCTTGGGCCTGGTTAATTTGTCTTCAACTTTAATCTGCCTGAGTATAAAAGCGATGTAGCTGCAAATAGTGTAGACCCAGATCAGACTGATGTTTGAATGGTGAATGTGCTTCTGGTCTACGGATGTTTGGGATAGGGTTTGGGATCTGATTCAGTCAGTTCCTGAAGTGTAGTTACTCTTTAAATTTACAGTGTACTGGGACAATTAAGGTCTTGCTAAAATAATACCGCTCAAAAAATCCATAAGAAAATATCACATACTAAACGGAAGATACTGGTTATACGGCATGTGCGAACACCGAACAGAAGATCGACCTGAATATGTTTACAGAGAGGTACACTGTAAAAATATACTGTAGATTTTACGGTAGAATAACTGGAAACCGGCTGCCAGTCCTTTTCTCGTTATTTTTACGGGTTTTTGCCTGTAAGACATTATTGGAAATCACGAAACGGAAGTTTTATGTTAACTTGGCGCACCCTAAAATAACTTTGTATTGTTGAGGGGCTATCTAACCAAAACGACATCTACTCTTTTCTGTCCCACTCTGCTTGATGATTCCTGCAATTTTTACGGGCGCCCGTAAAATAACGGTAAAAGGACTGGCAGCTGGTTGCCAGTTATTTTACCGTACAATCTACCGTTTATTTTAGCAGTGTAAGAGTATTCGCTTCTGTTGTACATATTTTCAGAGTGCGAACACTGTGGTAACACTGTGCCGATGCATAGTGTTACCGTCTTAAGAATGACGGGTTAAATACTTTTATTACCTCAAAAGATGAGGTATGCGAAAACCTTGAATTTAGGGTAGGTAGGGTCAGAATGGATTATCTCCCCATGTCTTTGGGTCTTAATCACAAATGATCTGATTTCATACGGTTTACATATTTGTGGAAGCTCTGCTAAGAAAAAATTGCACACTTTATACTTGTGAAAATTCGGACCTGTCGCGCCGGTCTAATGGGGAAAATCCTCGCCTTAATCATAGAAGTCCTTTATGAAACGAACCTTCGGCGAGTTTCATTAATTTCATATGAAATGACCACGAGTGTAAGATTCTGTTTATCATATGACCCATATAAATGGGGTTTTAACGCCTTCAAACTGCACATCATTTCAATAAGAAAACGCATTGTTGACATGGACGTTGTCAATGACGTTACGTGTACGCGCCAAAGTGTTATTACACGTGTGGTCATACGATTTTTATGACATGACGTTAGCCACTGAATAACAGCGACGTCATATGATAAATAGAGGATCTTACATGAGTGCTCATGTATTATTGAATTTATTAAACGATTTGGGGGAAAAAGATAAGATGCGAGGCTTTGCCGAGCATCTTATCGGTTTTCCCCAACGAGTTTAATAAATTCAATAATACAGGAGCACGAATGCAAGATGCTATTTATCATATGACGCTAAAATCGCATTTTATTAGCAAGATTTGCACTAAAACGTCACGATTTCGCCATTAGAAAACGCGACGTTTTTATGGACGTCAACGTATAACGTTACGACGTAATTTGCATATTTAATCCACTAGTGGATTATCGTTTTTAATGCATGGCTTTATTACATTCTCCGATGCGACGTCATATGATAAACGTAATTTGCATTTCCAGTTAGACTTATCTACAAGCATGTAATTTGATATTTGATATTGTGTGTTCTAACACAGTGCGCCTATAGAAGCAATGGACAGTTTTCGTGTTTTAGTGTGCAACAATTCACTGTCTCGGAGCGCGTTAGACTAATTACTGACGTCACTGGCATTACTGACGTTATTTTGTGACGTTTTGAGATGTTAGACGGTGTAACGTCTCTATTTTTTTGCTGAAATTGCCATTGAAACGTACGTTTACCGCGCTTGTGATATGATCTACTTCACAACTGACCGCCAATTAGTGCTTATTACTCAACAATTCACTGCTAGAGCTGATTTATTTCTTAAATAAAAATGATAAATTAAACATTCAACTAAGGGTGGTGCTGCCATTCGGTTAAAATGTTTATGTAAGCAGTTGTAACCAAAACCGCAAATATTAACCGCCTTCTCACAGAAAAAAAAAACTTTTTTGATATTTTACAAACTTCGAAATTTCAATGTTCAGGCATGACGGTATAGGAGCTCACCATGTGCACAATAATGAGGCAACTCGATAAGATCATCGATGGGTGGATTTTTTTTTAAAGTTTTACCCTTAATGTCGCTAAAACTAATTAAGATAATAATATGCGGATTTTCCATATTCAACTGCGCACAGTAAAGCACTTTCATTTTACAATTAATGAATGAGCATGTTCTAAAACAACTGACCATTTAGAGCAATGAGCGATCGCAAGGGTTAACATATTTTTTACTTGTCCTTTGAAGAAAGAAGTTGTAATCAGAACGTTATTTGTTATTTTAATTTTAACTACTGATACAACGACGGTAAATTAATCTGTTTGCACTGCAGCCAATATGATAAATCTGCATTCGAAAATACTGTGAAAATGTGGAACGAATTGAATATAATTAAAACTAGCTATGATGTGAAGGGCCGAACCGATTATCTTTCAAAGGTAAAAGAAACATCTGGAAACGTACAGTGTAATAAATACTGAATTAATATATGGGTCATTAGCACAAAGTCTTAATGGGATATCTACATTGGCGCTTATTTCAGCCAATAGTATTTGATTACCCGACAAAAACTGCGACGATTCCATTGGTTGAAGAAGACCGCATATTTTCTGATCATACTGATGCAAATTAGTTCAGTCTGTTATTGGTAGAACAACACAAGACTTGGAATGTAGTGATTATATACCGCCGTAAAATAAGCATATTTTGTGTCGGTCTTTGGAAACATCACGTCATAATTCTGAACATTAATATTTGAATAATTAAGTGGAGGAAGTTAAGCTTATAATATAGATTACGGTGGAATCAGTCATACGTTCATTTGAGCCACGACACGAGAAAACCAACTTAGTGGTTGTGCGCCCAGCGCACTCAGATCAGCCTGGACATCCGTCCAGTCTGATCAGAGTCTTCGCTGTCCGCATAAAGGTAGCTTAGGCCCTTAGCTACCCTTTAAGCGCTTAGGGAAGAGTCTGATCGGACTGGGCGGATGTCCAGGCTGATCTGAGTCTACACTGGGTGCACAACCACTTTGCTGATTTTCTCGTGTCGCGGGTCATTTATGAATACATGAATATTGTTTCATCGTAAAATCAAACAATTAAAAAGTCCGTTATAAGGGTATTTGTCGAATTTTATTGCATGACAGAGACGCTAGACGATATGCATTAATTTTTTCACATTTATAATATTTAGCGTGAATAGCTTATCCACAAGACAATTAAAACAATTTGACCGAATATTCCTCTTCCTTACCCAAAATGAATAACGTATGCCCACCTCTCCAAAGCCCAGTAAATGATATGCAAATGTTCATATGAACACTATATTTGATATCCCAAACTATTGGGTAAATACCAAGATAAACACAGGATTTGGCATCTGTAGGCATATTGGAAAAACTAATGTGCCATTAATATTTACATAGCATTGCAAATGTTGTTTCATACTATATTTACCATACGTGCACACGTTTGCAAAATATAACATTTGAAGTTTGCAGCGAATATAGCAAATGTGTGTCCATACAAGCTTTTGATAAAATGTATGCATAGCGTGCAACGTGTGTAAATATTAAACATTTACATACATTTCCAAATGAACAAACCAAACATAAATACATTTGTTTACTTTAAATTTGATTTTAATGTAAATATGTCGTGTTTGTCTATGTTTAACATTATTTTATCGAGTAAGCAAATTTTCAAGCATTTTAATGTGTAACATTTATTTGAATATACAAACGCATGAACTTAAACATTTCGATTTTACAATAAATTTGCATACCTGCTAAAACATGTTTGAGTATGTTAAGTTTGATTGCCATTTAAAAGGTAAAGATACGTTAGTAAAGCATCGTATTTTGGCTACATTTGAATATGTAGGTAAATATATATTTGACATATATTTAACAATATTTGTAGTGCTAAGTAACTATTGACATGCTTATCAATTTACATAGTACGTAAATGTGTGTCACTTTCGCATATTTGCTAGCCTACAGAAACTCAAAGATGCTGATAAATTTACACCGGCTTGTAAAAGATGGTAAATATGTGTATTTTCATACTCTACGCCCCTCTAGTTTATACTACGTAAAGTGCGGCGCTTACGGCTTACCTCTAGGTATGCGCACATACGTAAATTTGATCATTTACGACAGGTAAATATAAGTCAAATTACCGCAAATGAAAGGCAAACGTATGCAAATAATTGCAAATACCGGCGTTTTCATATATTTGATACATGTTTGATCAGCTGCGTGAAACGGACTTTTCATGCAGTGTTAGATTTCAGTCAGTTGACATAACCCTTCTATATCGTGATTTCCATGGCAGACGCCCGTAAAAAAGTAAATGATCTGGCAGCCAGATGCCAGGTATTTTACAGTAAAATCTACGGAAAGTTTTACAGTGGAGCACTGGGATATGCTAAAGGGCTACCTAATTAGCTTTAGACTAGTGACCTTGCCTTTTTTTCGTGATGGACCACGATGGGCTCACCCAAAGCCACTGATCATTTAAAAGAACAGATACCAAACACACCTATATTCACTGACTTACCTGCAGAGATATGGACACAAATGGAGAACACCACAGCCCAAAACAGAACCAGCCTCTCAACTTCCTGTTAAGAACATATAGACTTTACGTGAGTGTCCTCTCCAATTATATATTTTACATTTGTTTGCGTTTACAAATGTCGATAAAAAAGGGAAAAAATACTAGTATTTTATGTAAGCTGGTCGGAATTCCAATTAGTCTTTTCACAGGAGAGTTTTTCTCTTACGAAATACAATATATGTAGAGGATTAAAGGATATTAATTACTGCAATGCACTACGCTTAAAAGAGACGGCAAAATTTTATATCTGCAGATTAAAAAAAAAAATCCGTTCTTTCAACCTTTGTGCCTTTTGCAGCTATTTCCCTTAGTTCTTATTGCCAAACTACGTGGACAAAGTAAACAAGATTTAGCTTTTTTCAATAGACTGCAGGCAAAACAGCCTTTTATGTCTTTTGTAGCTACTTCCTAAGTTCATCATTGCCAATTTGTATGAAAAAAATGATCATTTGAGCCACGACACGACAAAACCAAAATAGTGGCATGTGCGCCCAGCAAAGACTCAGATCAGAGTCTTCGCTGTCCGCATGAAACTAGCTTAGACCCTTAGCTGCACTTAAGCGCACAGCAAAGACTCTGATCAGACTGGGTGGATGCCCAGGCTGATCTGAGTCTTTGCTGGGCGCACATGTCACGTTGTTGGTTTGACGTGTTGTGACTCATTTCTGTTCCTGACATGTAGAATCAACATGTGCTAAACTGTGTGGAAAAGGAAAAGGAATACCGTATACAAGATAATTTTCGCGGTGTTCCATTTTTCTCGGTATTTCGCGGTCACTTAGAAACCGCGAATATTAAAATCGCGAAATAATTTCCTGTTTCCTACAAAGCATCTTCTGTAGACACAGTGTTCATATATTTTGTTTCTGTTTGCTTCGGTAATTGCTGATACTTTTCAGTTGAGCCAGTTCTTCCATTAACCTGCGGCGGGGCCGCCGTAGGTTAATGAAAGAACTGGCTCAAGTGAAAAGAAGTAGTTTTGCTTTCCGCGCATGTTGCTAACCGCGAAAATTAAAAATCGCTAAAATTAAATGTTTAGTTTTTTATCCTTAACCGCGAAAATTTGAACCCGCGAAAATTACAGCGTATACGGTATTGCTGTAGCAGACCTGTAGAATCTGCGTCTTTAAGATCACATTGACATCAAACTATTCTGCAGGCATTTATCTAACTGAGAGGGAGTAACAGTGTGATCTTTTGGTATTTATAAGCTTGTCTACTAAGCACTTTTCATGTGGTATTGATGTTACTAGTTTGTATGTATAGGTGTGCGAGCTTTGCAAAGCCTCAGATGCAATAGCACATCTGACAAACATTTGAGAGGAGACAGCGACAAGCAAGGGGGCAGAATATTTGAAAGTCAAAGTCATTAACGTTATATATTGACATTTTAGGCGGGGTCAGCCAAAACATTTCAGAAAAATCATATTTTTGTCAGGGCTCCCCATTTCCCCAAAATTGAAGGTTTGCTCCCCAGCTGCCTAGAATAAATGCCAGAGTAGCCCAGCTACCTGAAATTAAATGGCCTTTCTCCACAGCCCCCCCCCCCCCCCCACAAAACCCCTGGGGGGCTCAGTAATGCATTAGATACTAGCGTCAGTCTCTTAAGAAAACATTTTAGATAATAAGAACACCAGCAATCTCAGCGTTTCATCTAACGTGACGTCAGTTTTTCAGGCCAACGAAGACAACACACATTTTGAACCACGCGTGGGAGCCAAACTGATAATAGAATGCAAGATTATTACCATGATAAAGAAAAAACAAACAACAAAAAAAAGGAAATTATTGCAGAAACTGCGACAACAATACATTTTAAAATACGATAATTTTACTTCCATATTATCGTATTTTTTTTTTAAATAATGCGTTTCTAAGCAGTATTTTATTTTCCCGCACCTGTTTATTGCCCAAAAAACAAGCTAGCATAAGAATTTCTGAAAAATTCTCTTCCTGGCAAGAGAACTGAAATGGATAAAAAGATCCAGGCTAACGTCATAAGTTTCTCACAGACACGTTCCGCTATTGCAATTCTTCTTAAAGAGGTCTGCTATCTCATCATTTATTTGGGCTGCTGTTTTTACTCTGGAATGCCCCAGAACCCAGCTGATCAAAATATCTCCACTTCAATGGATGGATGGATGACTTGCGATTTTATGTCCTTTTCAACAGTATTTCCGTCATATCAGGACGATGGGTGGGTGGTTATGACAGGTTGTGTGCAATCAAACCCCGTTTACAGTTGAAAAGATTTCCGTCTCCAGCAGGAATCGAACCCGGGACCGCTAGATCAGCAAGCCAGCGCTTAACCCACTGAGCCGCCGGGTTCTGTTCAGTGGGAATGAGAATCGGACAGAAAAATGTTAGCCTCATTCGGCGTTTTATTCCTGTTTTGTTGAAGAATACTGGTATATCCTATAAAATTCATTTTTGCTCGAAATTTTAACCGGACAATGTAAAATTATATAAAATCTAAAAAATACTAAAATATATTTATGTACTTACCATGATACAAGATAAGAAATACAATCAGCTTTTATTAATCTATGTTAACCCTTTCCTGTATTAAATATAAAGCGTCAATAATATGGCAGTTGTGCACTAAGTTTATATATAAAAAATACTTCGGAAACAGGATATCTCGTAAATTACGTCACTGGGTGTGCAATATTATGCATAATAAAATAATTGTTTTGTAAATCTTCAGGAGTTGTTAACCTGTTTACTGAATTAAGGGAGATGGATACACTTTCAGGGGACGCAACTCTGGGTTTTCATGTTTGTGTCTCTTTTGAATAGAAGGGCTACTCTTTAAGAAAAGAATTTGCTCCTCTAAGAGCAAATTCTTTTCTTAAACAGTAGACTCTTTTTGAAGAATTTCATTTTTAGTGAAAAAAAAATGATGTCGCAAAAGTTGCCTCCCTTTGAAAAAACGGTAGAACTCTTTGGTGGTGTATCCATACACTTCAAATATATTTGGGGAAGCTTCAGGAATGACTAACAGATTAAAGCGAATTGATGATCCTATGTGAGATGCGACGTGACAAAACCCACAAAGTGGTTGTGCGCCCAGCGCAGACTCAGATCAGCCTGGGCATCCGCCCAGTCTGATCAGAGTCTTCGCTGTCCGCATGAAGGTAGCCTAGACCCTCAGCTATCCTTTAAGCGCAAAACGAAGACTCTGATGAGATTGTCTGGATGCCCAGGTTGATTCGAGTCTGCGCTGGGCGCACAACCACATTTTTGGTTTTCTCGTGTCGCGGCTCAATTATGTTTTCCCGCCATTGATGCAAAGGAGACAATTTTAGGGGTTTGGTATTGATTCCGAGTTAGAAGAACCCTAACTCTAAAGGGCCTCGGGAAAGACTGACCTCGTTAAACGTATTACCCTAACTAAATAAATAAATTACTTACTTACTTGCGTACTTACTTAATTGAATTAATACTCGTTCGACAGCCACTTTTGCATGCATGGTAACTGACTGGCTCGTATTACCCCCGTGAAGACTCTGCACACTGGGCAGCATTTCACGCAGGGTCAAACCAATGTGTGTGCACACAGCAACACCTCTGTGTCGTTTCTCACACGTTCAGATGTATGGGCACATCTTCCGGGTTTACAAAGACAAACAACGTTTGTGACTTCTAGTTTGCTTCCCTGAAAGACAAAAGTCTTCCGAAGGAGGATGGATAAGTGACTTGCGATTTTGATTTTACATCCTTTTTAACAGTATGTCAGTCATATCAGGACGATGGAAGGGTGATTATGAAAGGTTGTGTGTAATGGAATCCCGTTTACGTTGAAATGATTTTCAACTCTCCAACGGGTCTCGAACCCAGGACCGCTAGATCAGCAGGCAAGCGCTTAACCTACTGAGCTACCGGCTCTCCTCCGAAAAAGGAAATGTTTGCTTGCCTACTCTACTTTTGAAGAAGAATTTACTCCTAGGGGAACACATTATTTCTTTTAAGAGTTGTCTACTTGAGACAGGAGGCAACGGTCTAAAAAGCTTTCCCATGAAGTGTACCTATTTACTTTAATCTTGTTTTTTTGACAAGTGGACTTTTCCATCCTTATCATTTGGATGAGTCCCATTTTTAGTTTTAGGTTTTCTGGTGGTTGTGTTCATTTTCACTTTTTTTTCATTAAATTACTGTAAGCAAACAATGTTGACCCTGATCATACGCCGCGCTCTGTAGCGTCTGAACTGGGCCTGTACTGTTTGCAGATGCCCCAAAAATGGATTTCCAGTCTCAAAAGAGGGAATTACACAAAGGACCATTTTCATGACACAGCTAAATGCACGTAAGTGAAAAAGTGACATTCGCGTAATAATTAGAGCAAGGGGTAGGAGAACAAATCATCAAAAATGGTAGTATACGCAAGAAGTTTCGCGTAAAAGTGGGCTTATGTGTAAATGTATACATTTTACCTTTTTTTTGACCTGGGACTTGTCCGTCCTTTTTATTTAGATGTGTCTATTTCTAGTTTTTGGATGTGTCCGGTGATTATTGTATTCATGTATGTAAACAGTGTCTGAACTGTGTCTGCACGGTTTGCATATGCCCCAATCTAAAACGGATTAACGATAAGAAAAAGAAATGAAAATAGAAAAACCTGTGTCTCGTCCTGATAGGTGACCCTACCCATAAATAAACCTTCACCGAAGTACACGGAAGTCGAAAGGATGGTTTATAAACTTATTTGAAACACAGGCCATTTTCAATAGTTTGTTATTAAGCGCATGTGACTATTTTGTTTACGTTCATTTCAAACATAAACATGAAACGTTGCAGGCAACCCACAAACCCGACAGTAAATTCAAATTTGACCCACTTTGCATAGGGGTAGCTGCGGTCGGGCGATTGCGCTGGGAAACTTTTAGTGCCGGAGCGTCCTACTAGAGATTTCCGGTATAAGCTACGAAACCATAACGGACGAACGTTAGCTACGATAGCATACGTTGGGAGCTAATTTCTGGGGAGCGATGTAAAATTCTTCACAAGTTTCAAAACTTATATTAATGTTGGTCTTGTCGTGAGTAAAAGCTTGTCCCAAAGCACAGGAAAACTTCTTACGCCCATATCAGCAGTCTGGTTAGAACGTTCAGAAAGTTTCAAGGCTTAGTCAGTGTCGGGGTAAACTGCACATGTTCGGACTACAATGTGCAAATGCAGAGGCTCGTATGAGTATGCCTTGTTTCAACAGCCGTAGCTTCGAGTTTCACACGATGCGAATCATACTTGTACATACAAATATTATATATTCAGTACTGTGCAGCCAACATTCTGATTTTTAAGGTAAATGCAAAAATCTGCATAAAACCATAAAAAATAACGTATCTCCCTGAAAGTTAGCAGACTTCATATTTTTGTTGTTCTCTACAGTTTATAATACACAATAGAGGTAAATGCTGCTTAAAAAGTGTTTTTATAAGGAAAGATCAAAGCGTAGTTTTGTGCGCAGAAATCTAAAAAAATAACATCATTATTGAAAATTTACGTAGCGCTGAAGGTACGTAATTGTATAATAAAGAGCGTCCTAGCAATTATTTGTTCCAACTCTTTCTCAAATTGTAATGTAGAACAGATAAAACAGTAGCTTTTTCTCAAATGTTCAACTATGTACAAGGTAATGTACACTTGACGCATTCATTAAATATAGGAAAGGCAAGCATACCTATATAACACATACAATATAAATAGTACGTTACTTAAACTATGACAGGTGTGTTAATGAATTTCAGTTCAGTTCAGTTCAATTCTCTTATCGACGTTACCCAAGTGGCTCAACCGTACGTAACCATAGTTGCACACACTTGGCGCCGTGTGTCCGTCCAAGGTGTTAATGAAATTGTTCAACCTTGTTAAAATAGTCTCACCTGTGTGTTTTGACCAAAAAAAAAATTGGACACAGGCTATGTCCTTTTTTATCTGCTCAGCCTGATAATGTGTGAAAGAGTTGGAAAACATAATTGATAGGACGCTCTTTGTAATGGAACAAGGTACCCTCAGCAATAAGTATATTTTCAATAACGATATTATTTTTTTAGATTTCTGCGCAGAAAATTACCCTTTGATCTTTCCTTAGAAAAACATTTTTAACATCAATAAATCCTGCAATTTTATATTCTAAATTATGAGAAACAACATAAAGAAGGCATCTGCTAAGTTTTGGGAAGATCAGTTGTAGTTTCAGCGTTTTATGCAGATTTTTGTCTTTGCCCCAAATCATTGATTATCACCACCCTAACTGTGATTACCTGAGTTGTCTTCACCCCCCTCTCTCTCTCTCTCTGCTTACCCCTCCTCCCCTACCTACCGCTTCCCTCCTGGAAAAAAAGTCTGAATTCCTCACACAATGCGATCACAGCAGGCACTTACCCCTGTGTGCGCGCCAGTACAAGAAATAGCTTTACAAAAACATGGTCTACACATAGAAACCTTCGCGCACATTGTATCAAGGAAACCTTTGTAAGTAATAAAGATACAAGAAAAACAGAGGAGTGGCCTTTTTAGAATGATTGAGCTTCGATGCAAACACTGCATGACAATCAACTTATTAAACTTTGTTTTGCATTTGGTGATATCGCGGACACGCGCATCTCCAACTAAAATTGCTTTCGGAACAAAACAAAACACTAGTCGACGTCCAAGCGTAGACCCCAAATGCTGAAAGGTTTCACTGCATCTTAGCCCCATTCTATCGTCTCTGCTGATTAGCCTAGGGTCGAGATTTACATATTTTGTAATTATGCCCGCAGAAAATTATGTTTCCGCTAGAATAAAATGTTTTACGTCTGTTCATCCACCCATTTTCGGTTACAGTATGAACTGAAATCTTGGGACTCGGTAATGGATATACGGTGGTGAGCTGTGTTACATGGTAGGAATAAAAATCGGGCTTATATCTCATCATCATGCCTGTATTTGTCTATTTTTATGCCCCCAAATGAACTTCGGGTGGCAAATTAAAATCGCACCATCCGCCCGTCCGTCTTAGAGATAAAACTAACGAAACAAATCTGATGAAACTTCACACAAAGACAAAGCACAATGAGAAGGAGTGTCGCGCACAAGACTTAGGTCGCTTCATGCAAAGTCAAGGCCACAATTGTGCTAGAGGTCAATTTGTGTCTCAAAATCATGTTTCAGCGATAACCAATAAATCAATGAAGCAAATTTAATGAAACTTCACAGAAAGACAAAGTATAACAAGAAGGTGTGTCACGCATAAAATTTAGGATACCACGTTCAAGGTCAAGGTCACAACCAGGGGTCAAAGTTTCAAGTCTTGATAACTTAAAAGCTGCTGAAGCGAATTTCATCTGACTTCACAGAAAGGTAAATAATCATGAGAAGTCTTACGACATTGCTGCCGTAACAAACGGACCAAAGCATAGCTGAAAAAATTCCAGACGTTTGCTGGGATTCGAACCCGGAACTCCCGTCCAATGCTCTAACCACTGAGCCAAAGAGTTAACTCCCTGACGCAGTTGTCAGAGATTGAATATATACGAAGCTATGCGCAAATCTACTATTGTAGATATTGGAAGATAGGAGAGTTGGCCCGTAACCATCCCCCACTTCAAGGAAGTCATCATTTATGATGATTGAAAGCCATGTTGGCTTAGAATGCCTATCCCGGACGAGCCCCTATCTTACGACATTGCTGCCGCAACAAACGGACCAAAGCATAGCTGAAAAAATTCCAGACGTTTGCTGGGCTTCGAACCCGGAACTCCCGTCCGATGCTCTAACCACTGAGCCAAACAGTTAACTTCCTGACGCAGTTGTCAGAGATTGAATATATATATGCAGATCTATGTGCAGATCTACTATTGTAGATATTGGAAGATAGGAGAGTTGGCCCGTAACAAGAAGGTATGTCACACACAATATCTAGGATCCCAAATCCAAGTTCAAGGTTGCAATCTGGGGTCACAGATCAAATAATGTCTCGACAATTACTCAGAAAAGTACAAAAGCATACCTCACAAAAAGATAAGATGTACCATGCTCAAGACATAGATTCCCACACCCAAGGTCAAGGTCATAGCAAGAGGTCAAATGTCAAGTCATTAATCTTCAATGACTTAAGAGCTACTGAAGCAAACTTAACTTTGAGAAAAGGCAAAAAAAATAATGGAGAAGATTTGTCACAAATTACTGATCTGTTGCCCAAGGTCAGGGTCACAGTCAGGGCTCAGAGGTCAAATAATGTCTCTGAAGTGACTCAAAACTGTTGAAGCAAATTTCATCAAATTTAACCGAAAGGTAAAGCAAGATAAAAAGGTAACTTAAAGAAAGTAAAGTATAATGGTAAGTTATGCCAGGTGCGACCTTTAGATTATCAAACCCAATGTCAAGGAAACAACGCAGTTTGGTTAGTGGTTGAATTAAGTCTCCATGAATCCTCTTTCACTTCCGAAATGCATTTAAATGTCACAGAAAAGTAAAGCAAAATGAGAATGTATGTCATGTGCAGGACTCAGGTTCAATGTCCAAGTCAAGGTCACAACCAGGGCTCAAAGGTCATTTTAAGGGGCCTTCGGGGCATTTGTTACACACTGCAACATTTTTTTTTGTTTTGTTCTGAAGATTGAAAGTTCGTTTGGCGTATTTTTCAGCCATTTATAAAGATACATGTAGAATGTTTACGTTGGCGATTAGAACGACAACTGGTTTTGTAACTGTCTCTGTCGACAATTTTTGAAATGAATTTTGCCTGACGGTTTTGTTTTTTGGTAAGTATATGTTATAATGTATAGTTACAGGTATCAAATTTGTAGAATCTAGCATCTTTGGTGTTTGAACTGGGTCGCTTTACCTTTAGCGGAAAAATCTTTGTTTCAACATGATAAGTGGAACCTTAGAATTCGGATTTCAGATTATTATTTATTGAGGGCAACCAAAGAGAGGCTATGCGTTGATTCTGGCATGAGCTATTTCCTCTTATAATGAATAAAACAAGCCTTCATTGTTTTAGTAAATTTCAATAAAATCATAATAAATACAGGTCAGGTTTAAGCTGAACCTGTCACAAGTCACCGCTTCTTTAAAACGCAAAATTAGACAAGATTTGGTTTGCATTCCAAAAGTTGTTATCGGATTTCAGTGAAAAAAGAAAGAAGAATGTTTGAACCCAAGTAGCATATACATATATTAGATGCTATACCTGTAACTAAGTAGACCGTGTCATTTTATTGTTGTAAAACACCCAACACAACCGAACATGGTCGCGCCTTCTCCTTGCTGGTTTTGCTGCTATCCGTCTGCTTTGGGACAGATCCTCATGCGCTCGCTGACAGTTGAACTGTCACCGACCGTATGCGGGGCTGCCCTAGGAGCAGGCGAGAACTGATCCTATCGTGGCTCTGTCAACATTCGAGTGTGTGGGGTGTTCATGTACTATTTCTGCATTATTAAATTTTGTATGAAATCGGTCAGTTTGTAGAAAGTTTGTATTAATTTGTATCTAAATTTGTATCTAATCATTCTTAATTCGACGTATATATCAGCGGTAGTGGTAAATTAGGGGAGGTAATTACGGTATCGGCAGATGTAGAAGTCTGAAGTTTATGTCCTCTACTTGTGTACCTGCCTATATTGTGATTATATCTTACCAGTCTGCTCCCCATAGGCTTGAACATAATGCCGAATTAGCACTGCCGTCGTTTTATTTTGCTATAACTGTTACTCCCTATTTCTTTATCTCTATTTTAGTCTCTTCCTCGTCATATTTCCTATTATATTATCCCAGTGAGCACCAAGGGTTAAAACGACGTTGAACCAGCGTTGATTTGGCGTGATGACGCAGAATCAGCGTTGGTTGAAGGTTGTTTCTTAGATGTGTGCTCGATGGGTTAATATTGGCTGAACCACCTCTGTATTATTTTAGTAGTTACCTCATATGTCATGTTTATATGACCTGAGAGAAATAAAAGTTGCTGTCTGTCAGCAAACATGCCAGGAAAGTGGAAAGTTTGAGTGACTTAATGATTGAGTCGGATTAATCTACCCTTTGAGATAGTATTTCAGTGTAAATGGAGCAAGGAGCGAAAAAAAAATAATAAAAATAACCCAGATGGGATAGGCAAGAACAGTCCACATCCGGCACCTACTGCATGCACAGCATGCATAGCAGGTCCTTGCCTTATCTCAAAGCTAATATCGGAAGCTCGTCTTTTACGGCAACTTTGCCCCACAGTTCCATCCCCTCCATTTAGCCAAAATTTCAATTTCTTATTGTTGGTAATGGTGATGAAGCACATTTTGGATAGAAAACCGCATTGATGCCATATGGCACGAGTATGATATTGAATGAATGTTTGATTTTATTATTTTGAAATCAGATCTCAGTGAATTTCGTTTATTCTCTTTGGATTCTGTCATAGGGTCCATGGTAAACGCGAGCAAAACAGCAAAGCAATTAGAGGGAAAACTGAAGATATTTGCTTGATATGATAAATGTTTCTGTTAGAGAGTTAGAGTGTAGCTTTCCCCCTATTCCCTCGCCCGCCCCTCTCCGCCCGAAAAAAAACTATAGGAGAAACGACTTATAGTGAAATATCCCCGTCTCAAAAAGCCACTCTTACTCCGTAGTCTTTTCCTAGGCTATGGAAAACCTTAACCTTTACCCGCAGTCAAATTCGATTTGGTATGTCTTCTATAAATACCACTATCCAAAATACTGGAACCGAGTTAGTCCATTCTGTAACATCGCAAATACACGTACACAGAATGGATAGACACGGTGTCAGGAGTGTGCTGTCAGAGAGTAGCTCCCCACCCCCACCTCAACTCCATTCCGCCTCATGTCCTACCAGCCCCCTTCCCCAACTTCCCTCGATTTTTTTTTCATAATGAAGTTTCCCTTCTAAAGATGGCTATACACGTTTTAGAACTTCCACCCAGAAAGATGACTATTTTCCCAGGGAAAATCTATTATACGTGTTTTCGCATAGCCGTTTTCCCCATCCATGTTGAATTTTGTCCCGGTAATACGGTTGCAGGAAAGCACACAACATGGTGGATTATGCTCCCTTCTCATTCAAAATAGTGAGGTTTACATCTGACAGAAATGCAAGTATCTGTCAGAAAAAATACCGACGGATAATAGATGTAAGTACCACATACATATGCCTATCTGTCTGTGTTATTTTTGTTTTGGGGATGAACAACCAGCACATTGTCTTTCCTTGTGTAGCGTGTCCAGGGGCTTTCTTACCTTTAGACACGGGTTTAAGCTCAATGATATGTTTAGCCAAGACAGTGAATGCAAACTATCATGAACAATGAAAAGCAGTATTATATAGATACTTTTCCTCAAGGCTTCCTTGCCTTATGATCGGATATAAATGATTTGGAAATAATTGCAAACCCAATTCATCACTATGAATCACGGAGCATATATAAACAAGGCTATAGAAGCAAATGCTTTTCCTAATCCTTATATCCCGAGACTTCTGTCGGAACTCCTATGGCTCTAGTTTGTGGCTCAGTCAATGGCGTTTTTAGCTAAGAAAACATCTCTATGACGTCTTTTCATCAATAGAGAACCCGGTATTCTAGCTAAAGAAATGGGAAACTGAAGCCACAGTCTCAACCTTGTCAGCTTGCTGTGTTTGAGGCTTAGACTTGATCCTGAATAACTCCTAGAAATATACTACCAGCAACCCAGACAACAATTGCAGTTGTTCAGTAACCTCTCTATGACGTCTTTTCATCATTAGAGAACGCGGAAACCAAACAACTATGCTTTCTGCCTAAAAATATTGCAGTAGTATTTTTCAAGTTATTATTTATTCTCTTCTATATCTTCTTGAAGTTAACCCTTCGCCAACCAACTCACAACTTAACCCCAATGCTGCGCAAACTGGTTATATACCCTATATTTGACCATGTGACCCTATTCACCAATCAGGAATATCGTAGATCTCTTTTACGGAAATGCCCGATTATCGACGGAAGCCTCGTTGCTACCTAGCAATGTACCCTAATGAGCGTCTACAGAAAGGCTTTTGATCATTGCCTTTTCGTGAATAATTCATTCTAAATCTATTACAGCGCCTTATGAGCTAAATATTTATTAATCTTTGACATAAAAGTTAACCTTTATTGTATGTAAATGACCACCTACCACGTTCAAAGGATAATTTGAATTGTGTCTACAAAAACCAGACGACAATATTTGGAGCTGAAAAACTTCCGGCGAAATAGAATAGAACATAATATTTTCAAGTACGTGGCATCTACCTACGCTACACGACTAAGCCATAAAAAGGTATGTGCGTGTGGTTATGCGCATACGTTTCTACATGTGTTTATGCAAGCTTTCATCTATGCATGCACGGAATGCCTGTACTAGTGGATTTTGTGTTCGCCTTTCATGCAAGGAGTCCTGGACTCGACTCCTACCACATGTCCAATCGGTGTCTGTTATTGTTTCATAGCCAGGGACTGTGGTCCCACTAAAACAAGCACGACTGAACAAAACTCGCGTTAACCTGCGCGTTTGTCTCCACTCTATCCCATAACCTGACAAGGCCGTTGGGGCACCACAGATGACTTCGAAACAGTCCCATTCCACCTTGTCCTGTCTTCAGCTGCCCTAGTTGAGCTGGCAAAATCCATCCCTGCCCATTCCTTAAAGTTGTCTTCCCAGCTCTGCTTCTGTCTACCGTTTGTACACACCGGTATTTCTGTAAGCTTGCATTCCTATGTAGTAATCTCATTCGTATGTAATTATCTGCATTAAACAGTCGTGTATACCGATGGCGAGAAATCACACGAAAATGATTTAAATTTCAAGACTAATGAATATTTCCGTATAAATGTACACGTGTCCATCTGCTGCGGTCAGTCTGTGTAGTAATAAGCAAAAAAAAATGATCAAAAGTGCTTTCGGGTTCTTTCTTTGACAGGTATCGCCAAGCAAGAAAGAAATGATATAAATGATATGCCCTTGTCTTCATAGTCAGTGGGCGTATATATGTTCCTATGTACGTTCGAATGTGTGTGTGTGTGTGTGTGTGTGTGTGTGTGTGTGTGTGTGTGTGTATTCATTTAGCTACGATTATAAATTGAGTTCCTTCTATATACAAAATTTTCTAATAGCCAATTTTTCGTTGGAGGAAAAAGAGCTATGTAAGAAAAGTGGCTCAATGAGGTCCGGACAATCCAAGGTCGTTCTTTCTATAACCGTTTTTCGAGGGGAAAGGGGAAGAAATGCTCTCTGACGTGTGCAAATATGGATCAGTTCCGTTGAGCCTCCTGGGAAGCATCGTTATGAAAAAAAGTAAAAAGTATGCAAAGACCATGAACTGAAACAATCAAAATCCAAATCCAGCCCTCAAACCATAGTTGGAAACAACTAAGATTACAAATAATCAAGATACAGAGAACATATGGCAAACCGAGTGAGCAGCTTGTTCCCGAAAGGTGGCCACTCAGGAACTCAAACCGAACCAAATGAGAATGGGAACAACAACAGGTAGCACAACTCGATCACCGGCATGGAATCTCTCGAACCCTTGACGGAATTTTATCAAACTTACAGGACCACAACACGCAGGGACGGACTTAAGAGTGGACTGAGCTTAGGTCACATTGACATCTATTCAAGGACAGTACAGTCCTTATAGAGTCGTGCAGCCAGAGCCAGGAAAACTTCTTACGCCCATATCAGCAGTCTGGTTAGAACGTTCAGAAAGTTTCAAGGCTTAGTCAGTGTCGGGGTAAACTGCACATGTTCGGACTACAATGTGCAAATGCAGAGGCTCGTATGAGTATGCCTTGTTTCAACAGCCGTAGCTTCGGGTTTCACACGATGCGGATCATACTTGTACATACAAATATTATATATTCAGTACTGTGCAGCCAACATTCTGATTTTTAAGGTAAATGCAAAAATCTGCATAAAACCATAAAAAATTTCTAAGCTCCCTGAAAGTTAGCAGACTTCATATTTTTGTCGTTCTCTACAGTTTAGAATACATAATAGAGGTAAATGCTGCTTAAAAAGTGTTTTTAAAAGGAAAGATCAAAGCGTAGTTTTGTGCGCAGAAATCTAAAAAAATAACATCATTATTGAAAATTTACGTAGCGCTGAAGGTACGTAATTGTATAATGAAGAGCGTCCTAGCAATTATTTGTTCCAACTCTTTCTCAAATTGTTATGTAGAACAGATAAAACAGTAGCTTTTTCTCAAATGTTCAACCATGTACAAGGTAATGTACACTTGACGCATTCATTAAATATAGGAAAGGCAAGCATACCTATATAACACATACAATATAAATAGTACATTACTTAAACTATGACAGGTGTGTTAATGAACTTCAGTTCAGTTCAGTTCAATTCTCTTATCGACGTTACCCAAGTGGCTCAACGGTACGTAACCATAGTTGCACACACTTGGCGCCGTGTGTCCGTCCAAGGTGTTAATGAAATTGTTCAACCTTGTTAATATAGTCTCACCTGTGTGTTTTGACCAAAAAAAAAATTGGACACAGGCTATGTCCTTTTTTATCTGCTCAGCCTGATAATGTGTGAAAGAGTTGGAAAACATAATTGATAGGACGCTCTTTGTAATGGAACAAGGTACCCTCAGCAATAAGTATATTTTCAATAACGATATTATTTTTTTAGATTTCTGCGCAGAAAATTACCCTTTGATCTTTCCTTAGAAAAACATTTTTAACATCAATAAATCCTGCAATTTTATATTCTAAATTATGAGAAACAACATAAAGAAGGCATCTGCTAAGTTTTGGGAAGATCAGTTGTAGTTTCAGCGTTTTATGCAGATTTTGTCTTTGCCCCAAATCATTGATTATCACCACCTTAACTGTGATTACCTGAGTTGTCTTCACCCCTCTCTCTCTCTCTCTCTCTCTCTCTCTCTCTCTGCTTACCCCTCCTCCCCTACCTACCGCTTCCCTCCTGGAAAAAAAGTCTGAATTCCTCACACAATGCGATCACAGCAGGCACTTACCCCTGTGTGCGCGCCAGTACAATAAATAGCTTTACAAAAACATGGTCTACACATAGAAACCTTCGCGCACATTGTATCAAGGAAACCCTTGTAAGTAATAAAGATACAAGAAAAACAGAGGAGTGGCCTTTTTAGAATGATTGAGCTTCGATGCAAACACTGCATGGCAATCAACTTATTAAACTTTGTTTTGCATTTGGTGATATCGCGGACACGCGCATCTCCAACTAAAATTGCTTTCGGAACAAAACAAAACACTAGTCGACGTCCAAGCGTAGACCCCAAATGCTGAAAGGTTTCACTGCATCTTAGCACCATTCTATCGTCTCTGCTGATTAGCCTAGGGTCGAGATTTACATATTTTGTAATTATGCCCGCAGAAAATTATGTTTCCGCTAGAATAAAATGTTTTACGTCTGTTCATCCACCCATTTTCGGTTACAGTATGAACTGAAATCTTGGGACTCGGTAATGGATATACGGTGGTGAGCTGTGTTACATGGTAGGAATGAAAATCGGGCTTATATCTCATCATCATGCCTGTATTTGTCTATTTTTATGCCCCCGAATGAACTTCGGGTGGCAAATTAAAATCGCACCATCCGCCCGTCCGTCTTAGAGATAAAACTAACGAAACAAATCTGATGAAACTTCACACAAAGACAAAGCACAATGAGAAGGAGTGTCGCGCACAAGACTTAGGTCGCTTCATGCAAAGTCAAGGCCACAATTGGGCTAGAGGTCAATTTGTGTCTCAAAATCATGTTTCAGCGATAACCAATAAACCAATGAAGCAAATTTAATGAAACTTCACAGAAAGACAAAGTATAACAAGAAGGTGTGTCACGCATAAAATTTAGGTTACCACGTTCAAGGTCAAGGTCACAACCAGGGGTCAAAGTTTCAAGTCTTGATAACTTAAAAGCTGCTGAAGCGAATTTCATCTGACTTCACAGAAAGGTAAATAATCATGAGAAGTCTTACGACATTGCTGCCGCAACAAACGGACCAAAGCATAGCTGAAAAAATTCCAGGCGTTTGCTGGGATTCGAACCCGGAACTCCCGTCCAATGCTCTAACCACTGAGCCAAAGAGTTAACTCCCTGACGCAGTTGTCAGAGATTGAATATATACGAAGCTATGCGCAAATCTACTATTGTAGATATTGGAAGATAAGAGAGTTGGCCCGTAACACTCCCCCACTTCAAGGAAGTCATCATTTATGACGACTGAAAGCCATTTTGGCTTAGAATGCCTATCCCGGACGAGCCCCTATCTTACGACATTGCTGCCTCAACAAACGGACCAAAGCATAGCTGAAAAAATTCCAGACGTTTGCTGGGCTTCGAACCCGGAACTCCCGTCCAATGCTCTAACCACTGAGCCAAAGAGTTAACTTCCTGACGCATTTGTCAGAGATTGAATATATATATGAAGCTATGTGCAAAGCTACTATTGTAGATATTGGAAGATAGGAGAGTTGGCCCGTAACAAGAAGGTATGTCACACACAATATCTAGGATCCCAAATCCAAGTTCAAGGTTGCAATCTGGGGTCACAGATCAAATAATGTCTCGACAATTACTCAGAAAAGTACAAAAGCATAGCTCACAAAAAGATAAGATGTACCATGCTCAAGACATAGATTCCCACACCCAAGGTCAAGGTCATAGCAAGAGGTCAAATATCAAGTCATTTATCTTCAATGACTTAAGAGCTACTGAAGCAAACTTAACTTTGAGAAAAGGCAAAACAATAATGGAGAAGATTTGTCACAAATTACTGATCTGTTGCCCAAGGTCAGGGTCACAGTCAGGGCTCAGAGGTCAAATAATGTCTCTGAAGTGACTCAAAACTGTCGAAGCAAATTTCATCAAATTTAACCGAAAGGTAAAGCAAGATAAAAAGGTAACTTATAGAAAAGTAAAGTATAATGGTAAGTTATGCCAGGTGCGATCTTTAGATTATCAAACCCAATGTCAAGGAAACAACGCAGTTTGGTTAGTGGTTGAATTAAGTCTCCATGAATCCTCTTTCACTTCCGAAATGCATTTAAATGTCACAGAAAAGTAAAGCAAAATGAGAATGTATGTCATGTGCAGGACTCAGGTTCAATGTCCAAGTCAAGGTCACAACCAGGGCTCAAAGGTCATTTTAAGGGGCCTTCGGGGCATTTGTTACACACTGCAACATTTTTTTTTGTTTTGTTCTGAAGATTGAAAGTTCGTTTGGCGTATTTTTCAGCCATTTATAAAGATACATGTAGAATGTTTACGTTGGCGATTAGAACGACAACTGGTTTTGTAACTGTCTCTGTTGACAATTTTTGAAATGAATTTTGCCTGACGGTTTTGTTTTTCGGTAAGTATATGTTATACTGTTTAGTTACAGGTATCAAATTTGTAAAATGTAGCATCTTTGGTGTTTGAACTGGGTCGCTTTACCTTTAGCGGAAAAATCTTTGTTTCAACATGATAAGTGGAACCTTAGAATTCGGATTTCAGATTATTATTTATTGAGGGCAACCAAAGAGAGGCTATGCGTTGATTCTGGCATGAGCTATTTCCTCTTATAATGAATAAAACTAGCCTTCATTGTTTTAGTAAATTTCAATAAAATCATAGTAAATACAGGTCAGGTTTAAGCAGAACCTGTCACAAGTCACCGCTTCTTTAAAACGCAAAATTAGACAAGATTTGGTTTGCATTCCAAAAGTTGTTATCGAATTTCAGTGAAAAAAGAAAGAAGAATATTTGAACCAAAGTAGCATATACATATATTAGAAGCTATACCTGTAACTAAGTAGACCGTGTCATTTTATTGTTGTAAAACACCTAACACATCCGAACATGGTCGCGCCTTCTCCTTGCTGGTTTTGCTGCTATCCGTCTGCTTTGGGACAGATCCTCATGCGCTCGCTGACAGTTGAACTGTCACCGACCGTATGCAGGGCTGCCCTAGGAGCAGGCGAGAACTGGACCTATCGTGGCTCTGTCAACATTCCAGTATGTGGGGTGTTCATGTACTATTTCTGCATTATTAAATTTTGTATGAAATCGGTCAGTTTGTAGAAAGTTTGTATTAATTTGTATCTAAATTTGTATCTAATCATTCTTAATTCGACGTATATATCAGCGGTAGTGGTAAATTAGGGGAGGTAATTACGGTATCGGCAGATGTAGAAGTCTGAAGGTTATGTCCTCTACTTGTGTACCTGCCTATATTGTGATTATATCTTACCAGTCTGCTCCCAATAGGCTTGAAGATAATGCCGAATTAGCACTGCCGTCGTTTTATTTTGCTATAACTGTTACTCCCTATTTCTTTATCTCTATTTTTAGTCTCTTCCTCGTCATATTTCCTATTATATTATCCCAGTGAGCACCAAGGGTTAAAACGACGTTGAACCAGCGTTGATTTGGCGTGATGACGCAGAATCAGCGTTGGTTGAAGGTTGTTTCTTAGATGTGTGCTCGATGGGTTAATATTGGCTGAACCACCTTTGTATTATTTTAGTAGTTACCTCATATGTCATGTTTATATGACCTGAGAGAAATAAAAGTTTCTGTCTGTCAGCAAACATGCCAGGAAAGTGGAAAGTTTGAGTGACTTAATGATTGAGTTGGATTTATCTACCCTTTGAGATAGTATTTCAGTGTAAATGGAGCAAGGAGCGAAAAAAAAATAATAAAAAAAAAACCCTGATGGGATAGGCAAGAACAGTCCACATCCGGCACCTACTGCATGCACAGCATGCATAGCAGGTCCTTGCCTTATCTCAAAGCTAATATCGGAAGCTCGTCTTTTACGGCAACTTTGCCCCACAGTTCCATCCCCTCCATTTAGCCAGCATTTCAATTTCTTATTGTCGGTAATGGTGATGAAGCACATTTTGGATAGAAAACCGCATTAATGCCATATGGTATGAGTATGATATTGAATGAATGTTTGATTTTATTATTGTGAAATCAGATCTCAGTGAGTTTCGTTTATTATCTTTGGATTCTGTCATAGGGTCCATGGTAAACGCGAGCAAAACAGCAAAGCAATTAGAGGGAAAACTGAAGATATTTGCTTGATATGATAAATGTTTCTGTTAGAGAGTTAGAGTGTAGCTTGGTTTACTCCTTATTCCCTCGCCCGCCCCTCTCCGCCCGAAAAAAAAACTATAGGAGAAACGACTTATAGTGAAATATCCCCGTCTCAAAAAGCCACTCTTACTCCGTAGTCTTTTCCTCTTTTCCCCTACAGGAGTGTTTTGATGTATATTGTGATTCCCCGTCTTCATTATAGCTGAAATCCCCATTTCTCATACACATGTCTTGGCATATATATTAGAGCACATTCACGCTGACATAAGCATAGAGACACGTGCAAACACACAATCAAGTTTGGCATTACAGTATGCAGTTTTGTATAGGCTTGCCAATACCTACAGAAAAAATAATCTGGCATACAATTTTATTCATCTGTTAATGACAGACAGCTGGGCAAGCATACAGACATACACACACAACTAAGAAATAACATTACTTTACACTAAATAAAGAAGATATCGGTGAGATTTCTCCTTCTCCCAAAGCCTACATACTTTATATAGATGAGAAACACATACATATACATGCAGAAAACGCTCACATTGTACGCGAGACGAGCTTGCAAAAACATCCTGCTATACAAACGTATAAACAGGCGCATACCCACGAACACATAAACCTTTGCAATGACAGACACACACAAAAATAGATATTTTGTTCTTAGCTGTTTTCCCTACTCGGAAACAAGACGGGCACATAGTCAAATGCATGTTTAGTATATGTTTAGCATGTTTAGTCAAATGCATAGTCAAATGCATGTTTCACCGGGGCTCAACTGGGGACCTTCTTTTGCTTCAGATTTCCAGTGGGGTTGTTTGGCAGGACAGGGATCTCCACCTGTCAGACGGCCCGTTGTATCTGTTGAGTCCTCGTCTTTGCTTCTTCATGGTGTTGAAATTTGATTTATGTGTTTACCGTGATGATTCATTGACGAGTTAGAGGGTTATCATGCGAACCGAACAACCAACTAAATGTTTTGTACCACTTCAGTAACTGAGGGTGAGGTTGGGCCTGTAAAATCGATTTAAGCCCCCCAGTAATTCATTACTGACCGTTCCAAGGCGGTAGTTCTGTTGTGGTTCTCTGTTGCCTGTTTTTGGTGTCAGAGTTTCTGTGATGTTTTACCTTATGTATGTTCTTATTATTTTTGGTTCGGTTTGGGTTGCTGAGTGGCCACCTTTTGGGAACAAGCTGCTCACTCGGTTGGCCATATGTTCTCTGTATCTTGATTATTTGTAATCTTAGTTGTTTCCAACTATGGTTTGAGGGCTGGATTTGGATTTTGATTGTTTCAGTTCCTGGTCTTTGCATACTTTTTACTTTTACTGTTCTAACTTCTCTCATCAGGCGGTTAATTCTCATTTCTGTTTAATACCGGTTCTCATTAAATTATGATCGAGAGGGGAGCTATTCCAATATGAGTAGAAAAGGTCAATACAAAACACGTTTAGGGAATTTTCCCCAGAGACAATTGGCTCAAAAGTCAAATTTTCGGGGACGGAGGGGGCGATGGGACTCTACTATATAGCCATATATCCGGGGAGGGGCGGGGGCGGGTTTCTATGAAAAAAGACCCTTTTAGCAGTGAGAATGATTGCTAGGCAGGGGTAGCTACTCTCTGGCTACTTTACAACAATTTCCGGTAAAAGTAACAATTCTAAAAGTATTCCGTCTGGACCCTTTTCCTCCGCTCCTTCCCTTACACTCTTCAACCTACCGTCGTCGTCTCCTGTCTGAAAATAATTTTTTTTTTCAACAGTTTCATTTACAACAATTTTCTGTTTTATTTTATTTGAAGTTTCAACAGACAATACCCATTAAAAGATGCGTTCTTGTCAAGCGGTTAGAGCGACTCGGCTATGGTGCTGAACTTCGGATCACGAGTTCAAATCCCGGCTTTTCAAAATTCGGATTTAACAATATAGCAAGTACTAACACATTGCAGAAATTCTACCACTAAATTGCATTTGCGCAGTATGATCAGAATCTTCACGGCACACTTTAGTGAATTTCCAAAACATGCAGACTGCATGTGTAAACAGTTAAATGCTCTAAATACACTACACGGGTGACCATGCTGATATTAGTCTTCTGTGGCCGAAGATGTCAGCCTGTCAGTAGCTGTATATATGTTCTACATGCACAGTCAGTCAAAACGGAACTTTTAATAACGTTTGATATCTCACACTTACATGTCGTGTGCTATTTTAATGTGTCGGAAAACCGGAAAACTGCGTCCGAATAACCGGATCCAAATACGAATGTCTCCCCAGTAAACAGCTTCTAACGTCTGCTATCGTTTCGCTAACGTACAGTAGGTGGACAAAAGTATTCGTCACAAAGTGGCGTCGCCGTTTAAATTAGTGCATTTCTATATTTTTTAAATAGACTACTGTCACAAAGTTTTAAAAGGCAATCGAATGAAACTTTCAGGGATAAAAAGAGAATTGAAAACAGCAATATAAAATGAAATATTAAGATGATTCTATACTTAGTTTACGGGTTTAACGTGTTTGAAATGAATTTAAAAAAATTTAAATCTAGATCTCCATTGACATTAATGTTAACGTCACCGAAATCAGTTTACATTCCATTTAAAACTGTTGGTAGAAGAAAACAGCAAAATAATCGAATTTCTTGTAGTGCTTGTTTATTGCGGTAATCAATTTGCATAGACCTGGTGAAATTTGAATGGCGATACGTGTCATAGTTTTGTGATAATAATTTTTACAAAATTTCTGTAAATACATTCATTTAAACGGCAACGTTTGTCCACCTACTGTAGGTCAGGTTCGTTAGTTGTCGTGCCGTCTCTTATGTCGGAAATCTCTAGTACTAGCACTAGCAGTTATGTTGTTAATATGAGAGTTCCAGCTAAAATCTGAGCTGATGCTTACCCTAAGATACTTGGCTGCATCTTCAGACTCCAGTTCCTGTTCATGCATATAGTATTATGTATCTATGTAAAATGAATAAAATTGATTATGTTTCAACCGGTCGTCAATTTAACTTTTATGTAACGTAAAATGTAACGATGCGTGAAGGGCTAAATTCACGATTCATGCAATAGACGCCCTAACAGTTTAATATACACGCTAATATTTTGATTAAACTATATTCACGGGGGTAATACCAATTTGGCTACCTGTGCTTTCGACCGAGTCTGTACTATACAAAGTTGCTCTTGACCGAGAATACAATCGTTAGCATTACCAATAACGGTAAATGGTACTGTTGTTAATGGCTGTCCACCGAGCCGATACTGCTGTCGATTGTCTCGGTCGACAGCCACTTTTGCATGTATGGTAATTGACGGACTCGGTCGAAAGTACAGGTAGTTGTTGTTGTTGTGTTATTGTTTAACGTCCACGGTAAACAGCTATGGTCATGTCGGGACTGTCAGTTAACCTAACCACACTATTCCTGGGCAGGCTTAGACCTCCTAAGCGGTTAACTAGTACTAAGTGCACTTACTTTCACAAGTAACTGACAACTGCCCTTCTTGAATCAGCGGAAGGAAAAATAAAAGTGGGCGGACCGGGTATCGAACCCAGGACCTCTGGCTTATAAGTCAGACGCCCTACCGACTGCGCTACGCGGCCCGGCTCGAAAGCACAGGTAGCCAAATTGGTATGACCCCCGTGATACTTAAAACTGGTTACAGTTTTATAGTGCTATTGTATATTCACCGTAAAATCCTCAGTGAACTGGGTTTTTTTTTTAAGGACAAGCGCGTTATTTATGTTTGCTGTCCCGTGGCTCTTAGTATTTGCTGATAAATGTACACGAAGTAGTAGTATGAAGAATAGACAAGGATATATGAGCCGCGACCCACACGACAAACCCAACATAGTGGCGTGTGTGCCCAGCGAAGACTCAAATCAGCATGGACATCCGCCCAGTCTGATCAGAGTCTTTGCTGTTCGCTTTAAGTGTAGCTAAGGGTCTAAGATAGCTGCATCCGGACAGCGAAGAGTCTGATCAGACTGGGCGGACGCCCCGGCTGATCAGTCTTTGCTGGGCGCACATGCCACTTTGCTGGTTTTCTCGTGTCGCGATTCAGTTTATAAGCTCCTAAATTTCGTTCTAATCCCAAAGCTGTACCATTGTCATCTATGTCAAGCGAGAAAGCGAAAAAAAAAATTAAACCTAAGGACCAGTTGTTCTAAGATGTTTGATCATTTTGAACCCGATATTGATGTTTATTGTACTATTGTTTTTTAAGTCAGGCCATTTTGTGTGATATGAAATAATAAAATAAGTGTAAAATTCTTAGTATTGAGACAAATAGATCTGAGCAAACAGCGCAGCCCTAGATCATACTATTCGTAAAGTCTGATCAGAATTTACAATGTTTGCGGACCCATCTGCTTCTTTTTGGCACAAAGCAAACAGGTCCATTTTAGGAAAATACAATATTTATTATTTCTGGTATATATTTCTGCTGATACATGTACACGAAGAAGTAGTTTCAAGAAAGGACAAGGATCTATGATTAAAAATACGCTTCTAAATGAGACAGATTAAACCATCTTGTTTGAAGGTAATTAAAGCTGAAGATTTGCCAAGTAAATGGAATTCAACAGACAAAAATAGATGTTGAGGACGATGATTTAGATGGCTGGCAGCATTCTGAAAATTCGAAAATGCGCATTTGGAAATGCATTGGGTGATTTCATTTTACTTCCTTATAAGAATAGCCTCATGCGAAAGAAGTAGCATACTCTAAAGAAAACTCTTGTGTCTGGTCATAAAAAACCCAAAATGTTTACTCCAAAAGGGGTGAAGAGAAATATTTCAATCTACAAGTATATTTCCTATTCTCAGACTCTCAAACTTTGTTGATAGAGAGAGCAACTCACCGGCAAATTGTTGTCACAAGGCTACCGCAGAGCGAAGCTTGTGTCAACTCTTAAAGAGTTTTATGTGAGACACCATGACCTCGTTGAGTCATGCAATTTAGCCGTTTCTTAACTATTTCCGATCTGATGGCCACAGCCGAGGCATAGTAAGTCTTTTAGATAACGGACTTTCGGGTAAAAATAATTGTTAAATGTTTATCGTATAATTTGCTTAGTCTGTTGTAACCCTTTTGTTGGTCTAAATTATTTAGTTCAATGAAGATAGCTGAGTTGCCACCTATTTGAATAAGAGCTGCTGACTCGGCTTATCACTTGTAATTTATTTTTGGTTGGGATGTCTTTGTCAATCTTTCCTTTTGATGTTGGGATAGGGTTTGGGATCTGATTCAGTCAGTTTCTGAAGTGTAGTTACTCTTTAAATTTTCACTTTCACCGACTTATTCCACAGATGCGGGTGCATCAAAATAGACAGGTGATGCTTGCTACTCGGGGGCACCTGATCGCACCTCTATTTTGGGGTCCATATCTGTGTATCTAAGATATTTCGGAATTGTCTGTGAGTTATGTTTAACATAACGTTTAATTATTAAAGCAGGAATGCGGTCGACTGATCCGTAAAGTTGGCAATTTTCTGTCAGAATTTTGCATGGGTCAATTTTGATTTGTACGAATCAGAAATATTGGCTACTTTAGATCACATAATGCATGCTCCTTGTTCTTAAAGCGCGAAACTGCGCCCGCACTTCAGTCATCAACAAAGCTCAGTCGAAATAGGATCGACAATATTAGTCGAATTTATTGAATCTGTGATACGAATTTGTGTTTTTGCAAAGGACATAAGATGTAACTATTATGATATCAGATAGATTGAACCGCTGCTCACCGGCATATTGTTGTCACAAAAGTATCGCAGAGCAGAGCTTGTATCAACACTTTAAAAGTTACATACTAGACACCACTACCTCGTTGATCCCTACAAGGTAGCCGTTTCTAAACTATTTTCGGTTTGATTGCCACAGCCGAAGCATAGTAAGTCTTTCAGATACCGGCCGGACTTTCAATTTCACTGACTTATTCCCCAGATACATATATGGTGAATGTCTTGTAATAGGCAAGTGATGCTTGCTACTCTCGGGCACCTGATTGCACCTCTGTTTTGGGGTCAATGTCTGTGTATCTAAAATATTTCAGAATTGTCAAGTTCGGATATACGAGTTCGGTTATAAAATGGGGCTAAACTGACCACTTTTAATTCAGTCCTTGCTCCAATGAGAGCAAATTCTTTCAACAAATTCTGCGTTTTGTTGTTGTTGTGTCATTGTTTAACGTCCACGGTAAACAGCTTTGGTCATGTCGGGACTGTCACTTAACCTAACCACAATATTCCTGGGCAGGCTTAGACCTCCTAAGCGGTTAACCAGTACTAAGTGCACTTACTTTCACCAGTAACTGACAACTGCCCTTCTTGAATCAGCGGAAGGAGAAAAGAAAGTAATTGGCCGGACCGGGTATCGAACCCAGGACCTCTGGCTTATAAGTCAGACGCCCTATCGATAGCGCTACGCGGCTGTGTTTTGGAACAGCTGTCTAAGCGAATAGTGCAGCCCTACAGCAGGCTTAAGCAGCAGTCTGATCAGGTTCTATACTGTTTTTCATTCTATCAACAGAAGCTTTCAAATTGGATTCCTTTTCCAGACACATGTTATAGCATTGCCACAAAAAGGAAACTTTGTGGGTAAACAGTTTTATTTACAATTAACAATGAATTATGTAAAGTGTAAAAGCATTGATTTATAATCCATTTGACTTAGAACTTACAATTCACTACAAATTTTAAACATAGTAGACGGTAGTTGCGCCAAACCGTAATATTTGAAATTCAATGTTACTGTATGTTTGTTTCAGGTAATAAGGCCTAAGGGGACAGTAAAATCTGCCATTTCTTGTCCCTTGCCGCAAACAATTTTTGAGCGACTCTAAAACATATAAAATGCACTTCAAGCCAAGATTTCACTTGTTGAATTTGTTTCCACTGTATATAAAAACTAAATGAAGCATAAAACATGTGCATCAGCATACTCAGGAACTGTCTTTGCAATGTTTACATTACCCCACCCACCCTATTTCTAGTGCTAAAAAGTGCTCTTCTGACCAGGAGCACATCACATTCTGGAGAAATACCTGCAAGACACTGCCAGTTGGCATATATCCCCTTTTGTTCTTCAAACACATACCTACAGAAAATCAGTTCTCAAATGGGGTAACAACCATGGAGGTTTTTCAATATTTCACAAAGAAAAGCAGGCCTGTTTTCAACAGGAAGTCGTCTATTGTGACAATGACAAGCCGCTCTTCAATTTGGAGATTCCCCTGACCATGGGAGCTATCAGAAAGTTTCGTATCCTTCTCCAGCTGACATAACTAACCTTCCTACCAGCTTACAAATTAAAGAAACATTCAAATACCTCATTTAATTGGAGCAACCATGCTGTTTTTAACCCTCTATCTAAAAGTATGATTTTTCTGACCACTGCCAATACGAAACTGTGCCCTGATGCCAAAGCTTATCAGCAGGGTTTAAGATGTGGGCTGCAAACGCGTAAATATTTTATGTTTGATTATGAGAACTAATTTAAACACTGTTACCTGAAGCAGCAAACATTCTAAATGAGACTTCTTGTCTCTGACTGGATCATGATACAAAGCCCTTAGAAAACTGACTGTACTCGTATTTGATATAATCTTCGCTTAGGTAACATACTGAGATTCGCACTGTAAATGATTCTCTCTCTCTCTCTCTCTCTCTCTCTCTCTCTCTCTCTCTCTCTCTATATATATATATATATATATATATATATATATATATATATATATATATATATATATATATATAGAGGAAGGGTATAAAGTATACCCGGAACGATAGATAAATAAATAAAGTAAGGTTTGACGTTACATGTTTAGATTTATTAAAATAAAACTATGCAAAAAAGTGTCAACGCGTTTCGCTCAGCTCGTCAGGACTGACGAGCTGAGCGAAACGCGTTGACACTTTTTTGCATAGTTTTATTTTAATAAATCTAAACATGTAACGTCAAACCTTACTTTATTTATATATATATATATATATATATATATATATATATATATATATATATATATATATATATATGAGCCAGTCTCTGTGAAAACCGGGCTTAATGACATAAGAACAAAAAATTAATTAACTAAACCACTGAAAAGTATTAACTTTTCTAAACATTTTCTGAAAATTTGAGATGGTTACCATTATTTATTACTGAGATATAGACTTTAGAAGCTAACAGGTAGTGCAGTTTCTTTATGTGACGTTATCAACGTCATGCACGTATGTTTTGACGTCAACGTCACTACGTTTGTTTGAACGCGCTTTCTGTGCTTGTTACACAAAATAACCCGGACAAAAAGTGTGTTTGCTCATTTTCAATATGTATATCATAGTACACATATGGCAATTTGCATGACTTAACATTCTTTCTCATATGGTAGGTCTTAATGATGGTATACCATCTGTTTTCAAGGCTTTGGGGTTTCCGTGGAATAAGCGTTGTCATGGCAACGGTTGTCATATTTATGACTGGGCTTTGTCCGAATTCATGGGCTTTCTGTTATATCTCAACACCTAAGGTATTTTCATGGAAATAAATAGAGGTCCGAAAATCATAAATTTTGATGTTTTTCACCCGTTCACAACGTAATTATTACGTAATGTCATTAAGCCCGGTTTTCACAGAGAACGGCTCATATATATATATATAACGTTTATTGTCACGATACACTGATGAGTTGGTACGAAATGCATTTGTTTTTGTGACGATTAAACAAAATAATAGCATGTGAAGTCTTTATCGATTTTAGCTATATATATATATATATATATATATACTGAACAAAAGTGAAAACGCTACAAGAAGTGACTTATCTTCAAATTTTCTGTTTTGTTGAACCAGAAACGGTCCATGAATAAGAATGCATTTTAAAGCTAATTGCATGTGTAAAGCCATGATGCCAATGAATAGCTGTAAAAGCCGTTTCAGATAAAACGAACACAATTCGAAGTGAACAGGCGTCCAATTTTCTGCTGTGCAAATACGGACCAGTCGATCAGGTACTTTTAACTTGATTTAGAAAAAGAATTCATGATACAATTCGCCTTATTTTGCATTAGGTAAATGATTAGTGTACCAGACATATCGCATGAGAAAGTGCACATCAGTATGTGTTTTCTTGACTTTGAAAAATAGTGTTGAAATATCGCTAGTTCCTCGAAAACACAAGAAGAATCCTTGAACAATGGAAATTCCCGTAAGAAATTAATTTGTGCTTTCCTCACATATTGTCACAATTTTGCTTGAAATTAACAATAGGTAAAATGTATAATTTATTGCACTACAAAAACGGGAAAAAAAGTTGCCTAGAAATTTGATAAACCAAAGAATAATCGAAAATTGAAATTTGCTATAGTTTTAAAGCAAAGGGAGATAATTTTTAATTTTGAAAAATAAAGCTTCAATTTCCTAGTTTTCCTAATAACATTTACGAGTCGTTTGTTGCTTTTTATATCACTCCGGGTGTAACGCTTCAGATCAGCAAAGAAATGTGCATCTGCGCATGCGCATATTTTGTGTTTTACAAATTGGGCTAAAATTAATAAAGTAAGACTACTCTGTTATAAAGAGTATCAGATTCAGAATTTTATAAACATTCTCTTGCTGTATGTCTGCACGACTAAAATGTTAATATCCAGGCAAGAACATATTTCTGGGTTAGCTAGAAACTGCATTCTGTAATGTAGCGTTTTCACTTTTGCTCAGTATATATATATATATATATATATATATATATATATATATATATATATATATATATATATATATATATATTATTTCTTCTGATGATCTACACTGTATAGAAGTGAAACGCGTTAAGAAATTAAATTTGGACAAAAATCAAGGCAATCTTGTGTTAATCTTTTATTGGATATAATTTCCTGTATTGTGGACATTCTTTTTTGTGACTATATATATATAAAGAGATTTAATCATTAAAACAGTGTAAAGGACTACGTGCGTTAAGGCCACTTTTTGGCCCCCATCTGAGGTCAAAATATGAAAGTCGAGATAAAAGTATTTCGTTGCATGATTTCATTAGACCATTACCTCTAGTGTTTCATTTCAGTATCAGTTTGAATCTTGCTGTGCGTTAAGTATGGAAAAATGGCTGCTGAAACAGGCTAAAACCATGGAATTTGTCATTTTTGCTCAATTTTCAGTCATTCAGTTTACAAATTAGAATAGAGCACAACTTTTAACCAAAAAATCCTTTTCACACATGATTTATATTGCTGTAAATCACATCATATTGAAATATTTTGTTGGTTAATGATTGTGCTCATATTTAATTCTTAAAAAAACTGAATTCTGCGGACAGCCGTTTAGCTATAGTTTGCCCTGTAATGTATACCTGGCTGTAAGTGTCAATTCAAAGGCATAAGAACTAAGATGTAAATGTGATTTTAAGTAAACCATCACAAACTGAATTACCGTGAAATGTTACCACCTTTCAACAAATTAAGTAAATATCCTAAAATGTAGCATTGTCTGAATTATCCTACAATAGGACCTTTAACAGCTCAGCAGCTATCCAAAAGCAGCATTTTTGTAAAAAAAAAAACAGTTTAGCTTCTGAGCAAACTGTTCTAAATAAGAAGCAGTCTTATGAGGGTTTGTACTCACTGCTTAGGAATTTTTATCTCAATATTAAGGAAAAGTACGGTACCTTGTTTAAGTTAGACTTACTTTACTAATCATGGTGCCACTATTCCAGAGCTAGTTATTCGAGTTTTAACATTTTGTTGGATATACCTACATGTTTATAAAGTAGGAAGTATCTATTTCATTAATTAACCTGAATAAACCTAAGATTCTGCATATAAAATAAAAAAACTGATTTGTTTTGGTGCATACTGACAGATGTCAAGCAGCAATTGACTGATTTTGAAGTCAGCCGGCAAATAGTTTGAAATGTTGCCATTTAGGCTCTCAAAACTGAGTGACACATTTCAGCACAGATATAGGCTGAAATGGACAGCAAAACATTTTTATTATCATGTGACACTATATTTATGATAGTAATCTAATCTCTAATAAGAATTATGAATAAGTTCCTTCAAGAGCAAGAGTCAAAAGATTGAAGGTTGATCAAAGAACAAGTGAGCAGGGAATTACATATACCCCCGCCACTGCCTCTGCCTGATCAAAACAAACTTATTTACAGAAAACTTTAATGCAAATCCAATATAAGTTTTGATGTCTGTGACCTTGACCTTAGGACAGCAGTAAAAATAATGTCAACTAGTCAATTTCAGTTTTGCTCTACATAATCAAGAGGCTCTTTTCTTGTATACTGATACTATTAATAGCAATAATTTACCACCAATGTCCAAGTCCTAATTATTGATCACTGGCCCCACCCAGGGGCCCAACCCCGGGGCATTTATATCCCTTGTCAAAACAACTCCTTCACAGATATCATGAACCAAATATGAAAAGAAGCTGACATGCAATATACGTGATAAGAACAACCAAAAATGTTTAACTCAAACTTTGAAGGAAAAATTGACAGACAAACAGACGGATGAACAAATATACTAACAAATGGCCAAACGGATGAAAAGACAAAATTTATATATCCCGCAAACAGTTTGTATGCAGGATGCTTAATTTGTCTCATTCAAAAAGAAAAGTATAATTACATGCTACAAACATATACACAACAATGTTATTTTCCTTGTACAGAGAATGCCATAAGGGTCATAACCTTTGACCCCATTTTGTCCCCATATATAATGTCTGTCACCAATTTCCTTATCAGTTTCATTCAGGGGAATAACACAGCTATTATTCATACTAATATGAGTCTCTTTGGTTGGGGGCCATTTTTGGGCCTTAATGCACGTAGTCCTTTGTCAATAATAACTAATCCCTTTCAGCTTTACGTCTTTTTTATCAGTGTTTAAACACATGTACACATACATACTGAAGCAAGAAATGTACAGGTAAAGCATACAAACAAATTGACAAAAAAATCACAAAAAAACAGTGGCAAAAAAGAAAATTTGCAAAACAAAACTACATATGGTGTAATTACAAATTTACATAAAAACTATATATATCCAGTGTCATATGTAGTCAGCTCATATCCATAGCCATACACAGTCAGCTCGGTGAATGTGGACAGAATTTCATAGCCGGTCTCAGATGTTCCCCTTACTCCAGGTACAGGCCCAAGGTGGCGAGCTTCTTACTAAGCCTGTAAAAAATTAATATGAGCAAGTGTAATATAAAAATATTAAATATCAAAATGATACACATATAGGAGGAATATATATTGCACAAGGTACTTTTAAATTGGACTGATATACTAAAATTCATCATATGACGTCGCAGTTATTAGTGGATAACGTCGTGTCATAAAAATCGAATGACCAATGACGTTATATGTCCGCGCCAAAATATTATAACGCGTGTGGTCATACGGTTTTTATGACACAACGTTATCCACTGAATAACAGGGAAGTCATATGATAACTCAAATACGCGTCAATAGAATTTTAGCAAGTTTGTAACACATCATGGCTTTTAGTAACTTTAGAGAACAAAGAAAAGAAAGAAACCAATAAAAATATATCAAGAATTTTATTATCTACCTTTTTCCTACTGTAAACAGTTTAAATAAAACTCGCTCATTACTTTCATTCATATTACACGTTATCTGTATTATATGTTTGACGTTTTTAATATCCCAGAAAACACTATAAAATACGCTTAATGCCCCAAAAATACAACTTACCAATTCCCATGAGGAAAATCAGCGTATATTCAAGAACACTGATGACCATGTCAATAGAGGTATAAATAGAGAACCATTGAAAGACAAAGTGTTATCACATTCTCCTTTATCCTCCTACCATCTGATATTGTCTTCTCACAAGGTGCTGAAAATATATGAACCGCAACATGAGAAAACCAACAAAGCGCCCGGCAAGGACTCAGATTAGCCTCGGCATCCGCTCAGTCTAATCAGAGTATTTTCTGTGGCTTAAAAGGTTGCAAAGGGTCTAAGCTAGCTTCATGCGAACATCGAAGACTCTGATCAGACTGGGCGGATGCCCAGGCTAATCTGATTCTTTGCTGGGCGCACAACAACTTTGTTGGATTTGTCGTGTTGCACCTCAATTATTATGTATACATATAAAACATCCGTTATGCTATGTACTCATAAGAAGTATATTTTCCGGTAAAAATAATCAGAAGTCATCTAATTTCAAAAGGGTAGGAAATAAAGCAAAAGTATGCTTCATTATCAGATTTCTACAACTTGAACAGAAATGCCCTTGACAAATTTAAAAAATAAAATAAAAAAAGAAGTATACTTCATTATCAGATTTCTTTAACTTAAACAGAAATGCCCTTGACAAATTTAAAAAAATAAAATGAAAAAGAAGTATACGTCATTATCAGATTTCTTAAATTAAATAGAAATGTCCTTGACAATTTAAAAAAAAGACAATAGTTGATACAGTGTGAGAACAAAACTGATCCTGTCCGTGTGTGAGTATGTGTGTGTGTGGGGGGGGGGAGGGATCGTCAGGAGCTCAACCAACCCTTTGGAAAGTTTTTTCCAATTTTGGCGGTTTGTATGGCATACAATACATCAAGTTAGATTCACTAAGCTGAAAGGCAGGCGAGGACTCATAGCCAAAGTAACAACGATGGCCAGGACTAAAGGGAACGACTAGTTAAGCCACAGACGACACCAACCCACTGCTAAAATAGATCGAGTAGAGGCCTTCAGTGAATCTAAGCCACGATATACCGTCAGACCACATTTTTAATCATGGTGGGTCCGGCCAAAGACATATCATCAGACACTAACTTTTGGATGAAATGTTTAAGTAGGGCCGTCACTGGGACCCGACCGAAAGTTGTGCAATTAAAGAGGAAAGCATTCATGTCAGCCGTAAATGTGGCGAAAGTTAGGCAGCTTATCTGTCGTATAATATGCAATTTATACCCGTCTCCTTTGACGCATTTTATCAATCAACGTGCAATGCTGACACTGCTTACGAGGAACTTGTTACCGACAGCTTGCTATTCACTGCTTAAGTAGACACCTCGCAAAATGAACAAATTACGATATGTATACTCCACTGGATGGAGGTCGAGTTCTGCGGGATTGAAACAACTGGAGCGATACAGTTAATATGACATGATAAAAAATTCATAAGAAAGCATACTTACCCTCATAACACATCCCATGAGCCTCACCAGGACACTGCGCACAAAATTTGCTCTTACACTGATTAAAAGCCGTACAGTTTGCACCGACATCTCTCTCTTGTTCACCACTGGCCAGGTCAGCTAGAAAAGAAATTAGAAAAAATGCAGTCAAAATGCCACACAGCGCTGCACAACATAAATCGTGCAAACCCGGGGCCGTATTCATAAAACGACTTAAGTCGTTGCTATGCCGTTGCTAAGGCTAAATTTCTTTGAAGGAGATTCCCTACAACTATGAAATTTGCTCTGGAGGAACAGTCTTACAAAGACTGTTCCTCCAGACCGAATTTCATAGTTGTAGGGAATCTCCTTAATAGATATTTAGCCTTAGCAACCGCATAGCAACAACTTAAGTGGCTTTATGAATACGGCCCCTGGCATTTTAAATAAAGAATATTTCGGTGTGACGAATGTTGTAAGCCTATGTTTATATACTTAAAAATTATTCAGGAGCTCATAATTGCTCACCTATCAGACATAAATAACCCTTTTTGGAGCTGTCTGAGAGTCTACTTTCTCGGCCTGCTGTCTCAGCCCAGGCTCTGAAAACTGTATCAGTCTGTACATCATCATTTAATACAGCCCGATCAAGTTAATCTCAACAAATCCGCTTATCACCGGTCATATAAACTGCATGTAGAATATGAATTTGTCAATTACTTCTGTAGGTGAAACGTGTGTAAATTTCTGATTAGCTGCCATTCACGCATGAAATCAAGGGCGACAGACGTTTAAGCGGATTTTGTAATTCTCATTTTGGACGTTTGAGCGGCAAATATTCCGGACGATTGAGCGTTTTTTTTGAAGATGATTTGCACAGGTAATCCGGTTTAATACGATTTTAGGGTGATAAGCTTGTAAATACTGTTCAGTGCATATGTATATGCCCGAGTATTCACCATACATGTCTCGTTGGTTTCTGCGTGGTTCCGAGCAGATTCGGGGACGCATCTAATTAAGCTGGCGCGCGAGAGGATATCAAAGGTCTGCCATATGGCTCAACAGCTCAGATGTCTCACGGATAGTGAGAGGCATAGGATTCGAATCCCGGTCGGCCCATCATTTTTTCTTTCTTCTCCTGGGACATAGGTGGCCAGTGTGGTTCCAAGAATAGAACCGCGGGCATCAAAATGTGCATGTCTCGTTGGTTCCTCCGTTGTTCCTAGCAGATTCGGGGAAGAATCTAATTAAGCAGGGCAAAAATATCAAGGGTCGGTCATATGGCTCAACTGCTCAGTTGTCTCACGGATAGCGAAAGGCCCTGGGTTCGAGTCCCCGTAAGGCCACGATTACCCCCCCCCCCCCCCCCCCCCCCCCCCGTGGCATTCACTGGCCAATGACGGTCCAAAGGTCGGCCATATGTTTCAAGAGCTCGGATGTCTCACGGGCAGCGAGAGGCCCCGGGTTCGAGTCCGGGTCGGGCAACGATCTTTTCCTCCTCTGTTACACTCGCATGATCTGGAAACTAACCTAAGATTGCCTTGTCTCGGCATCAACCCCGTCACAGGTGCCTTTGGTCTCTCGAAGTGATACGCTTCTGGATTATTACAGTTTGCATTTAGGTGAAATACCATTTATAAGAAATGGAATTTTGATTGTTTTTATCAAACGATATTTTACACGATTCAGTTTGTAAAATGACCGCCACGAAAATACGATTACATTCGCTTTTCGTGGAGATCAGGGTTTGAGGTTATAAAACATGAGAAATCTCAAACTCAAAAGAATGGCAAATCAGTGTGCTTTATTTTGAGTTTGAGAATGTACTCAAATTTTTTAACATCTGGGCCAGGATAACTTTTCCTTCAGAATATGCATACTGTGACAGACTAGACTAGACTAGATAAGATACTTACTTAGACAATAACTAATGCAGAGTGATCTAAAATTAGCACTGTACATAGATTCCCCACTGGCGGCGCAGCTACACTTATTGCTGGTGCAAGTTGGTGCAACCTGAGATGTGTCTCCACGGAGAAACACAGAAGGAAACATTCCACATGTGCTAGCACACCCCTTTTCGCCCGCATGCGCTGTTTGAAAAAAAAAGGAAAAGAGTATTTTAGTCTGTAAATAAAAGACATGAATGAAATATTTCTCCAAAGGTAAGTAACCACTTTAGAAAAATGAAAATTCTATTTGAAAAAGAAATAACAATTTTATAAAGGGAAGAAGAAATGTAGATTTACGGAATTTCAGAATTTCGGAATGACGGACGTAGCACATCCAGTTTACCCCAACTCTTTCTAGCGAGCAGGGGATTGGGTGTGGGGGTTGGGGTGTGTGTGTGTGGGGGGGGGGGAGGGGGATATGAGTGTAGGGTGCTGGGGGAAGAAGGGGGCGGAGGATTATGATAGCAAGAAACTGACATGACCTAGTCAGTTAGTGCATTCTCTGCTACAAAACAATATTCTGATTTCATACTGACGTTATATAATTTTAATATGCAAAAGGTTTGCATATATGAACCGCGACACGAGAAAACCAACAAAGTGGCTTGCATGTGTGCCGAACAAAGACTAAGATCAGCCCGGGCATCCGCCCAGACTGATAAGAGATTTCGTTGTGCGCTTAAAGAGTAGCTAAAAGTCTAAGCTAGCTCCATGCGGGCAGCGATGACTCTGATCAGACTTGGTTTTGTTTTGTCGCAGCTAAATTATCACAGTGAAAGGTTCCACTTACTGGAATTCTGCCAAAAGAGTAAAGGCAATCGTACCTGCCCCAAAACCCGACAAAAGAGTTACATAGTGACAAAGTTAAAGTCATTCTAAGTTAAGCTCTCAATTTCGAGAAAAAGCATTACAAGTAAACATCAAGTTAATCACACTATTATTATATCTTAAAGCAATCAATAATGCTCTGAGTACGATTCTCGCTGGGAAAGGGGCGGCCCTTAATCAGATACAGAGACAGTGTATTTTATTCATTGACAGCTTCAAAAGTGTCTGACCTTGGTGCAAGAATGAAATGTTGCTTTAGTTGACGGACGGGGAGTAATAATGCGAGGCCATAGAAAAACTTACGAGGACGGCAGGCTTGAAGTCCAGGTATTCTCTTTTCCTCTATTAATCCTTCAGCACAGGTGCATTTGCTGTCAGTACACGCCCCATCTATATGTACATGTATAGAGTTTATCGTGAAATTTTTAAATATTGGGACAGAATCCACAGATAAAGAACCGTTATGTACATTGAAAAATCAACTTTTGATGTTCTCCCTCTGCAACTTCAAATGAACTGACGTGTATAAAGTAGGCATAAGTAATGAATGAAATCATACTAGAGACTTCTAACGTTGTTTACACTTTGAAATTTGAATGTAGTGTTTCTGAAAAAAAAAATGCTTCAAATGTTGATGCTACGTTTTTTTTTTTTTTTGTTGTTTTTTTTTCATTCAGTATAGATCTGAGCAAGCGTGCAGTCGGATCAATCTGCTCCTGAACTGTTTGCCATTCCATCCAGGCCTGGATCCAGACCACCACGTACTGGTGCTGGTGGGGCTCCGAGATGTGTGTGTGTGTGTGTGTGTGTGTTTGGAGGGAGGGGCTTAAAAATATATTTGGGGATCAATTTGATGAAGATTTTTGCCTTGAAATATATGTTGTGATATCTCATTAGAATTGCCTCGGCTGGGCGATTTTAATGAGATGTTGCAACAGATATTTTAATCTACCGCAAGTATTCATTGCCTCAAACTGTAATCAGTCTGGATGCCTACAATTATACACATCACATGGCGGGACTGAAGCCCCAAAGCCCACCCCCTGGATCCGGGACTTCCATCTACAGCTTAAATATGCGTTCACTATATTGAAAACCCCAAATTGTTCCGTTTTAGGAAAATTACGGTATTAATTTTAGGTGTCCCAAGTTTTAAAAGCAGTCTGATCTGGCTCTGCACTTTTAGCTCAGACTTATCTGTCCCAATATTGTGTTTAAGAAAATATTGGAATTTCTGAAGACAGAACATTATCTCATCATCAAAGAAGCGAAAGGATCTGAAATAATAATTATGATAAAAAAGAGAGATTCTTATGCCATCTAGATTTAGTACAGCTCTTACAAAGATGACTAGTCTTGATTGTAACAAAACGATCTACATGTATTAATAGGCCACATGACATAACCCAACTAACAGCGAAAGCTCAGGCCCAGAGGTCATAAAACTTGAGTACATTCTCAAACTCAAAATAAAGCACACTGATTGGCTGCTTCCGAGCACATGCTCGGAAGCAGCCAATCAGTTAGCTTTATTTTTAGTTTGAGATTATTCTCCAGTTTTATAACCTCGTCCCCAGGTCAACTCCACATCTAAGGCTTGGCTGCTCGAATATAGCCAAAGGCTCCTTAAAACGTTTAATAGTGTTACGAGTATTGACTTCTGTTTAGCTGGCCATAAGTATTCATGAATAGAAAACTTCATATTGACCGAAGCAACCGGGAGGTCGGTATACATTATTTATTGATCAATAGCACTTCATGTTCACCAAAACAAAAGTCGACACTTGTTTTATAGTGTAATGAGGGTAATTTCAGTTGCAAGGTCTGCCATTAGTTTCGTTTCACGTTACTTCACAAGCCATGTAACATTAAAGATTGTCTCCCTCGTTTATTTCAAAAACAAATATTCTAAAATAATGTCGTTAGACAATATGTAAAGGTCTCATAATAAACCGTACAAGTTTTGAGAAATGCATGTTTTTTCGATAAATGTGGAATGAAAAATAATCTTCAAATTAAAATGCAAATTACTTATTTCCTCTGTAAGAATATCGATTTTGACCACGCGTGTCATGTAATCATGTACAGGTATTTTTCTTATTCGTGCACGTGATTGTGACGTATGAAAAAATTATTTTTGTCCAATAATGCGATTTTGAGCGCGGTCCGCTATCGTTTAAAAAAATTATCTTACTTTTTGTTTAAAGTCACTTTTATCAAATATTATTATCTAAACTCTATTTCAAATGTATAAATAGACCATGTTGGAGGTATTGCATGAAATATTTTATCAAATCATTATTGTTATTATTACACAGTATCCGAACGCACTGTACCATCTCTTCCGGTTTTCATAGCGTTGAATCGAGAGTACAAAATTCGCTTGTAACCAGTAGTCGGAAATCATTATGTTTTGAGATTTTATCCGGGATCTGTTGCGTCATTTATACTTATTCAGCTTTGAAAATGTAAAGAGGTAAGTTTAATATAATTTGCTCGTCGGTCTTTTACTTTATTGCCCTGAACGATGAAAACCTCATTGCCGTCACAGAAATTTTATTCCGAATAGCTTACTTTAACACGAGTTTGTGCCGTGCAAAACCTAGCTAGCATCCTATTATCAAAACCAACAAACAGTAGTTTGATAACGCCTTCCGTTTTATTTTTAAGAGTTTTATAAAACATGTAAAAAAAGGCTCAAAATGGTTTTAGAATCATACCATTGGCGATTTGAATACTGTACTCATTACTATCCACCTATACACGACATTGTACGGGGCAATAAAGTAGAAGACCTAAGAGCAAATTATATTAAACTTACCATTTTACATTTTCAAAGCTGAATAAGTATAAATGACGCAGCAGATTCCAGATAAAATCTTAAAACTCAAAATGATTTCTGACTACTGGTTACAAGCGTATTTTGTACTCTCGATTCAACGCTATGAAAACCGGAAGAGATGGTACAGTGCGTTCGGATAATGCGTATTTTAAAGAGAGTAAATCTTTAAGTAATGGTTACCTCACGTGGTCAACCTTATCCAATGAAAATAGTTTTATCTAAAATATATAAATGGGCCACGATACGACAAAACCAACAAAGTGACATGTGCGCTTAGCGAAGACTCAGATCAGCCTGAGCATCCACATAGTCTGATCAGTGTCTTCGCTGTGCGCATGAAGGTAGCGTATACCCTTAGCTACCATTCAAGCGCACATTAAAGACTCAGTCAGATTTGGCGGATGTTCAGGCTGATCTGAGTCTTCGGTGGCGCTTATGCCACTTTCTAGGTTTTCTCGGGTCGCGGCTCAATGACGGTATACGGTAATTCGGTTTATCATTTGTTTTACTTACTCTGATTGCTGCCGAGGTAACAGTCTGTGAGGTTTGTGCATTTCTCACCAAGTAGGTTCTTGTCGGTACAGTGGCTTACGTGAATTTTATAAGTCTGTTCTCTTCGACTACAAACACATTGCCTCGACGTAGGATCACATGTCAGCCCGTTATAATAGGAGTCACACTTGTCGTTGCCAGTTTGACAAGGTTTCCCGTATCCAAGAACTTAAATACAAGGATGTAATTGAGCCTCGACACGAGAAAAACAACAAAGTGGTTGTGCGTCCAGCGAAGACTCAGATCTGCCTGGGCATCCGCCCAGTCTGATCAGAGACTTCCCTGTCCGCAATGAGGTAGCTTAGACCCTTGGCTACCCTTCAAGCTCTTAGCAAGAGTCTAAGCAGACTGGGCAAATACCCAGGCTGATCTGAGTCTGCGCTGGGCGCACAACCACTTTGTTGGTTTTCTCGTGTAGCGGCTCATTATTATTTTGCAGATTTTATTCAACTTTTATTTATTTGTCTATTATTTTAGTCAATCGATGAATTCAAACCGGTGAATCATTTACAGACTTAACAAAGCCCAAAGACAGAAAGCCAAAAAGGCTCTATGTTAATTTAGTTCCTGAGTGATTCGCCGACGTCTTCTAAATTTATTTCAAGTTTTGTGTGATTCGCCAGCGTTAACACTTCGATGAAATTCTTGAAAACATATTTTTGATAATTCCAACCCGGACCTCTATAGCTTAACATTGTCGGCTATACTACCGTCGCAAAGAGTCTAGTTCCAAGTTTTAAGCTGTACTCTAATAAAACCCGTTTTCTTATCTCTATCGACCAGTATCTAGCGGGAGAGCAGGACCGCCACGTGGTGCTAGAGGGGGCAACACCACGTGGTGCTAGAGGGGGCAACGCCATATGGGAAGCCAGTCACGTGGTGTCCGACATTTCTCAAAGTGGTAGCCCTAAAGAGGACTGTTGTTCAAGAAAGAAGAGCTGTGGGGCCTATTTCACAACGAATCGTACGATTGAAATTCGTCGTAAGATGATCGTACGAGAATCTTACGACCGAAAATCGCTTTTATGAAAAAAATCTCGGTTTCGCTATTGTCCTCGTAGAACTCAATTTACGATCAAATCTACGATACCTAAAGGGCAGTCATAAATTTCACTTTTTCTCCTCTTTTATCGCACAACATACTCATACTTAACTTTTGAATAGAATACATTTATCTACTGTCTTTCTGAAAAGCATATACCAAGTTTTGAGCAAATCAGCCAATTAACAAAATTCCAAATTTATGATAAATCACCTAAGGGTGATTTTGAGTGAAGTTTTTCCTGTACGATTATCGTACGATTATCGTGCGATTCTTGCGGTATAATTTACCTGCAATGTATTAGAGACTATTCTCAATATCATGGCGGCAGCATTTGTTCTAATAGAGAGAAATTATCTTACAAGAAAATGGGAGGTTTTAGGACTGTTTGAACCCCTAATGAGATGATCTCTGATCTGAGGAGACTGCATGTTTGTGTTCAACGGTATGGCGCGCCAAATGCACAATAAATCTTTAAACTAGGTTTAAGAAATTTTACCCTAAGTCAGTGAGCTTCAAACCTAGGTTTCAGTTCAGTCATAGGTTTCAAATCTGACTTCAATACCCGGATTTGTAAAAACGATTATAGAAAATTTCAATTTTCAAAAGTTAGTTTTGAAGTTAAAACAAAGGGTTGAAAACTTAACACCTAAAATTGAGAATGCGAAATTTGGCTTGCTATACTATACAAGCGAATAATGCGCTGACCACAAGGTTCTGCAGTGCAAGTCTGAAAGAGCTGATACAATCACAAACAGCATTTGGCAAAATAAAAAGACCCGAGTTTAATTCCTCGGAACTTCTATCTCAAAACTGTATTTCGAAAATCGAGGAAGGGCAAGGCAAGCCAATGCACAATGAACTTCAAAACCCTGAGTTTCAGCCTTGTTTTTAGAGTTTCAGTCCTAGGTTTTGGATCTCCAATCCCCACTTTTGTAAAATGAATTTGTATAGGAATTTTGTTTTCATATCTTGGTTTTGAAGATCTGCAACTAAGGATAAAAAACTTTAAACCTTGGATTGAAAACTTCCCAGGTGCGATCCTTCGTGTCTTTGGTTAGGAGTCGTCCATGTTTACTTAGAAGCCACCGGTAGCTCAGTGGTTTAAGCGCTGGCCTGCTGATCAAGCGGTCCTGAGGTCGTTTCCGGAGGCGGAAATCGTTTCAATCGTAAACAGGGTTCCATTGCACATAACCTTTCATTATCACCCTTCCACCGTCCTGATACGACTGAAATACTGTTGAAACTGACGTAAAATCGCAAGCCATCCATCCATCCATCTTCCTTACTTCAGTGAGAAGGGCTTTAACCTCATTTGAGGTCCTGTTGACATTTTTCTTTGACATGATTGCGTTGTATTACAAATCGCTACTTTTTGTGTTTATAAAACCCAATACACATCTGTCAAAGCTAATACACATTACATCTGCGATCCATCGTATAACTAAGATCCTACGAGAATCGTACTATCTGTCGTACGATGTTTTTATGAAACGATCGTGCGAAAATCGTGCGATTCTCGTACGACCAAACGTACGATTATCGCACGATTCATCGCACGGTTAATTTTTGTGAAACAGGCCCCTGGATGGAAGTTGTCTTCCCACTCCTGTGTTTCTTTTTTTGAGAAAGAGGGTGTTGGTGGGGTGGGAGGTGGGGGCGGGGGACTCGGCCATGGACCTGTCAACTTGTACAGAATTAGCATCAGACTGTGGAGTCGGAGTTATCTTTGGCAGTTATCAATTTAGGGCGGCCCCCGAAGTCTCAAGTCTGGTTTTGTCATATGCGAGAAAGCCAGTTTCTGCTTACGGGAAGTCCTGGGCACCCAAGTTTTTGCCCATCTTAGGAGAACGGTCGGATTGATTTGAGTGAAATAATCTGGAAATGGCCGTGAAATCTACAGCAAAAAGGTCAAAATCACTTTCTTCATCGTCAAATTGCAAACAAGCAATTAAAGGGAAAAAGTGAAACCGCGACAAGACAAAACAAACAAGCAAATTCAACGAATTTATGTCCCCCGCCTTGGAAACTATGTCTCCACTGTATATACACTAAGCGTTTGAGCTGGAAAAGCGGCTAAGTTAAAAATGTGAAAAAAGTAATAAAAAAAATAATGTGAGGATTATATCCAAACCACATGCATATCTTCAGACCATGATCAAAACACCTGTGAAGTTTCAAAGGAATGGGCATAAAACTGTAGGAGGAGTTGAACACACAAGGTACCCACTATCTATACACTTTGACAGTAAAAATGTATGTAAAAAATGGCTAAGTTCAATTTGCAAAAAAAGTAATAAAAAATAATGAGAGGATTATATCCAAACCACATGCATATCTTCAGACCATGACCAAAACACCTGTGAAGTTTCAAAGGCATCGGCATAAAACTGTAGGAGGAGTTGCGCACACAAGGTACCCACTACCTAGTCACTTTGATAGTAAAAACGCCTAAAAAATGGCTAAGTTCAACTTGTGAAAAAAGTGACAAAAAATAATCTCAGGATTACATCCAAACCACATGCGTATCTTCAGACCATGACAAAAACATCTGTAAAGTTTCGAAAGAATCGGCATAAAACTGTAGGAGGAGTTGCGCACACAAGGTACCTACTACTTTAGGGGGACGGAAAGACGGAAGGACGGACGGAGGGACGGAAGGACGGAAGGACGGATGGACGCAAGGACGGAAGGACGGAAAGCCGAAAACTATGTCCCTCCGCTTTTCTTCGAAAAGGCGGGGGACAACAAATTGGCCCATGCGCCCAGCGGACAGCTAAAGACTCTGATCAGACTGGGCATCTGCCCAGGCTGATCTGAGTTTTCGCTGGGCGCACATGCCACGTGCGCCGAGCGGACAGCTAAAGACTCTGATCAGACTGGGCATATGTCCAGGCTGATCTGAGTCTTCTCTGGGCGCGCATGCCACTTTGTTGGTTTTGTCGTGTCGCGGCTCAAATGAATATTGCTTTTATTTTTCTTCAAAGAACAATGTTGAATCAGCGTTGATTCGACGTGCCAACGTTGAATCAGCGCTGACTCAATGTTGTTTCAACGTTATGTTCCTGCAGGGACGTGATGAAAAGATAAAAAAAAAAAATAGCGAAAATGTACATACGTTGGCAGTCGGGTCCAGAGTACCCCTCAGAACAAGCACATGTTCCTGTTTTACATGGAGAAATAACTCCGCAATAAGAATTGGCTAGTAATGATTTGCAGTCACTGTCCTTTGCACAAATCGTACCAAGAATACCTAAAATTAAAAAACATACGATTCTAAAAAGATTTTGGTTGGTTGATTTGATGCTTAACGTCCACGGTAAACAACTAAGGTCATGTCGGGACGGTCAGTTAACCTAACCACACTATTCCCGGGCAGGCTTAGACCTCCTAAGGGGTTAACCAGTTCTAAGTGCACATATACTGAAAGGATTTAAAAACTCCCACCCATTAATTTTGAATATCTCAAAAACAAATGCAGCTACGTCCATCGAAATTTTACAACAAATATTTTCTTTTATACCTGATTATATCAGTTTCTTGAACTTGAAATCGTTCAACCGAATCGGTTAGGAATAAGCACGTGCTCCTCATGTTTTTAGTGCAGTTTACATACAGACGGATCACTTTATGTATACAGTTTTTTGATGACACATTTCTCTTACAATATCAAATTGAATTTTAAAAGTTTGAACTCAGTCTGTGGCTTTATTTGGCTCAACGCGCCAAAATATCGCAAACAGGTGCACAGTTTTGGGCCAGTTAAGTGCTGAAATTTCAGAAAGTGACGTTGCGAGATAATTTTATGCGTTAATTACGGCAATTTACAATCTCAGACGACGTGCACGGTTTACAGGAAGGTCAAAAGACCGTCAGTAAAGCATCTTCCCGATATGAACAACCAGAGGTCATGACGTTAACTCACGTCGACGCCGTCTCCGTGATAGGTTTTACGTGACAGCGTCAACTGCAATAATGATTGCAAACCAGCGTGGAAGACGTAACAATGGTAAGACAGTAAGAAATTGTCAAAAAGAGTGTTGCATAAGATAACACCGTTATTGCCTCATGCGTTTCAGAGACGTAACGCTCTTTTCTGACGTCATTTAAGTAAATGGTCTAGATAAACTGCGTTATCTTTAAACTTGAGAAGTTTCAAGCATTTTATCGTAAAATACTTAGCACTATCACAAATGAAAGCATCAGCAGCCAGCAATAAAAAGTGGAAGTTTTTAAATTCTTTCAGTATACTTTCGCCAGTAACTGACAACTACCCTTCTTGAATCAGCGGAAGGAGAAACGAAAGTATGTGGCCAGACCGGGATTCGAACCCAGGACCTCTGACTTACGAGTCAGGTGCCCTACCGATTGCGCTACCCGGCCCGGCTTCTAAAAAGAGAATGCTACCAAAAAGAGAATGCTACCAATCAGGTAAATGACGTGGTAATGACGTCGTACTGACGTCGATGCCATGTGATGACAGAGCATCGACGTCTGTACGACGTCATTGCGACGGAATGTGTCTACTGGATTGAGAATGCTATGTCTTACCTGCATTGCACTTCCACAGTTAGCGGAGATCATATGAATTTATGTATTAAAAATTTAAAGAAATGGACTAATAAATAAGGACGACTACGGCCGACATAATTGTTGACGTAAAATTTACGAAGTCAGCAGATCATGAAAAACGGTCAAGGATGAAAATAAGTGCAACATCCCCAGAGACCATTCTATGAAGAAACTTGCCATCTATAATGACAATGAATAGGCATTGTAGTTTGAGAGAAATAGACTTAAGCGCTAGCGTCGATGTAATTTTGGACGTTTTAAAAATTTCACAAAGTTATCAGAGAAGGAAATATATGGCAAGGATACAAATAAGTGCAACATCCCTGGAGACCCTTTTAAGTAGTAATGTTATCCATGTTTCATGACTGTAGGCACTGTAATTAAAGACAAATTGACTGAAACGCTGAGGCTGATGTAATTTTGGATGTCAAATTTAACTAAGTCAGCAGAGTGTGATAGGGCAAGGGTCAAATTAAATGAAACATTCCTTGAGACTATTCTAAGAAATAACTTTATGCTAGATTTGATGAGTGTAGGTATCATAGTTTGAGAGAAATGAACTTTAACGCTAGGGTTTGACTTTATTTTGAAAGGTAAACTTTTACAAAGTCACCTGATGTATAGGTATCAAAGCCAGATAACACCGTGACGGCTGGAAGCCCCGATAGCTCAGTAGGTTAAGCGCTGGCCTGCTGGTCGAGTGGACCCGTTTTCGATTCCCGCTTGAGGCGAGAGTCTTTTCAATTGTTAACATGGTTCCATTGCACACAGCATTTCATTATCACCCTCCAATCGTCCTGATATGACTGAAATACTGTTGAAAATGACGTAAAATCGCTCAAGTCATTCATCTATCCATCCTGTAAGAAGGATCAACCAATCAACTGTCCGCTCAACACCATTCCGTTCCTTCCTCTACACACGCACCCATTGTCAAAATGCACCCATTGTCACAGCGAAACTCACTTTCCCCACTGCCCCCCTCACACCCCTCACCCCAGGAAAAAAAATGAATGAATAAATAGATAAAAAAAATAAAAATAAATAATAAAAATGAACTAACGTTTACAAAGCCCTGCATCTTCTTTATATCCCGTCCTACATCTGCATGTGTCATTGGTACAAACTGCATCAGATGGGCAATTACTGTCTGAACCCTCACAGCCTGTTGCTATTCCGTCAGCTTTAACTGCAGAAATAAATCAATGTATATATTTGAGCCGCGACACGAGAAAACCAACAATGCGGTTGTGCGCCCAGTGAGGACTCAGATCAGCCTGGGCAGCCGCCTAGTTTTATCAGACTCGTTGTTAATTGCTCAAACGGTGCTACCTTCATGCGGACAGCGAAGACTCTGATCAGACTGGGCGGATGCCCAGGCTTATCTGAGTCTGCGCTGGGCGCACAACCACATTGTTGGTTTTCTCGTGTCGCGGCTCATTTAAGGTTATGGATACACTTTCAAGGGCAGCAAATCTACCATTTTCATTTTGTCTTCTTTCTAAAGGAGGAGCATCCTTTAAAGGAAAGTATTTGCTCCTGTTGGAGCAAATACTTTCCTTTAAGAGTGGACCCTTTTTGATTCGGCGAAAAGGAAGTCACAAACATTGTTTCTCTTTTTATGACATGGTGGCAATGAGGTCGACCACTTCTACCAGCAACTCCAGGAAATCATAGACCAAACACCCAAGAAGGACATTCTAGTTATACAAGGGGATTGGAATGCTTAAGTTGAAAAGGATGCACAGGCAGACTGGGAAAACGTTTGTGGACCCAACTGCAATGTCGAGACAAATGAGAGAGGCCTCAGTCTTCTAGAGTTTGCAACCTTCAACAGCCTAGAACTGACAAACACCACTGGCCCTCATAAACCATCCAGACGATAGCTTTGGCACACACCACATTCAGATTGATTACATCTTGGTAAGGAAGCGCTTCTGTCGGATCAGGAATTAATATTCAGAGAACAAGGACCATGACCTGATGATGATGACCTCCCTAGTACATCCGAAGAAGGCGAGAAAGCCAACCCAGCCAAGACTGAAGTTTGATCTTCGAAGTTAAGACACCTTGATGAGGCATGTACTTTACAAGCAACAATAGGTGGGAAGTTCGCACCACTCATTGGTCTGAGGGGTGATGACATAGACATAGAAACCATGGTTACCACATACAATACAGCAGCGACTGATGCATCAAATACCAAAGGGATGTAATTTGAAAAAAAAAACAAGAAAAAAAAAACAGTAGATACAAGTATGAGATTTCAACAAAGAACATTATTAAACCTATATTCTACATATTTTTACGCCTTTTCTTTATATTTTTATTTCTTTTTTTAATCAGTTTTTTTTTTATTTTGTTCTGTTAAAATTTTCAGATTTTTCTTTATTCTTTAAGACCTCGTTTTTCTCTGATCAGTATTTTGTTTTACTAATTTTCTCTAATCAGTATAAAAATGACCATTATTCTTTAATCAGCAAACCCATCAAGATCCTCTTTTATAGGGGCGGGGTTGGAGAGAGAGAGAGAGAGAGAGAGAGAGAGAGAGAGAGAGAGAGAGAGAGAGAGAGAGTCCTACCTTTACACACGGTAAAACCCATGTTATCACACACATAGTTTATCAGGTCACCACAAGCAACTTGAGAACAGTCTGTACCAAGCACTGTAAATAGATACGTCATTAATGCCTGGCGTTTCATGAAAAGGACATACACGAACATTGCAGAGCCAGATCAGACGCTTCTAAAATGATGAATGAACTCATCCAAGAATAAAATGGTTTGGTATACTGCTCACAAAAAGTAAGGGATATTTTGACACAGAAGAGAGTACAAGAGTTAATGATAATGGCTGCTTTAGATTATTATTGTACGAGGGAGGATTGAAAAGTTCTGAGCCTAAGGTACTTCTAGTGAATCTGCGCATGCGTGCTAAACACGAAATGCAATTAGTTGTCATTCACTTTCGGTGAAAGTTTCAAAAATATATGGCGAAAGGTTTCTTTTTTACAGCGCTTTAAACATAACAGGGTGGCATATTTTTAAAATAACATTTAAAATCTATTTCCCTTGCATTATTCTACACATTCTACAAGATTTAAATGGTTCGTGTTGTAGTACGTGCGAATATGATGATTTGTCAATGGTTTGATAAATATTTTGGCATCTGGTGGCTTTACCGTAAACCCTTAAATATTGCAGCCCTGAAATTTAGAGACCTGTATCCTACTTTCGTGTTTATTAGGACTATTGTGAGCTAAACGAAACAATGTTTACACACAAATAAACATTGACATCTCACATGAGCTGTGATTTTCGTCAAAAAGAGTTAAAAGATATCCACTCCTGTACACGCAGAGCATGCGACTCCGACATGCACTATCTGCAGAAACTCTCCAAATAGTCACTTCCTGAAAATTAAAATGTTGTTTTTTTATTCAGAAATGGAATAAATTTATGTTTGCGTATATCATCAATTACCGGAATGCTGTATGACATATATTTGCACAAAACAATTGCAAAGTGTTATCTCAGCTAAAGTTATGGTCGGTCAAAGAGTAATACAGTACACTCATGGGGGTAACTGTAAAAGGTGAAGTGTCATCCAATTGATATTTATGATAAATTCCCGAAAATTTGGTGACTGTCGCCCTGCAGAATGGCTGTTTAAAATCAATAACTCCAATCCACTCTAAAGTTTTCAAAACATGGTGAGGCTCAGAACTTTTCAATCACCCCTCGTATATTGATAGAGCACTATTCAAGTGGAACTATCCAGCTGTAACAGAAACAGTCAAAGCAGGTCACACATCTTGAGACCAAACTGTTCAATTTTCAGAACCATTATGGTAATCGTTTGGGATGTCCCAATTTTACGAATTTATACGGTATTAATACGCTAGTGGTACCTACCTGTACATAGCCCGGTGGAATATTTGTGGCTGTATCCCGAATTACAACTGCAAGTGTCCACATTACAGTGTGCGTTGGTAGGGCAGTTGACATCGGTAGAATTGCAGTCTGTTGCCATGCCATCAGCCTTCACTGAAAGAAATAGGTTTGATACATTTTATGTACAAATGAGCCGCGACACGACAAAACCAACAAAGTGGCATATCCGCCCAGCAAGACTCAGATCAGCCTAGGCATCCGCTAAGTCTGATAAGAGTACATGTATTCGCTGTGCGCTTTAGGCCATCGGATAGCTGAGGGTCTAAGCTACCTCCATGCGGACAGCAAAGACTCTGATCAGACTGGGCGGATGCCCAGGCTGATCTGAGTCTGCGCTGGGCGCTCAAGCGCTTTGTTGGTTTTGTCGTGTTGGGGCTCATATGCACAACGAAGACCCTGAACCAGTTACTCGACATGCATACTTCGGTATATCTCCGATTGAAATAAAAAATATTGTAAAACACTGGACATATAGGTCTGAGCAAAACATGCAAGTCAAGATCTGGCCCAGAGGTTATAAAACTGGAGTACATTCTCAAACTCAAAATAAAGCACACTGATTGGCCAATCAGTGTGCTTTATTTTGAGTTTGAGATTATTCTAAAGTTTTATAAACCTCGAACCCCGACTGGTCAAAAATGACTAGTTTGATCAAGGTCTAAATTTGCCATTCCATCTGCATCTATTGCTCCCCCATCGTGAATTAATATTTCATGATCTGCCCTCTAACATTATGTGTTAATCAGCGATCATTCACGGGTAAGGAAAAACTATTTCTTAATTCTAACATGACGTTGACGTTATCCTCGTTGAACGTAAAGGAAGCGGCTTCCTGTGAAATTTAAGAAACAATCTTTGCCATTCCATCAGCATCTATTAGGACGCAGTACTGCATTAAAAAACCAAACTAGTATACGTTAGGACAATTATGGTACTTTAAGTGTAGGGTCAAGTCGGGGAACTTCGGACAACGGGTAAATTCGGACATACCATTGCAAACAGTGAAAATCCAGATGAGCCGTCTCATCAGGATTTTCACTGTTTGCCCGGTTAAGTTTGTTTTAATTACAAACAACTGACATATAAAGGAAACAATGTCACTGTCCGAATTTACTCGCTGTCCGAATTTACCCGACTTTATCCTACTAGCTGATTTTTAGAACTATTACGATATAAAAGCTGATCTAAAAACACAATTGTCGATGGCTATGCGTTCATTATTTCCATATCAGTGAACTATCGCTGATTCTAACTTTCCCCAGGAAGCGGCTTCATGTGAAAATTTATGATAAATCACGTTGTTAACACCGAGGCGTGCAAATTTCGGGCCTTGATGACGTCGAATGTAAAATTTTATTTCTATCGACGCCCGCCTCAAAAAAGTCCTTCAGAAAACGTCGCAATATACTTTCATTTGTATTCTGTAAAATGTTAGACTCGAAATAATTTTCATGACATGAGAGTAATTATGTTGAAAGGGCCGTGAACTTTCGCTGATTAACACATATGCTGTCGGGCAGTTGCGAATAGAAAGTAGACGTAACGCTAGCGCATCGTGTGCATTTAAAGTTATTCCGTTGGTGCTGCGTATAGATATGGTTGGAATGTTTCACTGGATTACAGCGATTCACACCGATTAAAATTCTGCGACGTTTTCACGTCTGCTTTGTGCACTCGGCCCCAGGTTAATGTGAATTTTAGCACTGTGTGCACGTAATCATGGTAATTGTGAAGTTTTGATTTTTCAAGCTAAACTGCTGAAGGCTGAGAAGGGACATGGGAGTAATTATGTTCAAAGGGGGGGTGCTCTGGAGGCGAAGCTACTCAGCACCCAGAAGGCCAACACTATTGGAAACTCAAAAGTACAGAGAGCATATCATTTCACCCCCCCCCCCCAAGCACAGCAGGGTTTCAAACTGCACCCCAGAAATTCCTCCAACCCCCCCCCCCCCCCCCCCGCTGACAGATACTTCCCTTAAAGAAATCTCGTTGACCTAGACTTTGAAGTAATGTAGCGACAGAAAAGAAAGACTGTGCGACCTATATTTCTTATTGTTATTTTTTATTTTTTATTCACGCACATTTAATTTGGATAATAACTTCCGTTTAGGTGTCGTTACAAAAGAAATCCCATAGAAAGTAATGTATTTTAAAGGTATAAATATGCCTAACCAATCCTCTACCATATAACTCCCGAGTCTTTATAGCTCCTACGGAGCTTTGTAATACAGGCACGTAGCGCCTGCAAGCGAGTGCTCGCTTTCATTATTTAATTTATCTGTTTATTTGTTTTCAGTTCGATAATTATTTCCTATCATGAGGTAAATCGTAAAATTCTAAAAAATAGTGTCATTAAAAACAGTTTGGAATTTCAACGCATTAATATGTCTTACAGGTGAAGATGGAATGGCAAACAGTGTATACCCTGATGAGTCAGATTTTGGCCGTCATTGTTTGTCTAGACCTTTCTGTCTCAATATTTTGGACTTTTTACGGAAGTTCGTGTGTATAATCTCTCGCGTTTCCTGCTCTTATAAAACTGAAGTTACATCCTAAACATTCAAGGAACAATAAACTTTACATATAGTAATAATCAAAGATGCATCACGTCACGAGAAATACATTATGTCATGCACAAGTTCCTTCAGACACAGATAATTTGTTCATTTTTTTTTCTTTGAGAGTAGCCTTTAAGCTACACGTTTAGCTTTTGAAAAAGCTTGAGCGGTTAACCCTTAGCAACGAATCCATGGGATACAAGTTGTAAAGTAGAAAATTGGCAGCAATACAAGCTATTTTTTTGTATTCTTGGGCTTTGTTGAAGCTGTAGGTAAGTGGCGAGTTTGACAGCTTTTTCTCTTTGTCTAGTGATCGCTTGCAACAGGTGAGCTTCGGGGTTAATAACTTTTATTAGGTGATCTGTACTTCTTAGTAACAGTTCGTCCTAAGTGGACTGTACTCTCTAGTAATCGCTTGTAGTAGGTGAGTTGCTTGTATTAGGTGAGATGAAGTGTTTCAGGATAAGTTTTACAGCCCATACCTTAGTGACCCTGGAAGGGACCCTGCAGCTGGGTGCGGCAAAATATTAGAGCAAAAACCAACAACAAAAAACAAAACGGGAAATAGTGGGACCTGCATTTGGCGAAACGAAACAGCGCACAATCGAGTACAATCGTTATTGATCTATACTGTTTAGTGTTTATTACTACAGCTCGGGTAATTGTTTGTGTAGGTTTAGATAAAGTGTTCAAGATAAGCTGTACAGATCATGCATCAGCGATGCTAGCGAGAACCCTGCAGCAGGTTGCGTCAAATGAAGAAGTACCGGGAAAAAGTGGGACCCGTATTTAAGCAAAAGGAAACAGCGTACAAATCGAGTACGAATTCCTAACTTAATAAGGTTATCCCCGAGCCACAAAACCAACAGCAATTTTGGCACCATTGTACCGTACTTCCTCAGCTGTGAGACGATCTCTTTCCACACACTGCCCGAAATATATAAATCACTAGTGTGTAATTCGGCTAATACATGTAGATAGATTTTTCTCTTCCAAAGCAGGCTAAAAAATCTAGATCCGTCGTATAAGACGGATTTAGAAATTTTGGGATTGTTTGGGAAGGAAAAAGCTCCGTCTTATAACCAAAGATGTACGGTAATTCTCTTACCTTTACATATGTTGTCGTCAGGATCACACACATAGTTAGGGGAATTGGTACAGCCACTGCTGACTGAGCAATTGGCTCCGAGTTCTGCAAATATCATAAAACTTTCGATATCTCAAAGTCGAAGTTCATCTCAAACTGCTGGTATCTCAAAGTAAATTTTCTGGTCCCAGAAAATTTACTTTGAGATACCAGTAGTTTGAGATAACAGGAGTTGAAATAATACTTGTAAAGGAAAATAGGAAATTTGTCCAAAATATTCTTTGATATAAGAGGGTACTTTGAGGTATCAGTGTTTGAGATAACGATAGTCAACTATATCATATAAAAAAAGGCTCACCGACATAGTAAATGAGTTGAATATGTGTGTGTAAATCATGTAGTTTAAACAACGTTTTATTCCAAATCAAGGCGATTCTACAAAAAAGAAAAACACAAACAAATTAGTACGATTACCCTAATGAACCTAAATTTTGGGACAGTCAAAAATAATTAATTTTCCATTTGTCGCAAATGGAAAATTAATTATTTTTGGGTGTCCCAATACTTAAGCACATTACGGTAGCTACTAAGTTTTGCGAACTATAGACATCAGTAAACGATCAAGTCAACGATAAAGTTTAAATGGGTATGCCGCTGATTCCCTTTTTCTAAACCATGATGGCGCAAATAATGTGACATGCAGCTTAGTACGAAGCATGTCTTTAAGTCTTTAACCCTTTTTTGACCAGTGGACTTGTCCATTCTTATCATGCAGATAATCCCATTTCTAGTTTTAGGGGTTTCTGGTGAATATTTTCACTTTTATTGTACTTTGCATGGAAATTCCTGCAAGCAAACAATGAAGGCCCTGATCAGACGCCGCGTTTTGCGGCGTCTGAACTGGATCTGCACTGTTTGCATAATGTCCCCAAAACGGGTATCCGGTCTAAAAAGGGTTAATGAAGTCTCTAGAAACCCTACAAAACTCACAGGGCTGCAGCACTAGGACAAACTAACAAAAGTAAGGAGGAAAATTCTCAGGAACTGACACAATTCAATTCCAGATCAACGGGCTACCCTGAACATCACAAAAAGGATATCAATAACAGACATAGCAACTAACAAAAACATGAAACAACCATGAACCAAGAAGAAGAACCAAAACAGAACTGTCGCCTTGGGACGGCTAGTAATGAAATAACTGGGGGTGGGGGGAGGGGGGGATTAACCGGATTGTGGTCTACCAACCCTCGCCCTTTGTTCTGCCTTAGTTCATCAGATACTTAGTCGTTCAACCTAATAACTAAAAAACAACCACCGCCTACACAACAGTCTTACAAACGGTAACAACCCTGACAATAAGAACAAATTATATGTAAAACATTAAACATCTATTTTACCTATCTTCAATTTTTTTAATGTCAGAGCAAGCCTTAATATAACAAATCATATATCAAAACAGTCAACCTTTCGCGGCGACAAACAACACGTGAAACAACTAAGAAGAACCAAACCAGAAGTGCTGCCTTTGACTTTATTTAGTGACCTTGACTTGAATTATGGGTATTTCTCCTTAAAAGAAACTAATAATGATGAAAGCTAAATCAGACACCCCTTAACTGACAAATGGCTTATCTAATTTACAAGGAAGGCCTAATAATTAGATAAATATCTTTATATAGACTCACCTGACGAGACTTGGCCAAGAACAGAGAACACCACAGCCAAAAACAGAACCAGTCTCTCAAATTCCTGTTAAGAACATATAGACAAAATTATGTAAGTAGAATTTAAGATATTAAGTTGCCTATATGCATATTTCGCTTTTGAGATTTGCTCGAGATTTGGATTTTTTCTCGTCCAAATCTCATAACGATGTTCCCCAGGACCCAGCGGGCACATGACGTCGAAATGACGTCTGACTGACGTCGATACGACGTCATTACGTCGCATCGACGTCAGTACGACGTCATTTCAACGTCGTGTGCCTGCTGGGGAGGCTCAACGAAACAATTCTTGATACTGACACTGTCAGAGATACTCTGTTTACTTTTTTGTTTGCGTTTGTAGATGTCGGTAAAAATGAAAGATACTTGATCTGAGTTTTTGCTGGGCGCACATGCGAATTTATTGGTTTTTGTCGTGTCAGGGATCAAATTAAAATCTCTTTAACTCCTTCTTACGAAATATAGAGTACATAATATTGATTTAATAACGTGCAATACACAATTAATGTGATAAATTTTTATGATTTGTTTTACATAAACTTAAATAACATGTTTGCCGTGTACTTATCAAAACAAAATTAAGCCGCCCAGTCTGATCAGAGTCTTCTCTGTCCACACAGAGCTAGCGTAGTCCCTTAGCTACCCTTTGAGCGCAAAATGAAGACTCTGATCAGACTGGTTGGATGTCTATGCCGATCTGGGTCTGCGCTGCGCGCACAAGCTACTTTGTTCGTTTTCACGTGTTGCGGCTCAAATAACACGTACGCGTGTACTTATCATTAATAAAAATGTATTTTAAACAGTGTCAACGTCGATTTGAATTAAACTAACAACAATTTCTTTCTTCTGTATGCCTGCAATAACTTTCGAATTGATTAAAATTATTCTGATGCGCTTTCTCCTCCGTTTCTCCAGACAAATATTTCAGACAATACAAAATGTGCAAGGCTTATCATAGTTATATCCTATAATATTGTCCCTTTAATTTACGACTCCTTAAAAGGGTTTTCCATGAACCCATAACATTCCATTATTTTTATTTAAAACATTGTATTAAAAATATACGAGCCCTTCGTTTGACTAAACATATATTTACCTACCATGATAAAAACGGGAAAGAAAATTACTGATCTTTTATTAATCAAAATTAGCCTTTTCCAGTATTACGTATATATATTGATATAAATCAGTTGTACACTAGTTTATATATAACAGGTACTCACTCTTAAAACAGGATTTCCTGTAAATTACGTCGCTGGGTGTGCAACATTCTGCTGGGTAAATTCATTTCTTTGTAAATCTTCAAGAGTTGTTTACCTGTTTACCGTATAAAGGGGAATGGATACACTTTCAGGGGACGCCATTTTGAGTTTTCAGGTTGTGCCTCTTTTTCAATGAGAGTAAACTCTTAAAGGAAAGAATTTGCTCCTCTAGGAGCAAATTCTTTTCTTAAAGAGTAAACCCCTTTTGGAAGGGTTTCGTTGTCAGGAAAAGAAAAACGATATCACAAAAGTTGTCTCCCTTTTGAATAAATGGCAGAACTACACGATGGTGTATCCATACACTTCAATGGTAAAGGGAATGCATCAGGAGTGACAAATTCAGTAAGGTGAATTGATGATCCTTTATGTTTTCCCACCATTATTGCCAAGGGGGACAATTTTTGGGATTTTGTATTTTGTTTCCGTATAAGGAGAACCCTAACTCAAAAGGGATCTACTTTTAATGGAACTGATTTACTTTCCTGGGAGGAAACTCTTTCATCTAAGGGTTGACCTCCATTAAGAAGGCAGACAAAAATGAAAATAGTTATTGTCCCGAAAGTGTGTCAGTTAACCTTAACTTAGTCACCAATATTATAGATCAATATGATAAAACTTGTATGATGTCAGTGTCAAATTTTCAAAGAGTTACCTCATGTACCTGATAATGCGCAATTATACTCATTATGAAAACAAAATCTTATATCTTATACTCACAAAGGACTCTTGTACCGGGGCAATACCAGTTTGCTCACCTATGCTGTCGGCCGATCCTGTACTATATAGAGTGGCTATCGACCTCTCGGTCGTAAGAATTACCAATAACGGTAAATAATACAAGTATCAATGGCTGTCGACCTGATACCGTTGTCGACTGTCTCGGTCGACAGCCACTTTAGCATGCATGGTAACTGACTGGTTCGGTCGACAGCAGATATTACCCCCGTGAGGACTCCGCACACTGGGCAGCATTTTCTGCAGGATCTAAACAAACCCAGCGGGCGCATGCTATCGACGTCAATGCGACATACTGACGTCGTATTGATGTCAGGACGACGTCATGTGCCTGTTGTCGAAATGACGTCGTATATACAACGTCAGGTGCCTGCTAGGATGTGTGCAAAACCTCTGTGTCGTTTCTAAAGTTTTGAGATGTATAGGGGAGAGTCGGGTAACTTCGGACAGGCGGGTAAATTCGGACATACAATTGTAAACATTGAAAATCCAGATGAGACGGCTCATAATGAGCCGTCCCATCAGGATTTTCTCTGTTTTTGGCCAGTTGATTTTTGTTTTAGTTCCAAACAACTGACATATAAAGGAAACAATGTCACTGTCCGAAATTACCTGCTGTCCGAAGTTACCCGACTCTCCCCTAGGCACATTTTCTTGTTTATTTTTCGCCTGGTTTTACAAAGAGAGATAACATTTGTGACTTCCAGTTTGCTTTCCTGAAATACAAAAGTCTTTTGAAAAAGGATGGATGGGTGACTTGCGATTTTACATCCCTTTAAACAGTATTTCAGTCATATCAGGACGCTGGAAGGGCGATTATGAAAGACTGAGTGCAATGGAACCCTGTTTACGGTTGAAATGATTTTCGCTTCTCCAAAGGGTCTCGAACTGGGACCGCTAGATCAGCAGGCCAGCACGTAACCTACTGACCTACCGCTCTCGTCCAAAAAGGAAGGATTTGCTTCGTACTCTACATTTGAAGAAGAATTTACTCCTAGGGGAACGCATCATTTCCTTTAAGAGTTAATGCCCTTAAGACAGAAGGCAACAGTCTAGACAGCTTCCCCGGAAGTGTACCTATCTACCTTTATCCTTTTTGTTTTTCTTTTCTTTTTTATCGATGGACCTGTCCATCTTTATCATTTGGATAGGTCTATTTGAGTCGCGACACGAGAAAACCAACCGTGGTCGTGCGTCCAGCGCAGACCCAGATCAGCCTGGGCATCCGCCCAGTCTGATCAGAGTCTTCGCTGTCTGCATGAAGGTAGCTTAGTCCCTTGGCTACCCTTTAAGTGCTAAGCAAAGGGTCTGATCAGACTGGGCAGATGCCCATGCTAAACTGAGTCTGCGCTGGGCGCATGACCACATTGTTGGTTTTCTCGTGTCGCGGCTCATTTCTAGTTATAGGGTTTTCCGGTGAAATTTTCACTTTCAGTGTATTCCTATGAGCAAACAATGTTGACACTGAACAGACGCCGCTGCAGCGTTCGAACTGGGTCTGCACTGTTTGCATATGTCCTTAAAAGGGTTTCCAGTGAAAAAGGTTGTTTACGCAATGGACCATTTTTCATGACGCAGCTAAATGCACCTTACATGGTCTAAGTAAGTGAAAACGTGACATTCGCGAAATCATCAGAGAAAAGGATAGGTGAACGATTCATCAATTATGGCAGTAATTTCACATAAAAGTGTGAATATGACATGTTAGAAAAAGGATAAATTAAACCCGTTTTTGACCAGTTGACTTGTCCATCCTTATCATTTGAGTGTGTCTTTTTCTAGTTTTAGAAGTTTCTAGTGACTATTGTATTCCTGTATGTAAACAGTGCCTGAACTGTGTCTGCACAGTTTGCATATGTCCCAATCTAAAAAAAGATTTATGATAAAAAAAAAAGGAACGAAAATGGAAATACCTGTATCTCGTCATGATAGGTGACCCTACACATAAATAAACCGACACCGAAGTACCCGGAAGTCGTAAGGATGGTTTATATACCTATTTGAAAAACAGGTCATTTTCAATAGAGTATTTATTATTAAGTGCATGTGACTATTTTGTTTACATTCATTTCAGACATAAACATGAAACGTTGCAGGCAACCTACATACTCGAAAGTAAATTCAACCGGTCACAATAAAATTTGATCCACTTTGCCTAGGGGTGGTTGCGGTCGGGCGATGGCGCTAGGAAACTTTTAGTGCCGGGGCGTCCTACTTATCTAAAGGGCCTACTGTGCTTGCAGTAGGTGCGGGCGGTGGTTGTTCTATCATTCCTCTTTTCTATCTCCCTCTCTCTATTAGACGGCTCGATATAGACTGAAATACGGTCTCAAAGCAAGTTTCAACTGGTAGGCAAACACGTTAAGTTTTAATATTGCGCCTATGCTTGGTTGGTTGGTCGTTCTTTGTTTAACGACTCTTTGGTTTAAACTGTAGTTTGTTTGTATAAACACATTTTACAATACAGAAATAAGAGCAATTACACTGCACTGCCAGTTTGCTTAGACCTATCTATCCTTATATCCTTGAGTGCCCAAAAATCGCGACCATAAGAAGTTTTGGTAACTTATATCTATATGAAGAGAAAACATAGGATTTGTTTTCTTGCCTCGCAATTAAGGTTCATCCAAATTTCATTTCCATCCTCAAAATATTCAACAAACGTAATAAGTTTTTCAAAACACCAACATAACACACGTGGTAAAAACAAAATGACGGCAAATGGAAAAATCCCAAAGTCGCGACCTCATCTTTTTGAGGCCAAGCAAAACATTTTCAGAGTGTTTGGTAATTCGTAACTGTGAAAACACTAGTAAAATGTAATTAATCTCTCAGTTTCAAAGTTATAATTTCATTTGGCAACAATTAAATTATTGAACAATGGGCTTTTTGATGTACACCTGGCTAAATCTATCCTTCAGTTGAAGGAACTCAATGTGTACAATAAAACTTGGCATTCAGCCTACGAACTCACATGATAGATAGATACTTTATTGATACAATAAGCCTAAAAGGCCCATGAGTATATAAACATACAACATACATTTTTAACAAAACCAGGATAGCAGGCTCATAAATGCATTATAATATACATTATTAACAAACCCAAATGCGTGAGAAAGCTTGACTTCATTCCAGTCCTATTTTAATAACAACTAGACGGAAAATACCTAGCTGAAATGTGCCATCCGCACCTCGGGAAGCTGCCAATTCCAACGGTGGGACCTGGTGGCACAGGAACACGTGGCGGAGCCAATGTCCAGACAGGCATGTTCCTGCTTCCAGTACCCGTCACTGACCTATCATGAACTACTGCTGGGCCCGGTGGCACAGGGACATGTGGCGGAGCCAATGTCCAGACAAGCATGTACCTGTTTCCGGTCCAGCAATACTTCATAAGAGACACGAATGGAACACCTCAGGCCCAACATTCTTTTCAGACAGCTGGGAGAGCTGCAATTTATATATTAACTTAATCTTCACATTTAAACGGATAAACACCGTGATACATACGCCGCAATTGATTATGGAAAGTACACACATTCGTATCGTGCATGTAAATAATTTCTTTACCACTTCCCACCCAGAAGGTCACCATTATTTTTTTTCAGCTTTAAAACCAAACCAAATCACTAATAAACCATCTTAAACATATCCGCTTATATGAAAACCATTTCATTGCGCGCTTGAAAAGCTTTTTCAATAAAAGTGCTCAGATTTTTTAATACTTTAGTATTTTCTGATGTAAATAATTCTATGAATTTAGGCATGTTGGGTCTCTTCCAATAATATTTTTGTATATACTGTTTTCGTAGCTCGTTAAAACCTACACATTCTAACACAAAATGATACTCGTCTTCTAAAATATTGCAAATTCTACATTTCCTGCTACCGAGTGGAATTTTATTTGGCTTTGTCCATCGGCCAACCTCAATTTCGAGTCTGTGTGATGATACACGCAGTCTGGTACTTTACTACAGGTGAAAATGCATATCTTAATGGTTTAATAAAAATTACTAATCTTTGCTGATGGGCCAGTGTCTGGGGGTCAGATGTGTTGTTTCAGCCTTCTAACAATGAAATCCACCAAAATTAGCCCTAAGCCGCAGTATGCAATGAAATCAATTTTTGTTTTTGATTGGCCTAGTTTTTCTGACTTCCGGCACGTGACCTCCATTCACGAAATCTAAACAAAGCAGACGACAGGCTAGCGGTAAGCAAGGCGGTAGTTTTCTTTGTAAAAATCAATGCTGAAGTGGGGCAAAGAAAAGTAATAGTGAAATTACATAAAATTTCTGTGAAAATATAGTTTCGGTGTGTAGATTACAAGTCTGAAAGGCATATTTCCCCTTGCCATGCAAGAGTGAAAATAAGACTATAGTGATTATTTTATACCACTGTCACATGACATAGGATCACGTTCTCACGAGGCTACGAGGTAAATAAAAATGTCCGCGACTTTAGGGATTCCGCGATTTTAAGGCACTCAACGATACTTAGATTTTTTTCAGTAAATGCAATGATCCAATAAAGTCTATGCAAAATTGCCTGTTTTTGGCCAGATCATTACTTCTGTGACCTTAAAACGCCAATGTTCCAGTTTTTGGCATTGATAAATAGACATATGCATTATAAAAGAGGTTTTGACATTGATAGTGGTTTGATAAAATACCATGTCTACTGACGAACTTCCACCAGTTTCATGAACGACATTTGCTGTGATGTAATCGTTACATAAGAAATAGTTACTACAGCTTGATAAAGAAATGATCAAATATTTTGTTTTATTTTTGGGCTGTTTAACCTTTTTTGCTTTGATAATTAATCATTACCGCAAAAAAATAACATATTAAGGTCAAGAATACGTAAATGACACATACATAGAATTTTTTTTAAATTTTGCACAGGAGTGCATTTTTATGTGTTACATCGAAATGTGCAATAAAAAAGATAGGTCACCGAGTTCGTTTAGTCGCTAGATCAGATTGAAAAACGTGAAATTTTGGGGCCGTTTCCATTGACGGCAATGGGAAAGCGATGAAAATACACAGATTTTAAAACTTAGACGTACACAGCTTGTTTACCACTACATAGATTTTTTTCAAAAACTAATATTTTATGCCATAGTATATGTCGTTTAAAAAGAGGTAAAGAAAGTCCTTGACTACCGAGCTCGTTTTTCAAGTAGCGCTTGATACGCAAGCATAGGTATGTATAAATTTTCGCCATTCGTTGACGTCATGTATAAGCGACGTTGCAATCTTTTACGAGCGACGTTATAAGGCATGCTAAAACCGTTATGAGAATACGAAAAGATGGCGACCAAGAGGGTTCTCATGATGAATGCTTTAGTAAACAAAAAATAATAAATTTCGAAAACAAACTTCTAACAGTAATATGGTTACTGCAGCAGACACGAAATGAGCCGCGCAATGAAAAGAAAAGCCCTATTCCTCTTTAAAAACTGCGTTTCCCTAACATTGTAATACCAAATCACAAAACGCGCCGTACCATGATAAAGTGGGTCCTTGGGGCATGTGTCAGCGGATCAGTCTGCGCATCCACCCAAACTGACCAGAGCCTTTGTTGTCCTCTGGTACAGTGATTCCGTGAGGAACAGCAACTACGCGTATTCGCAGGCTGGTCTGTGCGCATGCATATTTACTTCCGACTCGTGTTCTTTCGGGGTGGCTCAATGGTAGTCCGATAACACTGACTTTTGCGCCCTTTTGGACTGTATTTCAGTCATATCGAGATGATTGTAGAATCATACTGAAAAGGTGCAAGGCAAATTCCACCGTCGGCGGAAGGCTTCTTGTATCCTAGTAGCCGTAGGGGCGGTGTGGGTAAGAAGCCCGCTGTATCTTTGGCAAAGCCATACAACAAGTGGAAGAAATATTCATTCGTATTTGTGAAAGGATATGCATAGTTAAAATCGCAAAAAGCGGCAATATAATAAATATAACAATCCGATCCCATATAGCTCTAAAATCAGTTGGCAAACATTTACTTGGTTTATTAATTATTTCGGCAGCGCCGCGGAAGAGTGATCATAGAGACATTCGGTTATAACGCAGAAGGCTGCGGGTTCGAATCCGGGTTCGGCCAGCCAGCGACTGGAAAATTTTCTTTGTCAAGCCGGCATTAAATGGGTAACTTTTTCGAATCAGGGAAGGATATCGCAGCGAAAGGAGAAGGATGTGCTCCGCCTTTCATACTTTCATATGTGTTCTGAAAAGTCCTGAGAGCCCTGAAAGTAGGGAGGGAACATGTATTGCGGCCAATTTTAAATTGTTACACACACGAAACACTCTGTCTGTCTGTCTGTTTCACTCTCACTCTCTCTCTCTCTCTCTCTCTCGTTAATTTTGTAGGAATACATTTATGTTGATGAAATAACTTCATAAATACAAGAAAAGAAGAACACTGCAATATCGGCAGAGGGCTTGAATAAACAATGACTACAACTCCGTTTTTTCCATGTTTGACTCTTTTATTGAATGTCCCATATTGCAAATAGCATTGACAAGGAAGTATTACGCAGTAATTAGTTGCGCCAGTCATTTACGTATTCTTGACCTTAACAAGTTTACAGGTACTACATTTATTTTATTATTATTTTTTCAATGCTGAGTATGGTTACCGGCAACCAAAACATGACCAGTATACTGTTTTTCTTTTATTTTACACTAAAATGTGCGTTGTTATAGCTCGCTGCAGATAGAATAAAAACGCAAAATGCTATAACAACTAAAGCAACGCAAAATAACTTATAACTTGAAAAAAAAAAGCAAAATGTTATCCTTTTTTTTCATCCCGCAAACTGTTGTAACAACGCAGAATGTTATAAAAGTATAACAACGCAAAACCTATTGCAACATTTTGCGGCGAATGTCAAATCTCATATCAACGCAAAATGTTAGAAATTCCGTCATCCCGAAAAATGATATAATATGGCAAACTGTAATAATAGGTATAACAACGCAATAAGTATTTATATTGTAACACTTTGCGTTGAGTGTCAAACCTGTTGCGTTGTTATAAGATTTTGCGGGATGAAGAGATTTATAACATTTTGTGTTTTTTTTTTTTATGAGATTTGAGATCCGATGCAAAATGTTATATAGTTATTACATTTTGCGTTGCTATAATTGTTATATAACATTTTGCGTTGTTATAGCATTTTCGTTTTAAAGAGATTTGAGATTCGACGCAAAATGTGATAAAGTTATAACATTTTGCGTTGCTATAACTGTTACATATATACATGTAACATTTTGCGTTTGTTATAACATTTTGCGGGATGAAGAATTTATAACTTTTTGCGTTTTTATGAGATTTGAGAATTACGCAAAATGTTATAAAGTTATAACAATTTGCGTTGCTATAATTGTTATAACATTTTGCGGGATGAAAAACCTATCTCATTATATGAATCTCATTATAACATTTGCGGAGTGACATAAAACCTTATTTCTAGACCTAGACGGCCGATTGCTTAGATCTAGTTTAAAGTCAACCCTATGGACTAAACTCAGAATTCGGAATTGTGATGTACATGTACATTATGTGGAATTGGGAGAAGTGGGAATAGTTTATCTACTTTAGAGGGTAATTTAATCTCACAAATGAAAACAACAGGCAGCCATGACTTAAACTGACAAAATAATAAATGTCTTTCTATAGGCTCGTCGAGTCTATTGATGTGACACCATTGGCCGCTTGTACAACGGGATAAGTAGGAGTTGAGCGGTACTCAGGTGAGAATCTCAGCTGATCGGATTTACCAACTCAAGTTAGGATCACGACTACGATCAGGTTTGACTCTCGCTCATTTGGCTTTTGCATCGATATTAAAACGGTGAGTGACGCTCAGAAAGTATGGATCACCCAAACCTGCTTCATAGCAGGTTTGGGTAACTTGTCCCTGATATTTCTTCTCAATTCGGTGTGTTAAATCTGAAATAAAGTAAAATATAGGTAAGTACATTATCATTTTGTATTGAACATTAAAAGAACTGAAATATCTTTATGGACTTTTTAGTAATGGTTTCAGATAAGGAAAAAAGAAAATAATTCGTAATAGACTTGACCCCGTTACGTTTTATGAACAGATTCCATATGACGAATTGTTCTTATAAGTTTCCCAGCAGGCACATGACGTCCAAACGACGTCATACCGACGTTGGTTCGACATTATTAAGTCGCATCGACGTCAGTGCGACGACATTACGACGTCATGCGCCTGCTGGGATATATCGTCTAGGTCAAGGAACGACTGCCTTCCTACTATAGAGCCGGATCAGCCTTGACATTGTCTGCAGCAGTCCCGAGGCGGCATTTCTGTTTTGGTTATTCTTGGTTGTTTTGTGTGTTGTTTGTTGCTTTGTCAGTTATTGATGTATTGTTTATGATGTTAAGGCTAGCCCGATGACCACCTGCACGGGAAATGGCTGTTCACATAGCTGCCGCTGGTGACGTCTTTGATGGTGACTACTTGGGTGGCATCTGAGATTGACTAGTGTCAGTTCCTGAGAATTTTCCTACTTACTTTGTTATTAACGCAGGATAGTGAGCCCTAAGTTTCAGCAGGGATACATGTATATAGAAATATGTGAAATTCTGTGCATGATGGGTGCTTCAGATTGCAATTTTGACTTCTTATCCAGATAAATTCCTTTACTAACGATGATAACTACTACAATCAAATTTGTCATGCGCCCACATATGCTCATATAACAGCGTACAGACATAAAAGAAAAAAAAATATTATTTTTTATAAGCAGCACGAAGGACTTTGGATACGCTGTAACATTCTGCTTTAAATTATTTGGTCAAATGAATTAAGAAGTTCCGAATTTATTAAACTTTTAATTGCCATAGCTGATCATTGCTTTGTTTAAAATTGTTTGTATGCACAACTTCACTCATGCCCCACGATCTCAATTTCCCTTTAAAGTTTTCCTTTTCATCTTCCTTTTTTATTTATTTATTCACTTTTTTGTTGCAGCATTCTTAAATAAAAAAAACTATTACTTTCTATTAAATTTTTACATGATAACTTGACCACTGTCCCACTGTTGTCTTGTCATGCCCAACGACTAGGTCGAGATACAAACTCAGAATTTGAACAAGTGCCGTTGAAGAAACGGTCGCTTTACATAACGGGTAAGATCTTCACTAACTTCCCCATATATGAATGTGGACCCGCATGTCCCTGCCGCCGCAGATTACGGAAGCATGCCCTGTAATTTCGAATGGACATGTCCCTGCCAAGATCAGCCTGCAAATTCATGCCGTGAGGTTCAGATTTCTCGCTTTCTACGGACTCTGGTATAATGTCAGCCAGCAATGACGAATATTATGAATACATGTAATATAACTGTAATAGTGCGCAGACTGGTCATGGCTTTCTCTGTTTACATGTGCCGAGAACTAGACCTCCCTGTTACCGAGGGTCAGTTGTCTGTATTCTGATACTAGGTACATTACAAACCTTTCGAACTCAGTTATTTTCATTGTTCAAGAACAGCTTGATCGTTACTCAGATGAGTGTGACTTGATCTTCACGTGATAAAGCCGATCAAATGTGACTGATCTGCGCTTGGGCACGAGTTAACTCGCACTTATATGATCCGAAGATAATTGCATAAGTCCGAGTCAGATAAGCTGTTGTTGTACAAGTGGCCACATGTGTCATATCGTTTCACGTTTAATATTCAAGAAGATAGAGCATGGTTATCCGCCTGTTCGGGAAGATTAGCGAGCGGATTATCAACTTAACGGATGGAGATATACCGGTAATACCACAGCCTACACATACCTCAGGCATCAGTGTATGTTTTGTTCATTATGAAGTATTTCTTGCTAAAATGGGGTGGAGGGGGGGGGGGGGTATCTAGAGACTACAGTGTATTATTTTTATATATTAAGAGTAAATTTTTATTGAAATATCTCTCGCTTAATTTTTGGGTAAATTTGTTTTGTTTCTAGACTTTCATGACCTTTTAATTGGATTTAAGTTCTATAGAGTCATTTTGTATTTCGACTCTTATTTGTTAAATGCTGTACATCAATCATTCCTTTGAAGGCTTGACGATATGAAATAAGTTAGAATTATCAAGCTTCCAGTGCTTCCAGCCTGTTCTCCGAATTTCGGAATTCGGAATTCAGAATTCGGAATTCAGGAATAGTGAAAGAGTATGGAAATGAAAATTTAGCCCTTTGGGCAATTGCATTATGACTTATAATTTAGTCCTAAAATAATGTTTAGGAATATCTTTGCTATGGGGACGATGCTTTAAAGTTATAAGGGTTCAGTGTCTAAATTTATATATATTTGTTGCTGACTAGCAAAAACGAATGGATAAAAGAGTTTGTGATGGAGTGATTGCTTGATGCATGTCTCAGATACTAAAAGAAATATACAGTTATTCCTCACTAGCCCTCAAACCTGGCAGAAACACAGACCGTGGTAACCGGGCTAGCCTTAACACCACGTACAATATATCAATAACAGACATAGCGGCAAACAACACATAAAACAACCAAGAAGAACCAAAACAGAAGTGCCGCCTTGGAACGGCCAGTAAAAGAATAAGAGGGGGAGGGGGCTTAACCGGTTTGCGGTTTCGACCAACTATCGCCCTTGTTTCTGCTTTGGTTCATCAGACACTAAGTTGTTCGGTTTGCGTGGAAGATTCCTATATCTCAGCACCATAGAAGTCAAAATCAAAACTGAGATGAAACAAACATTAGGACTCACAGAAATAGCAACAATGAAATTTCCGGAGCAGAAGAAACCTGCCAGTTAAACCACGGTGGGCCCGATCCAAGACGTCCCAGTACGGTTGTCAGGCGCCAACTGTCTGTGTTACTATTATGTTAGGTTTAGGTTGGCGTCTTCACAAAGTCCGAGGCCCGACCCACCATCGTGCAATCGAAGAGGTCAGCAATGCTCTTAACTTGATTGTGTTAACCACGAAGCATGCAGTTTGTCGCAAAACAGCTATATTATACCTAATCTATCGAATTATTTTCTTCTTAATATTTTACCAATTATTTTTCTGAATTTATACATCAAGTCGCCACAAAATTCAGGTTCCGAAAGACCTTGCAGAAGAAGTGTTTCCAATCCGACATTATATTCAGACACTAAGTCGAAATGCTGTCAATATAATTTTGAAACTGCATTACGAAGTTTGTGATATAACCTTGTTTCAGAAGTTTTGCTGTCAAAAATTTATTACGAATATTAAAGTTATCAACATGACTGGACATTCGAGCAAAACGAATAAGTTGAGAAATATAAACACCATTGGATGTAGAACGAGAAACATCACCATCTAAAAATGGAAAATTAACAATATCAAAATTATCTTTAGTTTTAACAAAACCATCCGATATAGATAAATGTAAATCCAAAAATTAGGCCTCGGTTTCTGAGATGCTGGTCTTATTTAACTGAAGTTCAGAAGGGTAAATCTGATTGACCATGCTATCAAAGAAGTTATTGTCAATGTTCAATAAGTCACCCAGATACCGAGAGGTAGAATGGAAAGCTTCGATGACTTCAGATTGCGTATCCTCTGAAAGAGACAGCATGAAGTCTCTCTCATAACAGAACAAAAACAGATCAGCTACAAGAGGGTCACAATTAGTGTCCATAGGAATACCTATAATTTGTCTTTATAATTTAGAGCCAAATCTGATATAAATATTGTCCAAGGGAAAGGTAATAGCTTCACACACTTTCTGACAGGACCAAATTATAATTCTTGGCCGCTTCAGAGGTGAAGAAAGCACGCCTATTACATACAAGACTGCTTAAAACAGTTAACCCCCATTTAGAAAGGATGCAAAAATCAAAATGGTAAGTTGCTTCCCCTGAAAGTGTACGTATTCATTTTAAGATAGGTTTTTGTATAAAAGCTATTGACATACGCGACATTAAACGATAGCAGCATCAGTTATTATCCCCTATATTACTAATAATTCATTTAGGAAATATTTATCGAATCTGACCACGCACAATTTACAACTTATTATTATTTTGACATTTGTCTCTATGAATAATAAATGTAGACAGGACCTTTATAGCTAAACAAAGCTAACCTATAACATTTTATACACTTTCTGCCCTTTTGGAATATGGGACTCTGGACTGGAAAAAATACTGTAATTCTGATACGAGATAAACATGCTGTAAAAAAGTGGGTTTGTCCAAATGTCATGATTGAGCAACGACACGACAAAACCAACAAAGTGGCATGTGCACCCAGTGAAGATTCGGATCAGCCTGAGCATCCGCTGTCTCATCAGATTCTTCACTTTGCGCTAAAAGGGTAGCTAAGGGTAAAAGGGTAGCTAAGCTCGCCTAGGCTAGCTCCATGCGGACAGAGAAGATTCTGGTCAGACTGGGCGGATGATCTGAGGTTTTGTTGGGCTCACGTGTCCCTTTATATGTTTTGTCGTGTTGCGGCTCAGTTGTGTTTAATATTTTAACACAGTGCGCCTACATTCGCAGTAGGAAATTATAATGAACAACAAGGGAAACCTTAGGGGACACAATGCTGTACCAATGTCAATGAGCATGAGGATAATTGCTGAAATGATGCCTAGATTTCTGACTTCTTGATGTTCCTTAATATTTTTCTGTGGTATGGATGACTTTGGATATGACACACGCCATTGGTTTTCCTAGACTGTTCTAGAGCTTGTGGAATGGTTGGATAGACAAATATTTCTACGATTTTTAAAAGTGTTTTATTCCTTGTTCCGAATCTGACTTAACGCAGTGGGCATGCGACGCTTGGACAGCACGCAACGTTAAGGCAACGGACTGTTCCTCCAGAATAAATTTCATAGTTGCAGGGAATCTCCTTTATAGAAATTCAACTTTAGCAACAGCATAGCAACCACTTAAGTCATTTTATAAATACGGGTGTGTCGCAGTGTATTAGGAGAAGTGTGGGAAGGTTGAAGAATCGGTTTGGCTGTTTTATACTTTGGGACGGAAAAGCGGGCAGAGGTCACTGACGCTTTAGTTTTGTTGCACCGTATACATCTTGCGCCACGTGATGTTGCATGATATCATTAAGATTAACTGTGCTATAATAAACATTGCACATAACAAAGAGCACGAAACTCGTGATCGGTTTCTCGCGCAAGCGTGTACCTAAACAAATATAACACAACGAGACTTGATACAAGTTTTAACACCGTAAGAAGTCCTCTGCTGGCTTAGGGTAGGACAAGAGCTTGCTGTTCTTGCAATAGGTGTGGACTAGGGATATTTGACTTTTAAGTCTATTCTATTTCTCTTTTATCGTCTCTTTCTCTTTAGGAGATGACTTATGACTTAAAGATTTACGCCCTTGTTCTTTATTACAAAAACGTTTTCGTGTAATATTTATACAGTAACTCCGAAATGGTCCATTTATACATTTGACAATAATTATTAAGAGCAATTTTTGTGAGAAGTAACTTTATTCCAAGAAAAAAAATATTTTTTTTAAATCGCGGTCCGCTATCGAAATCGCCTCATTGGACAGAATTAATTTGCTCTGACGTCACTAGCGCGTGCACGAATAAGAAAAATACCTAGGTATAGTCATATGACCGTAAGGCGTGGTATCGACTCCGCTATCGGCTGACGATTGTGTTCATTTACATTTTAATTAAAAACTGCATCAAACTGAAACACTTTTTCGGAACTTTTATGATGTATTGACATATGATTATATATTATCTAACGAAATAAGTCATATTGAATATTTTAAAGATGGTGAAAAAAATGAGGGAGTATACCTTTAAACCCAACAATTACCCGATAAAAAATTCTGGAAATGGAAAATTTGGCTGTCGGAACGTGCAGTGCGATAAACCAATTTATTGCTAATATTTTTTCATTGCCACCTATGAATTAAGCAGCAGCATGATGCCATTCAAGCTGCTTATCTCCATATTCTATCCAATTGCAAAAACATGATAAAATACAAAGATAATTAATTTAAAAGGCCAGATCAATAACCGCTTAATAGTAAAAAAGCCATGTTCAGTCCCAACTCCATTGTCCGGAAAACTAATTTTAATATAACTTATTGTTTCCCCACAGAACACAATGTGTCACGGATAAATTTTCTATCTGTCTTAATTGTCATTCAAAACTGAGGCAAGAGAGAAAAAAACGTATAAATGATATTTACATTACATAATATAACTGTATTCTGTAGTGAAGCATTCTAAAAGGAAATTTGTGGCTTATGTAAGAGTTTGAGCTATAAGAACATAATTGCGAAAAATATTGTTTATGTACGTGTGAAATAGTATACTAACACTAAATAAATAAACAAATAAAGAAATAAAAAAATTAACCGTACATAACTGATTCTATATTTGCATTGAGAGGGAAATTCAACTTGAAGGACTGCTGATGACTTCCAGCTTTTAGAAGGTATCCACACCCTACCAGCTAAATGACTAGGTGTCAATTTGTTAGCGGGCCTAATGTCTTCAAGACTGAAGGTGTGAAAACTAAATATATGAACGCGTTAACACTGACTCAGTGTCTTCATCAACCGAATATTGTTTAAACTCTGCGATAAAAACATCAAGACTTGAATAATCTGGAACAGCTTGATACATGTATATACATTTTTGGAATTTCTTAGTTTCTCAATGGGACAATGGGAAGAGGTGGAAAGATCACAGTGCTAGTTTTGCTTTTAAGCTTGTTTCAAACAGTACTTGTCAGAAAGCCACCGCCTGTACTTGATTTGCAGAGAAGTTTACTTAAAGATTATGATCGCAATATAATTCCCAGGAACAATTATGCCCCAGTAAACGTTAATGTGTCATTCAACCTTCTCGCTCTGCTGCGCTTCGATGAAAAAGAAGAAACATTAATCACGGCCGCCTGGCTTGGAATGAGTTGGCAGGACCCTTTCTTGGCATGGCAAGGCAAACCAGAATTTGAAAATATCACGGAGATCCTTCTGCAACAGAAGCAAATCTGGAAACCCGACATCATTTTAGTTAATACTGTAGAAAACTATAAGAGCTTTGGATCAGGTGATTTTCTTGTGTCAGTTGAAGCAAATGGAAATGTTTATTGGGAACCAGGTCACAGATTCAAAACCTCTTGTAGTGTTAATATAAAACTCTATCCGTTCGACAACCAGCAATGTTCTTTAATATTCTCAACATGGATGCACATTGACAGTATGGTTGTAATATCAAGTGTTTCTGACAGAGTTTCTCTAGCTACCTTCGAAGAAAATGGGGAATGGGATGTAATATCAACAAAAGCTTATTCCGGTATTGTAGAACAGGAAGATTATGGTATTCCAAAGTTTGTCGTGAAAATTACTCTTGAAAGAAGAAAAATGTATTATATACTGACAGTATGCATACCAATAATTGTCTTGTCTATACTCAACTGCATGGTATATGTTTTACCACCAAATTCAGGAGAGAAGATTTCATTTTGTCTCACAGTTCTACTGGCATACATGGTCTTCATGAGCTTCCTAAGTGAGAGTCTACCTCGTACTTCAAATACTACGTCATATTTGGTTGTATATCTCAGTCTGATGATTTGTCTAAGTTTTTTGTCGGTGATTAACTCTGTCATTGTTCTCTATTTCTGGCACAAATCTAGTCACACTGAAAACGAAACAAAAGAAAGTGACGTTTTAGATAAAGAGCTGCCACCAGAAGAAGACGATAACCCGACCTCTTTTCAAGTAAACCGAGCATCAAATGGGTCACTCCATAAGCCACAACAGTCCTTCAAGAACGCACTGACAAGAAGAATCAAGAAAGCATGCACAGAAAACACTCAACAGTTTGCGAGACGTTTGGATGCAGTTTTGTTTATTTGCATGTCTTTGTTAACTGTTATAATCACATGTATTATATCTTTCATGCTCTTATATGATGCTGGTAAGTTTCTGGAGAATTTCTTAGTTGGACAGAAGTAGATGTTATTGCGGCTATATAAACTTCAACTTAACTTGCCTTGTCGTGTCGAGTTTCTTAAACTTATTAGAAGTGATGGATGCATGACTTGCGATTTTACGACCTTTTCAACAGTGTTTCAGTCATATCAGGACAATGGGAGGGTGATAATGAAAAGTTGTATGCCTTGCAACCACGTTTATGGTTTTAAGGATGTCTGCCGCCAGCGGGAATCGAAACCAGGGTTCGAGATTATAAAACTTGAGAATAATCTCAAACTCAAAATAAAGCACACTGATTGGTTGTGCTCGGAAGTAGCCAATCCGTGTGCTTTATTTTGAGTTTGAGAATGTACTCAAGTTATAACCTCTGCGCCAGGACCGCCTGATCAGCAGGCAAGCCCGTATCTAACTGAGCTACCTAGGCTTCTTAAACTTCGTGAAAGTATAGATACTGAATTAAGTGGTTTCCTGTCACAAAAACTTTATTCTAGGTTACTTGAAAATTCAAATGCAGTTTTTCATATTCTGGCGCTCTTGTTTGGAACAGCATTCCTCTGAGAATAAAAAAATTAAATACCATTGAATCTTTCACAAACAACTGCTTAAACTGGATGAAAGGTGAACAAACATGCTGAAATGATTATTTCATTACCGTTGCCTCCACCGCCATTTCAGAATTTCAATCATTGCTCCTAATATTTCTCAGAAATTTTCATAGTCACATTAAACATTCAGCTGACTATCGAATATAGCATAATTCCATGATAATTACCCATTCATAGTATCATGTTATTGTATCTTTCTTCTTTTTCGCGTCTTACAATATTTGTATATGTATATGTTCTTGAGGGCCTCGGAGAAGAATGGCCTCGCCAACCGTGTTACCCTCACTAAATAAAGACATTACTTACTTACTTACTTACTTACTTACATACACAGAGATTTCCGTACATCATCCATAGTGCAGATTATATTTTATTTTCGTCCTTTGAGATCAGAGGATATATTCTGAGAAATCTGAAATTTTAGACTGGTTTATACTCATATTCTAAGCCATCATTTTATATATTATTTGGACCCTTTTTGATACTGATCAGTCTTTGAATCGACTGTCCAATTAAGCTTAAGAAATTACAGTATGATCTTCTTTGGTTTCGTCACCAGATATTGTCAGGGTCACAGAAGAGGCTTTATTAGCCGAAACTACGTAGTCTGGCCCATGTTCTTTCTTGTAAATGTATTCTCTGCTCTTGAAGGAACTCTTTCAGATTTTAATTTTACCTCACTGCAGCTGGTGTTGTGCAGTGTGGCGGCCGTAAAACGTCTCCCCGTACATCATCCATAGTGCAGATTATATTTTATTTTCGTCCTTTGAGATCAGAGGATATATTCTGAGAAATCTGAAATTTTAGACTGGTTTATACTCATATTCTAAGCCATCATTTTATATATTATTTGGACCCTTTTTGATACTGATCAGTCTTTGAATCGACTGTCCAATTAAGCTTAAGAAATTACAGTATGATCTTCTTTGGTTTCGTCACCAGATATTGTCAGGGTCACAGAAGAGGCTTTATTAGCCGAAACTACGTAGTCTGGCCCATGTTCTTTCTTGTAAATGTATTCTCTGCTCTTGAAGGAACTCTTTCAGATTTTAATTACGTTTTAAGAAAATTAATTTTGGCTGTTTTGGCTGAATGAACAATGCAATAAAGATTTTTACAGAACTTAATTTTGTCCCTACATTGTAAAGATACGGCTTGTAGAACTTAACATAAATTTTGAAAACAACATGTTCCCATTGAAGTTAATAGCGACGTTGTGATAAAAGTGACTAAATTTCCGAATGCATAAAATAAAGTCATGCTGTTTAAGTATATGTCGAACAACTGAAATGAAATAAATATATTGCTTGCCTTATTTATTAAGCTATTTACCAGTACTAAAATAATTGTAATACGTTTGACAGAAAAGTCAAAAATTAATCTCCAGTAAACATGAAAATACACTGAAGTCTATGGAAAAATGACTTTTGTGGAATCATATTTGAACCTTGACTGTATTTCGTTACTTGTGAAGCGCGATGCATATTAACCCATTGCATTCTGGGTATTTTTGTCGTCTGCTGAAATCGTCGTCTGCATCAAAAATTCGTCTAACTAACTCTTGTAGAAATGATGTCTAGGCAGCAAACAGTTTGGATCTCAGATCAGGCCCCACGTTTGTGGGGCCTGATCTGGATCCAAACTGTTTGCCCAGATACCCCTAAAGGGGCATCCCGAATGTAATGGGTTAAGACGAAGGGGTACACCATCATGTTTCCTTTTTTCTGCCATTCTTACAAAGGAAAACAATAATAATTATGAGGAGAAGCATGAAATAATCCAGAGACTAGAGAATACTGTGACTTTTAAAGAAACTAAGCCCTGACCCAACACATTTTATCACTTTATTCGATTTTTAATTTTGTCTAGTTTTCATAAGACGAATAAAAAAACTATAAAAAATAATTCCTTTCTCTCTTAAATAGCTTGTTTTATAAACTTATAAAACAGGCTATTTAAGAGAGAAGGGAATATTTAAAAAAAATGTGTAGTAAATTTCTGAGCAAAACACCTAGTCTTGTTGGTTGGTTGCTTAGTTTCTTAAAAAGTTCACTTTTGGTTTGCCTCATGTACGTGTTACTGCTTGCAGCTTTACATAAAAGTATGTATGAATGTGAATTGAGTAGTTGTCTTTTAAGATTTAAAATGTCATTTTTAGTGTTCATCGTGTGGTGAGGTCGGTAGGAGGAGCTAAAATTCCATAAAGCGCGAAGCTTTTATTGTAAGATTTTAGCGACGACCACTGGGATTCTTCACACGGTGAATGCTGAAACATCAAGTTTTCATTCTAATATTTACACTTTATTTTTTAGAACCTTTCTATGCCGTTTTCGTGGTAATTTAGTGTAGAATTTGCAAAATATGGGTCAAAGGAAAGTATTTAGCGACGACGTGTCCGGCCACTATGTTAAACAGCCATCACCATTTCATGAAGTCAATCGAATGTTACATAGACCAATCAAGTTTTCGTTTACCTTAGATGTCGCTTGAAGACAACGTCACATGATCAAAAAAATATCGTTGCTACTACGGTTGTTCTAAAAGGTTTACCTAGAGGAAGTCAGTGGCAAGTGTAAATAATAGTTAGTGACGTTTTTATCTGTTTTAGCAATTGTTTACATCTGATCTATTATAGAAATTGTATTATGTGACAACTGTATGCAGCAGTGTTCTCTGTTGACTTTTATGTCTATTTTACAAAGGGGTGGGGGGACAATTTTTCAGACTTTTTATCAGCGAGAAGTAAATAAGCGATTCCATTCGACTAGTGTTCAATCTTTTCAATGAAGAAAAGCAACTGATTTATGATTCAGACACGGACGTTCCTACCAGAGGACCATTGTTAGAATCCGCAACTTTCAACCCACAATGTCGTGTGTATGTACATTATATCACTGTGGGTTGCAAGCCATTTTGGTTGTTGGCACTGTCCATTGGCCCAACTCTTGCATGACCTACATGATTTTAATTTAGGTGTGTAGAAACAAGCCTTATGAGGTATCTTTAGAGCATACTGGTTCATAGAATGCCCGTACTCAAAAGTCAGGTTGGTTGATTTGATGCTTAACGTCCACGGTAAACAGCTAAGGTCATGTCGGGACCGTCAGTTAACCTAACCACACTATTCCTGGGCAGGCTTAGACCTCCTAAGCGGTTAACCAGTACTAAGTGCACATACTTTCGCCAGTAACTGACAACTGCCCTTCTTGAATCAGCGGAAGGAGAAACGAAAGTATGAGGCCAGACCGGGTTTCGAACCCAGGACCTCTGACTTATGAGTCAGGTGCCCTACCGATTGCGCTACGCGGCCCGGCATTACTCAAAGTCAGGGTGGGGTGCACCATAATCTGTGGGGTGCCCATAATCTGTCCAAACTCGGACACTGTCTATCACTTTTACATTCCCCCTTCCGCCCCCTTTCATGAAATACGAGGGGCGTTCGAAAAGTCTTGCAAATGACCTCTTAACTTTGTTTAGGTGCATGCTGGGTACTAATGCTGTGCATGTACTAAAAGCACTACATTTTGTTTTTACAATGATATCAAAGATTATACAAAGACACTTTTCCTAATTGACTTATAACGCATTTTATTAGGTCGTAGTCATACCACTAGGCTGATTTCATATGTAAAATCTTTTCAGTGTCAGACATTCAAGTCAAATATCTTTATAAATACAAAATTAATCTTTGCCAATTCTCGTCGACCGTTGCCTACAATATTCATACAAAAGTTAGAAGCGTGGCAACTCTTGTCGATTAATGGTTTGCAAAGCAATGCGCAGTTCTTCAGACGTTATTGAAATCGACGTCAACGTCATTTTTGAAAGATTGTAGAGGCTTCATTTTTTGCATTAAGTTGAATTTGTTGACAGAATTTCGTTTACCCATGTAAAAATGCTCTAGCTGACAAGATTTTGAATGCTAGCACACTTGTTTTCATTACAAAATCATTATAACTTTAGTAGAAAGGGAGCATTTACTACTACTTAAAACACGGAAAATTCATATTCACGGGATAGTATGGAACCTAGATTAAATATGATTTCCGCGATATTCAAAGGACAACATTACCTGGGCATTGTCTGTAAGTAGCAAAAGTAAAAAAGATATCAAAGATTGCCTATATATGAATTACGGCCTACCTAAGTAAAAAATTGCAGTGCCTTTAGGGTATACCTCTTTCAAAGGAGTTAAAAATGCGTTCTTTAAATTTAAAAAAAAACATCGTGTATGCAGACTTGTCTAGGCATATCATAGTTTTATGCGATTTTGCTATCAGAAGTTTTGTCTTTATGGTCGTCACCAAGAAATTACGTCATTTGCAAAACTTTCCGAACGCCCCTCGTATGTCCATTTCTGCTAGTTTCCATCCATTTGAACAGGTTGCCTTGTGAGTTGCACCCCTTAAGTCAAAATCACCCCACAAAACACCATTATCTGCACGAAACAACACACAAGGTGCCTCTGGTAAGAACATCTTTTTCTTATGGTATCTATAGCATATGCATATATGGACGTGTACAACTGTTTAATGATATGTGTTTTAAGCAGTTTTGGACAATGCTTACGGATTCATTTCTACATTTCTTGCATCTCCGTGTGTTGTGAACTAGAATTAAGAATCTGTATAGGTAATGTGATAAATTTCTGTCAAGTTCTCACATGTTATAAAATACTATTTTATCCTTGCCATTCTTCGATGTAAATGCAGTCTAAGGAAATGAACTCTGTAGAGGAAATGAACTCTATAAGCAATATGCTTCTGTTCAGATCCTCAATGAATATAACATGTATATATCTTTTCAGTGAATATCGTATGAATAAAATATTGTTTAAACCAAATGCAGTCTAACTTTTAGAGTTTTACATTAGATTTTATTTCACCTTCAATGATCGGAACACCTGCGAACTGGCTGTAACAGCATTTTTATTATAATGAACGCTAAAAGAAATGCCCACAAGCTCAAGTTCTTTTTTTCACGGCACTGTCACTATGCAAGCCCAAATGACATAACATAAACTACGGTTTTCAGCCGACAATAGCACATGATGACGCTATAAGGTTTTAAACATTGATAAAAAAGGTGATCTCACTTTCTCGATAAATATTAAATTTCATTGTTTCATTGTAAGATTTTTCTTTCCTTTTCCAGTATGGCATATTGTATTCAGAAATGAGCCGCGACACGAGAAAACCAACATACTGGCATGTGCGCCCAGCGCAGACTCAGATCAGCACTGGCATCATCCCAGTCTGGTCAGAGTCTTCGCTTTGGGCTTAAAGGGTAGCTTAGGGTCTACGCTGGCTCCATGCCGACAGCAAAGACTCTGATCAGACTGGGCGGATGCCCAGGCTGATCTGAGTCTGCGCTGGGCGCACATGCCACTTTGTTGGTTTTATCGTGTCGCGGCTCAAATAAACTCTGATAAGCAACTTTTAGAAAATCGCTAAATTCGCTAGCTGCTTTGGTTGTCTCCTGAGCGGCAGCATTATTTAAAGGGCACAAATCAGGACAAATCAAAACAATTAAAGTTAGCAGTCATGAAAGCGTAAACTGCCGTTTCACTTTAACATATTTTTTATTCATTTATTTTTTTCTACTGAACATTGTAACATTTCCATGATCCCTAACGTTGATTGTCTTGTTGCAATATTTTTTGTGATTAAGGGATACACAGTAGCAGATAATTCGTGATTTACAAAGAATCTGCATTTGAGCCGCGACACGACAAAACCAACAATGTGGTTGTTCGCCCAGCGCAGACTCAGATCAGCCTAGGCTGCGGCCCAGTTTCACCAGACTCTTCATTAAGTGCTCAAAGGATAGCTTAGAGTCTAAGCTACCTCCATGCGGACAGCGAAGACTTTGATCAGACTGGGCGGATGCCCAGGCTGATCTGAGTCTTCGCTGGGCGCACAACCACATTGTTGGTTTTGTCGTGTCGCGGCTCATTTGATTTTTGCTTTCTTTTTTCTTTTTCTTTCTTTTCTTTTGTAACTTTTAAATTTAACATCGCATGGCATACTGAAATTTTTGGTTCTCACAATTACAGCGTAATTGACAGACATTGACTGTTTCAGCCATTCTTTCCAAATAGATTTTGTGAGTGTAAGTCATCATTTGACGAAGTTTCCACTGTTTACCTATTTTTGTCATCCAAGAATTGGTATTTAATTCATAAGCAGTTTTTGTACTTGAGATAATATTGATTTGAGGCGTAATTTTTTCATGGCATTGGTGAGATCTTTAAATTCTCAGATTTGTATAAAAGCTCTCGATTTCAAAGCGTCTTTAGGATTGGCTGTTTGTATTAATGACGGAATAATATAGCATGCCTAGCTTTTGTACAAGTACAAAAAGGAATGTGTAATATTTATTTATTTAGAATATGCTTGGCTAAATAGTTTTAAATTCTTTGAAATTTTAATGGTGACTTCCTGATTTATCCCTTGCCAAGCATATTCATGTTGGGAGAACTGTATTTTTCTTATATTAAAGTATATCGATGAAGTCAGTATCTGTATTAAGGTGAATCGATACAGTGCGCATATTAAGGCATGTTGTGCAATGCGTGTACTGTTATATAGTACTTTGTAAATGGTTTGTAATACATGTCCATGTGTGTTGCGGTAACATAAGTCTATTTGACGTCGGGCGACGTCAATGGCATTCACGTTATTACGGCGTTAATACGTTTTACATGAGTTTGATTAGTTTCCTGTTATATGTTGCTTAAAGAATTGGATTGATTTGTAATGAAACAAATTTACAGACACGACGTCAATCAAAGTGACGTCATTTACACGCACCGCATTAAGGTTAATTGAATGTACTTAACGGTAACATTTGGTCGCCATACGTTTGATTTGCCTTCACAATACGATGTCAAATGATATGACATCATTGACGTCGTGATGTCAAATAAAACGAAATGACCACCAAATGTATGAGAGATAATCATCAAACTATTGATAGCATCTATTGTATGGCATACGGTCGTACGCTTAGTTTGAAGAAGTTGACTTAATAGGCGTGCAAGTTAGATTTTCTGTTATTGTCCTTAATGTGAAAAGACATTTGTTTTGATCATACATGTTTTATGTGGGTTATGTCATGGTAATACCTGTTGACGTCATAATTCTCAACAATGTTTTGACGTTAGATCCTTCGACGTATATGCGAAGTCAGGTCTGCATTTCCTCATTGTTATATTTTATAAGCACAATTTGAGCTATTTATCGCGTGCGCGAGTTGTGTCTAGCGTCACGGTTGGCGTGTGCGCTTTATGCTCGGTATTTACCGAGGTCGTTGTATGTTTTTTCCAAGACAAGCCCAGGTCTTACGTATTGTTATGTATTAAGTGTAAGTTCGTTAATTTTAGGCATTTCAAGTCAGACCTATGAGTCAGATGTGTCTTGAGCCACTCCTCATAGGTTATCCTTAATATCACGATATTCGAGACGTCCAATGATATCAGAAGCTTAGCAGAGGCGGGCTATATCACGCCAAGGGCGACCATCGATTATTTACTCAAAGCCCAGCAGAGGCGGGTTATACCGCAGTCTACTTGGAGTATTAAGATATGTGCACTATTTGAGTGGACACCGGTTGAGATTTATTCAACAGAGACTGGTCCCTGAAGATATTACGGGGAATGACCAGTGTCAGTGTCGCCGGCAGTCTATGTAAAAAAGGCATTAACTTTGATTTTTTTTGGTGGGGTTTTATTGATTTTTTTGGTTCAGTTCATAACGCTGAGCCGTGTACGGGGTTGGCATCGAACTGTAGTTGATTGCGTCATGTACACAAATCAAGTGCAGATTTAAAGCAAACTCCATACTTGGGCCAGCGAAACGAACTGATCTTTTCTGTGTGCTTTTGTATATCATATGTATATGTATAAGTTGTGAATTGTTCTGTTTGTATACAGAAATTTAATTATCATATACAAAGCATCATTGTTTTTCATTGTTGAGATGTCTTACATTGGTTGATTACGCCATTAACCGGAAATCGCCCTCCACCATCTTGGCGGCGCATGAAGCTTTACACTCCGGTGTAGAGTTTTCTGTGAAACAGTTTCAGTCTGCATCTTTTTGGTAGAATTAAAACAAACTTCGAGCAATGTGTATACGGTATAATTTATTGGAAATAGCACAACGTTCATGTATTTCTGTAGAACAAGATCAGTAAGAATTAGATGAAAGGCAAACATTTAACCAAATACATTCAATATAGTAGTCTAAAAGAACAGAATGTAAATTGTACATTTTGGCATCCATCCTTCAACATTAAAAATGAGCTGTTATTCTAGAGTCACCGAGCTTACACAATGAAAATAACTTCATGCAATAATGGTCAGCAGATGTAGAAGGAGCTATGAATGAAGGAAAAGGGGAGATTACAATAGCAACTTAGAAGGAAGGATCAAAATTTAAAACTTTTGAATGCAGGAGTAAACACATTTGTGCGCCTATCGGTAAAATTAACTTTAAGCTACCATAGCAGAATCCCTATTCTGTTCGATGATAATTATCATTTGGGTCAAGCAAAAAAAAAATCTTTTTTTCCTACTTCTGTTATTCTACTCTTTTCTATTTATGGTACAAACGTGATACCTTACTCTGTTAGACGATAAATCTTATTTATGGTACAGACGTGATACCTTACTCTGTTAGACGATCAAAATCATACATGAGATAATGCCAAAACGCCAGTTGTGAACGCAAGAATCGGGTATTGGTATCAGGGTCGATAGGTGGGTCCAACCCTCAGAAAGGCTGACAAAATTGGAACACGAAAAAGTCTGGTTCCGGTCTGCCGGCCACCTTTTGGTTTAGACCAACCTGTCTTACACCGATACCAATGAAAAAACTCTTATAACATGTCATTTGACGGTAGTCACATTAGAATTCTGTACTAAAACACCTCCGAAGCGAGTCTCGTTCTCTCTGACTATCAACGTGAAAGTTAAAAGTTGCTTCCTTCTGTTAGAATTCTAGTGTCAATTATAGACAATTTACTATACATCCATATATAAATACCTGTCTAAAACAATCACTCTATGAAGGGACAGCCACCGTCTAGTGTCCTTGGACCAAAATACAGTGCAGATGAACCTGTAATTAGAGCTCTTCTGTCTTATACAGCCAGCTCATATGTCCTTTTGGGTGTCCCCTTAAGACAGGCCTGAGTGCCATTCATTTTGAAAATGACAATACAGTTGTCTCTCATTATCTCAAACATCAATATTTCAAATTACCCTCTTGTATTAAAGACTATAGTTTGGAAACAATTCCTTTCTTACATTTCATCTCCTCTTATCAAAACTATTAATATCTCAAAGTAAATTTTCTGGGACTAGAAAATTGTCATAGAGATATCAATAGTTTGAGTAGAGCTTCTTCTTTGAGATATACCGAATTGAATGCATTTGTAATCGTTCTAAAGAGCATGTACAATAATAAAATTGAACAAAAAACATATATGTAAACAATTACAGCTACAATCCGTGGCAATATACCATTTATATTAGCATAATTCATTGTAAATGGCAGTATTGGTTTAAACAATATTTTATTTACTACACACTACATGGTTACAAAACAATACAATATACAATATGGTACAGGATCTGACGGTAAGCGAAACGCTTTTATGAAAGTCATCTCCAGAAATACAACATAGTTTACGGCATGAGAATGGCTGACCACAAATTTTGCAAACCAATAAGTCAACAACAAGGATGAAAACAACACATAAACAAGAATATACGGACATGAATTCAAATTAGGTACAGATGAGACAATCCAACAAGCACTCAGCATCGAGCCAACACCGAATCAACGACGACTCAACGCCATATGGCGTTGAATCAACGTTGATTCAGCGTCAACCCGAGACTGCGTGCCCAGCGTGGAGAAGGAAAAGAGGAGATGAACAAAAGCAGCCTCTTTTCCAGGTATTTTGCTAGTAATGCTCGTATTAGTATTACTATAGCTCACTTAACATGGATAAGATTTTCCAAATATAAAAATGGGAAACATTTCTGAAGAAAAGAGGTTCAGATTACTGTTGAGCGTGCATCAATTTTGCGATCAAAAACTAGTTGGTTAATTAATTATTGGCTGTTTCATTACACACATAATGCAAGATTCAGTAAGTAAGACATCGCATGAGGGTGTGCGGAAGATAAATTTCGCTCTACAGTAACAAGAACAATAGGTAGAAGAAAAAAAAAAAAAAAAAAAAAAAAAAAATCTACGACCGAGTCCCTGTTTGGAAAAAAAAAAAAAAAAAAAATATATATATATATATATATATATATATATATATATATACACTCCCATGACAAAAGCTGTGCTTATTTAACTTCAAGACATTAAATCATACGCAATGATGAATAACAGACTAGAATGTCATATTAATGGTTTGCTTACAACTAACTTGTGAATCTTCCTGACTTAATGATAAAGTCCTGTACTTTTTGGAAAAGGGATTTATTTTCGTGTAATGACGCGTTCTCTACACCAAACAACAGATCGTGTGCCGTATAATTATGCAAATCATTAGGTAAGTATCTATTCCTTTGTACTGAGTACTTAGGACAATTAAAAAAGAAATGAAAAGCACTCTCAAACCCACCACATGAACATGAAGGACTGGGAACGATATTCTTGCGATAAAGGTGAGAGTTGAGAGAGCTACATTCTGTTCGAAGC